>JAFBJZ010000100.1:0-600000 GCA_016785225.1 Psettodes erumei
TTTCTTGTTTTTTATGACATGCTAAAATGAAAAATGAAGAAATGCTGAACTGCAATAAAAAATATATTAGAAAAAAAGTGGATATCTCAACAAAGGGAATTTGGTCTAATATCTACACACCCTGCCCTCTTTCTGAAAAATGTCTGAGTAGCTCAGTTGTTGAAACAGCAGAACTTTTTTTTGCATTGTTTTGTGCTTCATGACATATCAACCTTTACCTTTTTTGCATTACTAACACATTTTATGCTATGGAGTGTTTAGAAAACAGCATTCACTGATGTTTTTGGCATTTTTACAAAATTTGTCATGAGCTGTCATTTCCGAGTGACTTTAATGTGTTATCATATACAGCTATGCCTTAAACCTTAACACTTAACAGCTGATATTTTGACTATTATTGGAACACATGAAGAGCTAATTTTAGATACAATACGGGCAGTCAATTTTTACGTTCAGCACAGAATCATAGATAAGATGGTTGGTTGATGCAGGGACAGTGTGAAGACAATGAGCAATTGTGAGGATTGTGCATTCTCTTAACTATGTATATTTCTCTGGATGAGTTAATTTGTCCTGCAGGAATCAACAGAACACATACATTAAATAGATGGACATTGTTGTGCCAAAGTTAAACTGAAGATAGCAACTGGGGCTGCTGCATGATTGGTTTGACAGGACTCTACAAAGCACACAGAGCACAAATGTGCAAACGCTAAAAATGTTTATTTGGAAATGGTTCCAAATCTTACATTGTCATCATAAAGTGATGGCATAAAAATGACTAAACATGTCATAGTATAGTAAGGCGTTTAATGCTATAATGAACAGTGACTAAATTGTGAAACGAAATAGACAAATTAATGTTGAAGTACAGCCATCACCTCAGGGAGAGCAATACTGTGCCTTTATTCAGCTTCTTTTTTGTGATTGAACAAAATGGAGCTAAATGTAGCTAAAAGAATTACAATGACCTTGTTCAAATCTGCTTTTAGGTAATTAAATAATTTTGGTTTGATACTGTTGGCATTTTACAATTAAAATGATTTATCGTGTTTGAGTGTGATATTTTTTAATCAAATACGCAGTTACCAGTCGTACAGCAAAAATCAACCTAATGCACTTGACAGTTTGAACAGTTTATTAAAACCCCTTAATAACTAACTCAAATACATTACGGAATAGGAAGTTATATAAAAGTAAAACAGTTTGAGTCATGAGACATTAGTATAGATACACCATAACTGTTTCGAGCTAAAAGAAGTTTAAGTCTTTATACTTTTGGTCTTCAGACAACTTAGTCGTGTCTGTGTTAATACTGATCAGATGAGTGATTAAACTAAGGCATCAGGTTTAAGCACTACATGATTTACAAGAAGTAACAAAAGGCTTACAGCAGTACATGTACACAACATACTGTGGTGTACACAACATACTGTTGCAGTCTTTTCAAAAGGCCAAAAAAAGGGCAACGCTCAACGCTCCCGTCCGAGCATGACCTGTACTGCTGTCTTTCTGTCTGTGGTGACAGCCCCACGAAGGAGAAGTCACCATTACCTCATCTCCCTCTTGCAACACTCTGAAGGGCCCCAGACAAGTTTCCCACTGTGGCAAACGGTGAGTGTGGGGCAACTGGAAAAGACCTGGAGTGATAGGGTGTTTTCGCATTAAAAAAACCACAGAGATGGTGGTGTGTATGTACCACTTGCAAACTGTGCATTAGTTGATGCTGTGAGATCCAGTCTGTGAGTTCAGCTGTGGCTCTGGGAAGGGAGACTGGTCAGTTATGGGACTTTCCAGATCCCGCTCCAGGTTTTCGTCTGGTTCAGGCAAGTTTTCCCTTGAATACTCTGCATACCACTCCTGGTGAAAACAAGACGTAGATAAGGTCAGGAGGTCAAGACCAACTAACTAATGTCATGGTATAAGGGATTGTTAACTCTGTCAAGTAAGTTGTGTTTTTGCCCGTGTCTGTTTTGTTTGTTTGTTGTTTGGTCAGTTTCTCTATTAGGAAGATTACACAAAAACTACTTGAACTACTTGAAACTGCTTGACTACTTTTTAGTTCTCACAATACTATGGAAATTTTTCATGTTGATTTTATTCCTCGCCGTACTTTGACATTTGACTATGACTATGGATATTTGAATAACTACTATGACATTTGCCACCAAGAAAATTCAGTTTTTAAAATGCTGTTTGTTTGTTAGCAGGATTATGAAAAAGCTAATGAACGGATTTAAATGAAATTTTTGCCAGAGGTGACACTTGGTTTCACTTCAAAATAAAATTTTGGGCGTGAACTGGATCAGTCTCCAGGAAATTTTTGAAGGATTCTTCAACATGGTGCGATAGGGCAAATTTTCAAATTTTGAGTAATATCTCCACAAATACATATGGATTTGAAAAGAGTGGATTGACCCCATGGCAGAATTGGAAGGGTGCATAACAAATGAGTAGTGGGTCCCTAGTGCGACTCCAGAGGGGGGCACTATCTTAGGAAACATCATAAATTGATCCAGATGCAGATACTCTTCTGGTTTTGGGGAAATTGGCCTTGGCATAAGTTTGTGCTCTTGGAGTGCTTTCTAGATTCTTAAATTTTTTACCTGCATCTCTTCCTCGTACATTTTCATGCTGAGGTCACTCTTTGTCCTGGACCTACGACCTTGGTACACCAGAGACAAGTGCTGTACACATCATTGCATGAGGGAAAGCTAGTTAGTTGGATTTGTGAAAAACAGAGTAAAAAAATATTTTTTATGTGTGTGTGTGTTCTTACACCACTCCTGTCCATAGCTTGCAGTACTCCCTGTAGAGAACTGAGGGAGGACTGTCCTGGGCATGTCTGTTTGTAAAGCTCTAGAGTGGCCAGAGCTTCATCCCGACTCACCTCTACCTCAAACACAATCCCGTTCTCATCTGTACACAGAAATTAAAATGAGTTACTGATCTCTAATTTACACTGCCCTTAAACGTTGTATCTGATTAATATTGTAAATATTCAAGAATACATGATGGGTTTTTTTGTAAAGTGCTACAGATTTTGTAAATGTATACACAATATCCATACATGCACCAAACACACACACACACACGGTCTCACCCTCTGGGTTCTCCAGTGGTTCCCGATTCTTGCGACTGTAGTTCATGCGGAAAACAAAGGCATCCAGAATGAATGCCACAATGATGGTCATCACCACCTGGAGGATGCGTGGACACATGTGCAAATGTGACATACTCACACTCAGAAAAAGGTAAAAACAGTGTATTATTTTACAGACAGATCAAAAACACAAGCATATACATAGACACTCATGTGAACACACAGGCCTCACCATGGTAACTATGTAAAACGTCATGAAGTACAGACGGCTCCAGTGGCTTGTCATCGAAGTTATTCCTTCCTATGGGAGAGTGAGCACAGCAGCAGTGACACCTACTGGTCAATGACAAAACTGCAGAGTGGCAACTCACGAAAGACAGCACAAACAAATGTCTTGATCTTACCATGGTGATGTACCAGTTATTGACCACAGTCAGTTCAAACAGAGTCACTGGAGGAAAATAAAAAAACAAGAAATGAATTCAAACATAAAAAATAGGAAAATTAACACACCTGGAGCGAAGAAAGCTTATAAACACCATCTTCTATTCAAAATATCCCCAGAAAATCCCATGATCAAAAGCGAAAGTGAATTTATCCTTGTAACAAGTTTTGTAGATGTAGTTTATATGTAATATTGTTCATTCCTCTGTGCTATATACAGTAGTAGATCCATATTGTTGTCCAAAACCTGTGAATTCACGAGTGAGCCGCAGTGTTGCACTTAGTGACATATTCCTTTGTCACCATAAATAGTAGTTGGTACTGAATCAATCCCATCTACACTAAACTGCAACTGTAATTATTCAGTATTCAGCAGGTGAAAACAATCCACCAACAAATGCACTATTTACTCCTGTTTAAGTAATATTTTCTCAAAACTACAGTGCCAAGCCATTTAAAGAAATTATTCAGCCTTCATAGAAAAATGGTAATATAAATTCATGACCTGTTTTTACAGATTCGACAGACTAAAGAATTTTTGATCATAGGATTTGATAATAAAAAAAAAAAAATCCTATATGAGGTGATTTACCAAAGCTGCTGAGAATGTTGTTGAAGTTATTGAGATAATAGTAGCCCTCTTCCAACACTGTTTTGTTGCCATGTGTGACATTGATCTGTCTGTAGGAGTCTGCCACTGTGCTGGTGCTGAGAAAAAAAATTGATGAAATGAGGAGTAGTTAGTGGAAGTGAACATACTTTACCCTCTTGTGTTTCAGGAGAGTCAACACCATTACATCCCAATACATAGAATACTACATGACTCACTTGCAGCAGTTGGGGTAAACAACATCTGCAAAGAACTCCATTCCCACAATTGCAAAGGAGTAGTAGAAGATTATTAAGGTCAGCCCCAGACTTGCCATCCTGGGGAAGAGCTCAAACATGGTGTCCAACACGTTACGATACCTTTGCTTTATCTTAAACAACCTGTGAAAGACGACAGGTACAAGTTTAAAAGAGAGAAATAAAACAAGCAGCATAAATAGTGCCCTATGTCAGTCTGTCCACTTCAACCTTAAAAGAAGAAATGAAAGCACACCGGAGCAGCTGAAGTGGTCTGAGCACCACAATAAAGTAAAATGGTTCCATATCGAAGGCAAGGGCAATCAGGCCCAGGAAGGCAAACACTGTCACTGAGAAGTCAAACCTGGAAAAGATAGGAAAAGTAAGCATCATCTCAAAATATTTAGATTCAGTGTTTGGTATATGTTCAAATCCTCCAAATAGCTACACTGAAGTACTGAAGATAGCTGAATATTACTGACTAAAGTGCTCACTCAGAATTTGTCAGTTTCATCAACTGCTGGCTGATTCTGCATTCACTTATGTATTAATCAACAAACCCTGATATTACTCACAGATTCCACCCAGAGCTGAAATAAGCCATCGGCCCCAAACCAGTTATTTTCAGTAACACCTCTACACCATAAACTGAAAGTACAAAGAAAGAGGCAGCGTTAATATTAGTATAAGCACATTTAAACAACTTTAATTAATCCTTGAGGCCCTCTACAATCACTTTTTCTGCATGTGAATACTCTTGTGAGTTTCTATGTGAGTTGGAGAAGGCGTGCAGCCTACTCACTGGTCAGGAAAACAATGTAACTCCAGGGAACAAAACTGGACCTGGAAAACCCACCTGCAGGAGGAGAGGAAGGCGACACATTTGTACTGCAACGCTCTTTGAATCAGTCACATGTATTCATGCTAGTGAGGGAGATCTTACTGTTCAGCATGTATGTCTCCACAAGGATCCACACGCCATTGATCGCCACCACCACATCTGCAGTCACAAGAAAAGGTTAAAAGGTTGGCGATGAAAGACTTTCCAGAGTCTCCGAGAACAGCTTGGAGAAGGTAAATGATTCCACTTACACATGGTGTATTGGAACGCCTTAGACTTCACCAGCAGGTTGATCCCTAACAAGTAGAGAAGAAAGCACTGAGACTGAGGAACTGAGAGACATATTCATTGTGTCCAGAAGAAAATCAGAGAACTTGCCTTTGAAAATGAGGAAGGTCGTCTGTGGAAGGTCATCAAACCAGTGTTCTCCACTGCGTCGGGCCTAAACAAAACACACACATACAGTACATGTATATTAAAAGAACACGTGATAAAAGGTCACAAGAAAGTATAACTGTACTATCCAAATGTAATGCTACTTACCTTCCATTTAAGGCCAGTGACCTCATAGAATTTATAAAAGTCCTGTAGACTGTAAGAGAGCAGACATGAAAATATAGCAGCGCTGTTAATGTAGAAAGATATTGAGTGAAAAAAAAGGCGTGTCAAGAAATTACCTGAGCATAGGAGCCCCTGAGGTGTTAAGAGCTTTATATGTGAGAAAGCGGTCTCTTGCAGACATCCTTGGTCTGTAAAACCGCATCAGGCCATCAAACTGTTTCAGTGACACACCCATCGGCCTCTGGAGAGAAAAAAAAGACAGCAACGTAAGCACGGAGGCTGTGAGGGCTTTGTGAAATCAATCACTTGTACCAAATATGCATTACACTACATAGAATGATGAGGTCATACCTGCCGGCTCACTAACAGCTGGAAGGCATGGTCAATGGCAGACCGTTTGTGTAGCAGAAGAGATTTAAACTTCATCTTCTCTACGTCATTAAATGTATCAAACACGACCGCCAGGAGCTGGAGAGAGAAAGAATTTTGACACTTGCTGCTAATGCATAAAATACAGCAGGCTACTTAATATAGAAGTGGTGAAAAAAGGCTAATTGTACCAGGTTCATGATGAAGTACAGCTCTATGGAGAGGTAAACAATGAAGAAGACACAGGACCAGCGGTTCTTGGAGTATGCTGGCATCATCACATCCGGGAAACTGCAAGAAAGAGGAAACCAGGAGACACGAAATGAAAACTTTGGAATTAGCTGAAACACACGTAGTGTACGCAAAAATATTCATGTTGAGCTCTGAAAAAAATAGAAAAAGAAATACCACTCGCATGCCATGTGTGTAAAAAAAGAAAAACGTGAACACCAGTGCATGTACAGCCATGCTTACTTTGCTGTGGTCAGCAGCACAAACAGACTGACGAGGCTGTTCTCCAGAGTGTTAAAGTACTGTGGAGAGGGGAGAGGGTTTAAGTCAGGAAGTCTGACCACAACGGAGACAAACCTGGAAGAAAGAAGAACCACCAAAATCCCCAGACTTACAAAATTCAAATTAAATAATGAAAGGCAGGACGAAAGACTCCACATACCGGGTCAGCAGTGTTTGGAGAGAAGAGGCAGAAACCTGGGGGAGACCAAATTCAAATCAAACACAGAGTAACACAAAAGCAGATCCGCTCTGAACACAGCAGACTGTTTTACCCTGAACTTAGAGAGGGCAGACTTACCCAGGATGGCAAATATAACCATGAAGAAAAGCAGCAGCAAGAGGATGTCAATAAAAGGTGGGAGGGACTGGAAGATCTGACGCAGGTTTCTGATTAAATGAAAGAAACTGTGTCAGTGTTGAGCGTGTTCAACAGTTAAATCAGTTGTGTTTGTATGTTAGGATATAATAATTGAAGATGTTAAAAAAAAGAAGCACCTAAACCATGACTCACATGGTAGCAACATTAAAACTAAATGTCAGTGAGCAGTAGTGTACATGCGACTTCTGATGTTTCACAATAATCACAATCCATCATGTTTACGTACCTGCGCACTGCACCACAGTATCTACAGTCCACCAGGAATATAGGCCTGAGAGCTCTGGTCACTCGCACGTGAGACGTCTGTCTCACCAGAACCACTATGGCCTCCACGAACTGTAGCAGCAGCACGCACGTCTGCATGCAGAGAAGAGCCAACATGAACTTTATACAGTAACTGAAGCTGAAACACCACCATCAGAGAGTAGCCATCGTGCACGAGTTACCTTCACCATGGTCCTCTTGTGTCGTATGAAGGTGTGGAAGCCTAACCAGCGGAGTTTCATGCATAGCTCAAATGCCACCATAACCAAAGCCAGCAGCTCCAGAGTGGCATGGACCTGCAGAGGTGTCACAGACACAGGGGCTTTGACGAGAGACCGCACGTACGACCTCGCGTTTGTGTGAGCGTGTTCGTGTTCGAGTGTTCACTGACGTAGACATCCAGGCGCAGGGAGGGCACAGCGGGAGCTTCGCACAGCGACAGCATCATCAGCAGCAGCCCCGTCAGCAGCTCCATCATGTAGAACAGGTGGTTGTGGGCAAACAGGTACGCTGCCAGGGCCTTCGGGTTTCGAGGGTGGGTGAAGAACTTGTCATTGTTCTCTCCTTCCTGCACATGAAATTTAAAAGACACATATAAGCCACATACTGAGCATGAGTATTTGAAATGTTGCGTTTCTTCAAAATTGAACTGATTTCCCAACACACAGCAAACGTGGTCTGAGAAACACACTGCACGAGCAGAAGCTAAATCTGACATATTGGTATTATTGGGCCGGGAAACGTAAGTCAAAGACATTTTGACTTGTCCCACAGAAGTATTACTGTATGGTGGGAAGTTGCCATAACTCAGATTTGAGACCAACTACATATAAAACCAGTCAGGCAAATAGACTTATTATTGTATGTGTCTGGTAAAAGAAACATTTACTGTATCCATCTACAAAAAAAATTAAGAAATACCATTAAAAAAAAAAAACCCTGTAAGATTTAGTATTAACAACAATCAGTCATTATAAACCAAGAAAGTCTGTATTTGTGCGTCCATCTGTAGTAATTTGCAGTTCCCTGATGTAAATACAGCCCAGTGAAACAGCATGAGGTGTAATCATCTACATGTCATGCAGTGTAGAGGGTGTAATAAAAACCATCACATGACTATGTTAAGTCAGTTCCTGTTGCTCTGTACCTGCAGGTAGATGGCCGCCTCTTGGTAGTTCATCTCCCAGCTGTGCCGTAATGTCAAATTTTGGGCTCTGTAGTTTTGTGGCCCAGGTGTTGGGATCACAGCGTTGTTCACGATGTCATAATTGCCTCCACCTCCATCTTGAAGAAAGTATATGAGTATCAGTGTATTGACACACTCCTTATTTGCACAAAACTGGAATTGAAACTGGCTTGTCTTTTCACTTCAGTGCTTATACTTCATTGAACGGCACAGATGGCATTAGTCATTCGGGGACAAGGACACACACACACACACAGTGTACGACAGCCTACCAATGCGGTCTATTTCTAACTGTGAGATATAGGAGGAGATCGCTGCTGGACTCTCGTTATGGGTCTGATCTTCATGGAAACCAGCTGCCCGCCCGCATAAGCACTCCATCGATCAGTTCGGATTTGTCTGTGCGCCTCAGTTGCGTGGATGTAATACGGTTCCACTGGTCCACCACACAAGTGTGTGTCAGTCAGAATACACTGCTCTTGTTCCAGCGTCAACAAACATCTGGATATACAGATGGCTGAGCATTCCACTCCTGATGCAAGCTCCAGAAACGCAGTCACAAGTGGAGTGCTGGTGCGAGTCCTCACAGATCCAGAAATATCCACGCCAAGTTGGCGGATCAAAGTGACTCTGGAGACACAACGGCTCTCAAAACATGTGAGCATGTAGTGAGCAATGTGCTCACTACGTTCAGTACGTCTTTGACAACTGGTTACTCCTTTATGAAAAATCGTCTCTTGCAGCCTGGACAACCTTAATGACAGATACTGTAGGAGCCAGTTACAGTGACTTGAACACCACCCTCCTGCCTTTACAGCCAAGGTTGAACTTTGTCATTCCATAAGGAAGTGCCATGGTTGTATTGATGTTTCATTGCCCCTGATATCTGCTTCCTGCCATAGGCAGGATACAGACACGACACAGATAAACCACAGGGGGAATTAATCCTGTGCTGTGAGACGGAGTGTAGCTAACCTCGGAAGACGTCTAGATATCTCATAACAGTGCAATGACAGCATGCTTTGTAGGATGCAACAAAGAATCTGGTAATGAAGATTGAGATTAACTCAACATTCTCGAAAACAATCATTTACAGATTCAAGCAGGATCTCACATAAACATAAATCACAGTTTCTTTCTTGAATAAAAAGTTCCTCCATGTGTCTTTCTGCAGCTGCATTTTTGTTTTTAGTTCTGTATGAGTCTCTCTGGGTGATCTTCCCACACACTGTACATCACATGTTTCTGCTTCAGGCACAGATCTTCGGTATATAACGTAGCAGAGAACCATATGAGTCTCAGAAATGTAGTCCCAGAAGTTTCCTGTCCACCATTAGTGCAGCAGATTGAGCTGAAGTGTGAAGAATCAAATTCCAGTCCGGCAGCAGCCTGGCTGTTATCCTGACAGGAGTACACGCTGTGTGCTTTCCCAACCCCTCATTTGTTTCAGAACAATAACATGTTGGGAGCTCCCAGTCAATAACGCAGTGGGATCAGGCTCACAGAAGCACAAACTGACTGAGCAGTCGTGACTGTTTCTCTCAGGAAAAATAAAATCTGTTTTAGTGGTAATCCAAAGTTTGGTCCTGACCTGCCAGCAGAAAACTAAACTTTGAACTTCCATCCAAGCATGTGATTTGCCACTGAGGTGATACAATGCAGCCTTCTTTCTCAGCGTCCGGGGTTAAACTCCCTCTCTTTCCAGAGAGCTCCACTATCCACAATCAACAAGATCAGCGTGATACTTCCTCCTCCTCCACCACTCCTAGATATCCTGAGGGGGAGGAAAAAAGCCCTCTGCTCTTCCCGTTTACCTCCAGAGCCAGAGATAATGATCCAGTGAGCTCACACACACACAGACACACTTACACACAGGCTACAGACATTCATGCACCTGACGCACACTCGCTGCCCGTGAGCAACAGGGAGGGGCATAGGGGTGGACAGCCCGCTGAGGCAGCAGTTTCTCAGATGGGACATTTTGTAGCTTATACGTGAGGAATACAAAGGCAGCAGGATACCCATACATACTGCACACACACACACACACACACACACGCACACACGTGATCGCACAGCCTGGTGGACAATCTCTTTTCTACATAAAAGCAGTGTGGCCTGTGGTGTGCAGCATGTATGCAGCTGACTGTCAACAACATTACAACGGCTTCGGGCTGCACCATTGCAAACCTGGTGAGTAGATATGTATTGACTTTTTTTTTTAATCACAAAATATACTGTACTCTGATTTACGTATGTGTGTATAAACAGCACTATATAATGCTTTAACTGCTTAAATAAAACAGTGCAACACCATTTAGGCAACATTAACTTGGTTAAAAAAATTACTTTAATGTGAGCACTAAACCCCACATTACATCTAATATTTCCCAACGTCATTTACTGCATATTGATAAAAGTACGTTAAAAAACATTTCGGTATGAAAAACGCAACAGCTTCTAAAATGATCGTAAAGTTGAATCATTGTGCTCTCTAGACTGTTTTAACGGTAACGATAATAATAAAGTTAGTTAAAAACTGCACATCATGACTTTCTTGAAGTTAGGAGAAGAAGAAAGGGAGAAGTTGTTGCAGGACTTTTGTCCCGAGACTGCATTACTTTTAGCCAAGAGGCAACTAACAGGCACGTATCTCTGCTTTAATTGTAAATAGAATACCATGCCCTTAAATGATAACTCAGGATGATGTAAGGATGTCACAGTGTAGACTTACTCTCGTCTCCTCTCTCGTTCTCCTCGCTCAGCAGACCGCTGTTAGCCTCGTCCCAGGTTAAGATGAGAGGCACATCGTCGTCAGACTCCATACCCGTAAAAAGCAAGCAGTCTGTACTTTTCGAAGTTCAGTTGGCGATAACCCGAGCGACCCTCTAGCTAAATAACCACACCGTTTGGACTGCAAACCGCACCACAACTGCACATCTTGGGCGTTCCCAGATACAACGCCAACCTTGAGTTGTTGGGTAACAAACCGAGCACTTCTTGTGCTAACTGAGACGATAGCTAACGACGAATAGCTTAAGACGTCTCTGGTGAAACGTGCAACGCAGGAACTAGCAGTTTTCAACTTGTGTGAAACGGAGAAGGCCTGCTGGTGTCACATTTGTTCCTAGTGACATCTGTCACCAAATCAACTGGTTCTCTGTCACCCCGGCTAACAAGCTCACGCAGTCCGCCTGTGTCCATTATGGCATCGCTCCGCGCCTTCTGGTTAATAACAGATGCTCCGCGTGTTCTGAATGTTCCGTTAACATTTAACTGATACTTATACGTGCACCAGTTCGACACCCAGATCAATATTTCTGCGAGCGACAATACGTTACACCACAAAAGCTCGACAGACACTGTGGCTACCGCTACATCAACAAACATTCGCGACACTGTAGCAATTCACGGCAGGCTCAGCGACCGTTACCGACCTTTCAAAATAAAAGCCGATGGCGCGAAAGCAGTGCCTTTACACCCTTTTAACAGAAGACCACCACTTCCTTTCGTTCATTTATTGGATAGAATGTTGATGTGTTCATGCATTTATGTTCTTTATATATCGAAATCTATCCGCAGTATGCGCCAGTGAGTTGATACTGTCACCCGCTTTGGTGGTATCTTAGCAACAGAGGAGAAAATGTCAACAATCTGTTTTCTGCTTCCGGACAACATATGAGTCGCCAGGTATGTGGCTTATAACGTCTTTTTAAACACTGCTTCATATAAACTAACTTAAGCTACAGTGACAATTATCATTTCCCTAATGCTAATATAATTTACCAGGACCCACCACTAACTGTTAATAATGTTATGGAAAGATAACAAATGACGCATGTAATCTGCCAGCATAACATATAAACACCAGTCAAATATTGTATGTTGTAAAATTTCACTGCTAATACAAACAACTTAGGAAAACTCACTTGAGGGTACAGTATATATCATAATCTAACCACTGGGGTCCCTGGAGGGGTCATGACTTCAGCAAGAGTTGCATATAGAAAAAAGAAAAATAGCTATACGAACAAAGTAACTATTGGTAAATGGATAATGTTGTAAACGCATACAGAAAACAGTGTATGTTCATGTCGACATTTTTTGCTATGTTTTACTGTTTTCCTGCATTAAGAATGTCTGCAAAGGGGATAAGAGTGCTGGCAGTCACAGAGGGAAAGACCCAGTCAGAGAATGTGCTAAAGAACCATGAGCTATCACAGGAAAGGCTGCTCTCTGTCGAGGCTCAGCGTATCTCAAGTATATTGGAAAACTGCATCAGACAAATTGAGATTGCAACAACTCTTCCTGCAATCCTTCACTTGAACAATGTGTCGAGTGTTGCAGATGAGGACTTGAATAGGGCACTTCAAAACCATCAACTATTAGGTGGAAGACTGGAGACACTAGAAGGTCTCAAGCAGGAGTCAGAGGGAGAAGATGGAGAAGCAAGGAAGAGAATGAGGACTCGGATTGAGAAGGATATCAAGAACTCTGTAAGGGTTCTGCTCAGGCATTTCCAGGCCCATCCAGATGCCATTTCTGATTTGAGAATGGAGCTAAGTATGGAAGTAGGGGAGAGTGAGTACAAACTAATTAGAGGACTTAAGGTGTTTCACAGCCATATGATAGAAAAGATGCTGACCAGTCTAGACGAGGAGCAACAGCTGGCATCTTCATCCCCTGTCCGTGTTCTGGAGGAGCAAATAATTCCACTGGAAGAAGAAATAGCCAGGATGCAAATAGATGCAAAGGTGAAGCAGCAAATTGGACATAAAAAACACTCATTTTGAAAGTCACATGTATTGCATGTATTATTTGTGCATATGCAGCTAGAAAATAAGAAAAACAAAGAATGTTGACAAATATATCCTCAGCCTCTGTCCTTTTGCCTATCTCAACTCTTTCTCTCTCTTTATTTTGTATCACAGATTTCTCAGAAAAGAACTGAGATTAAAAAATTGCAGTATTCTCTGCAATTGTACAACACACAGGGAGTGGGTTTGTCGCGCACAGACAAGCAGAGCCAGCCACATATCAAAACATCAAAGAAACAGATCAGTTTACAACAGAAAATTGATCAAATCAACAGTCAGCTCAACAATTTGACTCTTGAAAACAGACAGACAGAGACAGAACTCCAAGAGGTAAGTTTATCTCACATATCACAAGTAAATGTTTCAAATGTATTTGTCTATCTTGCACAAATATCAGCTGAGTTTTTCTTCTTTGACAGAAAAACAAAAAAGTGGAGACAGAAATTGAATACTTGCTTCAAACGTTTGACAGTGAAGTAGAAGACATCCAGGTACAGGGGCAGCATAAAAAGCCCAAAGTTATTGGAAAAAATAATAAGTGTATATAATCTGGATAGTTGCTCATATGTTTTTTTAAAAATATTCAGCATGTTAAATGTTAAAATTCTTTTCTTGACTTCACATATGGTAGTTTAACATTTTATTTTTTTATCACAGGGTCCATTTACCAGCATTTTCCACTTGTATAACATCTGACAACAATGTGAAACAGATGAAGTATTTATTTGATTTTGGCAAGTTTTTGTCTGGTTTTAGTACAGCATCGGAGAATTTATATCCTCTTACTAAATAGATTATTACTCTCAAGATTCCAGGATGTCCAATATCCGTAAAATGATTGAGTGTCAATGTTTAGTAACACTTATTTTCTTTGACCACATTCTGATTTGACCTTTTCTGTCCTCAATTTTCTTTGCTGCCCATCACTATTCATCACCATCTGTCTCTCTTTTCCATCCTTAAATGCAACCCCCACTTCTGTCAGGCTGACCTTGAGCTGAATGAAATTGATTGTGAGAGGGAGGAGGAAGAGCTGAGGGGCCTGGAGAAACCCTTTTCTGTTCTGGAGGTGGAGTGCAACCAGATCCAGGAGAGGCGTCAGCTGGTAGAGGAAAAGAGACAGAAGGAGATGAAGGAGCTGGAGTTAAAGACCAAAGCTGCTATTTTTGCCCAAGCGTGGTGGAGAGGTTACAGTACTCGCGAGGCCTTAAAGAACAAGGGCAAAAGCAAGAAGGCCAAAAAACGTAAAGGTGTGGTTTCTTAAGCTGCAATGATGTGAAGATGATGAAGGAATCTTCGCTGACACAGTCTTGCTTGTAAATAGAAGTTTATTACAAGAAGTATCGCATCATGACAAGCACCATGGACTGCTTGGAGGATTCAGGACTAATGTGAATCTCTCCCAAAGTGGCTCTAAATACCCACCTATATAGTACTTACACTGTGTCTGTAATCAATAAAAACTTGTACTGTGTGCCTCTGGTCTCCTGCACTTCTTGGTCCAAAACCACCACCTGTCAGCTCCTCAGCCGGCAGGAATCAGCACTGACAAGAGCTCTGGAGGCTAGACAACAACTGGCCTCCAGCGTGACCCAGCTCGACGGGCGGCTGGGTCAAGTCACGTCGCAACTCACCAGCCTCTCGACCTCCGGCGTCCAGTCTGCTCCACCGGCTGCCGCCTCACCTGCTCCTCCACCATCAGCTGCACCCCGAGAACTGTACATCCCGATCCCAGCCAGGTACACGGGGGACCTAGGGGCGTGCGTGGAGTTCCTGCACCAGTGTGCCCTGGTTTTTAGCCAGCAGCTGGCTACCTACGCCACCGGCCAGTCAAAGGTGGCGTTTATCATGAGTCTTTGTGTCGGCAAAGCCTCCTCGTGGATTTTGGCCCTCGGGAGCCCTCTCTGTGCCTGGATTACCAAGAGTTCACAGCAGAGATGCGGAGGGTTTTTGATCACCCAGTCAGGGGGAAGGAGGCAGTGAGCCGGCTCTTGTCGCTCCGCCAGGGCACAGATTCTGATGAGCCCGTGCGGATGAGCCCATGCAGCTGGGACAGACCCGACTGTCGTCCGCCGAGCAACAACACCGCAACCGCCTAGGACTATGCTTTTATTGCAGCCAGGAGGGACACCTCCGGGCCGGGTGTCCGGACTTACCGCAGCGGCGGCACTCTCCAACCAGCAAAGTCCCACCAGAGAGCCGGCCTGCCCAGTCCTCATCTTCCTTGAAAAGCAAAAGGAACCACGTTGAAAGTATGTTGCGCTGGTCGGGTGCGGACCTGCCCGTCCGGGTACGGGTAGACTCGGGCGATGACAGTTTCATCGACGAGGAACTGGTCATTCAGGCAAACATTCCCACGCTAACCCTCGCAAGCCCAAAGGAGGTGTTAGCGTTAGACAGCCGGCATTTAGCCAGGGTAACCTGCCGCACCAAAGCCATTTCCCTCACACTATCCGGTAACCATCATGAGCGGATAGAACTGTACGTAATTCCGGCGTCGTTGTAGGGTTACCTTGGTTGAAAAAATATAACCCGCTAATTGATTGGTCCGCTGGCTCCATAACTAACTGGAGCCCTTTCTGCCATGCCAATTGCCTCTGTTCGGCTCTCCCTCCAAGTCCTCCATTCCCCCTGAGCTCTCCAGAGGAAATTGATCTGTCAGGCGTCCCTAGGGAATACCACGACCTAAAATTGGTCTTTAGCAAGGACCAGGCCCTCTCCCTGCCACCCCACAGACCTTATGATTGCGCCATTGACCTTCTCCCAGGGGCCCCTCTTCCTTCCAGGAGACTTTATAAACTCTCCAAGCCAGAGAGGGGTGCAATGGAGGCGTACCTCCGAGATTCCCTGGTCGTTAGTCTCATCCAGCCCTCATTGTCACCCCTGGGGGCGGGAGCCTTCTTTGTGGAAAAGAAGGATAGCTCCCTGCGCCCCTGCATAGATTACACCGGGCTGAATGAGATAACAGTTAAGAATAAATATCCACTACCACTACTGAACTCCGCTTTTGCCCCTCTTCATGACGCTGCTATCTTTACAAAACTAGATCTACGCAATGCATATCACTTAGTAAGAATTAGGGAGGGTGACGAATGGAAGACGGCTTTCAATACTCACCTGGGACATTTCGAGTACTAGGTAATGCCTTTTGGCCTCACCAATGCCCCAGCAGTTTTTCAGGCTCTAGTTAACGACGTTCTCCAGGACATGCTGAACCGGTTTGTCTTTGTGTACCTAGATGACATTTTGATTTTCTCACAGAACAAGGAGGCTCATGTAATACATGTCAGGGCAGTCTTACAGAGACTTCTAGAGAACAAGCTATTTGTCAAGGCAGAGAAGTGCGAGTTCAGCGTCCCGTCTGTTTCTTTCCTGGGGTTCGTCGTTAAGCGGGGCCAACTAGAGCCTGATCTGGCCAAAATCCAAGCAGTCCTGGAGTGGCCGGTCCCCTCCACGCGCAAGCAACTCCAACGGTTCCTGGGAGTTGGCCAACTTCTACAGACGTTTCACCATTGAGCACATCATAAATCCTGCAGTGGTCAAATTAAAGCTCCCCCCAGCCCTGAAAATCCACCTCACTTTCCATGTGTCCCTGCTCAAACTGGTCACGAAGAGCCCCCTGAGTCCCCCGGCTGAGTCCCCCCCACCTCCCCAGCTCATGGACGGTCACCTGGCATTTACCGACCGCCACCTGTTGGACGTTCGTAGGCGCTCTGGTCTCCTGCACTTCTTGGTCCAAAACCACCACCGTGTCATACACATTCCATACAAGGTAATCTGTAAGGATACCCAAATATGGACACTCCTTTTAAGGTCTCTTTTACTTTTAGCTCCTGACCTTTAACCCTGGCCTTTGACCCTGGAATCCCTGTCCTCAGGATATTCCCTGAAACACACCACATATGGGATCGTAACACACTACAAAGGTAAAAAGAAATAAACCACTGACTACTTTCATCACACTAGTGCTACACCAACAACCTCCACCGGTAGAGTTTTATATAAGCCTGTCAAGCAAATACCAGATTCAGTGTGCATTTATGCCTTATTTTTCCATAAAGGCTTTAGTATTAGCTTTTGTGGGGACCACCAAAAAACCTAGGATTGCAGTGCTTTCCAACACTGTGTGAGCAACATTTAATATGTGGATAGTGTGTTGCTGCAGACAATATTCAACTAATCATAACTGTTTATAATTCTTGTTACCACATGGAGTTTAATGACTTTAGCAATGGCTCAAGTGAAAACAGGTCTAATCAGACAAAATAAGTCAAAACCAGTTGCTGTTTTCTTTAATGGCCACAGGGTGACAGTATAGGCTACCTACAATACATAACATTCATTTGGCGGTGAACAGCAGGAGCCTGCAACTAAAGCACCAACAGTAAAAATTATATGATGATGCTGGGTATACAGTATTTTTCAAGTTAAAACAAGTCAACTTAAAATTTATAGCTACCACAATCAGACACATTTCAGAACGTAGAACCAGACCATTTATATTAAAACTGAATGGAACTGAATCAAACTAAAAAAAGAATTTAAATAACTGCAAGTTCAGTGAATAGCTCAGTGAAAAGCAGCGTCAAATTAAATTTTAGTTCAAATTTAAATAATGTTTTTTAGATTGAGTTGTCCCCAATGTCTCTTTTCTGTCCATCGTTCTTGGGCATCTTTCATCACCAAAGTTGTTTTTTTGTCTTTTTATTCATCTTATTTTCCTACTTGCCAGATTTCACACACATTAAGAGTTATTTTGATTTAATCAGGTCCGCCAAAAATGGTAAAACTACAAAGACTGCTTTTATTTAAACTGGTGTCAAAGATTTGCGTTTATCTATTTTATTAACATTATGTTTCTAAGTAATATTTTATGTGGTTATGTTGCTCATTTCACCCTATATTTTTGTTAGGAAGTATTATGTCAGCTATTTCATTTCCTGGTATGTATCTCTGTGCCCCCAATCTCCCTGAATAAAATACTGAGAAACCAAACTTGTTGCAGGTTCCACACCTGTCTGCGCTGCTGTATCACTGCTTGAAACTGTTCATCCTCGATCCGTTTCTTCTGCAGTTCTAAAAGGGCAACACTCTTGTCAAGTGCCCCTGTCATCACAGATCTGGCCCTCCTGTTGTCTCACACACACACACAGCAGAGCAGGGAGTTATTAACACTGATCGCTCACATTGATTCTGGCTCTTCACACGTGCTCACGGGGAAAACCGCTCCACACAAACTCACCGTGAAACCTGCTGCTCACAGAGGGAAAGACTCGTGACTCCTTGATGTTGTTTTTATAGATTTCAGGAAGCACAACCAAAGAGTTTCAACTTTTCCTCCTCTTATCATTGGCTAAACTCTTTTCAAACTTTCAATGACTGTGCGCTTCCATTGCTCCTCACCCTTAATTTCTATGGTTACACACACCAGAGACCTTTTTAAAGGTACAATCCGGCATTTCAGTGAATAAAAAGACAGTGCCAAGACTACCCATGTGACCCATGTGATTAAAACAGAAAATCACAAAATGCATAGGCTACAGTGTGAACAGTGATCATTCCCCTGAAACATGAGCGTCAGTTATTTGATTGACAGGTGTTACCACAGGAGATGTATGATATTTTTCACTTTAAGCACCAAAATCCCACCTAATGTCACACCTTTCCACTGCTGAGGCATTGAAGACACTGGACAGTGCGTGATTGCACACCATGTTCCTCAACATACTCTAGACTGACAGGCACAGGCACACTCATTGACACTTTTGGGTAAACATGTCAGAAACAAGATCAGTTGTCTGACACTGTTAAGGCTACTTTGGATCAAAAGATATTAAATAAGATTTATTGGAGTCTGACATGATGTTTACATACTGAAACTTGCATGGAAATGAAACACCACTGAACTACATTCAGCCCAAACATAAGCTTGTTTGCCTATATATTTCTTTTTATCAAAGACTGGAAATGTGGGAGGAGGGACATTGTATAAGTCTATAAAGGTCCCTATTAACACACAGTTATTGGAGACTTAGGTTCATAGTTCCTTCTTGGCATTGGAAACTGCACTGGGCCTCAGAGATCATGATCAAAAGAGTGGGAGCAGCTACTAAATGGACCATGTGGTGAGATTGTTTTCTCGAAAGATCTTGAGGAGTTCAATGGCAAAAAAAAAGTCAGACACAAGCCATCTCTTTCACCTGCAGTAATCTTCATCACTGAATGATGGATGTCACCACATTACTTAGTTTCACACATGAAATATCACCTTTAAGGAAGAGTCGTATAGGATGGGGTTAATGCTAATTTGACATTACATGTTCATACTGGTAGCACATTGCATTGTGGAGACAGAGAGAGGTGGCATTAGGGCACTTCAGGGAAATGCTGTGTGATGTTATTTTTGCATAACAATTGCCTTGTGTGGTGAAACCAGTGATGCTGACAGTGACAGCTGCAGAACCAGAAAAATGCATCTGATGTAAAAACGCACACACAGATCCACGCATGCACACACACGCACACACACACACACAGACACACACAATGAGAAGGAAAGAGAAGAGGCATGACCAAAAGGCAGTGAAGGGGAAAAACAACAACACAGATAGCTGCAGGCAGAGATGCCACTGAATTCATTTATGATGAATGAATGAATGACACACACACACACACACAATGTACGTTATTAATACTAATGTAATGATGCTATTATAATAAAAGCATGTTGTGTCAGGCGATGGGCACAGTGTAAGGCTGCCAAGATGGAGACATCACACCCATGTAAACACCAGCAGACCTTTTAACAGCTGAGGAGGACAAGGAGAAGAAGATGGGGCAGAATCTATAATGGTAGACACAAAGCCCATGATGACCAGAAAAAAAAACTGGTAATACTCTTAAATAACTTTAGTGATACTCACTATCTGCTTAAATGTCACTTAATTTGCTCATATATATAGTTAAGTGCATTACAGACATTAAATTACCCTTTCTTCAGTGACATTTTCAATCCAAATCCATTACAATACATCAAATGTAACATAACACTATCTTTCAGTATCATTTACAGTGTACAAATCTTTCCGTGTTCATATTTGGATCATTTAGAGATGACTGGATCTTGGGTAACATTTAAATCCGAATCCTGTAGGTTTGAACTGTGTTCCCTCGCAAAGGAATGATGCAGTGATGGGCTGACCCTCCAGTGTGTCTTTTTAAAACTGTCCATTTCCCCACGATACTTTGCATATTCTGCTCAAATGCCCTCCTGCTTCTCTCCTTTAAATATTTATATTTCCTCTTTAGCACCTCAACCAGAGGACTTATTTTTGATATGGCTATAATGCTCCTTCCTCTTTCTTCTTCCTCTCTTTTAGCTTGTGAAAATTGTGCATGAGGTTCCATTCTTTTCTTGTGTTCATGGTCAAGCTTCTGTTTAAGTTATTACTTCAGAAGACATTGCATTGATATACAATAATAACAATTAAAATGATAATTTCCTTACTTGCTTAACCCTAACTCTTAACATAAACCGTACCTAATCTTAACCTTAAAACATGTCTTCACCTTAAAACAGAATGATTTAAATTGCCAAGATTTGCTTTTTTGTGTTGTGACTAGGGTGACTTTGTAAACAGATATAGGTCCCCACAGCATGAGTAATACCTGGAAAGCTCACGAACACACACACATTCACAGTTGAGTGGACAGGTAACAAACATTTAGTCATCCATAATTAAAGGTCAACAGTGTGGTGCAAACAGATATTGAGAGGAAGTCTGTGTTTATGTTAATGCCTTGTCAGCCAGAGAGGCCAGTGACTCTCTGACACCATTTATTAATAATGAGACAAGATCACACAAATGCACTGGGTATGAAGCAAACAATACAGGTTCAGGCAAACAATGGGATATGACAGCAGGCTGAGTGAGTGCTCTGAAATCGGGCTGCATGTGCATGCAGTGTTTGGAGGGAGTAGGGCCTATGAATGGATTTGTTTGTTTATTGATGTTTGTGTTTTTGTGTTTGTCTCACAGCAGTGGTCTTGTCTAGCCTGTTTGCAAACATGCTTAGTACATGAGTGGCAAGAAGCCTGCTAGAGGAAGTGGGCACGAGACACACAGGAGAGGGAAGCTGGTCCGGAGGTGCTGAGGCACATGAGAACTCTACAAAATGCTAACTAAGACATGCTGTTTATGATCTCTGAAAACAGTGCAAGTGCCATCAAAATTAAGTTTTCAGATTTATTCTTTTTTTAACTGTGATATGTATTTGTCTAATGAAAAAAGACAGTGATTTCCAACCAGGGATGAGGATTGCTTAAAAAACTATTTACAAGATAGATGTCTATTTTTTCTGATTCTTTCAAGCTTTTTGCTTTTGATTTGTGAAATAGAGAACACTTTCACCTTCCACATGTTCACCATGGATGGGTGTCCAAGGTGAAGGCGATCCAATGAGGAGGAGTCAAGTGCAGAGGACTGAACAGAAGCAGATGAGGCCAGAGCTGGGACAGAAGATCCAAGGAGGCACGGACAAGCAGATAATTTGAATCTGACTTGGCAGGCTGGACAATGACAGAGGTAGGTGATCAGCTGACATCAGTGAACAACCTGGTGACATACAGAAAGGAGGACCGGCCTTTTAAATAGCAGGTGATGATTGTTGATGGAGAGCAGGTGATCACCAGAGTCATGGCTGGTGACACCACCACTACTCCCATACACACAGATACACAGACAACAATCACCATGGAGGGGAGAGATAGCACCAGCACACAAGGAAAACAGGGAAGATAGAGCCAAGTCCTAACACATCTCTTGATTTAAGGCAGGGGTGTCAAACTCAAATACACAGTGGGCCAAATTTGAAACTTGAACAAAGTCGCGGGCCAACATTGAACAAATGAACCTTTTAATACGGAAAAAGGTTTTGCTTTAACACTGAATATGGAACAAGCAACGATTGCTACTACAATATATAACAATAATGCAAAATTGGATTTAAAATAATTAAATTAAATATCAAAATAAACTTTAAATAATTTTCAAAATAAAACAGTAGAATAATAAATCAATCAACCATTCAAGTCAATGCCATGGAGAAGCAAGAAAAAGTGCATAAAGAAAAGGTTAATTATTGCTCAGTTTTCTACTCATCTGATGTGCCCAAGCCAGATACCTGGCATCTCTTCTTGGATGCTAGATTATCAATGTCTGGGCTCAGGCTCTGTGCTGAGGAAATTCTCAGTATCGAGCGAAGGTGTTCATCAGTCAGACGTCTCCTGTGAGATGTTTTGGTCATCTTCATCGAGGAGAAAAGTTGCTCACATAGATAAGTGCTGCCAAACATGGAAAGCATCTGAGCAGCTTGGATGCGGAGCTGAGGCATTGTGTCAGGGATGAACTGTGGAAACTGTGCGGCACTCACAGCGTCATACTTTGACTTCAGCGTGTCATTACACTGAAGTTCAATCAGCTCCATTTGGAGGTTTGTTGGTGCGTTCTCCACATCCACTGTGAAGGGATTACTCAGCAGTTCAAACCTACATTTCTGGACATCAAAGTCGGAAAATCGCCGGTTAAACTCAGAAATGAGTACGCTCAGTTTTTCAGTAAACTGCACGCATAGGAACGCGGCGGTAGGGATCTGCGTTTTATGGTTTGGCAGCAGGAAAATGGCTAAGGTTTCCTTGCAGCATCTGATTCTTCCACAGGCACAGTTTAGTTTTGAACGCATTCACTGCAGCGTACATGTCTGTGATGATGCGCCCCTCCCCTGAAGCTGCAGGTTCAGCGCATCGAGATGGCTCGAGATGTCACACAAATGCCAGCTCACAAAGAAACTGTGGCTCCCGGAGCTCTGATGTGTCCTTCCCTTTGCTTTCAAGAAACTGACATATTTCCTCACACAGCTCGAAACATCTGTTCAGTACTTTTCCTCTGCTCAACCATCTCACCTCTGTATGATACGGCAGCTCTGCGTATTCGAACCCACTCCTCCAAAAAAGATTTGAACTGTCGGTGATTCAGACCTTTGGCTCTCTTGGTAAATGCGCTATATCCAGCATTCACAGAATAACATCATCATTTTTGTGTCTGTCTGCTTTTTGGTGCTGGGCAGGAAGTGTATGGTGGCTTTACAGAGCCTTTTCTCTGAGAACAGCTGCCCGCTGCAGCTGAAAGTGATGCAATGGGAGCACTGAGAGTGAACCCAAACAGGGAAGTTGCCAGCCAGATAAGTCAACTATAAGATGAAATTACTGTCAAAAAATTAATTACAGCCACTCTAATACCATTGAAACAAAAAATGAAACATTATTTTTTTCACAGGAATCTATTTTTGACCCTGTGGGCAAGATGTTTTTATAAATTTAAAGAAATTTAAAAAAGACCAAATAAGATTAGGCTTTCTTTGTGGTGTCTGATTCGGGGGGGTGTTGCAAGTAACTTGGACTCACAGCCTGAATTTTTTTTTTAATCCTGGCTATTGTCCTGGGCTGGGTACATCCACAATAGTGACCTGACAATGTTCCTTTATTCAAAACTGGGAGACTGTGAGGGGGCGCAGCCAGCTTGTACAGTGAGCAAACAAGCAGAGCGGCAAGTGAAGTCCTGCTGGTAGTGATATCATTATGCTGTGTGCCCTGTCTGGACAAGGGGACTGGAGTGAGGTCAGGGGGTATAGGCTGTGTGTGTGTGTGTGTGTGTGTGTGTGTGTGTGCGTGTCTTTTTGTCTTTCTGGTCGTGTGTGTAATTGTCTCCAAGAGAGCATGTGTATGCAGCTATATTTGTGTGTGTGTCTGTGTGTGTGTGTGAGTGCACATGTGCGTGTGTGTCTGTGGAGGATTAGCGTGCCTCTCCAGTCCTCTGGCTGTAATCAGACGGGACATTGGCTCCATGACGGCCCACAACCCCCACCACCACCTACTGTGGGAGCGCCTCTATCCCTTTCACCCTGTCATTTGTGTTTGGCTGCTGGTCTTGGGACCTTGGCAGTATGTTAGGAGTTAAAACAATTATTGTTGCTCACATCACAATGTCCATTTTTAAAAAAAATGTAGCTTCTGCTGGGGTGGGAGGAAAATCAGGGAGACAAAGGTCTTCTTCTGGACCTGATCCAGGGACGTGACTAAGGCTGGGCCAGCAAGATACATCTACATCTTCTTTTACATGATGTTTGCATATTTATCTCTCTTAATAGGATCAGCAATTCTTGGCACAAGAGTTAGTTGAATTGTTCAAAAAGTGAGAGTCCAGAATGTGAGGGAACCATGAGGCAGCTCCATCACGGTGATGGTTTGAGGGTCGTCAGATAAACAGCCATCACTGATCAGGTTAGTCTGAGCCCTCTGACCCTGGACTGGCCTGTCTGCTAGCTGCAAACTAACAGCTAGACTGCTGTTAGTTTGACCCTTAACCTCTCCTTTTGTTTTGCAGATGCAACACGCAGGACAACCCAAGCGCACCCACCCACGGAGATACACACACACACACACACGCTTACATGGCCTCTTATCCTTGACAGCTCTTACGCTCATATTAAGATCTACTTCAGTGATTTCAGGGCTGTTTCAGCCATAAACTCTCATTTAGGGGGGAATTAGCTTGGGTCTGAGTCTTGTTACTATACTGTGCTTAACAGCATTAGACCATTCTTGTGGCTTTTAAATAACAGCAAGGATGGATAGTACCATTCAAAAAACCTCTACCGTCCTACTTTGTTGCACCACATGTAATGGCCAAGCATTCATTGTTTTACATAATTGTACTGCCATTGTACTGTCCTCTAATTGCCATACAGTGCTTACTGATTCCAATTACAGATACTTATAGTTAAGTATATTAAGATGTGCTGAAAACAATTGGTTTTATGCATCCATCAACTCATTTTACAATGATGTCCTCTCAATTTTTGAATCCCAATTGGTCTGACGAAGCTCAGAAAATGGAAAACGATCACTTATCTGAACAAGCTTTGATAAGATGTTGGTGCCCCTTGACAGCCACTGAGAAAAGAGGAAACATCCTACAGGCTCAAATATTTTATATATATATATATATATACTATCTTGATATCTATTTCAAAGTTTTATTTTTTTTCCAAACATGAAAGTGGCATAGATCTGAGCCCTCTGAGTGTAAAAGCTGTTTTACTAGTACCATGCTGGTCAGTAAGGACTAAGCCTATTGCATTTTACTTTCACGGAGATGGAGCACCGTCAGACCCATAGAGACGAACCATAATTAACTTTACCAATTACACTCCATCTCAGGCCACTTATTCCACACAAAGTGGCATCACTAAAGCTTGACATCACACAAGTGCCTCTCAGAGTTCTGCAAGAGACTCCAAATACGCTTTTATATATTCAAACCAATAGTTCAGACTGTAATGAAATAAGCTTTAAATAAGTCTTTGACGTCTTTAAAAAAGCTTGTTTTGCAAGAGAAATTGCTCTGCATAGCTACGCAGCACTAGCTTTAACATGCAATACAGCAGAAACATAAGCAGTCCTCGGCAACCCTCCTGATTTAGGAGCTAAACAAAAATGTTGGTCTGCTGGCCAAATGAGTGACACTCAAAAATTTCAGTCCTTCTTTTTCTTAATGTGCAGAGTCTCAACTGTGCACACAACAGGAAAAAAATGTGTGTATGTGATTGCCTGTGCTCTGCAACTGTTAGAAACCATCATGGTCTAGGAAGTTTGGATAAAAATGAGAAAAGGGGAATATGTAGAGGGCAGGCAGAGGGGTTAGAAGTGTGTATGTGTGTGTGTGTGTGTGTACGGCGGGTAGGGTGGAGGTGGGGGTGTTGGGGAGATAACGATAAGCACCACTTAGGCTCTTTGATCACAAAGGTTCATCAATCTACTGTCTGACCAGTGTGTCTGAGAAAGTCCTCCACAGATGGATTACAAACACACACACACACACACACACACACAAACCCGCACTGGCTGTGTTTAATATTACTTTACCACTTTACCCAAAGCTTTACTCTCCCAGCTAACTCCCAGCCATACAGAGGTCATTACAGAGCTCTGTAACTGTACAAGCAAGCATGAAGCGATGCAATCCATCTTCAGAGCCAGAGGCCCCTGAGATCTTGTCCCCCCCCGCCCCGGCCTGAATTTGACGGAGACGAAGGGTTAAGGAGGAACAGACCCTCTGAAGAGCTGCCTGCTTAACCTCTGACCTCATGGTGTATGAGAGAGGGAGAGAGAAAGGAAGAAAGAGAAAGAGAGGATAGAGAAGGAGGTCTAACAGACATATAACGGTCTAATTAAATGTAAATACTCTGGGATGGAAGTTTAACAATTGAACAACTTCTGCAAATAAATCTTTATGTTACATCCATCTGTTCTTTCAAAACCCATGTTGTAAACTCTGAGCAGGTGTAAGGTGTAAGAGGTTAACTCTGCTGTGAGAGAGACAGAAACGTGAGATGCAGGGGTGAGGAAGGAGGGTGAATGGTGATTTGTAGGGGAATCCAAGGGGGCGGGGGGCACCAAGACATCCCACCTTTCTTTGTCCTCCATCACAGCAGACCCTCCCTCTTTGGGCTTCATGAATGATTTTGAAACAAAAAACAACGAGTCTTCAACATGCTCACATAAAACAGGCTGCACTCCAGCTCTGACTGGTCAGCTGAGGATAAAAAAAGAGATGCCCATGTACATCGGTTGGCTGTCAGTGAAATGGAGGAAGCTGATTGGTCAGCCGAGGGGTGACTGAGAGGACAGCGGTGACAGCTGCATGACGCTGAGTTGAGCATTTACCCAGAATGCAGTGGAAACAGTGTTTACAGGTCCTGCAGCCTGTAGCGTGCTCTAAACAAACTGTTTATCTCTATGGTGCAGCGCCTGCAGCTACTACTGCCCATCTCATTGGAAATTAACTCATTGCATCTTTGAGCTGAGCTGACATAGGGCTTACACAGCCACACACAGACTCATACCTTTTTGCCTTCACTGAGACTAAGCGTGGAGCTGTGTTTTGCTCCACTAAAGACATAAAAATGTCCCCCTCAGGCTCTGATGTGAGAGCTGAGATTATTTTGGTCAGTAAATGTTACTGTCTGCACATTGGGTTACAATTTGCATCCTTGACAATGCAAAGAGTGGGAGTCAATGAGAGGAAAACAGCCTAGTGATGTTCACACCCTGGCCTTAACAGGGCTCACAGTGCAAACATCTGGATGACGCCAGTCATGAAATGAAAGGAGGATAAACTACAAGTTTGATTGTGCTGCTTTTTCCCATCTCTTTTAACATCTGAAGCTTCATGGATGTCCAAGTCTGTTTTGTAACAATCCACTGCTCCATCCAGCACGGGGGAGAAACATGACTAATGGATGAGACCTCTTTACACAGCACACATCATACTGACAATTATGTCACAAAGGTAATCGCACATGTAGTCTGTATACTGTGCAGCATCTTTAAGATGAGCAAAGAGAAGCGTCATTGAGTTTGACACTCTCTGTCCACTGATTTGGGTATGTCCTGTGGTACATGTCCATTTAGGAGGCTGCACTCCATTCTGATACTCCACACCTGATGTGTGTGTGTGTCTCAAGTGTGTGGTATAGAGGCGGAGACAGATTGGGCGTGTAACGAGGATACTCCCTGAGAGCAGGGCTGAGCTGCCTGCTGTGAATGTTCTGGGAGCTGTGAGATGGAGGTCCAGAGCTCTGGCTTTGATAGGGGTCATGGCCGATGTGTTCTCCCAACAGCGGAGAGCTCTGGTGGCCTATGGCACTGAGGCGAGAGCCCTGCGGGCTGGAGCTGTAGGGAGGATGAGGGGTATAAGGTGGGTAGGGTTCCATGGGAGTCATGGCAGAAGGGAGCGGACAGGTGTATGACCAGGATGTACAGTTGAGGTCATCTAGTCTGGGCTCGGAGCTGGCAAACATACACGCCTGACGCTGTCCCATGTCTGAGCTGTAGGGGGAGTCAGTGAGATTCAGGGCAGTGTTGTTGGATAGACTGGGTGGAGGTGGAGGGTAAGAGGAGGGGTGGTAGTGAGACTCCCCCTCACTTGGTGAGCTACCATTGAGGGGTTTCTTGTACGGGTGCTGGCGGTTTCCTGAAGGGCAGTTCTCCTCCACTAAAGACAGACAGAGAAAATATTGTATTGATTTTCCCTCTGACATTAAGTGAGAGCTGGGAAAGTTCCAGCTCATAATTTCTTCAAGAAACTGAGACCAGAACAAAATGTAGACATGAAAAAAGCTGAATTATTTTGGCTGATTTTAAAGCATGTATGGCACTGACTTAAGGACAAACATGAAGGGTTATATTGCAGTTTATCTGTAGTTGATAAAGTTGCCAGAATAAAAGGCTCACCTGTAATAGGTACCAACTGAACTGTGCCCACATCACAATTGGCATTAGAAACCTTAAAGTTTACCTATTCTGTGATCATAGTTGCTGATTTGAATCAGTTATTGTCTGTGTCTCATTTGGTCTACCTGCTTGTACAGTTCATTATGTTCATTTATTTAAGATGAATGACTTCATTTGTTTAGTGAGAAAAGGTTTATGTATTATGTATAATTTTAATTTCCTTCAAAGCAAGATACTGAAAATACATCATTTTTTTCTTGAGCCTAAAATGTGGGCATTTGCAATGATATCAATAGAATTACTATGATAACTTTCAAATGACACCCAGTCCTATTAACTGCAAAGCTAGCACAGGCTGTACTTCTCGTCAGTGTAGACCATTCTGCAAAGCAGCATAGTCCAGATTTTAAAAGTTTCAGAATAATACTGCATCTAGAGATGTGCATGTTTTCTTAATCAAACAATCACGCAGGCCTGAACGCTTAGTTTCCTGTCAGCGGAGATATACACATGATTAGTTAAGTGATTGGTTAAGTGTAATGCAAATCATCCTTCTCAGCTCGAGTCTAGTTGCGGCCTTTGAAAAATCTCTATAAAAGCTGAAAGGAGGTTGCGCAGTCATTATTGCGGATTTTCTTTTAGTTGTTGATTAAAACGTCTGAATAAACCTGTGCAGCACGTGTAAATGGTCAGATATGAAAATAAATCTCTTATTAAGCTGTAAATCCAACCAGCAAATCCAATGCTAATCACACACAGTCTGCAAAAATAAACTGGATGTTAGCCACAGCGCAAATGAAAGTAAATCTGGCTTTTAAGTTGATTTCCCACTTCCCAGAAATACAAAAGGAGCAGTAGTAAACCGACAGGTGCCCAGAAGGGAAAGCAACAGTACAAAACAAAACAAAAAATTAACTCCTGCACATAGCTACATTTCTATCAAATAACCTTTTTAAAGGTCTGATGACACAAAGTATCTGCTTTTGTTTTTACTTCTCTGGCAGCCGCTGATTTCAATTAATTCCAGACAGCTATAAAATGAGCCTGAAGAGACTTTCAAACTGTCCTTCTTTTACTTTACCTTCTCTACTTTTTATGTAGTAGTCAACCTTTTTTGTTAAATACATGTAATGTACACTAGTTATGTCATCATTAGTACCCTTGCAGTTGGCTGGCAAGCATCAGGATTTTTGAACAAAGCTCATGAATGTGATGCTTGTGTGAGGTTTCGATAATAGTTCTCTCAGCACACACTGCCCTCTTGGTGAACTCTGTGGTATGTAGGGGACAGTGGGCCACATCTCCCCAACTCTCGCTGAGATAGTGGCACACACATGCACACAGACACACACACACACAAACACACAGAGTCAGTGCAGTTGTGAGATGATTCCCCGCTCTAAAAATAAACATCCATCCATGTGTCACTTCAGATAGACTCCTCTCCTCTCCTCTCCATAGCACTCCCCCCTTCTCTTCCTTCTCACTTCTCCTTCCTCTCCCTCCCCTCAGTAACAGCCCTTCCCATTGGCTTGCTAAAACCTCTAAACTGCCTGCCACAACAGCGCTTGAACAGAGATTAGCTCAGCACGCAAACAGGCACCATGTAAGGCCATCAGCTGATCAGCAGTGACAACCTAATAGACCAGCAGCAATGTGATATCATCGATCTATCAATGCAGCACAAGAACAAGATTTGGACAAGATTTCAGGCTGAGATCAACCTTCAGGTGATCCTTACACCACTTGGCTACACACACACACACACACACACACACACACACACACACACACACACACACACACACACACACACACACACACACACACACACACACACACACACACACACACACATACATGTCTTAGACCATATGTACCCCATCATAACAACCCTCCCCCCTGGGTAAGGCAGGGAAAGAGAGAAGAAAGGATTTTGTTTCTTTTAAATGCTCACAAGCGCACAGATACTGGAAACACAAACACACACTAACAAAGTTGAACTCACCCTTGCAGCTTTGCCATGCGGTGCAGCTCATTATCGTCGCTGCCTCTGAAGCCCTTAGCAAAAGGATTATTCTCGATCTTCAGCTGCGTAATCTGAGGACGAGACATGGAAAACTTTGAACTCAGGCACTGGCGCTACACTGGAGGACACTTAAAGGCCCAAAGAAACACATTCACAGAGGTGCAGAAGCACATTCAGTTTTAACTCTTCTCTTTATTGACTGAAAGTCAATAGTTTACTATTAGTCAGAGGCCCTGCAGATGTTAAAAATGGCCGAGCTGAAGCTCTGCATGGCCAACATTCCTCAGCCACTGATGTTTCTAACGGAGCGGACAGTGTTCTCGCCAGCTGACACAGAATAAACTGTTTACCCAAACAGTCGCCAGGTTTAAGGATTTCAGGCCAAAGCTTTTAGAGGTCCAAAGCTGAGAGCTTTGATGTTAAGTCCTCAAACTTTTCTCACTGATGTCATGGAGGGAAACCTCTGTGTTTTGAAGGATTTCATTTGGGCAAAGACCATGTCCATCTCGTAGCAGTCAAGTGGACTGGAGTTCTGTCACAAGCTCAGCTGCAAACAAACTTTGAAGTGCAGATAATACTGATACCAACCCCCACCAAACTAGTGGCTCTACAGATCTAATTTCTACACTGTACAAGAGCATCATTATTACTCTACAGATGGGATATCAAAACTGTGTGTTATGATGGAACTTGTGAGTTTAGAGTTAGTTTTACACAATAACCAAATTACAAATATAATAGTTCAGCAACGTGAAAATAATTTCCAAAGCTCAAAACTAATTCTACATCATGATTGTCCTTACAATTAATAATACATAAAAGTGTGCTGCATTTAGGTTTCATCTTGTTAGCACAAAATAAATGATGTAAAAATGAAGAGAAGAATTGCATAACTTTGCAGAAAGAATCTTGCTGAATTTGATTTATATGTGATTTATCATGAAATGTGATCATTTTGAAGCTATCTCGTGAAAACTTAATCAGCAGAGTGCAAGGCTTAAAGCTTCAGCAATCCGTCTTTCTAGTAGAGACAGAAGAAACTGGCTGAGCCAAGATCAAGGGAAAGAAACAGGTCATTAAAAACCGACACTCACACGTGCTCACACACACACACACAAGCTAGTTTCACTATCGCCATGGGGGGCATACATTCAGATAATGCCATTCAAAGCCTCCTACGCTAACCCTGACCATTACAACAAAATACCGTAACTCCAACCCTTATTCGAACCAAAACCTAATTCTAACCCTAAAACCAAGTTAGCTGTGTACATTAAAGTCCCCACCGGAATATAAAAACAAGCACACACACACACACACACACACACTTTCAGCCACTCTTTCTTTGTTTGTATTACTGTCTTTATTTTCTATCCAGAAAGTCAATTTGCATCTTTTTTGTTTATGTGTCCTTTACTTAGTATTTGTAAACATGTCCTAAAATAAATTATCTGTGTCTGTGTGTGTGTGTGTGTGTGTGTGTGTAACCAAAGGCACAACTTCATGCACAAATGGTCACAAATATGACAGCAAAACAAATCTGATTTGCACACATAAGACCTTGAGATCCATTCCCATGAAACATTTTTAAATCCTCCAATATTTCAACCATAAAACAGGTTCAGGTGCCCCCCCCTGCGAGCAGAATATTTCCTGACGGTGAACACCATTTCAGCAGCGTGCCCTGTGCAAAGCCTACCTTGTGGTTCTGGTAAGACGTCACGGCGATGAAGGCAGTCTCAGAGAAGACGTGGGTGCAGAAAGCCGTGTTTTTTGAGCCGAAGCCATTGTTCTCATCCGCCTTGACGATGTGGAGACGGGGCTGGTATTTGTGCATTGAGTTGAGTATTATCTGCACAGGGGAGAGATTGAGAAGGTGAGGCTGACGGGGTTGTCTCAGTGTTTCCAGAAACACACCAGGAGACGCTAGGACCTGAGCTGCACAAGAGACCATGTGGAGAGTTGGCCCACCTGAAGTCAAGAAACCCAGATTTCTTGGCTGACATGAAAACTTTAAGATGGAGATTCATGATGTACATATTAGTAGGATCAAACTGATGTAGGTTAAGCTGAAAACAACTGATTTTTCTCTGTGCAGACTTATTTAAGGACTGAAGCAAAGATTTTAAAAATTCTGCAGGCAAGAGTCCTGCATGAATATAGAAATGTGTAGATATGTTGTTTTTTTCAGTTGCTTTGATTGAAAGAGTTACTGAAATCACTTATGATGGTCTTATTGTTATGTAGATGCAACTAAAAATTCATACATGAAACCAAAGTAGCTCCCACCTCCCAAACAGGCTAATTGGTGAAGCATATTACACATTATTTGCTTTATTGTATTAATCAAATATGTCATCTCAACCAAAACCAGATTGCTTATGTAAGACATAAATCCAGAATCCAGAGGACAGGATATTGTAGATAATTTAGAAATTACACATTGACGTTCCATGACGGCTGATTTTCAGCAGCGTTTTAGGTAACATCTTGAAAGGTTATTGTAGCTGCTTGCGACCACTTCCTACTGCAGCATCACGTGGCTAAATTTGGCTCGGACATACTAGTGCTGGAAAACTATGACAACACCGGGCATTCCGAAGAGCGCGGTCCGAACTGTTTCCTATTTCCCACGACACTGACAACTCCACAAGTGCCTTTTTAAAAAAAAAAAAATTGGAGCACGTTTGTTTACGCGGGAGGTTAATCGCAGTGACAAGCATTAATTAAAGGACCCTACCGTCGCTGAAATCATCACGTCTAGTTCACCAAGCATGAAGAAATTATCATAGTTCTGTTTGTTATCGGCCGGATATACAGACTCGTGTACGCGGAAGGATGTCGTACCTGTTAGCGCGTCGCGCGCTTGATTACGCGCTTTGAAATGCAAAATACTACGACTACAGCGCGTGGTTTGGAACTGTAATTACTGTGACTGGTGTTTCAGAGTGAAAGCTGGACACGGCGGGAACGAGTCCGAGCTCGGTGGAGCCTGAAGTGTGTCCGCTGTGTCTTCGCGGTGATTTGTGCTGTGTTGTGATGTCTGCTGAGTTATACTGTATGCGCTGCCAGCTGAGCGCAGGACTAAATGGGCTCCTCGGGTTATGCCTGGACCTGCGACTGTAGTTTGTGTAATCGCTCTTCTTAAATTAAACACATCACTCAGGGATATTTATTTAAAATGCATAGTGTGGATGTTTGATATGACCAGTTTTTCATTGGGGAGTTTGTGATTTGTGTCCTCTTGTTGTGTCCTGTTTTTAGACGACTTTTAAAAAATTTAAATAATCTCAAATTACAGACCTATAACCGTCCAACGCCTCCAATTAAATCTTAAATTCAAGACAACATGGTTAACGAACACATTTTTTTTCTCTTCTGGTTGTGCAGAGCCAAAAATCCACCACATTTCGAAGATGTTTTAAACAAAACAGACTCACGTGTCCAAAGGGGTCGAGGTGGTTGTTGGTGAGTTTGAGCTTCTGGAAAGAGACGAGCTGGCGGGCCCAGTGCGCCCCGGTGGCAGGCGAGTCCGGATGAACGTAGAGCCTCCCCGGCATAGCGGGCTCGGCCTTTCCCGTTATCGACCTATACGGCCCAGAAAGTGAAATGAGGCGGATCAGATAGTGATCACAATGACGCTCGGTGGGTAACGGTGGTTCGGCCAAGCGGCCATACAAAGCTCTGCCCGGTGCACAGCTCTGCCCGGCGCCCAGAGGGGCCTACGCTGCCGCCGGCTGCGGAGGGCCGATCTGGTATATTAATTAGACAGACAGAATTTGCACCAGCTTTTGCTGAAGTTTTCGCGGACGCTCGCATCTGGACCTCAGCTTAGTCGACTTCAAATTAACTCGCTATCCGTTTTTATCTGCTGCAGAGATGGTGTTGTGAGGGGCCTAGCGAGGTGATACGTTTGGAATTAATAGTCCCAAAAATAAGGAGAACGTATTTAAAACTTAAAAAGACGTTTCACTATTCCATCTTAAAACGACTGGTCTCACTTTTATGAGTAGTACACTAAAGATGTAAAGGTGCTCTGAAGCAAGGACAACGAATTGAAGAAATAGAAATCATGTGATGGTGTTTTTTTTTTTTTTTTTTTTAAAAAAAGCACTGTATAGCCGCAAGTAGTCTGGCCTGTGTCTTGACTCTACAATGTGTAAAGGTCAAGTCACGTGAGATGGCAAAAAATAAATAAATAAAAAAAATAAAAAAGACCCAAAATGGCATCGATGATGTTTTGTAAACAAATGACAAATTACCATCTGTAAGTGTTCGAGCGGATCGCCCACATTCACCTAAAAACACGCACAAAAAAACTTTATCTCTCAGAAATGCCTCGAGCCGAGCACATACTTATCTCTATAAACACCGAGCGCCTCCACGCTTTGAGCTGCGGGACTGTGTTTCCGTAACATTGTAATAACCGAGTGTCTGAAGCTCTGAGGAGGGAGAGCGATGATGGCTCTCGCTGCAGAGTCAGGGGTCTGATCGAATCCCCCCCCAGCACAACACACTCATCTGAATGTGAGACTTTAATCCGGTCTGTGTCGTCTGTCCGCCCGGTGAACCCTTCACGCTCAGATTCAACCGGCGGGCAAACGAGGGGGGTTACGGGGAACTAGGCCATTCCAGTCTGCAAGAAGGACCCGACCTTTACACAGCGCGTAAAAGGCGGGGATGGGGCGGAGGGTATAAACCCACCAAACGGTTTGCCAGGATTTCCACTCACTGGTTTATTAGACTGATATTTCGGAAACGTGGCCCACATATCACGATAAGGTGATGACAAAGTGGCAACCTCATATGCGAAAATCAAGAAATAGATATAGGCGCTCAATAGATCTACTATTTCATTTAGCTTTAAATCTGTAAGCCAACGACCATTACAGGGTCAGTTATTATTAACAAACATCAGTCTGTCATGGGGAAGCTGACCTGTGCAGACATATTGCTACATGGCATCTTAACACTTCAGACAATACCCTTTATTTGATTACACAGCCTATCACAAGTTTGTGGTGAATGGCCCAATGAGTTTGGTTTTACTATGATAAATATTAATAAGTGTAGACATATATACCAACCATTTGTTGTCTGCAAATTTGTAGCGATGATCGTCCCCAGGGACAATGTCCATGAGGAGTATGTACTTGGTTTTTGGGTTGAGGCCTGTGACCTTCACCTTGTAACTGGGGAACATCCTCCTATAGAGAACACACGCAGGAAGAAAATTAGTAGTGATCTCCCTTCACAACGAGATTTAGATGAACGGATAATATATATATATATATATACATATATTTTAAAAAAACGTCCCGTAAGGGAATTGCCACATGCATATTGTACAGTTTGTACCACAAGTATTGTTCGGCCAGAGTTGGGATTAATGAAAAAAAAAATCATTCTGCATTCAACCCTCGTACAGCGTTTAGGGAAGTGCTTATAAAAAAAAAAAAAATAAATCGATAAATCAAATAAACCCAATGTCGAATCTAAGGTTTATGTAGTCAACAGATAATTATTTCTTCCTCCTACCTTCCAGCCTTAGTGATGATCATTTCAGTTCCCACTTCATCAAACTTCGTCCAGAGATCCCTGTCATGAAGGCAAACTTTGATTCCCTCCATTCCCTGCAGAAAAAATACAGTGCTCATTGCGCAGGAAGAGGGAGTGAAATTAAAGCAGGACATTCCCCCAAGTGAATTACACTTTAAATTATTTTTAAAAAAATCTAATTTAGCATTAAATAGTAGTTAATAGTGTGTGTGGTGTGTAATGTGTATATTTAAAATAATGTTTTAATGTATGATATAATCCTCGGTAAATTAAACTAAACATAATTAATAAATTGTTACGAGATTTTGTATTTTTTACAGTTCTATCTATCAATAAATTCTTCGATTTCTTCCTGACCATGACCGAAGAATCTGGTACATTAAGTTAGCTGAACTTAATAATCAATTAAATGATGAAAAAAGCCATACCTGCTGGCTGGACGCTGTCTGCGGTGAAGCTGCTGAATGTAAAGTGAAGCTGGGATTTTCCTGTTTGGCTTCTTTTGGGGAATCCATGCAGTCCTCCGAGTCCGGACGCTCTGTGAGGCCGAACTGGTCCCCTCCGTTTGCCATGTCCTATTGACACACACACACACAAACAAGGGTCAGGATTATGTGCATTTGGGTTTTTTTGTGGATTCTACACACGTCACATGTGCTCTGTGACATCGAGCTGTTTGACGTACCGTGTGGTTGTCAATGTACATTTCATTTTACAATCCATGGCCTACAAGAAATATAATCTGGCGTTTGTCTTTTTGGGCTAAATAAGGTTAGACCCAAGAAAACTCGGATCTATAACATAAACATTTAATATTACACTTTTGCAATCGATGGAACAAAACAGAGATGCCTATACTATACTACTACTACTGATATAAACTGCTAAACAACATACACTGCTGGACAGTGGGTTGATAAATTGATAAAAGGGAACACAAATGGGCGGTTAATGCTGGCTAAAATCTATTGATAACTTTTAATGTTCTCTTTGCAGGATTGCATTAGTATAATGACTCAGATTACATCACAATAGCATATGGTAACTTAACACTTGTAACTGATCCACTAATCTAATTACAAGCTTCCATTTAAAAAGGAGATTACGTGTCTGAACTTTATTGTTATCGAAGAAGGCTATAGGATACAGCTTGCTCGATCATATGTGGTATGAACAATTTGGCTATCAATCCATTTTATCCACAGTAGTTACAGTGATTACAATACTATTCATATTTTATATGTCATATGCAACACCTGATAAGTGGAACTTAAAATTCCACAGCTGTTTCAACAGCTAAATTGTGAGTTACACTACATCATACATGCTGTTTAAAATTAAATCAATCCTCAACATCAACATGACATCAACTGAGCTAACCGCGCGTGTGTGTGTGTGTGTGTGTGTGTGTGTGTGTGTGTGTGTGTGTTGTGGATGGTCTCTCTGTGGGCCTTACCTCAAACGCACTGCTCTGCTCTCCCTGCAGAAAACACGCTCATCCTGCCCCTGCGCCTCTGCAGGCTTGATTCACTTTGCATTAGTATGACTATTATTTTAAATCCAGCTGTCCCAATGCTGCCTTGCGGCTTCTCAAAAATCCACCATGTTCCCCGTGCAGCTCTGAAATATCAACGGGTTGTTTCTGTACGTCTCCCCCCACGCGACCGCAGCTCCACTGCCTCCCGTCGCCGCGGGCAGCAGTGGAGGCTCAGATCCGTTCAGAGTGGCTGTAATTTCTTCCTCATTTAAATCGCTCCTCTCCGTGTTGCCCTCTTGGACGTACAGCAGCCCTGATCTGAACCCCAGCTCATCGGTTCCTTCTTTACAAATGGAGTAAAGTCCGCCTCAGATATTCTGCCCTGCCCCTTTTGCTTTCTCTGCGCTCCCATTGGTCTGCACGGTGCATCGGTATCTGCAGCCCAAATCATGGCTGCGACACTGGCCAATCGCGCGTGGCGCGAGTGCGCACACATACACACGTTGTCCTACAAGTAAGCGCAGTTGGGCTAGGATTCCTACTAAAATAATAAATTAATCTTATCAATTGTCACAATTTCTGTTTGTCCTTGCAGCATTAATCATTTATATCACAGCCTCATCTTCGTGTCACCCCCCCAATGACCATCGACTCCTTTTCTGCCTAAAAAAATTGATTATCCATCTAACTATCCTGGTTGATCAAGAAAACGTGTTACTGTAGTTTAAGAGTTTAAGTCAGAGAAAGGGGGCACATTTTACCCTGGAACTGACTGAACCTCTTGGTCGATGAAAGAAACTACTACATGCCAAATCAGGATGAAAACAAAAAGTTGTTTTTTTTACCTCAGTTTTTGGGGTAATTCTTCTCCAATACCACATACCAAAAGGTGGCTGACAAAAGATATTATTTAATTGTACTATTGGAAAGGGTACTGGAAATATCATCATAACCAGTTATACTGTTAATTCGTAGTGCCTTATATAATAAAACGCAAATATTGCCTGTTTTCATCACACTCAAATGTGGCGTGGACTTGGTTTGTGCCTTTTCCTAAAAAATTTAAAACAACAACAACAACAAAAAACATCAAAGGCCCAATGTCATACGAGGGACCCACACGTATTATCTTAGATTTGATGCAGGGACAGTGGGCCTGTAGTAGCAGCTACAGCGCGCATCACTTTGACTGGATTGGTGCAGATCTCGGAGGCACCCAGATTTGAAAGTTGAAGGGGTCACCATACTAGAGCCTTCCGTTTCCCATTTCTACCGATATCTACAGGTGCGTATGCTCTCCTTTCTACGTTATTCCATTTATCGTTACCGCACAGTGTCTGTTAATTTGGTGTTTTACAGATTTAAACAGTGTTAACCGACTAACAATTTACACGAATTTACTGTGATGTTGACTGCGTTTCAATCGTGATGGCTTACCTCGAGATACATGGCAGGTGCACATGTTCCTAAATAGCCTGCTGTATTTTATATCGATATTTTGAATTTCGACATAGATAAAATGAACCAAAATACTAGATATTTCCAATAAAGATTTAAACAAATCGAAAATAGGTAGGGGAACCTTGTGCGTAAAATGCGTCCTTTTATGCGTGAAAATTTCTCAGTTTTTGCGCACCCTCGTGCGTCAATCTTTCGCTTGAAAAGGCATTCATTACTGTAGCTCTAACCGTGTTTAACCAATCAAATTCCCCGGTGAGGGACCACCCGGTTACCAACAGCAGGTTGCACAGCCTCTCCTGCAAAGCAAAGCTCGCGGTCACTGCAGTGAGAGAGCGCTGGCTAGGGGGGACAGGATCTGTGTGTGTGTGTGTGTGTGTGTGTGTGTGTGTGTGTGTGTGTGTGTGTGTGTGTGTGTGTGTGTAGATGCAGAGCCATCAAGTTTCCGATCTGCTATGATACCCTGCCAATAAGCGCGTCAATTTCTACACGGACACGCACGGACACACGCAATGTCTGCGCCTTTTTAAAAGATCAGTGCTTGAGATTATTCTTATAGTTTACGCTTTTCATAAACCATTGTACTTCAATTTGAATATCAGGCTCGTTTAAAGTTACGCTACATGAGCAACAAGCAACAAATCTTGACTTTGATTGAACGACTTTCTATGAGCACACTTCTAATCGTTTTTTATTCTAAAAGCAGTTACGAAAACATACAGTATCTTATTTTGACACTGTCGATCAGACCATAGCCTGGAAATATATTAGTGTTTTTCTTCCAATTTACAAGGATGGCCCTGAAATACAGACTGTCTACCACATGCATTATATTTGTTTACAACGAGGTTTTTGCTGGAGGTCGACTTGAGAGTTTCAATGGCTCACAGGTCAGTATTTGACTTTACAACTAAACAAAAAACACATGACAAATCCAAGTATAAACCTAAATATTTGTTTGCGAAGAAAGAGCACCTTGCATTAAAATAAAAAACAAACAAACAATTGTGTTTATCTGACAAAAACATCTAGAACAAAAGTAAACTCACAGCAAAGTCCAAAACTGTTGACTCGTTAATTATTATTTGCAATCCCTCCCAGACAGGCCAGAGAGATGTACTCTTATCAGTAACCTACGTAGCAACAGGATAACCAGTGTATATAGAAATAGCCTTAGTGAAATAAAAATGAATGATTGCGAGAATTTCCTACGTAAAAGCAAAATCATCCTGAGAAAAAAGTTAATGGAAGTCTGGCTGGGCATGCTGTTACTCTCAAAAGTTGAACAAATAGGCTAATTTAAAATGAGTGGTTTGACAAAACTCAATACGCACTTTTATATTTGTTGTTCCTTCACGCACAACAGATATGATCGCTGCCACCCCTTATTTCATTTCGAAAATCCAAGCTATTTTTTGGCAATCCTGGAAAAAAACAAAGTTTAATAAAATGTAAAATGTAATGCTTTCAACGAGTTATGTAAAACTTCGTCCGCTGCAAGTTACAATTACAAAATTTGAAAAAGATATTATCCGTCTAAATACCTCAAGAGTTAAAGCCTGGACATGGCTAAACTTCTGTCATCGTTTATATAGACAGATATGTTTATTTTTCAAATATGGGAATCAAAAACGCAAAACTATGTTTGATTTTTGTGGCTACACTGTAAAACGATTTGATTCCATAACTTGACCAAATTACATAAATGACCCAGTCTCATCTGCTCACTAACATACTTATGAAAACTATAATATATTTTCGAAAATAAGATTTTGTTACCATACAGATAAGTCCCCAATATATACCTGTTACACAACTTGATAAGCAACAATCATACAAACATTAAATGAATAATAATTCACCATATAACTTAAGTAAAATCATTTTCTTATGTATAAAACAATCCAAATTTCACTTTTATACCTGAATACATGCCTTGTTCTTAAAGTATATAAAAATATCTTCCAATATGTAACATTCACTCTGTGAATAGATTAATATTGGGAATGAGACTGAAACATACTATTAAGCTATACACCCTGCAGGTAGTGTTCATTAATATGTTTGAGTAGATTTACTTGCAAAAAAATGTTGTTGCTTAGAACCTTTTTTTTTTTTTAATTGAGCAATTAATTTCATTCTTAAACTGGGTTCTGCTTTTTGTGATGTAGCTCTTCATCTGGTCTTATCAATGAGATGATTGGTCTGTGCAGAAGGAAAGAGAGAGGCGAAGGTTTCAATAATACCTGAAATGAGGTGGTGGTGGTGGTGGCTGGACGGCTCATTATTGTCCCATCCTGGCTTCAGCTGACTGGATCCTCTGTTCTCTGTCTGGAGGAAGTGGTGAAGGGGTCCCAGACCTCCTGCACTCAGCAGGTCTGTCTCACACACCTCCAGCTCGACCAGAGCGAGTGTGTGTGGCATTAGAGGGCAAGGTCAACCCATTTCTCTGCAAACAATCACATCACACAGGGCAAAATACATTCCAACTGCCCCCCACCCCAGCCCCCTCACCTCCAGTTTGTAAGGCGGTCTGATGTGGGAACAGCGGAGGGTGGGGGTTTGGCAGTGGTCCAGATGGGGCCTCTGAGTCCAGATGAAGGAAAACCTGTTCCACATTAATACAACTTCATATTACACATGTTAGAAAGACTCTGCTTTCTGCACAGGCTTAAATGTTAGGCTCCTCTTTTAAGTCAGTACATGTAATCTTGACTTTATATATAATTGTGACTCCTGATCAGATCACTTAGTGGTTTAGTGGCAAATGGTAATTTTTTTGCTCAGGTGAGATACTTGTAGAAAGGCAAAAAGTCCTTCCTCATTACTTTGTGTCAATTTGAGATTGATGCATTGATGAATGTCATAATTGCTTCTGTGTCAAGATTTACTGAGTGTTTGTAATGGAGGAAGGCTGCTTACACCTTGATCTGGGTGTGTTCTTCACTTGGTGCTTTAACATATCAGACAGTGTGGTGTATTACAGCTCCCTCTGGTGGTTTTCCTCTGCAAACGGAGAACTAAGAGTTGGAGGCAAAAAGACAAAAGAAACAAAGAGCACACCATGTCTGTCTACATAATATAAGCTTTCCTTCGAGTGCTTTCGAAGCACTGGGAAAAATGATTCTCATTTAAAATCTTCACAGTGTGATGACATAAGGAACGGACAGAAAAAGAGTGAGGGAGAGAGACAACAGTCTGGTGCAGAGTCATCCATGTGGGAACATTAACATTTCAGGGAGCAGTGTGTCTGCCTGCCCTCAGAGCTCACTCACTTACAGGCGTCAAACTGAAGTGCTACATGACCTTTACATTATGAACAATAAATTTAGCCTCGAAGGCTCCTGGTGTGTTGTCACATTTTCAGACGTTTATCTCTTTGTTTCTTGGACTATACACAAACACTGAATCAAAGAAGGATTCGGAGCTCACCAGAGGACTAAATTACAGTATATTGGTAGGAGGTTTTGAAACAATGTGCCAAATCTTCATGGTTTAGTGTCTCTACATGGCAAAATTGACTTGGAGATTATTTCACTGAGATACATGTGGTTCCCCACAATGCTCATCCTCCATCGACGGCATTAGATTTGTTCTTTCTAACCTCACCAAACTTTCTTCACCGTCTTCATCGCCACATTTCTGCTCAGCTTTCTGGGAGCTCCGTCTTTAACAGACTGAAAATTCATTTCAGCACAGCTGACATTTCAGGGGCACTCGGGGCCTTCTTACCTAACAACTCAATTTAAATTGTTCAGTGGAGACATTTTTCTCTCGCCGGTGCAGCAGCCACACAGCTGGACTGGGAGGCAGAGAGGGAAGTGGACGGAGGTCAGGACAGCGTTTTAGGCGTTTTGCCTAAAAGACCTTTACACTAGACGTGTGAAACACTTCACTTAACACGGCCTCTGGGCACTAGATTGGCATGTGTGTGCGCATATGCCTGGGTTTGTATCTACATGTCGTGTGTGTTTAAGGTGACAGTGTTAAAGGGCAAATGCGCCAGCCGCTGACCCTCCGCGTGCTTGGCAGTTTGGACATTTATGCCCTTAAGAGAGAAAACAAAGATTCAAGGTTCAAGTCTTAATGTCATCACTTCTATCATGAGGTAAATTAGAAAACTCTTGAAAGTTTCTTTGTGACATCTTTCTGGTAAAATGTAGATTTGACACACAGGCCACTAGATGGCAGAGTGTGAAAGTCCAACAACCCAAAGAACATTCAAAGTTGTTCAAAAACAGTGCAAACGAGACCACATAAAAGGCATCATTTACTGTACAAGAAGAAAAATTAACAATATTCGCAGGCAGACGATTGCACACAGCTTTAGAAAACGGAAACAGGCATGGAACATGGTACCACATCAATGAAGTCTTGAGATGAACCTGAGAGGGGTTCAGACTGCTGGTGTAACACCAAGTATCTGAGGCATCTTCTCAGAGGAAGCTGATATATTTGCTGTGAAAGCTGACAAAATTTTTAAAAAAGCAAAAATGAAGAAAGCAAAGTGCAGAATTTAAATTAAATTACCAAAAGTAGTGGCACATTTTCCCACCTAATGCTGCAATAAAATCACATTTACAAAGCTGTCAACCAGCTGATCAGCTGTACTTTGATATTGGAAGTACATTCTAGAACAAGTACCATTAAAACAATGCTGTAATATTACGGTACCATGTTAAAAGCTAAGAGAGGAGTCACAGTTTACTGACGGTTGATCTCCAAGCCGAATATTAAAAGATTAGAGGGTTTAAATTGTAGTGCGAACACATAAAGGGTGCCGCAGTCTGCATCTTCTCTGTCAATAAAGATTAAGTCAGTTGACACGTGGGCACGGGTACCATTTTTTATGAGACCTACGGGATACTTTCTCCCAGACACCTGATTAGATAGTCATAATAAATGCTTGTTAATTATTATTAAAGGTAAGTCTCTGTGAGGCTTTTCATGTAATGTGTATCTGAGGAAGAAAGAAGGAAAAACACTGCTTGGCTAAATAAAATTGTGTAAATTATTTGAAAGTACTTTGTGAACATAAGCATTAACATGAAAGATATTTAAACAAAGGTGTTAAAATGCCTTTAAACACTGCTTTGTGAATACTTCTTGCAGGGGTTGTGAACAGGATCCTGGTGACAAGGATAGATGTCCAATGGGAACCAAGTGCAACAGATTGAAAAGCATGTGCCATAATTGCAATGGAAGTCTGCAAGAACAACTAAAAAGATTATTCAAGTTTTCAGAGGAAGTTGCCCTAAAAACATTCCACCTTAACTTTTCACAGTCCTGTGAACAACTAACACTGTGCCACTTGCTCTCCTTCCAGCTGGGTGATCCTTCATCTGCAATGCAGCTACATGACCAGCAGAGGGGCCCCGATCTCTCGAAACGACATTGAGGCAGATAGTCACAGTGTCACGTCATTAGCAGGGAATACTATTATTAACAGTCACATTCATTTTTAAGCAGGTACCAACAGGAGGCTGAACAGACCTCGGTGAACTAGACGTCTGTGGTGCGTATGCTGTCGTCATCCAGGCTGAAGGGGAAGCTGCAGTTGGTGTGAGACTGAGGCTGAGAGCGGTGCCGCCGCCGCCCGCTAGCCACGTCCCCGGACGCCATGAGGATCCCCACTCCACTGGCTGAAGGTGGAGGATTTGTGCCGGGGCAAGGGGTTGGGGTAGAGAGGGAGTTGGAGGAGGAGGAGGTGGAGGAAGAGGTGGAGGAGGAGGAGAGTGAAGGTAAGGTGGGTACGGAGCTGAAAGGGCTATCTTCGTCCTCTGCATCCAGGATGGAGGGCTCGCATGGTGGGACAGGCATCCAGGGCTGCCAGCTCGGCGCGACAGAGCAGGACTTGACCAGTGGAGGTCTGCGCTCATCGCTCTGCTGACCGCGAGACACGGAGGAGGCATTGTGGCTTCGATAGAGAGACGATGTTCGTTTAAATGAAAGACCCTGCAAAGAGAGGCAAAATACCATCGTTATGAATCAAAATCAAAATCAAGAGTTTTCACTTTCAAGCGAATCTAGCCAGAGGAGAGCGACAAGAGTGTAGTTACCTTAGGGGGACCTCTGAACTCCTGGATCTTCAGCTCAATGTCCCTGATCCAACAATGCATCTCCTCTGGAGAGTCTGTCTACAAAAAAGTTACCAGAAGATAAATCTTTGCAGAGCAGCATGCCCACATTGTCAAAGCAGACAAACAATAATTCTGGAGATACTATCATGTACTATTTTTCTTTTACTGGAAACAAATCTTATAGAACATGAAAGATCCACAATTAATTTTACCAACTAAATATGTTGTGTGTAGCCAAACCCTGATACAGCTTATTCCTCTGTGAGGAACTATTAAGAAAAAAACACAAGACCAACTGTTGCACATGTTCCTTCAATCAACATTGTCATCTAATTTTTGTCTATTTTTGTGTATTTGTATGTTGTTTGTTTGTTTCAGTTTAAATGTTTGTCATGCTTCCTTTTTTTCCTGGCACAGATGAAAATAAAAGTGCTCGGGTTTGCAGCCTCTCTCTCTCTCTCTCTCTCTGCACTTCCCATCTGATCAGACCCCCGTGGTCTCCATCAGCTGTTCTCCCAGGGGGAGGAACAGGATGTTACTGTTGTTATGGTTACGGTTGGCTGTGCCCCTTTCACAAAAACAAACTTTTCATGTTCCTAAAAAAAGCCTGTGCCACACATCAGCAGCAGAGCATTCACATTCACATCAGGACAAGAACACCTGGGAACATAGGCCCTCTCTCTTCTGGTTCTGTGCTCATGCATTTCAAGTTAGATCACTACAGCTTTTAAAACATGCGATGAGCAAAGGTTCAGATGACCAGGTGAAAATGATTTTACCTGAATGTAGAAAGTTCGGGAGCTGGTGATGATCTCAAATAGGTTGTCTCTTAGCAGGAGATCCCTGAAAGTGACAAATTACCCAGCTGAAACATACAATGGCTAAAGGGAGAGGTATAAGACAGGAGGAGTTTAATGCAAAGCTACTACCTGCATCTCTTCATTTAAAAAAATTACCTATATTATGACACAAAATGGACTGGTAAGCCTGATATGCATTTGAAATGCACCTCATGAAAAAAAGAAAGTGTGAATTACAGTTTTTCAAATACTAATTGCAACTTGCAAAAGTTGCAGATGCAGAAAGTATAACATGGCCAGCGAAGAAACTTACCAGATAAATAACCAGAGAAGAAAATAAAACGGTGGGAGAATTTGACTCACCCTGACTTGACAAGACACTCGTGGACCTTCTGAATATCCCTTAGCGGAATAGCTCGGAGAGGCTCCTTATCCTGTGACAAACATAAGCACAATTCAGACGTGGGCAGACAAAGACCACAGTCACACAGAAAGAGACAGGAAACACACGAGAGAAAAGGTCTGGCTCCTCACCATCTCAGACTTGTAGTAACTGACTGTGTTGTCATCCAAGGTGAAAAACCGCCTCTTCCAGCTTTTCCTCTAAAAATTACGAAAAAAACCCCCACACTCATTAGATATTCCACACAAATATGTTTTATTCAAAAAAGAATGAATCAGCTTTACATGGCTGGATACTCACCACATTTCCCTGTTTCACACAGTAGCCGCATCTCAGCACGCCCGGCCTGTTGCCCTTCTTCTCTCTCCCTTCGGTCTCTTCATTCTCATTCTGAAACATTTCATCGCAACCACCTTCATTACCATTATTGTTATCATTATTAACAATCATGGTCGCATCTTCAGATATTTCAGCTTGCACATTTTTTTGGCAACGTGCTACTTTTGCTTTGCTAAAATTAAATGCCACAATCAGATAATATTTTTTATTACATCAAAAAGTGAACTGTTTTGTATCTGCTGACTTGTTTTAGCTTCCTCTACTTTACCTGGATGGGAGTGTGCACCACCACGCCACCTATGATCTCAGTCTTGTAGGCCTGCTGTCTCTTCCCTCCCTGAGTGTCGCTGATCACTGTGGTAGCATCAGACCTTGGAGGCGCGGGGCCAGATTTAGGAACCTGTCGACATGTAGGGTAACATTAAATACGTTCATGTCAGGAAGTAAAAATTATGGGGTAACATTTGGGCCAGGAGTTAGCGGTTTCACTCTCTATCCGGACTGCGAGATGTTCTGGACGAAAGTGTCTTGCCTGCCCAGTCCTTTGAGCATTAACCTTTGCCATGCACTTGCCAAAATCCAATGAAAATAAGAGAATAAGAGTCTTGCAGCCTAGCATGCCACTTGTTTCAGAAACGCTAACAAAGGGAAAAGAGGGCTGTACTGCAATATACAGAGATTTTTTTAGAGCCATGATTTAGCCTACCCCCATGGATATAAATGGGGTGGACAAACACATATCATTTAACAGCACCACAAGCTGCATTCTCCAAAAATAACACAAAGTTGAATAAAAAAAATGAACATTATAACCTAAATGAAGGTTGAATTCGTTGCAGGACTGTACCTAATAAACTGAAAGCTGAGTTTGGATTGAGTGCTCAAATTAAAAGATACTGACGGACCCTGTAAATGAAACCCCCAAAAGTCATTACAGTCAGTGTTTCTCCTTTTTCCTGCTTTGACAGCCGTGTCCATTCTGCCTCAGAATGCATTCTAACACAGGTTCACTGATGCCGAGGAAGCTCAAAAAAGGCGGCAGGGCAGCCCTCCAATTTGAGGGGAAGTGAAAGAGAGAGTGAGCAGTGCCGCTTCCTGTGTCAGTGTGCAGGTGAGAGAACACGAGAAACACTGTACGCTGTCATCTGCTGTCATAAGACATCTGGGTGTTGTCGGTTATCAAGGCCCCCGTTCATGTCGCTGAACAAACACAAATATTATGGAAATGTGCAACATGACATGCTCTCTCTCTCTCTCTCACACACAATGGCGTTGTGACACCTTCCCCACAGTAATGCGAGTGCGTTATCACTCATAACTGTGCGCATTCACAATTTCCTTGTTAATCAAGTGTATGAGAGGGCATTTGTGCGCTGGCATTTGCAAACGCCCAGGGCAAAGTGGCTTCAGTCGCACCACCACAAACAACGGCTTCCTGCACTCAGGTGGAGACAAATCCTAGTTTAGCTTAACTAAACTGCTAGTTTCGCTTAGACTCCACATGAGACAAAGATATCTGCTCATAATTCCATGTGTGTGTGCAGGTGTGTGTTGCACTCACAGTGATCTTGCTGGCCTTGTTGAGAGCGGCCACCCAGTCCCTCATGTCAGTCACATCGTTGGCTTGAAGAAAGTACCGCCGGGAAACTGCATTGATGACTGCAGAAACAGACATCCCTTCCATGAATATCCACAATAACTGCATTATATCATTTCATCACATGCGTGAACAAAATTAGTGCCATTGTGCATGAGTGCATAACACTGACTCAGTGTCTGCCCCGAAAAACTCACCGAAACAGAACTCGGTCTTGGGCTTTTGCTTCGCTGTGGCTTCGCTCACCTGAGGGGAGAAAAACAGATAGGGCAGAACATAAAAGGAATGAAGAGACGAAAGGAAAACAGAGACAGATGAGACAAAAAGAGAGAAGATGAAAAAAGAGAAGCAACATTTCATATCTTTGACGTCTATTTGACTCAGAGTGTCCAGGGAGGAGCTGTCAGCACAACAGTGCAGTGCAGCCAGATGTCATTATCTCTGGTTAGCTCAATGAGCGCCGTGACATCTGGAAAACTTCACAAAGTCTGCTTCAGCTCTGCGCTGCATGTGACCGTTGAATATAACTACAGATGACCCAGAGATCTCATGTATCTCTGAAGCCTCTTTGCCTGTTTCTGTTTGTGTGAATTCCTGCTTCCACACCACTTAAACGTCCCCTCTGTTAGTTCACAGGACTTTATGTAACTGCAACCCACAGCGGGGGGAAATGACAGGCCGTAGAGAGAGTGGTTTACCTTTGAGATGTAGGTTAATTTCAGGCTGCCAACAAAGCTGGCTCCACAGGGCAGGTTCTGCATGCAAACACAAACACACAGACTCGTCATTGGCTCAGGGTCCAAGGTTACATGGCCTCTGTTGGTCAATTTCACTTCCTCTTGCTGTTTGTACAAGTGTGTGTTATGCATGTATGTGTGGAGCACCTGAGGGTTGTCCATATACCAAAGGAGAGCATTTCCCTGCGTGTCGAGGATGAAGTATCGTCTCTGGAAGCGGCAGCTGTTCTCCTTCTCCTCGATATCCAGGAAGCCACACACACGGTTCAGCCGGTCAATGTACGGCATGCTGCTGCTATCACATATCACTGAGACAGATGGGACAGACAGGGGGATGGAGACTCAAGTCAGATGGACACTGGGAAGCAAAAGGGAGCGACAGAGGGAGACAAGATGGAACGGCAGAGACAGGCAGATGGGGAAGATAAACCAGCTTTCATTTACTGCTCAAATGAATACACACAAGCACGAGCACATGTGTGCACGAGTGCGCGCACGCACACACACACACACACACACACACACACAAACACAGGAAGAAAGAGACCCGCTCACACTCAGCAGTTTTTCATGTGACGTGATTGAGGCTGAGCAGCAAACCCTGAAGCCCGAGGCTGAGCTGAGGCCCTCCACCACAGCCAAAAATTACAGACTGCACTCAAGATCTGCACACACGCACATTTCCACTGGCCAGAGAAGAAAGAGGAGATGGAAGAGAGGGAGGGAGGAGAGGGAAAAAGGAGAGGAGGAGAAGGAGGGAATCTAACTTGGTGGTGTGTTCATTAAGATGATGCCATGCATGTGTATCTCTGGGCTGCTGATTGAGAGCAAAATCAAGACTCGTTCAGCCCAGACATTCAGGTATGCTGGTATGCTGATGGTATTTCGATCATGTTTGCTTTCCAAGAGAATTTCATCCATGGCAGACATCTGACAGCAAATTTGACAGGGTTTTTTTTGGTTGTTTTTGGGTTATTTATTCTTTGGTGGATTCTGGCATATGAGAACTCAGTTTTATAATCTTTTCTTCCTTAAGTTGCTAGTTGCTAGTCCAATTTTATTTCTTTTACATCTTCACAGACTAAATGTGAAATTATCACATTGAGATATTGTACACAGTCAGATGCACAGCATCAAATTTAAAAAATGCAAAGCATGGTTTTGCAATTTCTCCTTTTCATGGGTCTTTACTCCTCCAGATATTTGAATTTGTGGAAAGGTCCTGAATGTAATCAGATCACAAAAGGTAATAAGATGACTAAGCCACATCTGTGACCTATTTTTATGATGCAAGTGACAGTCATATAAAATATCCCAGTACTTTTAAAAAGAACCATCTTGACTGAAAACCTAAACCTACACCTAAACCTAAACCAAAACACAGACGATCCATAGAAATAACAACAGAAACACAGGATGCGCCTTCACTGTGCTGGTGAACCTCCTGCAAATCTATTTTTAAGTGGATGGTTAGGAAAATGCTTCATTTTGAAACTGCTTTGAAAAAAAATTGTGGTCTGTGTTCGTGATGTGTCAGGCATCCAGCATTATTTCTCTGACATTGTCATAGGTCGAAGATACAGACTGCTCAGAAACCTGTTGCAGAAACTCTGTGGGTAACACAAAAGTGAATATGATGCTGCAGAGGTCAGATCCCAATGCTGAGGCTGGCACATGCACGCACACACACACGCACAAACAATTTGGGTATCAGAGAACATCTGGTCTAACCATTACAGGGAGAAGCGGCGGTGAGGCTGTGGCATCTCTGGTAAAAGTGTACCAATAACTATAATTCAGATTGTCTTTAGCAGATTTTTATGAGATTTTAAGTACTCCGGCTTTGAAATGTAACAGGATGACACATATCTACCAGTTAATCTAGGTTCATGTGTATACAAGGGCAAAATGCAGTGTATGCAGTTGATCACATCAGTGATATCAGAAATATTTTCTCTTACCACATCCAGGGTAGCGAAGTGAAACCCACCTACAATCTACATACACACCTGCTTTATTTGTGCACAAGTCCAGCTTCTTTTCAGATTGACTGAAACCAATAGCAAAACTGCTGGTGAGCAATTTAGTAATGTCCTGACAGAATAACAAAGAACCATCAATTTTCCAGCTGCTCTATTGGGAAGAAAGACTGACAGGAGGAGGAATACTCCAATCAGATCTTTAAAGTAGTAGGGACTGGACTCAGATACAATGACTTAAATTTTGATTTTGTAATGGGAAGTTAATCAAATCACAACCATTATATTATTGATGAGATATTATTGGTTCAGGCAGTTGCAGTCCATCATTTTTGTCTTACAAAATTTGGCAACAAACTGTTTTTTTTTTTTTTTTTAATAAATCGACCAAAGTGCAGCCACTGTCCCCACCCCTTGCAGTCTTATATGTTTTTAAACCTTACTTTAAAAAATAACCAGTAACAATAGCTGTAAAATACATACAGTGGAGTGAAAAGTACAGAATTATCCTTCAAAATGCGATGGACTAGAAATAATAAACAATCATTAAATGTCATCATTCAAATAAAATCCACTAAAACTGTGCATATCTTGGGTTTTGGGCAGTTTGGCACAAAACGAGCAATCTGAAGAGGTAACTTCATTCTGAGAAGTTGTGGCAGGCATTTTTTCCTATATTGTCTGATATTTTATGGACCATTAACTGATTACACTAATATTTCTCGGACGTGGCTCTCGAATGGTGCCTTTCTGTCTTCGCCGCTCTCTGGTGACAGCGCAGCATTTTCCACGGCAGCAGAGCGGACACAGCGGCTTCGCGCCGCTGGATGGCATGTGCGATGGCCACTGACGTGCAACGTGATTATGAGCATGCGACGAAAAAGTTCAGATGCGATCAGGCCGAGTTACTCAGCAACACCTGACAGACGTTACATGCGTTCAGCTCAGATGACCTGCACTGACTCACCAGACCCAACGACGAGTCTATGGCCTGCCACACCTACTGCACTATGCCATCCGAACACATACCACACGACAGGCATGAGGCAACGCACATGCATATGCGCGCGCGCGAACGAACACACGCACGCACGCACACACACACACACACACACACACACACACACACACACACACACACACACACACACACACACAGAGAGAGAGAGAGAGAGAGAGAGAGAAACTCACAAAGTACCACTGTCGACAGTCTACTTACCCGCTGTGGAGAGTCAGTGTGCGCCACAGCCAGCGCCCCGAGCGGCTACGAAGTGGAGAGGAGGGACTCTAAGTTTGCTAAACACGAGCATGGTAGACAAAAGGGTTTTTTAACAACTTTTACGAACAGGAGACATTTACAAAGCCGGCGTGCATCGGGCTGTCACACTCTCGTCTTATTGCCTGAGTGATCGGATTACTGAAGACTCGTCTTTTTTCCGGGTAGGACGTTTCGTTATTAGAATAAACCAACCCCGGATGTGATCTATGCGTCCTCTCAGCTGCGGCCGGGTTCTCCTCCTCCTCCGCTTCTGCTGCGTTCACACAAGAGGAACTTCTGTAAACTGAACTCAACAGGCACAACTGCCCCTTTTTCTTAACGCCTCATATTGTAATTTCAACAGCTTTAGCGGTGCAGCGATGGCGTCTTGCTGACATTTTTCTGCGAGAGCCCTGGCCCCTCTCACCGACAACTTTCGCAGAAAATAAATACAAAGTGTGCACTATCTTGCCTTCCTGCAACTGCACGCGATATGTTATCGCGCCTTTTCTCAGTTGGCAACTTGAGAAGTGGGTTAAACACACAGTCACACGCACGCAAACACACACAACTGGTTCATATGAAACCATCACGGAAGAGAGTGCAATCCTGGATAACATGAACATAGTGAAGAACACCTGCCACGGTAGGTGACCTGCATGTAATAGGTGCAAGATCATGATCACCACAAGGAGTTGCTGTCAAATAACAATGTCGGCCCGCTTCATCTACTCCAGGGTAAAAGTAGCAGGTGTATCAGAAGGTAAAACTTTGAAATACGTGGGTCAAATTCCTGAGGATTTCAATAAATTGCACGATTCTCCTAAATATTGTTCCAAAGCATTCTCTACACTCTCTCAACACAAATTCTAAATATATTAAATCCCTTCCAATTTAACTTACTGTTTTATCCCTGCCTGTTGTAGAAAGTCTTCCTCAGACTATTAAGGTTAAGGTTATGACTAAAATATAGATGTGCTTCATACAAAACATGCTTTTAGGGAAAAAAATATAAATAACTTGCAAATTTTTTGTTATCATTTGTCAAGCCTAAATCAATAATTCTGCATTGATTTGCTCTGTAGCATTTTAGATACCCCACATTTAACTGTTACTTATTTGTTTGGTTAATAAACAGCAGTTGTAGCCTGGATGGTGTTGTGCTCAACAGCTGAGGTCAAAGGGTTGTTTAAGATTGTCGGGTTCAGTTTGGAAGTTTGTAATGTGACCCCACAGTGTCAAACCATGATAAATACTGTGAAATGACCTCTGACCAAAGCTAACCATTTTTAGCTCACATATATTTAAGTCTGAGTTTAAATTATTATCTTATTCTTGGATCTTATGTATGGACTTTTTATGTTTTATGCAAAAATCTGCAAAGTAGCAACTTCAATATCAGACAAAATGTTTTGGTGTAAAATACTGTAACAATATTTCGCTGTAGAAAGCGTTACGTCTCACTAAATGCCATGCATCTCAGACTGTATCCTGTTTAAATACAGTACCACAGTATTGCTTCACTGTTCACTGTCCGCGTTTACACAAAAGTGATCACAGTTGGAGTCCTGTGATGAAACTCCAGAGAGACAGAAAGAGAGTTATGAGGATGAACTGACCTGACCTCCTGGTTTCAACAGGATTATGTCTAGTCAAGAGTCAGGCTTTGGAGTTTTCATAAATGTATGGCAATGTATGGTCTTTCTTGGTGCTGAGCTGGTCACTTTTATAAGCGCTCAAAGAAGAAATACCCGCCTACACAGGAATGATTCTGTTTTCCCTCTTTTGGTAAAAATGCGTGTCCTCCTATTAAGAGGAAGTTGTTGCACGTCATATGACCTGCCTGAGGACAGAGACCTACCTCAGTGAGTTCATATCCTGTGGCGACTGAACAGGATTCAAATTACACACTTGCAGAAGGAAGTCTTGAAGTTTCCACAGACACCCCCCCACCACCACCACCACCACCACCACCCCATTTCTGCTGAGAATTGCAGACTATCAGACTGTTTTCTCTACTGTATGCATGCATCTGCAGGTAATGTCTTTTAAAGGTCAAGTCAACCAACGTTATCTTACCCACGCACAATCACACGCTGTACACAAAAAATATAATAAAGGTATGATTGTATCTTTATTAAGCTTGCATTCACCAAAAATAAACAATTTGAGCACTAAACACATAATTACAAATGTCTTTAAAGCCTTTGCTATGATTGTAGTGCTACATTTCTGTTTCCTCATGGGTTACCATGGCAACAACATAAGTGAACAATGTGGTTCTATGGTGTCAAGCGAGCTGTGCATTAGCCACACCACTCAGGCACCCGAGCACCTACCAAAACCATTCCCACCAGCTAGGCTAGAGCTGTGAGTGGGTGTACTTCACTTTGTACACATTTATTCACATATAAATACTCTCAGGTTCATAGAATGCCCCACAGCTTTATATCACCTGAAAGAGAACATATCAGTGTCTGTAATAAAGTTATTTTCAAAGTTTTTGATGATAAATTTTAAAAATATTAGACACAGGAAGCTGCTGATGTGCAGCTTTCACTTACAGGACAGACCACACTCGACCACCATAACCATCAGAATCACGCTTTTTTCTTTTCACCAAAATGTGTGAAAATCTCAGCTGCTCAAATTCTTTTTGAAAAAAACAAACCAAAAAAAGTTGGATTAAAGAGGGTGGATGGACAGATAGATGGATGACATAACAATAAAACAAATTGTCAAAGGTTAATGGGGGAGGAGCTTAGAGCTGGCTGAAGGCCAGACGCAGCAACAGGGCCGTGATCAGCAGGACGGGGCTGGAGGCCAGAGCCCCCGCACTGTTGTGGTGGTGCTCTCCGTGGCTGTGGCTCTTGTGGGGCCCGTTACAGTCGTCGCCGAAGCAGCACACCATCTTGGCTCCGGAGCTGCTGCTGTGAGCCTTGTCGCAGAAAGCCTTGTACGTGCACGACTTCATCACAGTGTCTTGAAAGGGAGCGGGACACATTGACACACGGTTAAAAAATTGTTTTGAAGTGACTGAAGACTGACTGCTTGTGATAATTTAGTATGACACTGTGAACCCGTTGAACTCCCTCCCAAAACCCCCCACTCCTCTCCACATGCAGACACACACACATACACAATCATAGACACAGAGGTCTGTGGTTATCATAAACTGCTGGGATAACATCCAGCAACCTCAAATGATGAGAGGATGCAGAGGCAGAGGCTTCATGATCACACGCACGCACACACACACACACACACTCATATACATAAACAAACCGGATGAAACAGTATTGACAGACTAAGGAATACGCCACGTAAAGCATGCAACCATTGTGAGAGAAACAAAAAATACTTCTTCTGCTGCATTATAAGTTTTAACACTGACCTTCACTTTCTCAAAGGATAGAATATGGGCACTATTTTAAGCCCTACTGACTTCCTTAAACTCCTACCTCTACACAAGCAGTGAGTTGTCAGAGTTGTGCTGACCTCTAGTGAGGCGTGTACACTACATCATTCTCGTGATGCATGTTTTTTTCCCCTGCGTGTGCATTTGTATCTGTGTTTACTCACTGGGTCCTGTGATGGTAGAGCAGGCATCAGCGTACTGAGGACATGAGGTGGAGCCCTGCCGGTTGCAGTCCTCCTCGTTGGATGCCACGCATGTGTGGCATTTGAGGGCATGGCCTTTGCAGACAGAACAGGAGAGAGCACCTGACTTGAGACTAAGCATGTATATTAACAGGCGCGTCGGCATGCAGATACACAACCATGTCTTATCAGTCTAGTCGCTCCATCTTTCATACACACACCTGTGAAGCGATCCATACGTTGTAACATTGTTTTAAGTTGACATATACATCATTAAAAACCTTGCAGGTTTAAATCTGTGACAGACTTAAGTGGGGAAATGTCCCATATCGTGCAGACTTTAAGCTAAAACTGCTTTGAGGAAATGAGCAATCTTCCACCAGTGTTTGCTTTTAGGACAAAGAAATCCTGGCTCCTCTACGCTTCTGTAACCCATCCACCATTCGTCCGCCAGCTGCTCATCAACTTAAACCACTGCTAAAACCCAAAATAAATCCAGTGTAGCTGTCGTATAAACTTACAGTGGCAGGCCAGAGAGATGAACAGCAGCAAGGCGAGCATAGTCTTCATATCAGCTGACTGATGGGTCACTGTGTCTTCGGGAGTCCAGGAAGAGAGAGTGGACGAACTGAGAGGAGTCTCTGACGGAGGGGACACTGGGGGGTGTTGAGGTGGAGGAGGACGGGTTTTAGCCACGGGAAGGTGTCTGAGGGCATTAAGGTCTTATCTCTGTAATCTCCGTCTATGCTGCACAGCCAGCACCCTGCAGTAATAGACTTAACTGAGCAAGCTTTAACAGGGAGACAGCAACAGAATTTTGAGGTCATTCGTTGGAGGATTGTTTCTACAACACCGTTTCAGCAACTGACCATTTTTAAAGCCTGGGTTTTGAATGAAAGATGAAGCCCCCCCCAAAAAAAAAAACAAAAAACAAAAAAACAACTCATGTCCATTATCCACTCATGGAAGACATCACTGCCTCTGTTTGGATGGGTGAGAGTGGGTTAATTTGTGTGTGTCGGGAAGAATGATGTCAGTACTGCAGCAGAAGTTGAGGCCGCACATGCTGACAAACATAACACACACGCAAACACTTGCCTGCCATACCAGCTGTATATAAATGTAATAGTGGTCAGCTGTACAAGTGCAATGAAAAGAACAAGTGGAACGTCCAACAGAACAAATTATATTCCTGTTTATTCAGGCAAACGAACACACACCGTTAGTCTTCATTGTGTCAAGTGTGAGATCGCAATTTCTAATTTACAAATACAAACAACAACTCAGGAAATGGGCCAAAGTGACAATAAACAATATTTCAAAATCAAACAGAAACCAGATGAGTTACGAGAGGTAATGTGACATCAGAGTGGCACTGATTTCAACTGTGGCACGGCAGTGGGTTTGTGTCGCAAGTGGATTTACGTGTTGCTTGAGAGTCTGGGTATCAGACCCACAGAGCCGAGTACTGAAACCAGTAAAGTACCAAAAAACTGAACTAAAGGTTTAGTCACATTTTTAGTCCTGTATCAATTTCTGTAACCAATTTTTTCCCATCTAAATAACTGATTTCCAAATGACAAACTATATTATGTTGAGGTAAATGGTAGTTTGTGTTAAACCTCCACTAAACACTGAGGTTGGTGGAAAGAAAATTAGTTTTGTAGAAAAAGGCAAGGATTAAAAAAAACTTTTTTTGTTAAATCAAAGCCAATACTCAGGTTTCTCATTGGCACCACTTCTGAAATATTTGAACTCATACTCGCCACCTCAAAGTCATAACTAAAGCACTGTGCCATGTTTAGAAAACAATCTGAATCCTGAGAAACGCTAAACCATGAAAAATAAACTTGCAGAGAAACAGTTTTACCTGCTGAATAACTAGTGCAGTCACAAATAAGCAACAGGGGGGCGCGTATGACTCAGTTTGCTTTGTGTCATTAGTGTCATTATGTTTTGGCTTTTTCCAGTCGTTCAGGACTCTTAACACGTGACAGTTAATGACCAGCGGTGGAGCTGATTTATACTTCACGAGAAAGTCCTTGATTGTCCGGTTGGTAGACGTCTCTGTGAACCTTTAACATTCTGCAGCTACCTGAATCATTTAGAATCCCAACTGCATAGCGCTGCAAGTCAATCGACGATGTGCAGTTTGAATCTCACTGAAATGTGGTCCAGATTCTGTCTGGTTTCAGTCTCACTCCTGACCAAATGGCTCTTGAGGACTACTGTACCTCCTCAAACAATTCTAAGTCTTTTTTTCAGCTCTTGCGCAGCTTGACTTCAACCCTGACCCCGTTCTGCCCTACACCAAACCCCTCTGCTTCTCTCCTTCAGAGCGAAATCCCTGTTTATGTCATAGAAAAATACATTTTACGGACTGTTGCTTTCATACAATCCTTGTCGAAAGCCCATCAAAGCACAATGCCCAAATGAATCTCCGAGACAACCCCAGCCTGCATTAAATCTGATGTCATCCCGAAGGAGCATTTGCTAGGAATTGAGCCGTTAAGCTGTTGGGAATTTAAGTTGAGTCACAAGCAGGTTGTTGTTCACTGGCATGATGGACGAAAGTTGCAAAGGGGTCCAGATGACCTCATAATGGGCAATAAATGCAAACACAACAAAGTGACCACATCAAACTCCCAACAATAATTAGCATTTACAGAACCTCCTTGGTTCTGGTGACAAGTAGTGCAATAGTAGTATAGAGTAAGTTATTTGAGACATATGTACATTAGCAGTATCTGAGATGCGGGGCTGGCACAATGTATAAGAGCTGCTTTCTTGGCTGGGGGCATGCATGGGGCGTCAGGACCAGAGGGACAGTAGTGGTCGGTTCACAGGAAGTGTCTCTCAGTCAATTTTTCCCATTTTGGCAATCAGCTCATCACAGATCTTCGTGAGTTCTTCGATCTCTTGATTCTACAGCAAACACGACAAGGGGTGAATAAGTACATTCAATGTCTCAAGATGCTTCAGCACAGCAGAAAATCACAGTGTAAGAATGCTCAGTGTGTCTTATCACGCACTGCTGCAAGCTACAGGTTTACTCTAGACTCAGCGTGCAGAAAGAAGAGGGTGCCTCTGACCTTCTGCTGCAGGGCTTGCTCCAGAGACTCATTCCTCATCTGCTCCTTCCTCAGGCTGGCGGTCAGCGCCATGTTCTCTGAGCTCGCCTTCGCACGCACTTGAGCGATCTCCTCATTGGCCCTGACGAGGAATGAGGGAGGTTAACAGACGTTTCGCCATGAGACGTCAGCGTCTCAAACCTGCAGAAGTATTTAGTTTGTTATAACCGATTTGCTTTCAGTCTCTTCATACTTGTCTAGTTTCTCCTCGGCGTGGAGTTTGAGGGTCTGGTATCTCTGCTCCTCTTGTTTGACCCTGGTCAGATACTCCTGAGCACACTTCTTCAGCACCTCTTCATTCTGTTTGAGGGGACAGAGATCAAGCAGATGCAACATTCTACCTATGCCTTTACAGTATTCTAATGATTGTCTTGACTGGAGTCCTAAACAGTGGCAATTCTTTTAGCCTTCTCTTGTTCGTGGGTATTGTTTTTCTGAACACTGTAAGGCTCTTCTCCCGCTAATCCTTCTGAATTCCTGCATTTGCACACTGTTGAAAGCGGTCCAATGTATTTACCACAGCTGTCCCGTTTCCCCGCAAGCAGCTGCTCCACGCCAGCTGCGAGTCAACCGGGGGTCGAGATTTGGGCATAAACTGCTTTAATCGAGGGGTCTTTGTGTGGCATTTGTGGAGGGGGAGAACAGTGTTTGAGGGCCAGATTTATCCAGTGACCTTAAAATTCCCGCTGCTCTCAATTCTAGGGCAACCGCTGCCCCCAGTCACAGGTTACCGTCCAACCTTTTTTCCTGACCCATCCAATCTGGGCCACTCTCAGCTGATCATATTGGCACTTTAAAAGCGACACTTTCCACAAGTAACCATGGAGACTATGTCCCCTTACTTTCTTGAAGCCCTCCAGGGTGCTCTTCATGGTCTCATAACGCCGAAACACGTCAGACAGCGAGCGCTCCACGGAGTTCAGGTCCGCCAGGGCGGCTTCCTTCTCCATCGTCACAGCGTGCAAAGACTTCTGGGAGCTCAGGCTGTTGCGCTGCTCGTCCTCTGAGAGCAGCGAAGAAGAAAGACATTATTGTGAAGTGCCCAGCACATGTTTTGGGAGGGAAGTACCACACAGATTGAAATACTTTGGGCAGATTATGGGGTTTTTTTTTACATTTCTACTCACCAATCATCTGAGCGATTGTCTTCTCATATTCTGCAACAATCTTCCTGTAATAAGACAAAACACGTGATGGGTCATACTTAGTGGATTACATCATGGTACTTCCACTGCATCCCTAAAAGCACTTTATTATTATAAAAACATAACAAAGTAGTAAATTATCACTTTCTCTGGTTTAAAAATATGATCTCCACTAAACTGTGTTAATGTTTCTGTGTGTCAAATCCTTACATGACCCTCAAAAGTCAGTGGTGGTCACTTCTTTAGGATAAAGAGCAACAGGATTCCTAACCTCATCTCACTGACTTCTTGTCTACCGTCCTCGTACTTTTTCTTCCAGTCGTTGGCTTCCACCTCTTTGGTGATGATCTGCAGGGAGACGCAGACTGTGAGCAGAGCGGTGCGGTACAAACGACGTGCATCGCTGACGGTGCTTCGGCGGAGGATAAAGAAAAGTGCGTACCTCCTCTCTAATGAGGGTGAGAACGGCCTGCTTTTCTGCTTCACTGATGCAGATGGAATCCAGGACCTGACTTCCTGTTTTCTGCATCTCACTTCCCCTCGACTGTTTCTTCAGCGCGCACGTGTCCTCGTACTGCTGAGGGCAGAAGAGAATCCGTCATGCTCTCCGTTTTCCTTTTTTGTCCATACAGTAGTTTAATGGCGATTAGCCACACAAACATTTCAAGAATTTATAAGGTATTTATGAAAATATACCTTCTTATGTTCCATATAATGTCAATGCTAACTATACTATATAAGCACATCATTTTCTGTTTCTGTTACTTTATACCGTCTCTGTATGCCTGCTCCTCTCATTTCTCACTTCATACCCTTCTTGTCTATCAGTTGCTGTTCCCACTCATCTCAGTCCCTCTTCTTCTTTTCCTCCTCCCCCTGCCCCTCTCCTCTCTCATTTTGTCCTTCTCTGGATTATGACAGTCATATTGTAATCTCCTGAATGATAATCTAAATCCATCTGCCACCTGAGTAGATGAACATGGCGGCAGACACCTCCTGCCGTCCTACGGCACGCGGCAGTCATCGTATCAGACAGACGATCCTGCTGCAGCATCACGTGTAATGTGTTATTTCGTCTGTTACGTTTTTAACCACCATCACAACTTCACTTACACAATTTTTCCTTTGCTCTGAAAATTCTACCCTTTCCATTCATACCTAATGAAAGAGGCGGTGCTGAATGTGCCGCTGTTGCCGTTACAGTGACACATAACACTGGGACACGTCTGGACTTGTTTGTTTTGTTTCCCCCCTCGGCTGCTGATGGTGACTGTTCAGTTTGACCTTTAAACGAGAGCTTCAGCCCCACCTGGTGGTTTTCAGCGGGATCATCGTCGCCGGTGCTCTTGCGGCACAAGCCTGACACGGTATGCGTGATAATGTGCCACGGTGACGACGATCTAACAGACTGCAAATGTTGACACAACAACCAAATGCGTCCTCACCGCAGAGCCGCAGTCTGACTCCCCCGGTTTGGATGTCACTTGGCAGTCTTGGGCTAGATGAAAAGGCACACACACACACACACACACACACACACACACACACACAAACGTAAGAATAATGTGGGTTTATTCATGTTGTGGTTTATAATGGAATATAGTTCATCAATATGACAAGCAGGTGGCAGCACATGAAAGGTAAATGTATTCGTAAAATCCAATTTCACTGCCACCAGAATGTGATGACCTCACTTATTATAGTTATATTCAGGACTGACTGTATAATATAGTGTATATGTATTATTGGAGCAGTCAGTTGTGTGTTTAAGGAAAAACTGAGTGATTGAGACTAATATCTTTGCGTATCTGTGCTTCAGACTTTTGTTGTAGAAGTTTTTTAAAGTATGAAAGCACTTCTTCTTCTGTGTGTGACTGTCTGCTCAAACAGACACACAGAGGAAACCACCTGTATTGTTGCACTGTTTCTGGGCTTATAACTCACAACGTCCCAAGTTTCAACGCCACACAAAATATATAAAATGTAAAGTTAATGATTAATGTGTGTGATTAATGTGTGTGTGTTCCTGTGTCTGTAACAGGCAGAGATGACCTTCTCGCTAGCCAGTATTGATCGAGCGCGGCTGATTGTTTGCCCCGAGGGAAGCTGCAGCACGGTCTAAACTTTAACATCCAGTCATCTGACCTCTGTACATGAGAGTCTGGCACTGAGCTGATTAACAACTGGGCTATTCACAGCTTTTTTTTTCAGTGTGTGCTCTTAATGGGTGGCTCTCAGAAACAGAGACGCATGAACACACCATTAAAATCAACGTTCTTTGGCCCTTTTACTCACTGCTTTGGTCCTTGTCTGGTTTGACACTTGCGCTGCTCGCCAACTTCTCCTCGTCTGTGGCATGGCCCCCATGATGGTCGTCCTTCAACGGCAGCAAACATACTCAGCCACACTGACTGTGTGTCGTTTTCCAAGAGCTAATGCTGCCACATGTGTTAGACGTTGCTAAAAAAAAAACCAAACAAAACACAACAGAACAGGGGTGAACCCATTACCAATTCTTACCTGTCCGCTGAAATCCTTCTGCATCGGCTGGTTCTGCTTCACTTTACAGGAGTTCCTGAGGGCAAGGTTCAAAGACAACATGAGGGTTAGCACCACGCAGATCATGTCTCTGTATGCATGTATATGTAGGGGCAAGTGTGAAGATGGGAAGAAAAAGCAGGAGAGACGGAAAGCCTCACAGCCGGACCTCATTGCTTAGCTCTGTGTGCGCGCGCTCGTGCCGAGCTTACATGCTCTGCTACAGGTGCTGAAATACGCAGTAGAAAAAGCAGATTAACGATGAAGGCGTTTGCCAAAATTGAAATAAGGGCGAGAACGGTTGCACAAAGCACCATGGGGGAATTACAGGGTTTCCATTAACACTCTTTTTCCTCCGCTCTCCAAAGCCCTTCCTCGCTTTATTCCCTCGCCTTCACTTTGTGATCGAAGGGAAATTCAGGTCAAGTGGAAGACACAGTGGAGTGGAGTGAGCCTGGACTTCTATTCAGCACAGCCAATTGCAAAAACACACACGTCTGCACACACAGTTACACAGTACTTACAACAGAACACAGAGGAAATGGACTTGCTCAGCAGTCCTGATGCCACACAGAGGGAAGGGAAACAGAATGACAAGTTTGGAAGGAAAAGGAAGGAAAGACACAGGAGAGGATGGGACAGGGGTTAGGTTAAAACGAAGGTGAGTGCAGGGTTACTTTAATTTAGTAAACAGAAACTCAAGACTGAAACTAAACAGGTGAGGGTTTCTGGTTATACCGGAAAGCAAAACCTTAAAAAAAAAAAAAATACTCAAACTAATGCAAAGTTAAGATCTTCCAAAAGTCCTAAACCAATTTAAGTGAAATATTCTGTTAAAGTTGCAATAGAAGTAATAAAAATAAAGTATTTTCTGGGCTGATAGTGTAATACTTTCATATCGTCAAGAGATTCTTAAAGTGATACTGAAAAATATTTGGAACGAAAGTCGACTGCCCTCCTGTTATTATTATCTGGGCAAAGTCCCAGATAGATTTACGGCTCAGGAGGAATATCTCAAGCACTGCTAAGAAAGAAAGCTGTCACATGAAAACGACTCAAACCCTCCAACAGAGGAAGACTGGACTACAATATCAATAACACGAACTCTATAGAGAAGGCTGCAATATGGGCAATACATCAAATGATGGGAAATGGGCTGTATACATAGTATATTGCCAGATAAACTGTAATCCATTACAAATATAATTCAAAGACCTTGTTCTTGAACCAATTTCTATGAAATCTGATTATCTTTGTGCACAAATGCATGGGTTCTAAACTTTTTTTTTTTTTAAACTTGGTCACTGGAGATAATAGTGATGTGAATTGTGTGTTCTGTAGCACAAACCACAAGGGGGCATCGTTGGGCATTTTCACCGATCTTTACCATGAAAACAACATTTTGTTACACAAACATGTTGTTAAAAAATACTTCATCCAGATGGTGAAGAACCGCCCTAAATCGGCAAGAAACGTGAGCAAACTCAAAGCGGACGCTTCCTGAAAAACTGAGCTGAAATGAAAAGCGAGCTCGGATTGTAAAGTTGAAAAATAAAAAGCCACGGATACATTAAAAACAAGGCCAACGCTGGCGAGGAGCGAATGAATGCAGGGAGAGAACCGACGGAGGACCGACCTTATGAGATAACAGAACAGGCCGCCACAGTTTGTTAAAATGTGATCCCTTCAGGTTCACTGAGCACAATAGCCAGCATTCACCACTGCTCCGCACAGCCATAAAAGAGAGCAGCGAGCTATTTTTTTTGCTCTGCTTGAAAATCTGTGAGTCATTTTAGTTCAGTAAATGCGGCCACTGACTGGAAAACAGGGTGATTATGATTGATGACCGGAGAGGGAGAGGCCTTTGTGTGGGTTTGTCTGTAACGGCCTACTCACGTGATTATGGAGTCGCTGGTCTCGCAGGTCAGTTTTGGATTTGACAGCACGGCGTCAGCGTTCACGTTGCCGTTGAGTAAATCGGGGTCCACGCCGACGTCACGACTGGGGAGCAAGTCTGAGTCCGGGCTGGAGTCGGACGTCACCGGAGCCTCGTCGTCCACCTCCGCGGGATCGGGTTGGTTCAGCGGGGAGAGGACAGACAGCGACGGGGGCCGGAGAGCTTGGGACTGTGGCAGAGGGGTCGATGGGGAGAGGCCCTCTCCTGGACTGGGTCTGGTGCTTAGGGTCAGATTGAGGTTCTGATCCATGCCGAAGCCGCCGGTGTTAGGCGAGGCGCTGGTGAGGTTGTTCAGGGAATCGACCCCTTGGAATGACACTGTGCTGACATTCTGGTTGGAGTTCTTGTCCAGAAAGTGGTTTGAAATATCAGGAAGAGCTGAAAAAAGAAGAAAAGTGAGAAACTACATTTACATATCACTTCATCACAAGGAACAAGCCAAGTCTTAGACACCTTGGAGCCCTGCTGGTGACACAGGGCTGCAGGTGAGGGAGGATGGATTGATGAGAGAGAAACAAAACAGTGAATACAAGAACCACTACAGGGCTGCCTCGGAGAAACTCAGTCTTACCGCCCCCCCGCCCCCCTCTGTGGTGTTTCTGTCCGAACAACCTAGTCCTGCAGCTACCTATCGATTTTATCTGTCATTCAGGGATTTAATCTTGAAGTGACGGCCCCGTCATCTCCTGTCAGAACACTTAAAATGGCTGCTGGCTTCCTCTCAGAGGACCCCGCATCCTGTGTCCTCACACATCCCGTGAACCGCTGGCTAACGACCGCAGCAGCAGAGCCGTTGAGTCACGCCACTGCAGGAACACAGGATGCTCTGTTACTGAAAACTGCAACCGCACTGTACAACCCGCACGACGACCCACAATAATAAAAACGGAACTCTCGTTATTACTTCTCAACTCGCGCAGCATGAATGAAGTCGTTGTGCTTCCAACCCCAGGTGGGGTGACGGCCTCGGCCATCGTCTGTCACAAAGGCCAACGTTTGATTTATTACATCACGCGGGTGATTGATGTCAGTTTAGCTGAGCTCCGCGACAAATCTGGGCACTTTCAAAAAAACACTGCGCGCACACCCTGTGGAGACAAGGAACAGATGTAGAGGAACCCCACCCAGTCATGGAGAATACACACCACCACGTGGCCTAGCAACAAAAACAACATTGGGCTTTATAACAGTTTCACAACTCAATGAAAAAGAGGAAAAGGGAGGGAGCCGGGCAGAGATAGGTGGGCACGCTGCTGTCTAAGGTTTCATCCCACGTCAATGGCACATACAATTACATTGCGGCATGTGGTTGTTCCCATGAACAGGCGGCGATTCCGCCCTGAGCCGTTTGAGTCTAATTATAGGGAACCAGACTATCCGTTTCCCCACACAGTCCATCTTTTATTTATGAAACTGACACGCGGTTTGCGCTGACCACGTGACTGGTTTTTGCATGAAAGGGAGACTGCTATTGTCTGCAAACCAGATTCCACGCCAAGCCCATTGATCTCGCTCTCTCTCGTGGTTTGGCGCAGCATCCCTTACGCCGTGGTCAAAACATGTCTGAAGATGGTTGAAGGAACTGTGGGCGCAAACTTTGCTGATATAACGCCACAGAAGATGCACTTCAATTCATCTATTACCATGGAAACGTTTGGTACTCGTGTCTGTGTGGGTGAAAGCAGGACAGCTGCGGGGGGGGGGCACGCTCGGTCACCAGCGGGCCTCTTTGGCAGCTTCACACAGGCAGGATTCATCCACCACGCATTCGATTAACAAGTCTGCATCGAGCAGGAGAGCTCATTTACATTCCGAGTAACCCCTAATGAAACGGAGTACAGGGCAGATGACAGCACGCTGATCCAAGGTCTGCAGCACGCACGTTAACGCTCCGGTCAAAAGATTTAATTACACAAATAACACTTGCTAACCCTAAAGACAAATATCCCAAATGCTGGCCAACCAAAACTGTATGAAGAGACAATGTCTGAATATAGTGTGACCCTTTAACCCTTTAATACAGATCTACCAAAACCTACTGTGTCTCTTTACGGTATGAAACAGGAGGAGTCTTTCTTGTAATGACAGGAGGAATACCCAGATTAATGGAAAACAATCACTTCCGACGTACAGATTTCAAGTTGTAATGATACCGCTGGAAGGTGAGCGTGAATGGCTGTTTTCCGTGTATGTATACATGTCAGCGCTGTGATAGGCTGGCCAACTGTCCTTTGTGCCCAGTGTCAGCCGGGAGCGGCTCCAGCCCTCAAAATTTAAGCGGTATGGATGAATGGTTGGATGCCACCGCTGGTGTTATGGTGAAGACTGTCATTTACTTTGCGTCACCACTGATGCTAAGAAATTATAAGTGTTTCTCCATGTTTAGCCTCGCTCCCAGTACCGATCGCGGGCGTGGACCGTTACATGAGGTAAACACTGAAGTAGTGCAACCACTGTTGCGTCAGCCTGGGTATTTTTTTTTTTTGTTTTTTTCAATTTTCAGCACCTAATTTCAGCCAGGACCAAAAAGGTATTGACATTTGATACCAGAGAATATCTAACGTCACTATCACAGGCGTGTCCTGACTTTGACCGGTATCCGAGCCCTGGTTCAGCCCGAGCTGTCTCACCTGTGTGGTTAGAGCGGTCCAGTTGGCTCAGCAGATTCACAACACCTGGAGACTCGGCCTCTGGAGTCCCAAAGGTTCCCTCTGAGTCTGAACTGCAGGGAGGGAGAGAGAGACAGGACGAAGCTGATTTATTTCAGGCCCATAATCGACGTGATACTCAATTAAAATGTCACAAGCGAAACGCTGAGACAGAGAGATCAGAGCGACAACTGAGCTTGAGTATTTGGCACGTGGTCTGGAGCTGAAGATGAAATCTACAGTTTGGAATTGGAAATGTACTGAAATGGAGAAAAGCCCACCAAAAGCCCACTGTGGAGACGGAGAGGCTCTGACGATGCTGATCGGTCTAAATAACGACCTATATATGCTGTTATATGTACATATAATTGATGTACATGTAACGGTGAAAGCACCAGTTATGTGTTGCGTTGCCGAAGTCAGTCTGAAAAAAAAAAAAAAGCCCCGGCTTTCCAGTATCAATCTTCTGTTTTCTCTAAGTGACATGAAAACAATAGATTTTGAAAAATTCAAAGCGGCTTCAAAATAAACAAGCTGCTTTTATTTTCAAGGAAGTTGGAGGAAGCGAGAGGAGAGGAAGTGAAGCCCCGCAAGGCCACCTGCATCCTTTTGCCTCCCTATAAGAACAAACACACACACACACACACACACACACACACACACACAGAGTCTTTCGGTCGGCCGCACCAGCTGCCTAGACACCCGGGCCCCCGATTTATTTCCGAACTGTGGAGAGACAAAAAGGAAGGGAGAGACTGTGAGAGCGAGAGTTTACGCAGGACGGTGGGTGGGTTCATTCGCGGGTTCCCAGCCACTCGAACGCACATCAAAACGCCCGCACTCTAACGAGAGGCAGCACAGAGGGGGGAACCGAGCTCACGGTGCCAACACCGCCGACGCTCATCTGCGACGCTGGTTTCACACAAGCGAGTTTCACGCACTCCAGAACTCTATACAAGCACTGTCACCCAGAGCTAATCTTAATATACTTACGGGACACCCACACACACACACACACACGCGCGCACGCACTCACACTAAATCACGTCCCAGTGATGGCCCCAGTGGCGGCGATCTTGGATGGTTACTTAGAAACGAGAACAGGACAGAAAAAAAAAAAAAAATCAAAAGCTCAGGAGACTCAGGCTTTTTTTTCCCCCTTCCCCCAACTTTCAGCAACTGTTCCCCAAACTGCCAAACAGCCTTCACACACACAAACACATAAAAAACAGGCCTAGACAGTCAGATCCTCGGCGCTTGGTGCCTCATAAAGACGTAGGATGGTGCACAGAAGGCAGAGGGCTGACAAAGCAGCACTTTGAGTGTCTGTATTTTGACTAAGAATCTGTTTTTAGCCGGTAACAGCGGCCTGACCCAGCCACTGGGGAAAGAATCTGACATTAGACCACAGTATCAATCAGTTTGCCTGTGTGTGTGTGTGTGTGTGTGTGTGTGTGTCAGTTTGTATGTGTATATCCACCACCTGTCAGTATGACTCAGGGGAATCTGCAGTCATCACACAAACACCCACACACACACACACACACACACATATCACGAACCTACCAGAAGTCCAAACACTGTCAGAAAAACTATTCTGTCTGGTTTCATTTCTCCTGCAGGTCCACCTGTAAACCAGATATCTTCCTGACTTCACTCACACACACACACACACACACACACACACGCGTGGCCAAGCCCTCTTACTTGTCCTCTCTGTCATTCTTCAGCTTCGGCTGTCCATCATCTCCTGCGCCACCAGTCACTGCTGACCATGTCCATTTGGCCCACTGGACCGGAGACAACCAGGACATCCCTGCACCTCGTCGAGCCCGGCGCCCGATGCCACCTCCAACGCTCACCCGTGGACTTTCTCTTTCCCCCGTGCGAGTTTGGGACTGATCTGTCGGTCCAAACGTCGGCTCAGCGGTCTTCCACAGCAGCGACGGCAAAAAGGAAGCTGTCGATCCGTCCCCTCTGCCTCTCTCGCTCGCTTCTTGCTTTCTGTTCGGCCGTGTCACTTCCTCCTCTCGCTTAGCCGCTCCGCTTTCCCATCCTGCTCTGCTGGCGCTCGTGAGAGTGAAACGTGTCTCACGCTGCTGCCGCCTCTGCTGCTGCTGCTGCTGCTGCTCTGCTCTCCACAGCACTGACTCACACAGCGCAGATTACTGGAGCATCAGTCGTCACTCCTCCCCCCCCTCCTCTCTCTCTCTCTCCGCTCTCCGTCTGGGCGGACGATCAGCTGGTTCACAGACGGCGGGGGCGCCCTGCTCCCCCAACGTTCGCTCGCTCGCTCTTGAGGAGTTCCGCCGCTCCCCTCCCCGATTCTCTCAGGGGCTTGTCGGCCGGGAGGGCGGGCGGAGAGGAGGAGAGGCGATGCTTCCTGTTTTAAGATGTAAAGACGAGTCCGGTTTCTCCGGGACAGAGGAAGCAACCAGATGTTTGGGTCAACCCTGTTTGCTTTTAAACAACTATTATCTTGTGTTGTGACTGAAGGTGTTTTCTTGCAAATCGGGCGACTGAGCTGCTGCTGACACGACCGGGCGGCCCCGCCTGCGAGTGTGAAGGCTGAAAGTAATTTGGTAATGGTTTGTTTACTTGGCAGCTCCCAGCAGACTGTGGCTCAAAACTTTACACTTTGTGCAACCCCCCACCTCCCCCTTCAAATCAATGAGAGGCGCAATACAATTGCAGATATTCTCAGCGAAGATTAACAAAGTGGCCTTTCTACGTGGAACTGTTCCAGAGGTAAACCGAGAGTTTGCGCCGCCGGCGCTGCGATGCGAGAGCAAGCCGACAGAGGGTCTATTGTCCACTGAGAATATCCAGGACACAACAACAACAACAACAACAACAACAACAACAGAACAGACAATGGATCAATGAGGCAAACCTAGATGGAACAGCAATGACGCAACTAGTCATCAGTCGCTGGCAGAAAAGTGGATGAAAAGCGCCCGTCGCTGCGCTCGCACGTGCGCCTCAGAGGCTGTTCGCGGACGGCTTATGTAACTTTAAGTCCAGGCTGTTCACATTTGTGCATCTCCCTCACTGACACACACACACACACACACACAAACAGACGCAGGGTATCTAGGCCAGATGAGATGCTCTTTGAAAAAACACGGACCATGACTAATCCAATAACGGGAGGACGGTTCAGCTACTGCGGAGAGAGGTGAACGAGAAAAAGAAAGGCGCAGGGGATCGATTCGCTTCCCCGTCGAGGAGCCTTTTCCCCGCATTTTACCGCTCAAAGGCGGACGCTCCGAAAGTGGACGCACTGAGCCGGCCCACAGGGAAACGCACGCATGAACACGCTGCCCGATGATGTTGCACGCTGCTGAATGCGGAGAGGAGAGGTCCTGTTCAGAAAAATGGAGCAAATTAGAGGCATGACAGATGGAAAACAGTGTCAATTAAAAAGGGGGGGGGGGCAGGGAGATAATAAGGGTGAGAATATTTTCAGGTTTCAGGTCAGGGCTGGGACCTCAGACCTTCGCCTATGTGCCTTTGAAATTTCCTGACGTTGTCTCCGCCTCCTTATTTTTCAGTCAGGGGCAGCAAATGGGACAAACTCGTCTGTCCTGCAGGAGACGAGAAAAGGCCCGTCTCAAGCCAGCGAGGCCCCTTCAGCACCGCGCTCAGAACGAAGAGACATCCTGTGCTCCGCAGTTTGCTCCGCGGCGCCTGGGAGCCGCAAACCCGCCTCCCGGACACACGAGACACGCGTCTTTACACAGACGGGGGGACAACATGAAAGGACAGACAGAGGCATGTGAGTGTCACTGCCCCCCCCACACCACCACCCAGCGGAGTCATGAACCACAGACAGGGAAGTGGGAGGAAAACAGAGAGAGGGAAAAGAACCAGCGCTTGCGTAATACCTTGAAACCACAAATAGCACAGATCAACGGCGGCGAAGCCGACACGTACGGCGCATCTGGAGCCGCCATCTTCACACGCACACGGGGCAAATAGGCAGACAGGCCACGGCGCACACACACTGGTGCGTCTGCCGTCGTGTAATCCGCCGAGAATGCCCAGCCTTGATCATCAATTACATTCTGACTGATGGCAACATGTGCGGTTGCGAGCTAAGAATAAAATCGGCGATGACGAACGCGCCTGTGAGCCGCAACGGAGGTGCTGAGGATGAGATAAGTGTGTGTGTGTGTGTTTGTGCGTGCAGATACACAGAGGGAATTAGAGAAGCTTCTCAAGTATCAAAGACTGTTTATCTCTGCTCTCAATCCACTGCGTGGTGACGATGGAACATGCAGATTCCTGTCACATTCACTGAGCGCCTTTTTACTCGGCAACTCGTTCACTTCCCCTCGTCGTCCATCAGGTAAAAAGTGACATTTTGTCGAGCCCATTCGAGCCGCGAAGGGGATGGAGCCCCTCTCGGTGTCGTCAGGACTTTACAACATCTTCGTTTCCCGTTACGGCTCAGAATAACGTGGCTGTCAAACGCGTTGTCGGCCCAACGTCTCTCGTGCGGCGGCGCGTAATTGCGCCTTTTCGTTCTTCTAATTTCAGACTTAGCGCCGCTCTTGTTTCAATTAGAGGTTAGGTTCGGATGGGTTATACAAACACGTCTCCCGACGTTTGTCCTTCGCTCAACATTTACGGTTCCGTTGCCAAAAAAGTCAATTTTCCATGTAATGAGCATGTCAGCACTGACAGAATAAGAGCTCCCGGTTGTGTGCTAGAAAGTAGAACTGTCTCAGTTGCATGGGTTGTTGTACTGTAGATTTTTTGTTTTGTTTTTTGTCTGTTTCTCTTTCAGCTTTGAAAGCATCAATCCATGAAAAGAACATTGACAAAGGAGTCATACAGATCATTTTCTCTCATTTGACGGCACGTTTTTGTTGCGGGAGGGGCTATACGTTCTAACACTATGATAATAAACGGATCGTGGCCGTAGCAGAAGTAGCGTCTTTGTGTGCGGCAGATGACGTGCGCTGAGCAAACAGTCAGACACAAGTAGGTGGGTTGATGTTGTTGTGGATTCAAAAGAGAGCGGGATAATATGCAATGATAATAACAGGAAGTTGTGGATAATTTCCCAGTGCACGCATCAACTAAACCGCCTGCCAGGTGCAAATATGAGGGTGTGTGTACAGGTGAATGTAAGTATAAGGGGATAAAAGTACTGGCGTGTATATATATATACACATACGTGTCAGGTTGTAAAATGTTGTTCTATGATATGGCTCCATCTCGTGGTCATTGTGGGACTCTCAGACAAAAACAAAAGACACTTGTTCTGCGCCACAGCGCCGAGGTGAAGAGACAAAATGAAGTGAGGGAGGAGCGGACGTGAGAGGGAGACAGCAGGGGAGGTCATAACTGGTCTGACGTCAACCTCTGGGAGCTTAAACAAGAGTTGACGGGAGCTCTGGCTTCGCCATGGCAACCGTGCGGGAAAGGGGTCACCAGGGTATTGCAATATGAAAACACGCACGCGCTCCCTCGCACACAGGTAGACAGGTGGGGCAAAAAAGGGAAGCACAGCTGACATCAGCGGATTTTCCACCTGACGCTGATTTGATACTTAAATGCAGCTCAGCGTACGTTGTTTGCCCCCAGCGTCCCGCCGTGCAGGAGGACAACTCAACTGAGCGGTGGCGTGACGACACAAAAAACAGAAAGAATGAGGCAGCGAGGGAGGCGGGCTCTCCCACAGGGGGAGTCACGCACAGACTCCGGCCGAGCCATTGTTCAGGACTAAACAAGGGACACAAGAGCACACAATTCCCAGACAACGGTGCATGTACTTCGTACAAACTCATGCAGACAGAGCCTGGGGGGGCACACCCTTACTGTTCTACTCTGCGAGGTTTCTGTTCTTTTCTCTTTCACCTTTCACGTTGAGTTCCACAAGATTTACTTTGCATTCGAAGTGCCATTTATCCGGATGAGAGTCACTGCTTTTTTATGAAGTGGGAAAAGTGAAGGTTTTCACTTAAAACTAAAAGTTAAGTCTTCAAATGTGCCCACGCTGGCCTGAATTCACACCGCTGCGTCAAGAAATGAGCTCCGAATACGGGTCAGATTTTTCCCAAGTGAGGGACCGTTCGGATGTTCAGGGGCTTCGGAGGACAGGACGTCCACTGTGCATCCACGGTTTGTTCCGGCTGGGACATAAAACGAGTGATTCAGCCAACTAAAATTAGACCTGAAAGCTGAAGGCCGCGATCTCGCGGCGCTGGTTGGCTTCCCGGTTTTCCCACGGGGACGAACCCCGCCCCACCCCCCACCTGCTTTAACACAAACACAGATGAAGGCGGAAGACTACAGAAAGCTGGTGTCGTGAGAGAGGGTCAGCCTCTCTTTTTTTTAGGGCACCCGATTAAGAGCAAGGATGAGTCTCCCTTCCGTCTCTGAAACATCTGCTCCAATGTGACTTGAACTGCTGAGCGAACACTGTGATATTTTTTGGGATTGCATGAACGTAGCAAGTGCGTTCACATGTGTCGTGAAAAAGCCATCCGCTACCGTGGGCTCAGAGCAGCGCTGGGGAAACGGAGATGAGCAGCATCACTGGGAGGGCAAAGTGAAAAGGGAGTCACTCTGTCACAAAGGATTAGAGTGAAAGAGAAGAGGGAGCGCGCCGACGAATGCCTCGGCAAAAACGTCTCCGTCCCCCCCCCGTCCCTACATTTTGACGAGAGGAAGGTAGCCGCAGGTCAAACGTCACGCAGGGTGTCAGACACACTGCACGCTGGAAAGAACGGAAATCTGCGGTTAACTGCTCGGACAGAAACACAGTGTATGGCATGTATGAGTTTAAAAAAAACGTTTCAGAATTGAGGTCGGAGCTGCATAATTAATAGCTGGCAGTGGCGTTACCTCTCCCGCAGCTGGAAGTACAAAAGCTGCAGCTAAAATGTTCAATAACTGGGAGGATGGCTCAGACCCTGCCTTAATGTCAGGAGCGTGACCTGATCAGATCACGGTCATCGCATTAGCCTCTCTGCTAATGGCATCAGCTGTACCACTCCCCTCTCTCTCGCTGTGTGACTCTTCCAGCTCTCCTTGCATTTGAATACCTAAATAATATTCAAACGAGTGTAGCAGCAGCGGCTGTGCGCCATGCCGCCCGATGAGCTGCTTTCAGGCTGATAGGAAATGTCCTCGCTTTATAGGAAACGTCAAGGTCCGGGCACCGCTCTTCAACTCCTCATCTCCCACCACTCTTCCCCTCCCAGATACAGAAGCGCCGAGTTCACGCACACGAGACGACACAATCCCAAGTACCAAGACGGCGAAAATGGATCAACTGTGACCGCTCAGCTGTTTCCGAGCGTCTCTGCCTGCGCAGCTTTCCTCTTCCCGCCGCGCTCAAACACATAAACAAGGAAGCGCATCGTCTTACATGCTGCTCTTCTTGCGAGGAGAGCCGACGGAGCCCTTCCTGTGCTGGCTGAGGGAGCCCCCCATGGCAACAGCCGAGCGCGTGTGTTTGCTTCAGGTTTATCCCGGATGCTCTGCGCGTCCTCCTCCCCTCCCGAAAGGTTCACCTCTGCCTCTCCTCGAAGCGGCCCGGCTCAACGTCAGAGCCCTGGAACACAATGCCCCTCATGACTGACTAGTTATCATAGAACCAGCAAACCTCTCCTCTCCTCTCCTCGTCTTTTCGCTTTAGCTGTCTCTGTTGATGCCGTACAGAGCACCACCGCTCACACACGAATAGCTCTGCTGACGGTCCCGCCTCCTCCTCGCTCTACTTCTCCCCACATCATCTCTCTCTCACTCTTTCAAACACACACACACACACACACACACCAGATGCAGTTTACATTCACTTGTTAGGCAACGCACTGCCTTTAGAAGGAAAAGACAGAGAGGAGGAGTGTGTGTGTGTGTGTGTGTCTGTGTGTGTGTGGGCAGTTTAAGGACCGTTGGATCCAAGGAGGTGGAGGGGGTAGATGGAGAGTGCTCGTTCATGTCATGGGGGTATCTGGCAGGGGTGAGAGTATTGTTCAAGAGACAAGGAGTCTCTTCTATTGTCAGCCGGTTAAATACCAGAACTGAGGTCGGGGGGGGTGGGGGCAAGTTGGCAGCATAAAAACACAGCCCTGCTCTTCATGCCACATTCCCACTACCTGCTGTGACCCAAACCCCCCACCCCCTCACGTTCCTGAAAGTAACACACACACACACACACACACACACACACTGTTAGAGCGCTGTCTATTTGCACACATCCATTTCCTGCGTTCATCAGGCATCTTGACCACTCACCCTGGAACTAAACTGGATTCACTACAAAAATCAAAGAGAACAAAAAGGAGGAAACTGAGCAAGTTTAGTCTAAACATATGAAAAGCCACCTGGGCATTATTCAACAGAGTGTCAATACAGCAGAGCCAAGTAATGGCTGAGACAATGACCACCTTACCTCCTGATTCAGGACAGGCCCATCCTGTTATCCCGTTTGTCTCCTCTGATGAAAAAATGAACAATGGCTAAAACCCCTCAGAGTTGCTGGAGGGCCGGGCAGTGCCCGCCTGTGAACAGAACAGAGAGGCCTTGGTGCATAACTTCCTCCCACTGATATGAATCACATTAGGCTCTCTAGCGAGGCCCTAATTTCTGAATGACTTCATACATCGTGGGCACCAACACAGACACATTTCTGAGTCATGACACGAGTATGTAACTTTCTTACTCTGGTCAGTCACTCAGTTAGCTTCTATCTTTTGCTAGCACCGTAAATCGTGAATTGATGCACGTGAAATACAGCGGACTGCTTTGACGTCTGGCTTTAAAAAAAAAAAACAAGCGCCGAAGCCAAGGATAAGTCTTGAACTTGCCTCGTGGTCGTTGCTCAGGGTTAGTCATCAGCAGAGCAACTGAGCCGCTGCCAGTGATGCTGCGTTTACCACACGACCGCGCATGCGCGACTGATTTATTAGAGTAGCGAGGTTAAGGCTTTGGATCGAGGTACCACGTTTGAGAAGTACTGGACAAAGTAGTTAGTGTAAAAAGTAAACGTAATCAAAGTTTTACCATCAAAAGCATTTTGTGCAGAAACACCCCCTTCCTGTACTATTCTATCATTAGTTTAGTATTGCTGGTGCATTAACGTCTACTCACGATTTTGCAGTTGCAGCTGGTGTTTGACTTTCCGTAGCTACGGATTAACCTGCAGTTCATTTTCTCGATGAACTGATTCGACTGTTTGCTTAGTGAGATTTCGGAGAATAGTGACATATGCACAATGTTTGTTACGTCAAGCCATTAATTCAAACCTTAAAATGATTTAAACATATATTTTTAATTTATTATAAACCGTAGAAAACAATAATTCCGTCAAATTGAGAAGCTGGAACAGTGACATGTTGGGAATTTTTACATGAATGATTACTTACATGATTGATTATCAAAATAGTTCCCATTCATTTTCTGGCAATCAAATAGTCAATTTACCAATTAATCTTTTCAGCTGTTCTTATACATTATATTTGACAAGCTTCATATTGACAAATTTTACTTTGTAAAGTAACTGTAACTAGTAACGTAGTAGGGGAGTACAATATTTTCTTCAAAACTGTACTAGTAGTAGAATACTAAAAAATAAATAAAAATCCTATTAAAATAGCTGCATGTTAATTTATTGTGTCTTTCAAATCTAGAATAAGCATGCTTCAGTGAAACACAAGAAGGCAGTTGTAATATTTTATTATGGCACACACAACATGTAACCATATTTTTAGAGAACCAGGGACATTTTTCAATTAAAAAAAAAAATGTTTTACAGTTGAGATACTACGATTTCCACAAACGGAGATGATAGTGAGGTTCAAGGAAATCACTTCAACATCGTAATGTAGTGCTTAGTGCATTCTTAAAGGAAGAAAAATAACAACTCCATTTGGTTAATTCATTAATTGTGCGGCTGTTACACCCAGAGGGCTGAGATACAGGTCATTCAGAGCTTTGGTGGTATGGGCTGTGATGCCCTGACAGTGCATAACATATGAGTCCCTTATAAAATTAAACCACTCTAACAGAGAGTTTCTCAACTTTGTGGTCTTGACCTTGTAAACACAGATCTGAGATATTCCTAACACTGATATTCTTTCATTTTTTAAAATATATTTTAATATAAAATAAATATGATTAACTTTGGATCACACAATTTCTATATAATCTATTTATCATGTTCTTAAATCTAGCTTTAAATTTATATAAATCTGATGTGACAGCTCACTTATTGCTGGGTATTTTTGTAAGAGAATTACAAGAATTTTGTATATTTTTGGACTTGGCCCTGTCAGGACCATGAAATGTTGAGAAACTCTGCTCAACCATAACAAAGACGTGCATGCAATACAAATTGAAATGGTGATAATACAATACACCTTCAAACAAAGGAACAGATGAGGAGAAACAGGTTTGATTTGGCCCTTTTGCAAAGGTTTGTAAGATCCCAGTCTGTCTTGGAATTAGCAATATTTTAGGATAAGGAACGCACAGCTCTTATGGGCTTACTGCAACAGAGTAGAAAGAACAGAATGATAAAAGAGGAATGGCACAGACCTGCAGGAAAGAAGGAACTGGACTTTCTGTACAGTTTACTTTAACATACTACAGTGACACATGCGCTCAGCACACATACACACACACAAGCTTATCCTCTGAAGTGCCTGAGTGCATTTCTGTGCTCCATTTCTGACACAATTCTTCATCAGGATTACTTCTTGCCAAAACATATGCACATAAGATCAAACTGAAATATATATTTCAAATGAAGTAAAATGTGTTTAGAAGGTAAGATGAACCTCACTTTCATTTACAATCAGTGTATGATTTTATCTGTGAAGTGGGAAAGGAGCTGCTGGGAAACATGGAACAGACAAAATATCAACCTTCATTCTCCGAATCAGATCTTAAATGTCTTACTGTTAACCAAATGAAACCACCTGACGTGTTTTGTTTTAATAAAGTGGGGGTCGAGTGTTATGCTATGCTACATGTCTGAGTTTTTTCTTGAGGCTGTACACGGGCCGGGGAAATATATCAAATTTTATAGACTGTTATAATGTACTATTTTAATTGTATTCTGGGATTTTGAATATGTTTTTGTGAACTACATATGTATGCCAGCTTCGACAGAATTCCAGATTGACATGCAATCTAATGTGATGAACTTTATACTTGTTACACAGTGTTGCTTGTTATTGTTGTCAGTGTTTTTCCATAGTTGAACCAGTACTGTGTGTCCTCTAAGGATCATGATTTTTTTTGTATTAATTAGCTGCAACTGTAAGCATGATATGTCGATAACTGCCGGTAAGTGAAAGTGCAAAGTAGTGTAAAATAAACAATGATTTAAAAAAGAAAAAAAAAGTGGGACATGGAGCGTAACACTGATGTTTGGGTTGATTTAAAACAACTATCAGACACCAAACCCAGTTTCTGCAGTGACAGTTTAAGCGACACCAAGAAGCCATCACTACCATAAATTGAGTTTGACCGACATATCTGAATCTCAATTACCTGACCGCAATCACACAGTCTACATTGTTGGAGGAGGAGAGGCCGGGGCAGTCAGGTAACAGATAATAAGGCATTCTGGAAGAGGATTGTGGACCCTCTGGCTCAGTCAGTTGTCCTTCATTTTTTCACTTTCAGGTTAGAGTCATGTTAGCAAGTTTATATTCATAAAATGTTCATTACTGCTGTGGCTGTTCAAAGGCCACACCAAGCTTGTCATAGATCTCCTTCAGCAGCAGGAGAGCTGTATCCTCAGATTCCCTAACAGACAGACAAGAGGGGAGGGAAAAATATTTCACATAGCAAAAGGTAAATCTGAAATGTAAAATATGTGATACAACAAAGAGAAAATATTTGGCACACAAAATACGAGAGCAATTGCTGCAGTCCACTCCTCCCACTAACAAGTATGCATAACTCACCAGTAACACAGGTGAGACTGGATGGCAAACAGGTATTCATTAAAGCTCTCGATGGGTTTTTCCTGGAGAACATAGTCGATCCTTCGTCCTCCGTTCAACATGCCCACTTTTATCTCTGGCTGCTCTCTCTGCTCTGCTGACACTGAGGACTCAGCCTCCTCACACACTCCTGCAGGGACAGAGGTCAAAACAGATAAAGCTGTATAAGCAGAAACAACAGCATACCTGCCTCTGTTTGACTGTCATTCTTTGGTAAAGTGAGAACAGACTGGATAATCGACAGGAAAACCGAGATTAGCCGTAGCAAATAACATTTAGGAATAATGCAGAGTTCATAGAGTGGTGCAGGTGAAAGACAACACTGTGCAGTTTCATTCATATCAGTCTACAACCCAGCGCCCTTCATTTACGCTCGAGATGTGTCTGTAAGGATATATAGCATGCAAAGGTACCAACACCAAATACAGGGATAGTCACCTACACTCACCATACAGTAAAGATTAGATGTGGTAGAATGTGCTGCCATTTTAACTATTATTACATTTTGAAAAAAACTTTACTTTACAAACTTTACTTCAACTATCCAGCCATAGTGTAACTGTGTAATTGTAACAAGTTTGAATAAGGTGTAATTATTTTAAATTTACTTTTTTAGTTTCACTACGATTCAACTGAGGTGAGGCAAAAAAGTGACTTGAGTTGTATCGGTTGAAGTTACATGATTCTTCTTTGCAGAACTGAGCATGAAAGTCTGACAAAACATAACGTAAGTGAAACTGTAACGTCTGTTCTGACGGAGGCTGCGATTCATTTGACCCACTTAATGAACTGACAGATGATGTACTCCAGATGGTTGAAAGAAGGGCAAGACGTGTACCTGCATGTGGTCGCTGTACGTGACCTGCTGCTGATAAATCACAATACCTGTTGGTTTAGCAGCAGCCACTTACTCTGCACATTTGATCCCTTACATACCACTCGCATTATGTGTTCAACTCTAAAGGAGTTTGCCGTGGGCAAGGTGCTCAAGGCTGGCTTTGATGATGATAATCAGTGAAGCAGTCAGTCGACCAGTAAGAACTGACAGCCAGGGACGGAAAGGCCTGAAGGGCGTGAGTAAATTAAACTTGTTGAATTTCAGAAGTTTAGCAGTAGTGCATTTGGGAGCAGGGAGGGAGGAGCAGTAGTGAGAGCTTGCGGCGCAATCACTGACTGCACATTACATAACATTTGCTCTTTGCGAGGGAGCTACTTTGCCAAAGTAAGCCATAGAAACTGAGCAGAATCATTTTTTAACTCCAGGTAAAGCAGCATATTTTCCACAATAAAGAAGTGAGCGTATTTTTCTGCCTTTCTTATTTGAATAATGGAAACTTTCCAGAGTCAAGCCAGGGAAACTTAAAATAAAAGGCTATTTGTCAAGAGACTTATAATAGGCTCACAGGCTTTCACTGAATCGTACCAGTTTACAGAGCGGTCTCTGAGGAAAAACCAACCAGATCGCGAAGCAGTTGGTAATAAGCTAGAAAGAGCTCCTATAATTGCTTTTTTCATTAATTCTAGACCAGCGGTTCTCCTGGCTTACCTTGGAAGTAATGTTTATGAAGGGCCCTGGGCCACTCCAGTATTTTAGTCCAAAAATGAGCTCTTTTCTCTTCCCTCTCAGCAGAAGCGGTGACTGCCGCTGAGGCTGAGGTTCAAGGTAAAACAGTAAGGAGTTGAGCGGAAGAAGGAGCAACCACCAGATAGAGCAGGAGAGGAGAGGGGAGGGTGTCAACATGCAGAGAGGGACAAGAGGAGTATAAGGAGACAGGGTTAGACACGCTCTCCTGCAGGGTTAGACACACTCTCCTACACGCACGCACGCACACTAATACACAAACAAATGTGACTTTTCTACCATGGGTCTCTTGAATGTTTCTCTCAATTGTAGTTTCTCCTTGCTCCACCGGGGGCAGTGCAGCAGCAGGGTGTCTGGAAAAAGACTGCCACGCCGTCCGTAAAGAACCCAATACATTGTTCTTCAAATCCATGCTCATACGGGTCAAGCTGTCCTTTAGTTCTAGGAGTATATACCAAATTAGAGGTCATGATTAAGCAAAACTCACACCACAATATTGCTCAACATAGACGAGGACAGAGACAGTATTACCCAGGTGCATCCTCTTGCGGCCTTTATGGTGAGGGATTAGCATGGGCTCCAGATCCACCTCTGAAACAATCATGGGCTCTATCCGATAGGCCACAGGGTCATACTACACAGGAAACATAAGGGAAAGATTAATGTATGTCACAAGAAAAAAATATTCCCATGAACACTGTAACTGTGGCAAATCAAGGCTGATGTAATCCTTTTTGGGGTCGAGCACAGGACTAAATGTGGTGTGCATAAATGGGCAGTAATGTGATTACTCACCGGGTGGTAGATGTTGTAAAAGCTCTTGCAGGTTGGGAAGGCGTAGTTCAGATCGATGCGCTTGAGCCCACGAACAGTCAGGAACATTCCGATAGGAGAGCCGAATGCAAAAAATGTCTGAGGGTGGAACGCCAGCTGTGGGTAATCGATGGATACCTGGGGAGAGAGGGTGGGTTCGTAAACATGTGAGCTACTAATGTCATTTTCTCAGAGAGTTTTTTGGATGTTAACACATCCAACAAGACAGATGGAAATGAAATAATACGCCGTGATGTTTGAAAACAGTGAGACGAGCATTCGTGGCATCAAGACAAGAGCTAGGGAGTATGACGACGAGAAGGGGGGAGACCAGGGCACTGGCCACTCATGCAGGACTGGATGAGCACAGACACAGAGTGTAGGACGGGACTGTACGACTCAACGGGACAAACACGGTAGCCTCAATCACAGCATAATGTGCCTTAACAGTGGAAAACCCATGGATCATACAATAGCCACTATAGGTAGGTGGTCGTGAGTTTCCCTGACGAGACCGGACTGTATATGAAGAGAAACTCCAGGCAGTGAGATCATAGAGAGCTAAGGACAAAGCCTGAGATCACAGGGACGCCATGTGAGACACACCTGTCCCTTGGCTATGCCTCCATTGGTCTGTCCAGGCAAGCGGTGGGGGGGGGAGGAGAAGCAGGAATGTGACGCCTCAAAGCTTTCAGCTACTGGTACTCCCAAGCACAAAAAAAAATCACACTGAGCCTGTACGCATGTGCGCTACCTGTCCGATGCCGACATCGAAGTACTCATAGTCGACAGCGCTGGTGACAGACTGCGCCCTGTGGAACTGGGACTGCTGCGGCGTCGATCCTGAACACTGGTTGCCGTCGTCATCGCTGGTCATGTGAGGTGGAACTTGCAACCCTGGTGCCAGACGCACCGTCTCTGTCTTGCAATCCTGTTTAGATGGAGAAATACAGAGAAGCAACCAGCGCTAAAATGATCCACAATGGATGACTGGAAAACAACAATCATTGCACATGTGACTTTTTTTGTTTGTTTTCTTTTTTAAATCAGCAATCAGGTCACTGTGTTTTCTTAATATGAACTATGGAGTTATTAAGGCCATCCAGATGCATTTTATCCAGAGATAGTCGAAATCCAAGATACATATTAATGATTGAGCCAGCCAAAACATATAGAATTTTTTTTTAACTCAAAAGTAACTCTTCAGCTATGTCTGACCTCTGGAAGCCATTTCCTCTTGACATAGTTCAGGATCTTCTTCCGAGGTCCAAGAGGAATTCCTAAAACTTTGAGATCACTGTCATGGCAAAGAGCCTAAAAAGAGAGAAGAACACATTTTTAGAAAATGCCATCGATTTGAATGTGCATTTCCACCGTGCCTGTGCATTACCAGCGATTCCAGGTCGAGGTTTTCTGCCTGCAGCGTATCCAGGTATTGTTGTAGGCCCAGTCTGGTCAGAGTCTGCTCCAGTGTGTCACACTGAAGACGAGACGGCTCACCAGATGGCACCTTAAGCACAGGGAGGAACAGAATGGGAAATCGATTTTCTTATCTACTGTACAGGTAGATGAATATGCAGTCATTTTTATCAGTGCTGTTATCTTTTATTGTGAATGTCATCGTACCCCCTCTCTGGCTTCTGATCCATTCCTTTGATTCGTTAGCAGATCAAAAAGGATCAGCGAACCTGAGGAACGAGAGACAAAGTGGAAGAGTTGAAACTTGTAGTGATTATGTTCCACTTGTTTGTGACCATGTGTGCATTTGTGTATCTCTAACCCAGGCTATGGCCCACTACTGAGATTGTCCCGCTGAATTCTGGGTGTCTCTGTTTAAAGAGGGCATGCAGCCTGTTGATCTCTGAGGCCACTGTGTCCACTATTGTCTGGCAGTAGGTGGGGCTGTTATAGAAAAACAGATCCAGCAGCGTGTCGTTGGTGAAATGTCTCAGCCTGCTGATGCTGGGAAGAGTGATCCTCTGGATGTCCCTGGGAAGCAGAAAAAAAAACACAGGTAGGCAAATTATCCCAATGTTCAGCATGTACCAAAGACATATAGTAAGCAGTATTGTACAACAGGGGGGAATCCTGTTTTGCACACTCTCTGTCTCTCTCCTCACTCACTCATCAACGCCGGTGGCGTCTCCATGTAGAGCGCTGTGCCAGTTTACTGGGAGGAACTCAACTCTGCCGACCTGGCCATCCTGTTGTGCCCGCTTATAATGGGAGGCCAGGAGAGACAGGGAAGCACTCCTGAAGTCATTTACTGGAGCGAGACAAGATGAAAAGGACTCATGAATACCCATAAACACAAGCATATCCTGTACATAAATAATAAATACACACACATGCACACGCCTACCACACTGTATGATGGATCTGAAGCGCAGGTCGCACGCAGGGCCGATGCCATGCACCATAAAGACGAGGTGGTCCACCTTTTCTGGTTCACCTGGGAACACACAGAAGTATGATGGCTGTAGCTTTCTGGAAAGTGGGTTACATTCCAGAATGACTCTTGCAGCACACACACACACATGCACACACACACACATACCATCAGGTATCTCTACAGAGATGTTTTCTACTCCCCTCTTTACTGTTCGAGGTCGCGTCTGCTCCGAGGGCGAGGACACCCACTCATCCTGCAGTCCTATTGGTTGATACTGCATGATCAGCTGAGTAAGGAGCAGGGAAATGAAAGAGAGGAAGATAACGTATCTTGTTTAAAAGATTAAACTAATTAAAAGAATATACTTGTGGCACTGCTTTATCATGTATTCAATTAAACTATAGACAGTGATATATTAATAGCGGGCCTTACTTTGGGATTGTGTAGAATAACAGTCTCTCCAGTGGGAAACTCCAGTTTCCTCTTCCATTCATCTAAGGTCACTGCTATCATGTAAGCCTCCTGGAAAATTGGAGGATGGGTGGGGGAGGAATTAAGGATCGACGGATATGAAAAGAATGACTCAGGAACAGGCTCAGCTAGGAAGAGAACAAAGTCAGATGCTGCGGGAATCAGCACTGCAGTGGCATGTGCTCGGCCGTCGGTGTCAGGCCTACCTCCAGACTCCTGCCGAAGTCCTCAGGGTAAGGCATGAACCTGGTGTCTTTATCCCCCTTGTAGAACCAGGTGCAGCGACGCACTTCAGTGGGAGCTTGCTCCCAGTACACAGCGTAGCGTTTCCTCTCCCTGACGTGTACGTCGTACCGCTCTCCATCCACAGCGACCACCACCTCCTCACCCTTGTCTCCCGCTGCAAAGGCGACAAACATTCAAGAGCAGATGTAGGACATAGATCTTCAAACTGAACGTTCTGGCAGCCGTTTTGTAAGAGAACGTGTTCCTCGATGTTGTAGATATTTGTGTTGAATGTGTGGAGGAAAACTGCACAAGATGGTCGCACATTAAGCCACATTCAGTAACTGCCAAAGAATTTACTTTTCAAGCTACTGCCTTTAGAGTTCTGCAGCAGCAGCATAACCGGGAGGATAAGTGCAGCCTTCCGGAGTAATATGGACATACTGTACCTTCTACAGGAATATGGGCACAACAGTTTATAGATCTCTTATAAAAATATTTGTGGGGCACCTGGGTGACTATTAATGCAGATACTCACCCTGTTAAATGTACAGCCCTGCACAAAACCCTCTGTAAAGCCACAACATGAGATTTTTACACTTTGGTTTTTGTATGGATTAAACATGTGAGATGAGATGTGTTAGTTACTGAGCTTGAAAGCGTGTCCTGTTTCTATTCTACTACTAGCTGGTCATCACATGAGGTGCTGTTACTTTTAGATTGAGTCAGACACGCTTTTTTTTTGCCTTTTCTCCATTTCAAGTGTATATGCTATCCTAACCAGCTGCAGGCTGTAGCTTTACGTTTACCATACATGCACCAGTCTTGGTACGGTATCAAGCCTCTCATATTGAACTATTAATTTAAAAATCAAATAAAAATATCATTTAAAACATTTTTTCAAAAGACAGGATCAGGACGTTTTTATGGTCCTTTTAATTAGAAGTTAAAATGTGATTATCTTTTTCTTCTCTTTTTTTTGTTTTTCGATTTTTGACAAGAGTACTTCACGTTGCCAATAACATGCCTCACCTAAACTCTCCCTGAAACTGAACTTAAACCTGTTGTCAAACCGCTAATAACAGCGAGCATGTCCTGTCAGGAGAGACAAGCGACCGACTGGGAATCAGGCCAGTGTTTGGCAGCAGTAATGTTTTGACATTTTATCCCTTCCACAGCTGTTTATAGCAACCCAAAACTTCTTCTCATGTACAGTAATACCTAATAACCCATTCAAACAAGAGTTTGCAATGTACTGTACATGTAAAGTATATACACCCTCTTACCAGCGTTGTGGGCCCTCTCCAGTTTGTCAGAGTCTTCTATGCTGAAAGGAAGCCAGGAGGTGTTGTCATTAGCCTGTCGACAGAAGAACCAGTGAGGCTGCACTTCTTGGTAGGGGGCCGGGACCGACTCCATGTCCAGCATCTCGAAGGAGGATGCGGAGGAAGGAGAAGCCTCATCCACCACAGACGGCACCTGGAGAAAAGTGACGCCAGCAGAGTCGAGATATTAAACCAACCTTTCTTCTTCATGTCTGCAGCATTGCTCTGCTACTGAGCAAAAAGTAAATGCCTGTCATACTGTACACACTTTACACACCTGCGAAGCTCTCTGTTCAGCTCTGTAGCTTCCAGAATAACTAAATGTAGTAGTCTGAGCTAAGTCTGCGCTCTTCAACAAAGCTCCTATCGGGGAACCTGAGACAATCAAACAAAGCAAGGGGACAGTGGGGAAGGAAAGGGATCAGGCCTCCTCTTGGCCAGAAGCACAAAGCTGCCTCTTGTCTCCTCTTCTTTCCACAACTGATACAGCCACAGCCGCTTGTAAACAATCTATTTCCAGTGAATAGCTTACATTCACAAACAATGCTACCAGTAATTCTTTTGGTACTCGGCCGATCCGGTTTCGCTGTGGTGAAAGCGAGAGCCTGCTACTGCAAGATGCAACAACCGACACCCAGATTGCACACGGCAGCCAAAGCAGCCTTCTGATTTGTACTGTAATATGCTTGACTGAGAATGAACTGGAATGTGAATGGACCACCCTGCCAGAGAATAATATCAGCTCATCTAAAAACTAAATCCTTCCTGCAAATTCACTGATATGATCACATATGTTTCTGGCTGACACTCACCCCGGGCGCTGCTGGTTTTACCATCTGCCCTGGTCTATGTGCTGTGTGCATGCATTTGCCATGTGTGAACACTTTAAAGAGGGACAGCAGGTGACTTTCATCTATTGCGCCTTCACAAGCAGTTTCTACGTTGCCCGGCTAATGTGTCATTTATGTCCATAATGTACATTTCTGCCCGAGACGAGACAAACACTCACTTTGTACTTTTTCACCTGTTAATCACATTTACGAAGCAACACGTGGTTTCATAAGGCCATGTTCAGAGGCGCATTACAATGCATCATATGATCACTGCCTCTTTGTTACTGATCAACCCTTTCATTTTTCACATGAAAAACCACTTGAGTTAGTTCTCTATCTAAAATGACTGTGCTGAGTATTTCAGTTGTGGTCTGGCCTTGAAATACAGTCGTCCTCAAAATTATTCATACCCTTGCTAAATTGTGTGATTTTTGCATATTGTCATGAAATGAATGCATGTTTTCAAATTTATGCATCAGTTATATGTGACCAACAATTGCAAGAATGACAACAATACAAAATGCAAAAAATATTTATGTCTGGGGTATTGTATTGATGCAATCCCAAAAATGCCATGTTCAAAATTATTCATACCCCTGACAACATTTAAACAAAAATGTGCCAAATGTGGTAATTTTGTCCAAGATGTCACAGTGGAATAAAACCCTTTATTTAAAATTGTTGACCAAATGTTAAAGCAAAAAAGACATCTTTCCAGAAGAGTATAAATAGGGGAAAAGTGTTCAGATCATTCTCAATTCCTGGTCATCATGGTCAAGAAGAAAGAGCTCAGCTAAGACCCACGGCAGCGTCTTGTTCGTACCCACAGTGAAGGAAAGGGTTACAAGGCCATTTCCAAGCAGTATGATGTCCCTGTTTCAACTGTCCAGAGCATCATCAACAAGCACAAGAGGTTCAACACTGTTAAAACCTCAGTGGGCGTGGTCGGAAGCGTAAGGTTTCCCCCAAACTTGCTAGGAAAATCTGCAGAGAGGTCAACACCAACCCACAGACCACAACCAAGGCTCTAGTTGAAATGCTTGACCAGACAGGGACAAAGGTATCAAGGTCCACCATTGAGCGAGTCTTGCATAGAGGAGGTCTCCATGGACGTACACCTCGGAAAACACCGTTGCTCACGAAGAAACATCTGGTAGCTCGCCTGGCCTTTTGTAGACGCCATCTGAAACAAGATCCCAGCTTTTGGTCCACCATCCTGTGGTCTGATGAGACAAAGTTGGAGTTATTTGGCCATATGGATGCTCAATATGTCTGGAGAAAGAAAGGAGAAGCCTATAGACCAAAGAACACTGTGCCCACTGTCAAGTGTGGTGGTGGAAGCTTAATGCTATGGGGATGTTTCTCCTCCAGTGGCACAGGGAATCTTGTCAAGGTCCAAGGCATCATGAAAAAAGGAGGATTACATAAGGATACTTGATGAAAATGTGAAGGAAGGGTCTGCCAACTAAAACTCAGCAGCATTTGGCCACAACATGGATTTACATACAAAACGAACAATGATCCTATGCCAACACACTAAAGACATGGATTAGTATGAATAATTTTGAACGTGGCATTTTTTGGGAGTCCAATAATACAATACCCCAGAAATAAATATTTTGTTTGAATTTTGTATTGTTGTCATTCTTTCAATTGTTGGTCACATATAACTGATGCATAAATTTGAAAACATGTGTTCATTTCATGACAATATGCAAAAATCACACAATTTAGCAAGGGTATGAATAATTTTGAGGACGACTGTAAATATCTCACTGACACTGTACTGCAAATTGATGATAACTCTTGAGCAGTCACACTGGGTCTTTCTTGTGTACAGCACCAAACATGTTGAAATTCTGCGATACAACTAACTACAATGCTTATTAAGAGCAGAATCTCCCCATCTACCTGACCATCACGCATGAAATAAATCAAATCAAGTCAACGATTCATTGTGTATTTCTCCAAAACAAGACAAGAACATGTCCCAGCATGTCCACATGTCCTGGTCTTTTCCGGCAATAAAACGTGTGAATGTTTTTTTATAAGGTAACAGCTTACTTAAATCACACATGCCCCTCACCTGGTCCTCAGGTGTGTTCCCTGCAGCCACACGTTGAGCAGGGTTGTCAAACAAGTCTTGCGCGCTGACTGGGGCAGCCTGAGAAAGACCCCCCTCCTCACCAGGACTGAAAGACATTGGCCCCGGGGCCTGACCCCGCGCCCTCAGCTCTTACCTGGGGGCGGCAGACAAACGCAGGACGCGCAAAAACCCGACTGCAGATGGAAAGAGAGCGAACAGAGACAGCTCATCACAGCACCGTCACCAACCATTAGGTGCACAACGTGTAACTTGTACGGGTCTGTCCTGTCGCATTCATTTATATCGGAGCATCGTTGATGATGGGACAGAAAGACAAACCGGCTATGAGGAAACGCGGATTGATCCACCAGTCAATACTGTCTTATCTCGTTAACGTGTAAGCTAACGTTAACCGTTACATCACAAAAACGATGCCTTAATGGTTATGGCCGTCGGTGATTTAAAAAAAACTGATGTCAACGATAGCTTCGCTTATTTTTTGGTTGTTTCAAAGAAGGAAACAAACACAATCTAGAGGTGAAGCTTGTTAGCGCTGGCTGAGGTTCATGCTAGCCGAGTTATAATGGTTGTAACGGGACACTAGCGGCGAGTTCTTAGTTCTTATATCCTGTGGGGTGTTTTAGACGTTACAGCACTACTAACAAACAGTCGTTAACTTGTACTCACCGACAATTCACATATATGCGCAGAGAATTTGTTCATGTAAATGATTTGTTTTCGCTCGCTCTGGGCTAGCTGGGCTCACCAAGGACAGTCTCCTGTCAAATGCTGCCGGGTTACGGTGTTCTCGGAAATATGACTATTCGCGGATGAACATTAACGGTAGGCCACTTTAACGGCCGTATAAATGGTTACAAAAATACTATAGTACAAAGGGAGTTGTCTGTGATGCGCGAGTTTTCAACTTGGACGGTGTGAACTTAAATCCATCAGTACAGGGTTCCACAGGCAATAGAGACAAAACATTCGGAATAGATTAATACAATTGTACGTTTTCTTCTGGTAAGCTTTACCTGTTACACAAACTAATTATTAATCTATTTTTATTTCGAATTAAATAGCATTTGAAAACACCACTAAGGCTGTAAAAGAAAAAAAAATAACTTTATGATAATAGAGAATTACATTTTACGAGCATCACTGGAATGCAACATTTAACCACACAACATCAGCAGGTCACCGCCCCCAAATATGACCCGGACGTCATCGATTGGTGGGAAGCAAACATAACGTGTACTTGTTGCTGTGTATTCGTGCTATACGCACATCTAGTCGCATACTGGAACTTCCTGATACGATGTCACAGATACAGATATGATCCGGTGAATATTTATGAGCAGATGCGTGTTTATCAGCCGAAGGTTGAGCAACTTGAACAGGGCTTTAACCTTCTGTGTAAGTAACGCCAGTCTCTGGTAAAAGCCCGGAGTGTATTTCGTGGCATTCACCTGCTCAGCCTAACCGACACATCTTAGTGGTTTGTTTGGACAGAAATATGCCCAGGTATGTGAAAAATGTGAACACAGCGGGCGTTGTCCTCTCGACAATGGGGAGAGCAACTACATTGTAAGGCCCGGACACACCCATTCATCTCAGGGTTGTATTTCCAGTCAAATTTTGTCATCATGAGTCAAGAGAGCAACATAGAAGATGCACCCATTAGGGCCCCTTGACCCTAGCTTAAAGGAACATGTCTAGTTTAAGGAATAAAAAGCAACTTAATCATGTGCCGGTTGTTGCCATTAAACATACGCAGATGCTCCAAATGAACCGAAAACATTTATGCCACGGAATACTTGATAATAGAAGCAGAGTGGTTGGCCGGCTGGGTTCAAACCTCAGCCAGACACATTGTATGTTTAATTCCCACCTTCCCTCTAGGGTTTATGGAGAGAGGGAGGGAGGAGTGAGGGAGGAGTGAAATATGCCAGGGGAAGGAAGAGTGAGTGGAGCTACAACGCATAGTCACACCCAGTCCAACAAAAGTTTGCAAGACACACAGCGAGTACTCAGCCCGTGTGGAGCAATAAGAGGGTGTGGCACTTTTTTTTCCTTTTTTATACACAGGGTGAATAGATAAGCTGAGTTTGCCTTGTAGAAAGGGGCAGGTTTCACAACCCTGAACAGACAGCCGCTTACTTTCATTCTGCTGCGCTCACAAACAATCCAGCTGCACATATCCACTCCCCTCTCTCCCTCTCTTGTGCATTCTTCCAGCAGTCTGAGGCAGCAAGACGCTGAGGGGGAGCAACTTCCACAGCAGAGAAGTAAAAGCACCAGAGGACACCTCAAGCAAACTCTCCAACACGCAGCCATGAAGGACAAAGTAAGGAGAGGAGGAGGGGCAGGAGGAAGAAATCAAGCCAAGACTGGTGAGAAATCTCTCTGCTCTTCTCTCTCTTTCTCTCTGTCTCCGTTTGGCACTTTCCTCTTCTCCTTTTTCTTTGCCCTGTGACTCCCTTTCTGGAGAATGTGAGGAGGGTGGGAGATTTAGCACTGCACTGCTGCCCTGAACGTGGCCTGTGCTGTTTGCTGCTTTCACCAACTTTTTGACCACTTGGGCAACCTGCTTCGCAATTTTTACATGTGTGGTACATTTATTCACAAAGACAGTTTCAGTATCATACCTAAAATCCCAAGAAAAACTGTAAGTAACACAGTAATGCTCCTTTAAGAAGGAAAAAGAGTTGATTTTATTTCAATTTCTTCACATCTTCTCTTGCTCCTCATTCATAATCAAACGTCTTACCCATTCCTTTTAAGTTCCACCCACCGTGCTTCGGCTTTTGCTAAATTCAAGTGGACCTCTTAACTTCTTTTTAACTTCTATAAGATGCAAAATGAGTTTAAAAATTAAGGTAAGGTGCTTATAACCTCGCATAAATGATATAAATTTGTGGATATAGCATTGTGATAGATAGGATATGTAATTTTAGGGACCTCGTTTGAATGTACTGAAAGTCATCTTTTTGTAATATTAGCTTATGACATATAGGAAAGGAATTCTCTCTGCTCGTGAAGTTTACTTTACAAGCCAATCTTAGAAATCAGTGCCAAAATAAACTTGTGTGGGCTGCAAACAATGCTGTTTTCTGTAGTAGTAAGGCAGTAGCTCTGATAGAAAAGAGGCTTATAGGTCCAAGCTTACAAGCGAGGAGGGACCTTCTCCAAGCCAATCGCAAACAAGGAAGCTGTTTTTTGGTTGCTTTCCAGTGGTAAAGTAGTCCCAGATTGAAAACAAGTACTGGGGATTTGCTGTAAAATGAACTACAGTCTTCAGAGATGAGTGCAAAGTTAATTTTCCGCTTCGTTGCTTACATGTCACAGGTGTTAGGCACATAATATGTGCATGCATGCATGAAAAACAAAACACGCGTTGCTGCCAAGTTATAGGTTTGTTAGTTTATGTGTTCTTGCATTCTGCTGTCTAAACATGCCAGCTCTGGGTGTGGTTGTCCCTTTACACTGAGATGTCATTAAGGCCAGTGGGCAACTTCAACAGGTTTAGTCACACTGCAGGTTAAGGAACACGCTCAGTCCTGTTCTCCCTCTGTTTTTCGATAGTGTGTGTGTGTGTGTGTGTGTGTGTGTGTGTGAAAAAGGCAGACACACCCCACTTTCCCTTTCCTTAACCTTTTTTTTTTTGCATAAATTTGCTCTCACCCTCAGGCACTCTGACTCACACTGACTTCTCGGTCAACGCACAATCATTTTAGAGGAGATTAGTGATTCAAGTACACATCTGAACAAATAAATTGTGTTTATAATTTGCTTGTATACTCATTTATACATTTTCGACAACAGCTTTATTCCTTTCGGGATCACAGTGAGCTGGAAACTATCGCGGTGTGTAGTGAGTGGAAGGCAGGAAAGCAACCCATGTTATTTGCTTGTCTATTGGAGGGCTCTGAGCTTATCCTCAGTTCGCTTTGTTTCTCTTACTTTCCCATCAAACAGATGTAATCAACGTGACTGGTGGAAAGAATGCTGTTGGTCCTAAGCAGGATGAGGAAACATCATTCCCTGTAAAGATCCAGGGAGCAGGAGTAGAGCCATTTGAGCTACAGGTACAAAACTGGACTCATATCTCCTCATTATTTTTCCCTGTCCTCTGCAAATGTAAGCTTTCATAAGTGAATAGAAGATGATTGAAACCATTAGAGCTAGCTGAGACTACATATTTGTAGTAATTCACTATCTTTTATCTTGTGTTGTATCTTTAATCTTACAGTGCACAACTGACACACAAACTATATTTACATACATTCTCTGGGAAGTGTCCGGAATGACATAATGAGCTTACAGGATCTATTTTTCTTAAAGTAGACATATAAATATGCATCTTTGTAGGTCCATGGATTCTGGCTTGTCCAGGATGCAGTAAGGACTCTGCTTTCGAGGGATGAGGTGTGTCCGCGCTCCAACCTGTCACTGGCTCTAGCTGGTATGACTCTGGATCCACTTGTAGAGCTGCAAAGCCTCAAGGGCCTCAAACCAGGAGCTGTCCTTCGCCTGGTGGAAGGTAGCGACTTTTCTTTATTAGCTTTTGTCATGTTATTTTATTTTTAAGAGAGGCCTCTCTTTTAATCTTCAAAATCCTTTTATTTTTAAAATGTGTTTTCGTGAACAATCAATTAAGTTGAATACGACTAAATGGGATTTGTCCCAAGAATCATTTTTATTTCATAATTTCTATTCAAGGATTGGGACCTCTCTGAGAATAATCCTATCCATATTTTCATTTCACCCTTTCCCTTTCCCAAACACTTAAGCCTCTCTCAGCTCAGTGAACTAGCTGACTCCCCTTTTTCTGAGCGATCATAACAAAGTTTATGGTTGCAGTGATTTATAGTTGCAGAGGTTGCAACTGCATGCCAACCAATTACTGCCTCTTGCCGTCTAACTGCTGAAGTACAGAAACAAACTTTCCTGTAGCACATACAGTATGTACCGCGTTAAATTTGTGCTTAGAGAATATGCTTCACTCACTGCTCGATACTTGATTGTGCTAAAAAAATAATCTAAAGTTCACCAGAGTTTTGCTCTTTTACTGCAAGTTTCATAAGGAAAACCAATCTAAATTTTGTATTAACAAGTGCATGACTTTCCAGAACCCTACACCGCCTGCTCAGCCAGACTCCATCTGGCTCGTTTCGTGGAGCTGCTGAGAACGTCAGGACCACATGATGCACTGAGAGAAGGACGCTCACCAAGCGTGCTGGAGACACTCACACATGCTCAAACACCAGGTACACACACATCCTGTGCACTTAAAAGGGGAACACAGAGCCAAAAAATAGCATCTTACTCATTGTGTAATCTTTTTTGTACTTTGTGCAGACTGCAGCTCACCAATTGGAAAGAGTCTGAAACGCTCTTTAAGCAACACCAAAACAGAATCAGCCCTACAGGATGGAGCTCCTCCTGAGTACCTCCTCCCTGGTTCCTCAGAAAGACCTCTCATGGCCCTGCTACCACATAGCTCCCAGCCAGAGGTATGTAGTGTAAACACCTGAAATTTTTCTTTGAACACTGGGCTAGTTTACCCAAACACTCTGACACTTTATGATATGACTTTATGATTGTCTCCTCAGGCCCCCAGTTACCTGAGGGACCTCTCTCTCAGCTGCTGGAACCCACCTCCAGGACACAGGAAGCTGCAGGGAGACTTCCTGTACATCTCTGTGGTGACTATGGAGGGACGAAGGTGTGACATCACATCCAGTCCAAAAGGCTTCTTCCTCAACAGGTAGAGAAAATTATGATGTATAATCCAACTATTTTCTGTGGTGTTGGTTTAAATTACAACAGAAAAAAACATATAGCAGACTGATAATGTACCCAGTGACATGCTATGAGACTTTTGTATCAACATAAATGATCGAACTTTAACTTGATATATATTTTTTCAGTTTAATTAAGAATTCTGTTGTTGTCATGTCAGGTGTACGGAAGATCTGTTTGATCCTCGTCCTGCACAGTCTTCTCCAGTTCTTCACAGTTTCACTGACCTGCTCTGCCACATAAGCCCTGCCTTCAAACAAACATTTACTACACTCAAAAACAGGTAACGCTATTACCTGTGCATAAAGGAAGCACAAATACCACAGTACAGTATCTTGCCAGAATCCCAGTAGTGTATGTGAAGTAGATTTTGACTAATGCCGCTCCGCCTTTTTCTTCCTTTAGGCCTCAGCCGCCAGTAGAGGTGATGCCCACTCCTTACCACACGCTGAGCTGGCTCGGGCCTCCCTGTGCCTCCCGCACTCACAAAAACACCTTCAGCAGACTGGGAGTCGATGAAGAGGCAGCAAGACAGGTTTTTAGTGCTGCTTTTCACTGACAATAGTTTGCTGTTGACAGTGATATTGAGCATGCACACTTTTTTGTCTATGTTATCTTTAGGCTCCGGATTGGAATGAGGAGTTGCAAGCAGCCAGAGATCTTCCCCAAGGCAATCTGGATGAGAGGCTGCAGAGAGACAGAGCTCTGCTCCAGGTAACCAAAAAAAGTACCACATGTAGCAAATGGTGACAGCAGCACAGAGACCATTATCGCCTGTTTGATTTGTTTGCTCACTTTCTCCCCTTCTCACCATCATTCATACTTTTTTTTTCTCTCAGCTAAACAGTGCATTTGTGAGAGCCGTCATGCAGGGGGCTGAGACTGTTGTAGATGGCTTTGTGGAGCCAGTGAATGGAAACCCAGAGGACCCAGCTTTCCTGTGGGGGGGCCTGTTCATGAGCCAGGGGGCAGCAAGTGCAGTGTTTGGTGGGGAAAGGGGTCGCAGGTAAGAGCAAATCGTCAAAAAAGGACCCTGAGGCCCTATGCTGTGTCTGATAAGAGGATAATAAAATGTTTTTGTTTTGCTTTTATAATGGTGCAGTTTATTTACATTTTCCTCATCTTCTACTTGCAGGGCAGCTCAGAGGCTGGAGCTTAAAGGAGTACAAGCCTACAGTGCCCTCGAGGGGCTGGAGGGACTGCACACACTTCCTACAGCCATTGTAGACTACAGAGGTGTGCGTCTGTCTGCCCAGGGTCTGGCCCCTGGCCTGGAAAGCTCAGAGCAGGAGCAGGGAACTACTGCTTCAAGGTGCACCTTCTGGATTTAAACAACAAATTGTGTTCAACATTGCTGTGCTTTTTCTGTTAACATCTTCCTTCTTCTGGTCTTCAGAGGCTTGCTGTACGGGGTCAATGCAGGACCCCAAGAGTCCCCTCAGCGCAGGCGGCTACTGGCGCTCTTGGCTCACGCTGCCAAATGTCTTTCACTCCAGAGACATGTTGTTGAGGCGCCCAACGGTCACAGGGTACCACTGTTCACCTCAGTGGATGCTCAGGGACTGCTGGGAGCTGACGGGAGGTTCTACATACTGGATGTGTTCAGGAGTTTCCCAGCTGATGCCAACTTCCACCCAGAGGCGGAGTCAGAAAGTCAGTCAGTCACTGGAGAAAACAAGGGGAAAGAGAGCTGTGAGGAGGTTGAGGAGAAGAAGGCTTGTGTAAAAGAAGGTTGGCCAGAGAATTATCACACAGAGTCTGGGCTTCCAAAGAGCTTTTCTCATGGTCTCTGCAGACTGAGGCCAGAGCTGGTACAGGCTTTCATCCAGCACAAGTGAGTTCTGCGTTAAATAAAAAATTTGAACTCGAAAGTTTTCTTTTTCTTTTTCACTAATTTGAAGTTTTGTGCTTTTGCTTCTTTTAGACATTGCCAGTTCACTCAGCGTGTTAGGGAGGTGTTGGACGAGAACGGAGGCTTTGAAGAATGTGCAACAGCATGTAAGAAGTGCTTTAGTCAATCAAACTGAACCATAACCAAGATTATAGTTAATGCCTACGGTACTTTGGCTATTTTATATTTGACAGTTTTTTTTATTCTTGCAGGTGACTCTCGAGCAACTAATGCGATGCGAGCTGCTTGTAAAGACGTGGGCTCAGTTAGTGACATCATCTTTGAGATGCGCTTCAACCCGAATGTCTTTTCTTCAGGTACACAAAGAAACAAAACACACACACACAGTTAAATCTGTTCATGGAGCACAATATCACATGTTTCTCGTGTCCTGCGTTTAGGAGTAGCCTTCCCTCCCGCTGAAAGTGTGTCAACAAACCTGCAGGAGAGGTTACTGAGGGAAGCTGCAGCTTTCATCATCACACACCAGATACCAGTCTTTGTAAGTGGATCCATTGTTAACATCCAGGTGCATCTTGTGTGAAAATGAAATAGGCTTACCATTTGTATGTGTATGTGTTTGTAAGGTGGAGTATTGCCTACAAAGCCACGAGGCACCGATGGATGGAGTTTCTCTAAAGCAGGAACTACACCAGCAAGGCATCAACCTCCGGTATCTGGGACATGTGATCAAGGCCATCAGCCAGTCAGAACACAAGGAGCGCCTGAGGCATATAATGGTGCGTTGTATTTACAAACAAGCCAACCTTAGCCATGTTTAAATGAAGTAACTGCTCTTCTAACTACACAATTTATCACGTCTCTCGATGTGTTCAACAGAGATTAGTCATAGGCGAAATTTTCATCCGCTCAACAAGAAGAGTGTTCAACAGTTTCCTCCAGGTAGTTCACAGTCTTCTGTAATGAGCATTCCTGTGTTCACACTCCACAGAATTGCTGTGCAAAAATCATGAGTCTACACAATCCAGAAAGAATAAATTGCAGCCTCCGGTCATGTCTTCGTAGGGCGTGGATGTGCCTAGTCTCTCTGCAGCTGTCAGTCACTTCCTCTGCTGCCTATTGGTCCCCCACATCAAGCCCACTCCTGCAGGGGAGGAGATGAAAAAGAAGTCAAGGCGGCGTGGTCGAGGGGCGGGGCCTTCTGAAAGCACGCCCTGGAGCACACTCACAGGTGCTGAGCTGTGGAACCTGGTCTGCCAGGATGCTGTTGAGACGTACAACATCTCTGATAGCCTCGGGTGAGGACACGGCTTTTGTTTGCTCTAATGTCAAGTCTGTTAGTTTTGTAAAGGCTCAGTGTCAATTTTAGAACAACTGTCACTTTTCTCTGTGACAGCTCTGGTCCAAACCATCTAGTAGAGCACTACGGCATTCAGAAGCTCTCGCTGCTCAGAGATTTCTGTTTAAAGACCGGAGTACAGGTAACAGACATCTGAAATATGGATTCAGTATGTTATCAACCTGTTAGAATAAGTCACGAATATACACTGAGTTGTAATCACAAAATTGGCTGCCAAATAAAAAAAATGAGGAGATACTTTATAATAAAAGTACTGTATATTTGTTAATTATATGTCTACACCAGTTGAGACTGAGGGACTACTCCCTGGACAACCAAAGTAAAGCTCCCATTGGCCCAGACGACATCCTCAACATCTTCCCTGTTGTCAAGCACATTCACATGCCAACTGTGGATGCTTCAAAAGCATATCGTGCTGCACAGAACTTAATTCAGAAAGGTGGGACAATAATACTGGACTGTAGTATTTATTATTTCAGTGAATGTTTAAAAAAATAGAACTAAAGGAAAAGTGAATTCTGTGTAAAATTATCACGTTTTCCAACTGCAGGTCTGCTGGATCAGGCCCATGAGCAGCTAAAAGAAGCAGCCTACATGTATGGTAGAGTGTGTGACGACCTGCACCCTGAGGCCTGTTATTGCCACAGTTTGTTGGCCAGGGTGGCCTTCCTGCAGGGAAAGGCAGCAGAGGTAGGCTCATTGCTCCACATTTCTTCACACCTATGCTGTTGGTAAAAAAAAACAAAACAACTGTACGGTACTGTAAGGTACTTGTACTGTACAGCAACAGCTAATATTAACCTGGCAGAAACAAATGATCTGCATGTAAAATATGGTGCAATGATTACTATAAATAGATTAAATAATAATAATAAATACATTATATAGATTAAATCATTCATTTTGTTCATTTCATTTGTTTTGTATGTCAGAGTGTCTGTGTTCATTTAGGGATGTATTAAAGGACCATTAATTGTTAATGGGAGTGAAGTTGATTTCTTCTCAATCTGTGACCTCCTCTGTCCTGAAGGCTCGCAGTGTCCAGCTGAAGGCAGTGGTCATCAGTGAGAGGGTGCTTGGCTTTGACCATCCAAACACCATCCAGGAATACGTGAGTACAGCTTCACACTTGTACCTTGTACTCTATCATGTGGTTGAACTGTGATTATTATCATATTGTTGTCATGTTTGGTGTAGGCCCTCTTGGGTGTGTATGTGTATGCTGGAGGGGAGATCGCCTTGGCTCAGAAGTGTCTCCTCAGAGCTCGTCTGCTAATGCTAACAGTCCACGGAGAAGACCATCCCTACACTGCAACACTGGATGTAGGTTGCAAGACCTTAATAATCACTTCGGCCTCTGCTGATAAGCACTTCCCAGTATAATACAACTCCCATTGTTTCCTCTCAGAGCTGTCTGGGGTTGGTGCTGACAGGAGATCAGACCGGGCAGTTCCTAAAGAATGCCCTAAGACTTAACACTTCCTTCTTCGGCCCCACAGACTTGCACACTGCCCTCAAGTAAGTTGTGATTTAAAGCTTGCACTGATATTTTATGCAAGAGATCAGCAGAAATTTGCCTTCAGTGTGTTTGGTCTCATTCTCCAACATCACCTCTGCTTCTCCCCTCGGTTCCTTGTCCACACAGTCAGCACCTGTTGGCCCAGTGGTTGTGTAGTAAGGGCGACTACCGAAGTGCTATGAACCATGAGAAAGAGGCCCTCACTGCTTTTACCTCTTTGGTCAGTATATCTTTGTTAGAGAGTGCAAGAAAAGCAAATTGTGTGTGTGTGTGTGTGTGTGTGTGTGTGTGTGTGTTATCTCATGGCTGTTTTCTTTCTCAGTTCGGAGAGGATCACCCACAGACATGCTGCAGCAAAGAGTATCTGTGCACCGTTACCAAGCAAGCTGTGCAGGTGGAACGCTCTCTCAGACAGGCAGGAAGTGACTGCACGGAGCAAACAGTGGAGGTACGTTCAGGAGCTCAGGTTGTCTCTGAGATCTTTGAAACGTTGTTGACTCTTAAGATGAAGAAGAAGAAATAGTATATTAATAGCATATACATATTTGTTAACGTCGCTGTCCTCTTTGTCTTTAGTGTTTGACTCCCACAACTGATACTGTTTTGGAGCAGATGGTGCTGTTGACAGGAATCAGGAAAATCACACGAAGGTAAATATCACTCATATGATATAATAGGCCTAAAACTTGTTGAATGTGCTGATGCTGAAATGAAGCTTGACCAACAATGGGTTTTTGAAGCTGATTCTGATATCACTGATATATTGGCCATAGTCATTTTTAACAGCATATAACAAACAGATATTCTTGTTGAGGATCCCTTAATCGCTTAAATTTGTTTACTGAATGAAATGTTAATAACATGTGTGCTGAACAATTTGTTGTTGCACAGTAATCTCAATGTTCAAAACTAAAAAAACAACAAAAAAAACAGATATTGAAATGAAATTTGAAAGAAATATTTTTAAGGCACTTCATGATGCAAAACATGCTTTTCAAGTACAATTTTCCATTGCAACTTTTGTTCTTTTAAGAATTTTATTTTTGCTAGGTATGAAACTACTCATGAATTTATTTCATTTTCATAGTGACAGGTTCCAGGAGTATAAACAGAAGCACCTGGAACGAAAGGCAGCAGCGGCCAAAGCACTGGGATTCAAACTGCCTACCTATGAACCCATCACCTCAGAGACCGTGAGCAGAGTAGAGAAGTGCTCAGATCAAATAACAGGATGCGGGAAGGAAGCTGAGGATGGAGGAAGCGAGACTGTGGAGAATAACAGCAGGGGCCAACAGGAGCAGTTGGAGCATGCTGCTGCAGCTAATGGTCATGCAGTTGAGTCAGCTGAGCAGAACCAACAGGAGGAGCAGGCAGATGTAGATGGAGGAGGAAGTGAGGACAGTGACAGAGCAACTTCAGATGCAGAGGTCAAGATAGCAAATGGCGAGTTAGAGGCCAGGGCTGAAGGAGAGGAAACTGAGACCGGTGCACAAAGTGGAGCAGAAAGCAGCATAGCCAATGGGGAGATGAAATGTGAAGCAACATGTGATGAGATGAAGTCAGCTGAGAAAGATGGTGAAGTAAATGGAGCAGGAGACATCACTACAAGCCCATCAGTCCTAAAGAGTAAAGGGACCTGGGCAGATGTTGTTTCCAAAACATTTACAGCCAATGGAAATGGAAACAAAGGCACAGCAGTCAATGGAGTGGCAGATAATGTCACTGCCAATGGAATAGTTGAGAAATGAACTCATATCAAACAAGAAAACAGTGTTGTAGTCAAGTGTTTCCAAAGTCACTGCTGTTAGATAAAACTCTCCCAGGATTGTAGATGTGATCCAATGAACATGAAGCAAAGGATAAGATAACAGAGAGAGTATGAGGTTTACTTTTTGTTGCAGAGGTTTTTACTGATGAAGGGAGAGGGCTGTACTATTGAGTGTTTCTTTTTTCAACAATAAATTTTTACTCTGGTGTGCCTTCTCCTCTTTAACACCAAATCTTGTTTTTGGCACTTACACAACTGGTTACACTAAATACACAATGTAAGGTAGCAGAAGAAGAAGCAGAAGGTATAGGATCAGTATAAAACACTTTGAGAAAATTGTTGTGAGGGATCATAAAGTTGAAAATGAAATATGTGAACAAAAAAAAAAGAAACTTCCCAAACATTTTGCAGTATTTGTCAAGAAACTTTTCTACTGAAACATGATAAAAATGTAATGGACTGTACGCATTTTTTTTTACCATTTACTGGCACCACAGATTTTGGATGAATCAGCCACTTCACAAAACATACCAAACTGTTTTTCTGTGTTTCAGCCTTACACAGATTTCCATTCAAGTAAATAAGACAAGATCTGCAGAGCCCAAAAACCTGCTTGACACATTAAACCATATTTTGAACCACTTTGTTTGTTTTATTTCTTATCAAAGTTTCATCACTGTTGCATGGTCATGCGTATGGAATAACATATCACCAGGAAAGTCCTGGTGTCAGCGTGTCCCTGCAAGGTCTGTCAGTGGAAAAGAGTCATCTGCTAAAACACATAGATCTGAAAAGTATCATATACATCTTGTAGCTTCTTGCATTTAAAAAGTTGTCATTGTGCTACTGTCTCTTAAATCTTGGTTTTGGAGTTTTGCTTTACAAACTTTACTTTCATAAAAAACACACAGGTTAAAGGTAAAATTTTAACCTGGAAAAACACCAGGGACATACAATAAATACTTAACAAGTCCTTCCAGTTCTATGAAAGTAGTTATTTATTGCTGCCTGAAAGCCATCTTGAATTCATTAATCCAAGATGGTTGACGTTATCTTTTCCTCTCCCATGAAGTGTGATTGTGGCTCAGTTGTGTAAGAGCCAACCCTCAATTCAGATCATGGTTTCTTTATTCTAAAAAAGGTTCTATCACTAGCAACAACACAAAATGTCCAGTATAACCATATCCTCTCTTAACTCTGTCTTTCTCTCAGTATAATCTCCAAGTCAGAGCAGTGTTGGTACTGTGGTTCAAATGGTTCTGCCCAGATGGACCGTGGAAGTCTGTTCAGGCTGCTGGTAGGAAACGTGATGACTGCTGTGTCACTGAAGACGTCAATCAGACGGGTTGGACAAGGCAGCTGTCTCTCCTCACACACATCCACAGCCTGGTTAATGTAGCTGTAGTCCTGTTCGAACTCTCTGTTGATCGCCCTGTTAGTATGACAGATAGCAAGCGTCAACTCATCTCTAATCTTAATTCCTCAAATGTCATCTCCCTCATTTGTGTCTTGTACAAACCTGTCCCTCATACCACTGAAGCTGTTTCCAATAATGACCATCAGAGGAAGACACTTTGCACTCCAGTTCTTCCACAGGAGGTTATTATACAGGGCTTTCCCACAATGCATCAGGTAAAAGAGTGTAGGCTTGGTGGCCAGACGCTTCCCCTCCTGCACAATACAAAGCAGTGAGACAGAATGTTGTTGTTTTTGCACATATTTCAGCAACACTGGATCCATCAAATCTTTTGCTGCAGTGTAAATCTCCAAGCACAGGTGATCAACTGACCTCATTTTCTGTGAGTACAGTCAGACCCAGCTCTCTCAAAACATCTCTCTCTCCAGCGGAGAACGCAGGGTCATATACAGAGCATTCCTTCAGTGGAACCTAAAGGGAGGGGAGCAGTAAAAAAACACAGTCTCTGATGAACCATGCCCCATGTGATTGTTTGTTATCTTACTGAAATAAATCCCATCTCTGACCTGCCCTGCATCCAGCAGCAGGAGCAACATGGCAAGCTGGTAGCGGGCCGAGACGCAAGAGGAAAAGGGGCCAAGGCCATAACAGACACACTCAGCCTGCTGATGGAGTTTGTCTTCTCTGACACTCTCCAGCTGGTCAGTGGGAGCCTCGGTGTCCTTACTCTCCGGAGGTTCTGTGAGGGGTGCTGATCCTGCCAACAACAGCTGCTCTGCAGAATAATCCTGAAACCTTAATCAAGCTGCAAGCTGAATTGTTCCACAGATAAAGCAAGAAAACGTTCAGTGATAAGTCCAGTATTGCTGCACCACTCACCTTTCCACGCTTGCCAAAACTCCTCACATCTTAGCTCAGACCTACAGATGGAGCGGATAAGCAGAGTCAAGCCTGTGGTGAAATTGTTATGCACCAAATTGGTATGTTGGACTGGAGTTCCATTTCTTACACTGTGTCTCTTATTCGTTTAACAGTTTTAGCAATATCCAGCTGATCCTGGCAGCTGGCTGAGGCTGAGTACACCTTAAGTGACTTCGATTTCCGCGCCGCACCTTTTCGTCGCTGGGCCACCTGCCACCCATCTCCGGTGTCCGACATCTACGCTATTTCACCTTTCCCACCTTTACAAACACGTGATAAAAAAATAAAATGTTTCGTTGTCCAAGTTATCATATAAGTGCTGTTTGGGTTGGTGAGTCTGCAACACGTGGGACTATTTTGAATGTGGCACGCTTTACCTCTTCCGGTGTTATGCCAAATTTGTATTTCACGAAGTTATTTCCCTGCTATGTTTTTCTGTATTATTTCTCATGTGTATTATAAGGTCTATCTATCGTTACCATTCTATTCCCTTGGCTTGTATTTTGAAATATTTCCTTAATTAATGTCTTGCCATCTGGTTGGCTTTTTGCCTTCTTAAATTCAACAAGGAAAAAACACCGAACTTGAACTGCTTTTTTAAATTTAGTCTTATTGTTTACCATTTTTAATAGAACGGAAATGGATCCGTTTTCCGTTTTTATTTTAAAACGAACACGTACATTTTCGGCAGCGCACCACCAGTCACCGGAAGTGCTTCTGTTTTCGTGCGTAAAACGAAGAAGCTAGCTGGTGTGGGTTGGATTATCTGTCATTACTGCCGCGAAAGAAATAATGTGTTACTAATCTCCCAGTAAGAGAATAACACAATTTTCTGGTGAGATTAAGACGATAATTTCTTCTTTCATTTCTCTTCCTCTTTAATTATGTTTTATTTCTGTAGCGAGTAATTTACATTAGCTAATGTTAGCTAATGCTAGTCAATGTTAGCTTGTCTTCATGTTGTGTTTTCTTTAAAGTAGTTCTTTTAATACTTTTTCTAAGAGTGTTACCTAACTAGCAGGTCATGTGGGAAGATGTTGCTTACATTTTCTGTAGGTTTATAGCAACCCAGTTAAACGCCATTATTTTGACCTCGTTTCATCGTAAGCTACAATGGCCACATGCTCATAGCTACTCAAACAGTACGTACCGGATATAATGTTTGACAAAAATTATCTCATCTTAGTTTGTTCTGTTGTCAAGGAGATGGCAAGCTTGGACGCATCTTATCATTTGCAGTTTTGACACTTCTCGGTATGTTGTTGGTTGTGTGCTGTCCAGAGATGTCCATGTCCCACCTTTATGGGCGGAGAGGGGGAGAGGAGAATGAGGAAGGTGTGGAGATCGAGAGCTTTGAGGTGACAGAATGGGACCTGGCCAATGAGTTCAACCCAGACCGCCGCAGACACAGACAGACCAAGGAGCAAGCCACCTATGGCATCTGGGCTGACAGGGACTCAGACGAGGATGAGAGACCGAGCTTTGGAGGCAAGAGGTAAGGCGTGAGTTTGTTTTTGTTGATGCTCAAATAATGTCCCATCTTGCTGATCTTAAGAGGAGTAGTACACAGAACTACTGAAAGCCGCTTTTTAAAAATAGTTATTGACAAAAATGAGTCGGTTGTTTGTCTCTTTCCTAGATCTAAAGACTACTCTGCTCCAGTGAACTTTGTGAGTGCTGGTCTGCGTAAGACTGCAGCTGAGGAGAAACAGCAGCAAAAAGGAGAAGGAGACTCCAATGACTCTGACAACGAAGCTCCTTCAGCACCTTCGCCTCCTCGCGGCATTGCACCCAAAAAACTCCAGATGGTAATGATGGTTGTTATTTGTGCGTTTGTCTAACCCATTGCATTGTAATCTTCAGCAAAAATTTACATGATCGTTGATGTGAGTTATCAAAATTGTTATTGGCAGGGTAATTACCGCAGAAACCAATCACAGCGGTTCGCAGGTGGCATACAGTCTGGACAAGGCATTGGTAGCTGGGAAAAGCACACAAAGGGAATTGGACAGAAGCTTCTGCAGAAAATGGGCTATCAACCAGGCAAAGGCTTGGGCAAGAATGCACAAGGTGGGTCAGCCTGAGGACACCATGTTATTGATATGTTCAGTAACACTGTGTTTTACGGGAGCAGTGGTGTAGAGCTGATATACTTTGACAAGGCGCTCTGTCATTGCTGCAGGTATTGTAAACCCTATTGAGGCAAAGGTTCGCAAAGGCAAGGGAGCAGTGGGTGCCTATGGCAATGAGCGAACCCATCAGAGTCTTCAGGATTTTCCTGTGGTCGACTCGGATGAAGAAGAGGAAAAGGTAGAGTTGTGGAAAATGCCTTTGCCTCTGTCCATTTTTAGATTGTATACCAGAAGTTGTATTGTAGAGTCAGACAACACTGTTTTGACATTTTTCTCAATTCCTGTCTGCGTAGGAATTTCAGAAGGAGCTAGGGCAGTGGCGCAAGGATCCTGCAGGATCTGGAGGAAAGAAGAAACCCAAGTACTCGTACAAAACTGTAGATGAGCTGAAGGCTAAAGGCAAACTGGCTGGGCGGAGCACAGCAGCATCTGCTGGAGAGCTGGCACAGGTCAAGGTATGTTAGAAGAGACCAGTGTTAACACTCCTTTGCCCCAGCTTCACAGGATTGTTATCAGGGTGCTATGGCTTGGATCTCAATAATAATTTAATGAATAAATGTAGTCAATACAGACCCCTGTGGATTAGAAAAGTGAAGTGTGTTGTCACTTACTTTTTTTAAGAATCTCATTTACCCCATATCTCTACCCATCTCTAGGTAATAGATATGACTGGAAGAGAGCAAAAGGTGTACTACAGTTACAGTCAGATGTCCAACAAGCACAGTGTCCCAGATGAAGGTCCACCAAGCATGTCCACTCGGGATCAGAAAGGCTCTGGCTTTGCTCTACCTGAGCTTGAACATAACCTGCAGCTACTGATAGACCTTACGGAACAGGACATATTACAGGTACGAGGTTTGACCTGAGGCTTGTTTTATGTTGTTTCTTTGTACCGTTCTGCTGCTTCCACATCTACCACATACTTTTTCCTCATCATGTCCAACCCCTCTTTTAGTCTGCTAGACGACTGCAGCATGAAAAAGACGTAGTTGTGTCTCTGAGCCACGAGTCGCAAGCCCTGCAGAGCAGACTGGATGCAGAGCAGGATGCCATCCAGAGGATGGAGGCCGTGCTGGCGCTGGTGGAGCGATTTCCTTCTGGGGAGACAGCACCTGGCGAGGGACCCACCCTTCAGGCACGCACACTGTGAACACACACATACTAATAGCTGCAGTTATCAGTCTGTTTCCGTTCACTTGTCACTGCTCTGGTTTCTAATCCATGAACTTAATTTTGATGCTTTCCTTCCTCTGTGTTCAGGAGTGTGCCCGGATCTTTGAGACCTTACAAACAGACTATTACGAAGAATACAAGACGATGGGATTGGCAGACCTGGCTGTAGCTGTTGTCCATCCGTTAGTCAAAGAGAAACTTTGTTCCTGGGAACCGCTGAAGGTATGCTTTTGCAATTATCCTCTTTCGAGGTACCTGCACCTGCCTCATTATTTCATTTAATCATCAATAGCAAAGCTACCAGTTCTGAGACTTTTCTCTTTTACTCTCCAGGACAGCTCTTACTGTATTGAAGACATTGGTCAGTGGAGAGCAATCCTTGAATCTAGAGACCTCCATTCCAGTGCGCCAGATTCAAATATGGACCCTTACCACAGGTACTTTTAATCAAACTCACTCACACACACACCTCAACTGTGCTGATGTATTTGAATGAATAAATACCACGTACTGGGTGTTACAGCCTTTTAAACTGTATGCATATTTGACACGTGTCCTTTCTTTCTTGTTTCAGACTACTGTGGGAAGTGTGGCTCCCGGTGATGCGGTCCTGCGTGTCAGGCTGGCAGCCTCGTATGGTCGGGCCAATGGTGGACTGCTTGGAGGTGTGGGCCTCTCTTATCCCACTGTGGATCCTGGATCACCTTTTGGAGCAGCTGATCTTACCCCGGCTACAGCGCGAGGCAAGGACAACACACTCTCTCCACTTGAGGACACACTTTCTTAGATGTCAGGAAACATTGATGGTTTTTATCATTCAGCATCTTTGATGCAAGCACCCCCCCCTTTTGTTTCCTGATTGATAGGTGGATAACTGGAACCCTTTAACGGACACAGTGCCGATCCACTCTTGGATCCACCCTTGGCTGCCTCTGCTCCAATCACGTCTAGAGCCTCTGTACCCGCCCATCAGGAGCAAACTGTCCAACGCATTGCAACGGTGGCATCCCAGTGATACCTCGGCCCGCCTCATCCTGCAACCATGGAAAGATGTTTTCACGCCAGGTGCATGGGAGGCCTTCATGGTGAAAAACATCATCCCCAAACTAGGTACGTCTTCGCTGCTGACAACCTGAAGGATGCCATAACATAGGGAGAATATTTTCCTTTCCTTTTTCCTTTTCCCATTGGTTTCTTTCCTTCATGTGATGATTCTTGTTTCCCTCGACAGCTTTGTGTCTGGAAGAGCTGGTTATCAACCCTCACCAGCAGCAGGTGGAGCCATTTCACTGGGTGATGGACTGGGAGGGCATGCTGTCCCCCTCCAGCCTTGTGTCCCTGCTGGACAAAAACTTCTTTACAAAGTGGTTGCAGGTCACTAAACATGTTTGCTTAGCAAGTTGTCGACAGAGAGTTATGAAGATGCTATTAGCCACATCTCATTTTATATATCTAACTTGATTCATTGTCTGATGTCTGTCTTTTGTTGTTGATTACAGGTGCTGTGTTCATGGTTGAGCAACAGCCCAAACTATGAAGAAATCACCAAATGGTACCTCGGCTGGAAAAGCATGTTCAGTGACGTCCTGTTGGCACAGCCCCTCATAAAAGAGAAATTCAATGAAGCTTTGGACATCATGAACCGTGCAGTGTCTTCAGGCATGGGTTAGTATTGCACGCAGTCTCTGGAAATAAATGCATGCTATAATAAAAAATATATAGTGCTAGATAATTTGACTATAAGGCAGTACTCCTTTTTATCAAATGCTGATGATAAAGCAGTAATGCACTTTTTGCCTCTAATGTACCATAAAAATTCCGATTTTTTTTTTTCTTCTTATCAACAGGTGGATACATGCAGCCTGGTGCAAGGGAGAACATCGCATATCTCACACAGACAGAGAGGCGAAAGGACTTCCAGTACGAAGCGATGCAGGAGCGCAGGGATGCCGAGAGCGTGGCTCACAGGGGCATCAGCACCGGTGTGCCGACTAACTTTAAAGATCTCATCCAGACCAAGGCAGAGGAGAACAACATTGTCTTTATGCCCTTAGTGGCCAAACGGCACGAGGGCAAACAGCTGTACACGTTTGGTCGCATTGTCATCTACATAGACAGAGGGGTTGTGTTTGTGCAAGGAGAAAAAACGTGGGTGCCCACATCTTTGCAGAGTCTAATAGATATGGCTAAGTGAAGGTGGACTGGCTGATTGCTTGCTCTACCAAGTGTAGAAGAGAGCGAGCAGGGCAAACATTTGTCTCTCAAATCATGTCGATGTACTTAGTCATGTATGACTTCGTAAATTTTGTAAAATCGAAAGTGTCGTTGTGAACTGTGAATAAATCATTTTTGAATGCATGTGGCCTACTTTGTTGCTGTCAAAATCAGAGATGCAATGTGTACACGTATGTTCAAGTACTATACTTAAATACTAGAGTCTATATATAGTTTACCTATAGAGAACATTTTCACTATTGGTGCCTTCTTATTTTTTGTATTTATAGGGGATTATCCAACAACGGATATAATGGAAATAAATAAAGCTATATTTTACTTATTTATTTGAGTGTAGCGCAGTCACTTTGAATGATTTGGTACTTCAATTTGTTGTGCTGTAGGTGTCAGTGTTGCTGTGGTTGCTGTAGGTTTTGGACACAGCGCGGCTTCCGTCCGTATCCGGCGCTTCGCGGGGAGCGTGAAACAAAGTACCTCGCTCGTCTGCTTGTGTCCACGATATAATAATTCCGGGCGTATTTCTTTGCACCCCAGAGGTAAATGGACATTTAAAGCTATTTCACCAAACACGTGATGTATCGGCTGTTTGATTTCTATGATTGGAAACCTTCCTTTATGAGTCGACAAGCTAACAGTTGTTAGCCAATTAGCTAACCATCTTTAGCTATCCCACTGCTACAGTGCTAACACTGGCTAGTAGGCTAATAGGGCAATATTAGTCGAGCTAGTTGCTTTAGGAGTTGTTATCTTATCACCATTGTTCCGCATTTATTCTGTATATCCCCGGTCTTTATCAAGCCACCATGTCGTCGGACGCCCTGAAGAAGCGAAAGTCGAAGGTTCTCCGCAGTGAAGGAGGAACACCGGAGATGAAGCGAGGACGCGGGGAGTTGGACCAGCAGGTAAATGTCGGGATGTCGGGGTCCACTATCTATTAGAGTGAAGTTCGGAGTCTGGGACCCGAGTTACCTTTGTCAGTCATCACTCTTGTTTTGTTTTGGTTTTTTTGTTTTTATTTCTCACAGCATTAAGAAGAGTGTCGCAGGACTCGTCGGGATGCGATGTACTCTTGATGTGTTATTGTAATATTGTGTCGTTCTTATAGGACGCGCACGTGTACAGTGAGGAGGTGGAGCTGGACGGCAGGGACCCTGAGCAAGACTTTCTGCAGTACAAAGAGTCATGTGAGAGCCTGGCCACTCTCATGAGTGAGATCCAGGAGCTTAAAGCTAATGGAGCCAAGGAGGGGGTGAGAATCACATTTTCAAAATACACTGTACACACAGCAAAACACTGTGTGTTTATATACAGTTGTTTTGTTGTTTCCGCCATAACAATGAAGTCCAACTTGTTGCGTTTCCCCCCCAGTGTGCTGAGGTTGAGCAGAGACGCATGCAGAGCTGCATCCACTTCATGAATCTGAAAAAGCTCAATCGCCTGGCTCACATGCGACTAAAGAGAGGCAGAGACCAGACACACGAGGTGACTCCCACGCAACTCTTAAATGTGCCGTTCCCGTTGTTTTACGAGAGATACAAACATAGACGAAACTCCGTCTCGAGTACGGTCACTCACTGGAAAAAAAAAAACCCTGCCGCATCAACTTCCTTTTGTGCTGAACGTGGAGCAATTTGTTTCAACTTAACTTCTGTCGCAGTTTCTTTCAACTTATAACACCTAATTGTGTTGCTGCCACTGTCAGCAAAGAGAGTTTATACGCCCTCGGGTTTGTTGTTTTTCAGAGATCTTAGATTCAGATGCCACTTCTTCTTATTGATCCTTGTTTTAATTGAATCCTGGTTGGGAATGTTGGCATATTGTTCAGTGCGTAAGTGTCACCTGGATTGTGTTTGCAAATCAGCATTAACCACTGTCTTTTTTTTCCTTTTTTAATCCACCCAGGCAAAGCAGAGAGTGGATGTGCTGCACCTTCAGTTACAGAACCTGCTGTATGAAGTTATGCATCTTCAGAAGGAGATCAGCAAAGTGTCTGGAGTTCAAGTTAGTACAAAATATTTCATTAGATGAGAACTTGTTTCAGAATACTGCACTGTAATTGAACACATTTGGAAATTTCTTTAGTACAGTCAGTGAATATGAACTTAACTAAATGAAAAGTAAAGGTAAGGTAAGTAAATGAAAAGATAACTTCCAGTCACCTCAAAATGTACAAAAGACAAATAGTTGGTTCCACGAAGAGTAGCTCAGTTGGAGTAATGCGTGTAAATTTAGTTTCTATGGTTTCACTGTCAATTGTTCATATACAGAGTTTCAGAAATGACTGTCATTTCTGTTTACACATCCCAGGTCTAAGCATGAGGAAATAGACCTGGTGTCTGAGGGAGAGTTTTACCAGGAGGCCCCGCAGGAGATATCCAGGCCCCAACTCACAAAAAATGACCCCCACCAACTCACCTTGGCTCGTCTGGACTGGGAGCTTGAACAGAGGAAGAGGTATGCGAACCCGCATGTGGCATGTCCAAAAAAAACAATATTGGGTTTTGGGGTTTTTTGGAAGCAAAGAGCAATTCTTAAGAGTCTGTGTTCGGACACAGGTTGGCAGAGAAATACAAGGAGTCACAGGCCACAAAGGAGAAGATCCAGAAGAGCATCGAGGTGAAGAAGGAGCATCTGAGAAGCTTGCAGCCAGGACTCAACGCCATCATGCAGGTGTGACAACTGTTTCATGCATTTGCTTATTTATTCAGCCGCCCCTGTTAAGCTGCTGAAGGACCTCTGAAGGACAATATGACTCATGCCCCATCTTCTGTCTCAGGCTTCTCTCCCGGTGCAAGACTACCTGTCCATGCCTTTTGAGCAGACTCAGAAACAAACGGAGATCGCCCGCCATCTCCCTCCGCCCCTTTATGTGCTGTTTGTTCAAGCCAACGCCTACGGCCAGGCCTGTGGTGAGTGATCATTACCGAATGCCCCACGTTTCAAGGCACAACGAGATGAAAATAATTGCTGGGGAGGTGGAAGCCCTGATTGCAGATGGTTTTACTTTGGATCCTTTTCAGACAAGAACCTGACCGTGTCGATCAGCGGCGACGTGGATGAGGCGAAGGCTTTGTCTAAACCTCCAGAAGATTCCCAGGGTACAAACTGTTTCATACAGTTCATGCCCGAATTTATGCACGCAGCATGTGCACATGCTCCTGTACACACACAGACATACAACTTTGTCAAGCAGTTCATTTTTTTTCTATTGTTCAGTATTTCAGGATGTCACATGTAGAAGGGACATGATTTTTTTTCTCCCCCTGTATCATCCAGATGATGAGAGTGATTCAGATGCAGAGGAGGAGCAAGAGAAAACGGTGAGTCTCAGGCCTGGCTTTACTCCAGAGTACACACACACACACACACACACACACACACACTCTCTCTCTTTCTCTCAGGTCAGTGAGTGCAGTGATTTTCAAAATGCCCATCTCTGCACCGGACATATAAACTGTCCCTGAAGCTCATTGTGATGTGGCAGGCCGATCGATCGCTCCCTGCGTCCGGGGGGGATTCTTGAGAAATATTTGCCGAGAATGTCGAGGTGACTGTAACCCGAGTCGCTTCGGGCGTCCACGCGCGTCGCCGGACCAGCGACAACAAACCGTGCGTCTGAATGTTCCCGTAGATGTGACGCAAGTTTTAATTTCCTAAATTACGGATTTAGACGTAACAGCTCTGTACTTGATTGCAGCCTCTCCCTGGCTGCCTGCATAGGGCAGCTCATCTGAAACGCTCCTTTTTAAATCCCTCACTACTTTCCACCCCGCCTTTGAAATTCGACTTCCTCCCTTTTAGCAGTAATAGTGGAAGACTGAAAGGCTTGAGATGCCGAGTCACCATCACGTTTCTCCCGTAATCAGCTGCAATTTGATATTTTTTTTCTGATTTATTTGCTTTGCCACAAACATGCAGTCATTTCTGTGTCTTCCTTTCCTTCTCTTGTTTCCATTTCGGTTGGGTGTTTCACAGAAGAGGAGAAGGCCGACCACAGGTGGCCAGCTGGATGACAAAAGACGGGAGATGCTGAAAAGGCATCCTCTGTCCCTCTGCTTAGACCTCACGTGTAAAGGTAACACAATTCTGCTCAGCACATTTCTGTCTGAGCAAAATAGGTCTGCGCATCCCTTGTTTTTACATAGCGTGATTAAGCCTTTTTTTTATAATTCATTAAGAATGAGGTTGCATTACAGGTCAGTTCCCTGTAATATGACCAGTGTAGTGTAGGAACTCTATACCTCTCACATAGTATGTGAAGGAAAGAGAGCATGGCCCGCTCTGCTGTGATGACTTGACAACATTCGACCCTCATGTTCCCTCTGCTGGCGATAAAAGGAACAGTGACAGACTACAGGGAGACCTGCATTGCAGGCCTAGCGCTACCTGCGGGAGGGGTGGGTGGGGGTGGGGGTGGGGGTGGGGGGGGCTCTTGCAGCATCCTCAGGTCTGCAGCACCTACAGCGGGCTGTAATTATATTTTTCCTCATCGCCAGTCTCTCTCCAGTTCCTGCTTCCAGTAGATTCCCTGTCCCCGCCCGCCCTTGCTGCAGCCATTTCACTGTCGCGAAAGCAGAAAAGGCGAGTGGCGTAGACTTGAGTCTTGAGTGACAGGGTGTCGCCGGGGCCTTTCACACTCCGGCTGCAGAGAGCTGGAGCGTGAAAGGCAGCCGTCAGCATAGTGTGCGTCCCCTGGGTGCTGCTGTCCGTCACGACCACACCTTTGTTTTTGCGCTGCAGTGTCAAGTAGACCCTGGGGGGCGCGTTCCCTCGGAGGATTCGCCCAAAGAGGATGGTTGAGTTAATACTGAATCAAGCGAGGAATAGATTCGTTCATCGCCATGCGTTATCCGCCTTGTCTCCGCAGACGGCAGCATCCTGCATCTCTTCTTTTACTACCTGATGAATCTGAACATCATGACAGTCAAGACCAAGGTCTCCACCTCCACAGAGCTGAGCACAGCCATCAGTGCAGGGTGCGTGCATTTGTATGGACCTCAGCATCCACCTCCCTCTCTGCGTCGCTGAAAGAAAAAGGCTGATGATGTCTTCTTTTGCAGGGACCTGCTGAAATCAGAAACTCTGCTCAGCTGCCTCTACACGGGCGACCAGGGACGGGAAACGCCCAATCCAGCTAATCGCTACCAGTTTGATAAAGTCGGGTACGCGTTTCAGAGAATGAAAAGTAAACGAGATGATGCGTAGGGAATCGCACCATTGAACTCAACAAAATCCCTGCCCAATTAACCTAGCGCCCTGTCTTTTCAGGATCGCCACCTTTGCTGATTATGTGGAGGAGCTGGGCCACCCCTACATGTGGGTTCAGAGTCTCGGAGGGCTGCACTTCCCCGGCGACGCTTCGGAGGTGCGTGCTGAAATCGAGTGCGGCGCCTGCAGGGCGCAGGTCTCCGTGCGTCGCCGCCACCGCCGCCTCACTTTGGTACGCGTTTTTGTTTCCCCAGGGCGTGAGCGTGGGCAGTTCTCTGAGCGCCAGCCACATGGAGAGCACCATGAAGCTGTTGAGGGGACGAGTCCAGTCCCGCATGGCACTGCACAAACAGTTTGCCTCTTTAGGTGCGCTATTTGTTAGCCTCGACCGCCTCGGCCCAATTCTCCCGGTGAGTGGACTGTGAGGTTTGACTGAGATCGTTTGCGCTCCTGCCCCCTCAGAGCACAGCATCATCCCGGTCGCCAGTGAGTGTCAGCACCTCTTTCCCGCCAAGATCATCTCCCGTTTGGCTCGCTGGACCACGACCACTCACCAGGAGTACATGGTATATACACACACACACACACACACACGTTTGGAATATCGTGTTGAAAGTTGAAAAAAGGTGATATTTCTCCCTCTCCTCTCTAGGAACTGCCGTATACACGTCATGTGACTGAGGCTGGGCTGGCAAAGGAGGTCGACCTGTATTTTATGGCAGCGGTGGAAAGAGGCACAGGTAGCGACTGTCACGAGAGAATTGGCTGTTAAGGATTTGAATGAGTTTGTTAGGTTTTTTTTTTTTGGTTTTTTTTTAACATTGTCTGGATCTGTCTTTTCCTCTCAGCTCGTCTGCAGGCTGCTGTGGTGCTGAGTCCCCGTTACCCAGAGGTCTCTCCTCTTTTCTCCCTCTCCCTCAGCTGGAAGGGAGAGCGCAGTGGGCGGACCGATGACAACATCCGGGTACGCACGTTTCTATAACGCGCAGGAGCTCATTTCAAGTCGAGTCCCGTTACCGACAGCGCACCTGATGTTTCGCACTCCTGACTCATCTTCACCCCTTTTTATTTAATTTTTTTTTTAGGCCATGGAGAGTGAGGTCAACGTGTTCAAAAACGAACTACAGGGACCACGTCCGGGATACCAGCTCCTGACCAATCAGATCGCGCGCCTCTGTGTCTGCCTCGATGTTTACCTGGAGACCGAAGGACAGGATGACAGCGTGGAGGGGCCACGGGAGTTCCCCCGCGAAAAGATGTGCCTGCGCACCGTCAGGTACAGGACTGCACGCGGCAGTTGGTGAAATTTTCAGACGCATTTGGTCCCGACAAGTAGATTTAAACCCGACTCTGTCTCTCTCCACCTGTTTGAATTTCAGGGGTCCGAATCGTCTGAAGCCGTTCAAGTACAACCACCCCCAGGGCTTCTTCAGTCACCGCTAAACTCACCCATGCGATCTTCCCTACTGCACCTAAAAGCTCAAACTCCTCCAAGCATACCATTTTGAGTCTTTGACACACAGATGTCCCTTTTTAAAAGTCTTCATACAAGTCGGAAAATAAAAGAACATGGTTATTTTCTTGAATGAGAGTGTGTGTCTGGTCTTTTGAAGGCTCTGCTGCATCCAGGCCCTTCTCCTGTTTTACCTGTCTGCCCTCACCTGTCTCCCCGCTCTATTTTTAGGTTTCGTCTGCACTGCCTGATTGTTATGCCGTCGCGGTTCAGTGCTGGCGCGAGGTGAGTCATCTTCACAAGGGCTCGTGTTCATGGAATATGATATTTGGTGTGTCATCCACAGTTAGCCTTTTACCTCCCGTTAATCACCCCAGTGGTGGTAATAATAGTAAAAAACATTTATTTGGGATACTGATGCCAATTCAGTGTTTTTTTTACTGCAGTATCACTCCAAGTTTCTTGCATGTTAGAGCACAAATCAAAGAGGATGCAAAACTAATGCACAGTTTGAGGTCTTTCTGTCGGTGAAAAGAGCCGAGCAGAGAGCCAGGATCTTGTACTTGGTGCTTTTCCTAAAGACATAAAAAAGTAAAGACTACTGCACTCTATAAAAGAAGAGGTGGTTTAATTAATGGGCTACCTTTTATAAAAGACACGGTATGATTAATGGGTTTCATCACTGGCTGCAGCACTCATTATTAAATCATATTAAAAACTGGAAAAAAGATTCCAGAAATCTACGAATAGCTCAAACATTTAGTGGAAGTCATGACCAAAAATGAGATCAGTGGCGTTAATTTCACATGATTTCAAAAGTCAAGGCCTGTTCTCTATTACTCTTAAGCGTACCCGACCTAGTACGTGTAATTATGGTTATTATGAATTAACGATAATGAGATGTGTAAGGAATATAAAGGGTCTGCTTTAGGTGGGGCTGGGACATAACACCGAGACAGTTCTGTGCAAACAAGCAGCGCTGCTCCTGCTTTATCAACGTGGTCTGAGGGACGTGAGGAAGGGTTTGCTGGCTGCTGTGGGTGGGTACAGCCCACCCCACCCCCCCTTGCTCAGCCGCAATGCAGTGCAGTTACTCACGGCGTTTACCCTTCGGCCTCAGACCTCGCATGGATATTACTGATGCTACTCATTTGTGAATCTTCGCTTCTGAGGCCAGGGTGCTACTGATTTTCTCTGCGGCGTAAGCGGATTAAGGAAACCCCCTCGAGACAAGCGTGTTGTGTTTGATTTTTCCATTCTTTATTTACTGTTTCATGTTGCATATTCTCAGCAGTTTATACATAGCACAGTCATCATTGTCCTAGCACTGCAGACCAGAAGAGTGAGACACTGCAGTTCACCTGTCAGGGGAAGCTGCATTAAGGTGCACAACAAGCAAAATTCAAGTCTTTCTTAGTGATGTATCTGTAAATATAATATAGACATTTGTATCTTCTTAAATATACATTTTATATTCAACAGCTGTGACAATCTTTAGCTTGACATTGTTTTGACATCTATACCCTTGAAGGCTTGTGTAGGAACAGCAGTTCTCTGCGGTCCCCGTCAGTGGGCTTCAGTTTAAATGCACTTGTTATTTATTAAGGGCAGTTGTCACATTCAGATAAAGAGTTTAGAGCATTCTGCATTCACTACAGTCATACATCAGAAGCATCAGGGGCGTGTAATGGCCATACTTAGGGAGCCGGGGGGTTATTTGCTACAGAAATCACTATTGCTTACATACCGTTACCTGCTTTGTTTTGGACACTACAGTGCCAATCTGGACTGCTGGGTACTTCCAGCCTCTCTGCCCTGCCCTTCCTCCCTTCGTAGTTCTTTGGCGTCTCCACCGCTCTGGGGCCTGAAACGCAACTTTTCAGGCTTACTTCTTGGCCTTCTCCTCCTTGCTGTCTTTGGACTCAGGGCCAGAAGATTTCTCTGCTTTCTCTGCCTTCCCTCCTTCCTTTGCCTCCTTACTCTCGACTTTGGTAGTCTCCTTTTTCTCCTCGGGCTTCTTCACCTCCTTCTTGCTCTCTGTTTTCTCGGGCTCGGCTTTAGGTGCAGGCTTCTCCTCTGGCTTCTTCTCCTCCTTCTTGCCCTCGGTTTTCTCAGGCTCCGCTTTAGGGGCGGGCTTTGCCTCAGGCTCGGTCTTCTCTGATTTAGGAGCGGCTGGCTTCTCGTCCTTAGCAGGGGGAGTGCTCTCTTTAGCCTCAGACTTAGGGGCAGGTTTGTCCTCTGCGGGCTTGGTCAGAGCAGCAGGTTTTGAAGCTTCATCCTTCTTTGGCGCTTCATCAGGTTTGCTGTCTGCTTTCTCGGCTTTGCTCTCAGGCTCTTTCTCCTTAGGCTCCTGCTTCTTCTCCTCCTTCACAGGCTGTTCTTTTTCCTTCTTTTCCTCCTTCTCAGGTTTAGGCTTCTCCTCTTTTTTCTCTTCTTTAGGGGCATCTTTGGCAGCAGCAGGCTTGGCTGTCTCCTTCTCTGGGGACTTTGGTTCCGGGGTCTTGGGAGGAGATTTGGATTCAGGAGATTTGCTGGGTGGGGATTTTGACACGGGTGACTTTGGTGCAGGTGACTTTGATTCATCTCCTGCAGGGGATTTAGCTGCAGGCGACTTAGCAGGTGATTTGGCTACTGGTGATTTTGCTTCTGGTGATTTTGCTTCTGGTGATTTTGCTTCTGGAGATTTTGCTTCAGGTGATTTAGATTCTGGTGATTTGACAGCAGGAGATTTTGGTTGAGGTGATTTTGAAGGAGGGGATGCAGGCTTTTCTGGGGATTTGGACTTCTCTTCTTCCTCAGCTGCCTCCTCTTCCTCTCCCTTCTCCTCCTCTTCCACCTCTTTTTCCTCTTCCTCCTTTTCCTCCTCTTTTTCCTCCTCTCCCTCTCCTTCCTCCTCCTTATCTTCTCCCTCCTCACCTTCTCCCTCTTCTTTGGTTTCCTCACCTTCCTCTTCTTCCTCTTCTGCTTCCTCTTCTTTCTTTTCCTCCTCCTCTGCCTCTTCTGTCACTTCTGTCACTTGGGTCTCATCTGTCTGTTCCTCCACAATGACTGTGTCTGAGATCTCCTCTCCTTTCACTTTCAAGTGGGCAGAGATTCTGCCTTCTAGGTAGGAGTATGGACTTCCTCCTGACACAAAGCGATTTTCTTCTCCCTCCAGTAACTTCCTGTTTTTAAAGAAAAAAGCCACACAGTCAGTGAAGACATCAATAATGTTTGAATTTATGCAGCCAAGAATCAGTTTAATGTGGTTTTAAACCCTGACCAACCTATAAGCAGCGATCTCAATATCTAGAGCCATCTTCACATTCAGCAGGTCCTGATAATCCTTCAGCTGGCTGGCCATCTCCCATTTGGTGGTTTTCAGCTCATTATCCAACTGGTTGATGGTCTCCTGCAAAGTGAAAACACACAGAGCTAACAGGTCAAATGTCATGGCGACAGTATGAAAGGATGTGTGCGGACAATGTGCACTTGTGGTTTTCTCCGTGTGAGACAAGTGAGATGTTTGTGCCTGTAGGGAGCTGAGGTCATCGTGGTGTCTGTCTTCGCTCTCCATACGCTGCCGCTCTAGTGACTCCTTGGTTCCACGGAGAGTCTCCAGCTCAATGGTGCGGCTCTGGAGCTGGCGACGGTACTCTGCAATTTCTTCCTGGCTCCCACGAATGGCATCCTGGTTGGACCTAGCGGTTTCAGACAGGCGCTCCATACGGACTGTAGGAATTGCAGACAAAAGAATGTTTACCATTAGGATAAATTAGGACAAATTTTGCTGCATCACAATGACCAGCCAAAGTCCCAAAACAGTGGGAAGTGACCTGAATATAATGAAATGCAGAGAAATTCAACATTCTTATTCACTCCGTCGACATACACTGGACATCTTTTTCTGAGAAATTTGACCTGTGTTCTGCATTGAATGCCTGAGAGAGCTGACAGTCGCTACCGAGAGCTCAAGCGACCTTGACAGCGTCCATCTGTCAGTCAGTAGACTGACTCAGCTTCCTCCCTCCTCCAAGCATGAATAAGCCTTACTGCTGCAGTCAGCTGGACACCAGACAGGGAAGGTCACTCTACTTGCACCTTTGACTTGCATGTATTAAGTCAGCATGTAAATGTATTTCAAGGGGTCAATAAATGGGCCATTGAGTAGCGTGACATGCCATTTAACTGCTGTTCACGTGAACCGCTTCTTGGCCTTTCAAAGTTCTCTGTGTAGACTCCCAGAGAGATGACTGCGTGAAAGCGAGGGCAGAGTGATGAAGCATCACCTGCCCGCAACACAGTGACCTTGACTCAGCTATTCTATTTGTAGAGGCCTAGGGCTAAGATCCGTCAATAGAGGTGCACACATAACGCACCCGGGAAGCAAGCAAGAACACACCCACTGTTACCCAGAGTGAGAGTGCAAATTAATCACAGCCTCACAGTCCCATCTCCCGCCCGCAGTGCTTGCCTTGGTTAAGCATTATCACTCTGCGGCAACGATGCAGCCACAATAAAGCGCAGCATTTATAGTTTATAGTTATATTTCAATCTGAATTTTTAATTGAGACGATGACGTTTGATTTACTACGTTCGACTGGCACCAAGGCTGTGACATTTTTTAAAACAACGAGTCGAAAGTGTTTATCTGCTTAAATCACCTTAGTTTAATCATGAATGTAGTGGATGTGACTTCAGAACCATGGACAGACAACAGATGCTTCTCTGCGCACTGACAATGTTATTTTAAATTTCCAACGCTTCTCTTTTGTTATTTAAACTTTACCTTTTTGACTCTACTCACCTTTGAACCATTCCTCTGCGTGCGTCGCGGTCTTGGATGCGTGAGTGTCCAGCTGCGCGCGGATCTCTCGCAGTGCGCTGGTGACGTCCGCCTTGAGCGCGTCCCGCATGTCGAAGCTCACCTCCGCGCCCTGAATCTGAGCGAGGAGCTCCGCCACTTCTTCCTCGTGGTTCTTCTTCAGGAAGACGGCCTCTTCCTCCAGGGCACGGAGCTTCTTGTCCAGCTCCAGCCGTGCCAGCCGGCACTCCTCCACGTACTTCTTCATGGCGCGAGCGGCAGCCTCCAGCTCCTCCCGGTTCCGCGCCTCATCCTCCAGCCTGACCCGCAGGTGCTGGATGTCCTCCTCCAGGTGCTCGTGCTCCAGAGCTGCGCGGGCTTTCTCTCCGGTGAGCTGCTGCAGGAGACCCCGCAGGTCACCCAGCTCTCGCTCGTAGTGCTCCCCAACAGCGGCGCGTCCGGCCTGGCTCTGTCGCAGCGCCGCAGCTTCCGCCTCCAAGTTGCGGTTGTGCATCTCGAGGTTCCGCACCTTGTCGATGTAGCCGGCGAACCGGTCGTTCAGAGCCTGCAGGATCTCCTTCTCGCTTCTTCGGGTCATGTCGCCGTTGAAAGTCTCCAGGCTGTCGGCGGAGGACGGCTGGCTGTAGGTGAGGCGGCGGCGCTGGGAGTGAAAGCCGCTGGAGGAGACGGAGGCAGGCCGAGCCTTGCGGTACGACATCGGGCCGAAGGAGTGGTGATCTAGCGTGAAACTCATCTTGGCCGTTCCACGGGACGACTGACTGCAGTAGAAGGGAGAGCGCCGGGCTTATATAGGAGGGAGGGAAAACTCACTAGTCAGCACCCAGCACTCTCCATTTAAAGAGATACCTTGTCTTCAGAAAACCACCGCCTGCGCAGGAATACCATCAGTGTAGCACAGTGTTAATGAGCTGTTTTATTTCTGATGAAGGCTATTATATTAAAGCAACAAAACTAAATGGGTTTTAAAGGTTAGCATTTCAAATATTTCTATAGAAACATGAGGCATCACATTCCCCTTCCAATCTTAAGGTGTTTTGTGCCTAAGAACTCCTAGGGAAAATATTAGTTATGTGTATGTTGTTGCTGAGTTAACTGATGCGTCATTTTAGGCTTATTTTGACCGGTGCCGTGGTTCTATATAAAAAGCCCTGATAAATGATTCATTTTTCATATCTTTAAAACATATTCATTTGTTGGGTATGCTCTGGCTATGTGAGCCGGAGTATGCAGTGTGTTCTGCTGATGCTCTCTGTAGCTCTACTGCTGCAGTGTGAGTTTGCAGATCCACGCCATGCCCCCTGGGACTCAACTCCACTGCTAGGCCATTGACAGACTCTCTCTCTTTCCTTCTCTTACTACACACAAAAAGGTTTCTCCTCTTTTACTTCAAACTGTATTTTCAACTCTTGGTTTGCTGAAGGATGATTTATCTCCAGATGTGGACATGTGGTTAAAGGCTAAGCATGGCATGAGACATAAGCACTGACATAGAAAAGAACAATGAAAAAGAACAGGAACAGCATAAACAGCAACATTATAGCACCTGCACATCAGGGTTTGCACTGAGCGACGATGATACAGCATTCATTGCAACAAACTGGGCTGTCTCAGCTGATCTAATGAGATGTCTGGTCTGAGAAGAGGACCTCTGAAGAGCACGTACAGCACCTATTGATTACTGAAATTCAGGGTGAGTGAGTTTACTCTGCAAGCCGTAAAAGAGAAGGGAGAATCACGCATTTCCCTGTAGGTGTATTCTGAAGAATGGACAGAACACATATATTAGCTGTATCAGCCATTCTTTCTCCCTATGCACATGTGTGTTCTCGGTAACACCAAGGGGACTGTGTGACACCCAAGCCCTTAACCTGTCCTCCAGCATCTTTGATGTGTCTCTTTAAGGTTCTTAAATCTTAATTTCAAAACACACTACTTCATTGAGGGCTAAGGGGCATGCAGGACAGAAATAACACGTGTCACATCCCCTCCCTCCACAAGCTTTATGTTTAATAAATGAGGCTACTGGAACAGAGTGGGCAGAGTTCAGCTGTGATGTTGTGAGCTTCTCATGTTTGGTAGCTCATGTCCATCAATACCTTGTCATTTGAACCAACCATTAAGAGCTGAAATCGAAGTGGAATACAAACTTTCAGTAAAGCGTGTGTTAGAATATATCTACAGAGGAAATATCATGAACAAGTCACATTTCTGGTTTATCAGTCCTGATACCAAATAAGTTTTGATCAGAATAGTGTTTAGCAACCCAGTCAGACCAGAAGCCACACTCATGTGTTAAATATTCACATATGTCTGAAAGTATTTCTGTTTTACCAGTCAAATTCAGGTACAGGACAGAATAAGACCTCTTGCTACATAGAATCAATACCATAATATAGACAAAAAGCCCAGCAGTCTATGGAACAGCAACATTTAGGCTGTTGTTAGCTTCTTGAAATGAACACAGTCTACCTGTCTTCAAATGTGACATGGGTGGATTCATCACGGAAAAAAACATACATCTTAAATTCATCCTCTTTAATGAACGTTTTAAGGTCTTGCCACATAAATGACACTGAGAGGGAAAGAAGGAAAGGAGGTGGGAGGCTCTTTACATGTAGCGTCCTTGTCCTTGAAGGGATGGATGGAGAGACAGAGGGAGAGTGAGACAGAGATAGAGATGGAAAATAGCAGGATCGATGCAGAGGAAAATGTCCGAAAACAGTGGAGCCAGTCTCAGGAGAATTAGAGACGCAGAGAACTGGAATGGAAAGCTAGGTGCATTAAGCATCTGCTATGGAGTAATGGATGCCAGGAGCTTCCCTTGTTCCCCCCCATGGTGGTATATTTAGAGCTTTCAGTGACTTGAGACTCTGAAAGAGAGGGGGAGAAGGAAGGTTGTGAAACAGGCAGACACTGGAGGTTGCACTGATTAAGGAATGACAGAGATACCGGGGGATGAGAGGAGAGGAAAGGAGTGGAACTGGGTGAGAAAAGAGAGAGTCACCTTGTGGGGGGATAACGAGAAAAATGGCTGTCCTTGCATTCTTAAGGATGACTCAGCTGTATTAAATTTAATGGCTTGGCTCGTGTTTACTTGCTTTAGACCTGCCGGTGTGAGTGTGTGCGTACATGTGACTGAACTGGTGGCATGTCAGCCACTGTGGCAGAGACACTCTTTTATTAAGGAGTGGACAGCCATCGCTCAGAGCTAATATACGTTCTTTGAGGTTGTGTAGCTACAAGCATAGGTCGAGGTTTATTTTGTAAAGTGGTGTGAGTGGTGTAAAGTCAATGTCCTCAATCAAAGAGCATTAGCACTTAAGTTCGGAGTGGCTGTTGGAAATGTGACGGTTGAACTTTCCAGAACACAATTGAGCCTTGTTCGTTCGAGGCGCCACCTGGTGGACGGTGAGCAGGCTGTCATTACCAGATCTGTCCACAGGGGGCAGCACCGTCCTCTGCAACGAGCCTACGAGGGTTTCTTTCCGGGATGACCCCCGCCCCCTCCGTCACTATCGAGGGAAAGTTCAAACAAAACAACATCAACTTTTTTTTTTTTTCATAAAACAACGATGTAATTATCTGATAAGATGTATCAGCCAACCTCTGTATTTAGTGAATGGGTCCAGGAAAACAACGAATTGGTAAAGAAATGTAAGGTACGTGAAGACAGCAGTTGAATGTCTCCTCTCTCACGGGTTATCGTTAGCTTCTGCAGCGTCGGACATACTGTAATAGTTAGGAACAAATTAAGAAAGTGGACACATTGATGTGATCTCAGCTAACGATAAAGTTCAGCTTGTTTGCAACTAATCATAAACCACAGAGCATCATTTTTTCCTACTGTTGTGATTGATTCCCCCCGGTGCACAATGAACATTACATTATAGCTGTAACATTGTATTATGACCAGAGTTGGAAAAAGTATTAATATATGATTATTTACTATTATTTACCTAGATGAACAAAGCCCACTCTAAAAACTACTTAGGAAGAAAGGTTACTTGGGATTTGGAAAGTAAAAGTAGTCATTGTGCATATGGCACATAATTATATTGCATTATATTATCACAAATATATATACACTTGGGTCGTCTAAATTATACAGTACATGCAGCACATTTTTGGAGAAGTAACATAGCTATATTTTTGTGGAGTAAAGGGTACCACAATTCCCTCCTGATGATGTGTGGTATAGTAGCAATGTGAAGTAGCATAAAATGAAATAAATAATAAATAAAATACGTAAATAAGTAAAGCACGTGCACCTCTGATATGAAGTACTTGAGTAAATGTACTTTGTTACTTTCTACCACTGATTACTCCCCAAATGTAGCAAACATTGTGTTACATCCAGTTCATATTATCGGTTTGCTTTGCCTTGATCATTTCAGCAGCAGGGAGGAGGAGGAAACACCCTGAGCCAAGATCAGAACCAGACCCATTTGAGATGGTGCTCCTCTGAGTTTCACAAGCTTCTGAGGATGATCCAAGGTGCTCCATCTTCCTCATAATACATGGGCCTAATTTGAAAAGGTGGAGAGCGCAGCTCTTATCGTTATGCATTTTCCATCTCCCTCCTCTCCCTCCTCCACATTCCTCTCCTGCAGGTGTGCCTCCTCTTGCAGATAACACTCGTTTGGAGCTGTCAGTGGCGTTCAATGCCTGTGTGTGCTCGACTGCTCAGTCTCAGTTCACAGAGGCCGAGCTGCTCCTCATACAAGCCACACAGAGAGGTAGGCCTACGCTGTGAAATGATGACAAAACCATACATGTGGCGTGGGGTCCAAAAGTCTGAGACAGACCCCACTCTCAACACAGGAAGTCATGCCATAGCACCCAGTTACATGTAGGTCAGACGATTCTTTTACAGCCTGTTCTTGCTCCCTTGCAGCTCTGCAGATGAAAGGAGATGGCCCTGATGCCTCAGACCCTCCTGTGTTTTGGAGAACGGTTGTCAAATCTGTTGGAAACACAGCTTTGAAGTCCTGTGTATTGTACCTTCTCTGCTTGCAGTGGGCAATATGGTTGGCCACCTGTCAGCTGAAAACTATTCAGGAATTGAAGGTAAGCACCTATTTTGAGACTGCGTTCCCTCCCACGTGTTTGGTGTGGTTGCATCCACAAGGAACTGAGTTGCATCCCCGAATTCAGTCTGGTTTGTTTATGCCAATGAGAGTGTTGTCATTTAGCCATCGTTGTGAACCAAACTGTTGTCTTCCTAACATTATAAATCTCAGTTTAATTTCCAAGTCAACCCCACCATAGTGTGTTTCTGATGTAACCAACAAGAAGGTCATATCAATGTTTTCATGTACAAATCTCTGTCTGTTTTCCTGTACCCGCCAACAAAACGTTAAAAGAATTTCTGCCAGCGTGCTACAGTTGTGGTAGTAGTGGATAGTCCAGGCATGATCTTGTATTTGCTGTGTTTTTTTCACTGTGATGCAGGAGGAGCTATCCTCTCTCTTTGAGACACTAAGTGGAGGAGATGAGGATGACAGGATGAGTGAGGCAAGGGGAAAGTCTTCTGAAATTCCACTATTGGTGACAGACCCCAGAAGACTTGTTGAATTATTGCAGATGTGCACTTCCATTACCCAAGGTCAGCAACATTCAGGTTTAAGTGAATGCATACCCAAGGACTGGATACAGTTTGTTTTAGCTTAAGCATAGAGTTAATGCTCTGATCTCTGCTCCATGCTTCACGAAATACATGTTTATCTTGACACAATCTGTTTTATTTGCATGACTGTTTTTCTTTTTCTTTCTAAACTGAACACACAGATGTACGAGAGCTATGCATGAACGTGTTTCTGGTACTACATACTGTGCTCCGTGTGTTTCTTGAAGGTGCTCAAAGGTTGAGTGAGGGTCAGAGCTCAGAAGCGCTGTCTGGTCTGCAGACAGCATCTTCCCTGCCGGCACCCAGAACTCTACTAGCATATGTACACCTCCTCTCAGGCTCCTGCTTCACCCAATTGGTAAACATTCAACTACTCATGCAAACAAAAAAAAATTGGCATGCATCATGCATGTGGCTAACAAGTCTGAGCATTTGCATGCAGTGAGTGTATGTGTTTGCAATTTGTCTCCAGAACCGTCCTCAGATGGCACTGCAGTGTTACAGGAAGGCACTGGAGACTGACTCCAGCTGTGTATGTGCTCTGTATCAGAGCATGCTCATCTACAGACAGCTGGGCAACACACAGGCTGAGATCCAAGCTCTTCACTTGCTGTACTCGGTGAGTGACACACAAATACAATACATATACATAGATAGATATGAGTGGATTAGAAAAATAAGAGTGCCAGTCACTGCATAGGTACAGTATATTTTGTGGTTGAATAACTTAATAGATGAGCCAAAGAGTTAATTTTGGACACTGACACATTTTCATTTTACTGTAGGCCTGCATATTGAAACATGAATCCTCTCTTGTCCCTCAGACATTGATGTTGCCCTCTGCTACAGTGCCTTCTCTGGACAGTGCCCATTTCCTCTCCCCGTCCTTACTGCTCTGCAGCCAATCACTGAGCAGCTTGCTCTCGGTTCCCTCTGCCCTCTCTGTCCTTCACAGTCTGGCCATGAAGTGTGTGCTCCATGGGAGGTGAGAAGACCCACAGTCCTCTGTCTCTTTATATTCTTAGCATCAGACCACTACTCAAAGCCACAACACGTAGATGGAGATGAGAATGGTAGACTAGTGGTGCACACTGTGGTTGTTAAATGGGTGTGGTTGCTGTTTCTGCAGAGTGTCAGAGGGTGTGGAACATTATCTGGATCTGCTGGCTGCTCTTCACTCAGAGGATCAACATGAAGTAAGGGTGAAAACAGTCAGATAATATAACAGTCAGCTTTGGGTATATTTTTGTTCATCTTGCAAGCAGATGTGTGAGAAGTCAGAATGAACTTTCTTAAGATGTTAACTAACATCTGTTTGCTTTACGTGCCTTTCTCAGGTTCATGCTGAAGCCCCTCCCCTCCCCAGGTTGCCCCAGCTTTACCTGGAGGCTGGCGCTGCCTTGCTCATGGCCCGGCGGCCTGTAGATTGCACGGCGCTGTGCAACGAGGTCATCGGCACAACACTGGAAATGCTGCCAGAAAAGCTGGTGTTGGACGATCCAGAGGAAAGGGACGAGGCAAAAACCAGGGATGTGGGCGGAGAGAAGGTGGCGATGTTGCTCTGGACAGGGGCGGCCTACCTCCTGCAGGGCCACTGCCACACTCACCTGAAGGACTGGAGACAGGCTGTGACTCACTACACTAGGTCTGTGAGATGGAGCTGTGTTTTTTTTTATGTCATCAAATGATCAAGTTAATACACCAACACATCCTATAAGGTCATATTCTGCATCACAGGTGCATCAACCTCCTCGTAAAGGTCCGCTTTAAAAAACAAGGTGACTACTTTCCTTTAGAAAGAAATTTGGAGAAAAATTCCCACTTTTACACTACTTCCAGCTACTGTTGCTTCATGCATTTTAATCCATTGATGTTCACATACAGGTTTCCAACCACAGATCCCCAGTGCAGACACGGTTGTCAAGCAGGGAACAGATCTGTGTATCCTCCAAAGGTTGAAGGGGCTTTCACTAGCTGGTAGAGGTATCAGCTTCATCCAGACAGACCAACTGAGGGAGGCACTGAGAGATCTCCTGCTCAGCCTGCAGGCATTTCCAGGTGAATGTGTAAAACACAGCTTTATATAATGATGTCACTTTAGGTCCATACATTGGTATTACTGCCTACATGATACAACCCACATTTTCCCAGAGTTTCTTTTTAAATTGTCTGTTAGGTAGTTAAACGGTTTTTATGATTTTCACATCTTATCTTTGAGGTTTTTAGACACAGCACCTACGTTTCTCTTCAGGCAGGAGCTAAGAACTGTTGGCACTGCCGTGAATCCACCACAGGACTGTAGTGAATCTGTGCTGGGTTTGTGTGCACCTTTGTCAGAACACATCATCATGCTGTATGTGCTGTCTCAGAGTGTGTGGGTGCAGGGCTGTGGTGCGGTGAAGTGCTTTGGAGGCTTGGCCGGAGACAGGAGGCAGCAGCTTGTTGGGAAAAGACGTGGAGCTTCACCGCACAATCCTCAGTGGAGTAAGAAGCTGTCATTCTTAAATTCACCATCTTCACTATTTTTTTTCTGCATGCAGATAAACTCAAATAAAAGGAGAGAAGCTAAAATCGGATCACAGGTGGTCACTCAAGATGCATTTGAGATACATTCTGATGCCACATTCATATAAACTGCAGTCCGTCTTGGTTGGGTCAAGATACAATTTGAATATTTATGTAATCAAATAAATATGTATGTAATCAAAACATACATATTAAAAAAGGGAGGTCAAACAAAATAAAATTTTAACAAAATTTTAAGCCCATAGTATTTTAATTAGTCCCTTGTTTCTTTATTTAGAGCACAGTAGCTATACTGTGATGTTGCTCTCTTAACTGTCGGCTTGCCTTTTGTATTGCAGGGATCTCCCTGTGTACCTAGAGGAGCCCCAGTCTGGCCCTTCATTGGACTCCACAGAGCTGCGGCACAGAATACGGGAACTTGGTCTTACCTAGTTAACCTTGGGACAAAAGAATAATGCCCTATCATTTACTGAATAGAATCAACTTTCTCTGGTCTGTGAACTGAACTTACTTATTACTGGGGTAATAAAATAAAGCATATTGTAAAGACTGAAGGTGTTTGAGACTGACAATGAACACAGTTTGAAAGTGGTTTATGTACGGAATGTTAAAAGATAATACAACATATTGTAACAGTGTTTGCTCATTAAAGATCTATCTGATTTACTAGGAAAAAGTGTATGTTGGGCAGGCAAGAGTAATGAAGACTGTTACTGCAATAATTAGTAGGAATTTTCAGTAAAAAAAAATGCACATACAACTTAAGAAGAAACACGCCGTAAACTGTTAATGCTGTTTAAATAGCTATAAATAGAGCTCCACGCTTGCACAGTTATTTACACGCATAATCCAAGAGTAAAAAATCGTGTTTTTTCCCCATTCTTTAATATCAACGCGGTAAACGGTAATTGGAGAATTCCAGTTTGGCGACAAACCAATTAGAGATGAGGTGATGACAATAGGAACAGCCCACTCATTTATAATTGGTCGAAGTTCCACAATACTCCCAATGACGACAAATCATCGATTCTGTCATTGGTTGTAGAATATGTCAGACAGCCTCCAGCCAATCAGATAGCATGATGCATCCAGCTCATGATATAACTGTAAAGAAAAGCACGGAAACTGCTGCTCTTTCGTGTGAAATCACAGAGAAACGAGAACCGGTTAAGCCTCTTAAACATTTAGCTAGAATTTCTTTATTTATTAATAGTAATCCAGGTTAACGACCATGGCCTCGGGAGGGGAGTAAGTAGACATGTTTCAAGCCTATTAAAACGCGTTTTGAACAATGGCTTTCAGCAAATGCCCTTTAATTTGTTAACGCTAGCCCCGAATACGGTGGTTTATTAAAGTTAGCTCGATTGCTAATACATTGCCGAGTTTCCTAGCAGGGGAGCTAATGGGGTCAGTTACTTCATCCTCCGCACTTTTGTCCGTTGGTGGAATAAACTAATACTGTAAATCTAATGACATTTAGTATCGTGTCCCGACGAATTGTTTACAGTTGTTCAACTGTTGTCGTTGGCGAGTTTGCGGCTTTGAGCTAGCCAGCCTTGTGACAGCGACTTGACAAAGCGTAGTCATTGCTGTCGTGTTTAAATGCTAACATTAGCTTAGCAACAGTGTCAAGGCCAAAGCCATCTATCGTCATACCGAGAAATTGGCCTATCCACCGGCTAATAGCCTGTCTTGACTGTAGACATCAAATTTTACTCAACAAATATAAATGTACCCAGCAAATGGCACACACTTGGTAAATAGGCCAACCATTTTACGAAAGAAAACGCTAGTCATCCAGATGGCTAACACCGTGACGAGCTGCCTCTAGCCACTCTACAGTGCACCAAGCTAGCAGGCTAACAGGGCTGTCTATTCATTCCAAATGATCGACAATATACTTGGGCTTTATTTCGCTGTTAGCTAAACAGTCTTGAAATACCGCATACGAGTAACATGTAGTCAACGGTTATGTTGACAGCTAAAGTATTTAAAGTCATGGTAGAGCTATAACGTTTGTCTTTTGAAAAGGACAATCTAGCTAGCTAACAAAGTTTTTTTTTTTTTCTAATTCTTTTGCTGTGTCATCTGGGCTCCCTTGCTCGCCAGTCAGTTAGCTTAAAGGCTACCATTAGCATGCTAACAACATGAAAGAGAAACTACATAACCAGTCCAAGAGTTTTCTAGAATCGTGAGGCTTTTGAGCTTTAACGTATTAGTTCGTTTCTAACAGTATGTTGAACGTAGATGTGTGGATTTTCCATATTTATCGCTCGGTCATTGTAAATTAGCAAATTGTGTGAACGACCTGTTAGCACTTACGGTTAATGAGATGCATGCTTGTTTATTTATTTTTTAGCCATTATTATTATTATTATCATCAGCCATCATATAGAACATACATACTCACATTAGAATACAAGAATACTTATTGCCTAATGGCTTCTATTAAAATTGTAGTAGAAATACACATACACCAAGTAATATAAGTAGAAATAATACTGACAGACAGCCCAGGAGGTGTTTACACGAGGTAATAAAAAGTTTAAACAATCAATACTCATAACTTAGTTTGAATTCAGCCTTATCGCTGTCTCATGATGTATTTAAATGTCAGTAATTGTTCATTTTGAATTAAACTGGTAAGGAGTTCACTATTTGCATAGAAAGTTTTTTAACAAAGGGACGTTATACAATTTCCCTCTAGACATGCTGTCAAAACTAAACCTGAAACTGAGAAATTTCGTAGAGGACAGTAGGAGCCATGTCCTTCACAGGTAGATTTAGTAAAGTTGCCAAACCTAATATTGATTTCCTGTAGAACATAGGAATCATATCTTTTTTTTCTGTTGCACAGTTAGTGTCTTATTTGATCATCTTAGTTGTTGATGCAGCTGTATGAAACTTATATAAGTCTTCTTTTTGATCAGTTAGTTTTATCCCTTTCTCATTATCATAGATCCAAAAATGATGATCTAGCCACTGCAATTCTGAAACAGAAGAACAGACCCAACAGACTGATTGTTGATGAATCCATCAATGAGGACAACAGTGTGGTCTCTCTCTCTCAGGTAAACATTTAGAAGGTTTCATCCATGATTGATGTTGCTACAAATTCACAAATCTCTGATTGATCACCAATATCAAAAACATTTTTCATTTGGATATTTCAATGCACTGAGATTCATAAAATAACTTGTGTATAATTTGTCCTAAGACCAAGATGGATGAGCTGCAGCTCTTCCGTGGAGACACAGTGCTGATGAAGGGAAAGAAGCGAAGGGAGACTGTGTGCATCGTGCTGTCTGATGACACTTGTTCAGACGAAAAGGTTCGCATGAACAGAGTGGTCCGCAACAATCTGAGGGTCCGTCTGGGTGACGTCATCAGGTGGGGGAAAAGCACACACTCGTCTTAAGTTTTTTTTTCGCCACAGCCCTTTAAAGTAGAATCGGCATCAAGTCTAATGTCTCCCTCAGCATTCAGCCATGTCCCGATGTGAAGTATGGAAAGAGGATCCACGTCCTCCCAATCGATGACACAGTAGAAGGAATTACTGGCAACCTGTTTGAGGTCTACCTGAAGCCATACTTCTTAGAGGCTTACAGGCCAATCCGCAAAGGTGAGTACCACTTAACAGTGTCAAGATTAGGCTGATTCTGTCTGTTTTATACTATGCCACCATATAACTTAGGGGTGATAATACTGTTGTCTTTCACCTTGTGAAGGTGATATTTTCCTGGTCAGAGGTGGCATGCGTGCTGTGGAGTTTAAGGTGGTGGAGACCGATCCCTCCCCGTACTGCATCGTTGCTCCTGACACAGTCATCCATTGTGAGGGAGAACCAATCAGGAGAGAGGTGGGCATCGGGTACAGTGCCCTGGTTTTGAGTTTACTGAAGATAAACCACGTTGAAATTTGAACATCTTGTGTCCAAACACGCAGGATGAGGAAGAGTCCCTGAACGAGGTGGGCTATGATGACATTGGAGGAGTGAGGAAGCAGTTAGCTCAGATCAAAGAGATGGTGGAGCTGCCTCTGAGACACCCTGCACTGTTCAAGGCCATTGGAGTCAAGGTGAGGCATCCTTCATTTGCATGGAGGAACAAGCAAAAGCATTTGGCACTGTGGAATAATTTCTATTTTAAAACATGCAGCAATTGTGCTACAATTGTACGTGGGCAGGAATGACCGGTGGCAAACATTGATAAATTTTAGTCAGATGTTGCTGTGTAACACATGATGTTGGGTCACTTCAGAAATACACTTATCCTGATGTACCCTACATGTGTTTAATCACAAGAGTAAAGCAAGAAGTAAACCTACCTTGCAACTTGTGTAGTTTATTTGCCCCTTTTTGGTTTTATTCAGCTTAACTCTTGATTTGCATTTTGATGTCGTTGTGAAGGCGAATGACTCTGATTTCGAACTTGTTTTTTTTTTTTTTTTTGTTTTTTTTCCTTCCGTTCTTAGCCCCCGCGTGGAATCCTGCTGTATGGACCCCCTGGAACTGGAAAGACCTTGATTGCCAGAGCTGTGGCCAACGAAACTGGAGCTTTCTTCTTCCTGATTAATGGTGTGAACACCTATCTGTATTTGTCTTCATTTTATGATAATATAGGGTTTTGTCCCTGACAGCATTGCCGTACAGTTGCTGTTGTTTTTTTTTTTTTCGACTCATCAGTTGGGGGCGCTGTGGCTTAAGGAGTATTTATCCGGCTCCTATCAATAGTTGATGGATATTCTATGAGGAACAAAATTTAATATTTGCATCATTTAGATCAGGTTTTTCAAGAAAAAAACCTTTACAAAAGACTGTATAAAGGCTGCTTGCCAGTTGGCTGCAGGGAGCGCAGCCAGCTGGCATCTGTTACACATGTAGTTTTGCCATGCATGTACTGTATGCTTTTGGCAATGTCTTAAACACACAGTAATGTGTTTATCTGATACCAGAGAACTTGTGATTCATACGTAGCAGTTGAGTATCGCATTGGCCTCTGAAATCACAATGTTCGGCTCTCCGTTTCGAAGGTCCTGAGATCATGAGCAAGCTGGCAGGAGAGAGCGAGAGTAACCTGAGAAAGGCCTTCGAGGAGGCAGAGAAGAACGCTCCCGCCATCATCTTTATCGATGAGCTCGACGCAATTGCTCCTAAGAGGGAGAAGGTGAGTGGGAAGAGAGGAGAACTAAATGGACAGCTGGATATAACCGTACAAAGTCTGTGTTTCAGAGTGTAATAAGACGCTCTGAAATTGCAGTGTAGTCTTTAATGATTTTTTTTTCCCCTTTTGAACATTAATCTTTCACATGCTGAATTTAAATATAGATGACAGGTGCTGTGTGGTCCCATTGCCAACCGGATCACCGACTGTGCTCGGAATGAGTCCAATCACTGATGGTCAGGTAGAGATTTGAACGTGAACAGTATGACCGACAGTGTACGTTGTGTTCTTCATAGACCCACGGAGAGGTGGAGAGGCGCATTGTTTCTCAGCTGCTGACTCTTATGGACGGCCTGAAACAGAGAGCTCACGTCATCGTCATGGCCGCCACCAACAGACCCAACAGCATCGACCCAGCCCTCAGGAGATTTGGTAGGTTATATTTCCATCACCTATTCAGCTGCTGCAGTAACTGAGAACCAGAAGCAGTTTAATCATCATTCCTATAGGTTATGTTGAACTACATTTTTCAGGGATGTTGGACATGTGTCCCCCTGATATTCGTCTTTTAAAATGTTGGGTGAAATTTCTTGCACCCATAGCCAACATTAAACAAAAGCAACGTAGTTTGAAATGTTACTCCTGCTGCCACATGATTAGAGAGGAAGCGAGGAGTTGCTGTAGCTGTTGCTCTTGAATCTGTTTCACGGGAACCACTAAGCGTGTGCTCGATCCCCCGCTGCCTCCAGGGCGCTTCGATCGGGAAGTGGACATTGGCATCCCTGACGCCACTGGCAGATTGGAGATTCTTCAGATTCACACCAAAAACATGAAGCTGGCTGACGACGTCGACTTGGAGCAGGTCTGTACGCGCACTTCTCTCTTCTACCTCACCACGCAGCACCTCTCTGGAGGAGAGGCGGGGTCATGTGAGCCCTCCCTGTCTTTATATAGGTGGCCAATGAGACCCATGGGCACGTGGGTGCAGATCTGGCTGCCCTCTGCTCCGAGGCCGCCCTGCAGGCCATCAGGAAGAAGATGGACCTGATCGACCTCGAGGATGAGACCATCGACGCCGAGGTCATGAACTCGCTCGCCGTCACAATGGATGACTTCAAGGTAAGGCTGGTCATTGGGTTTTTGCAATGGGTCGCGAGTGAGATGGTGCCGCGCGGTCCGCAGGGGGTACTCTTAGTCCATACTAACTCACCCCGGCACTGTTCTGCAGTGGGCCCTGAGCCAGAGCAACCCATCAGCATTGAGGGAGACGGTTGTGGAGGTCCCCAACATCACCTGGGAGGATATCGGAGGTCTGGATGATGTGAAGAGGGAGCTGCAGGAGTTGGTGCAGGTATGAAGGTCTCTCGGGAGGGAAATCATCTCTGAAGTTGATGCACCACACACTGTCAATTTTTAGGTTTTGCGTTACTTAATGTTTTTTCCCCCCCAAACCTTTTCTCTAAATTCAGTACCCAGTGGAGCACCCAGACAAGTTCCTCAAGTTTGGCATGACCCCTTCCAAGGGTGTGCTGTTCTATGGTCCTCCTGGCTGTGGTAAGACTCTGCTGGCCAAAGCCATCGCCAATGAGTGTCAGGCGAATTTCATCTCCATCAAAGGACCTGAGCTGCTCACCATGTGGTTTGGAGAGTCTGAGGCCAACGTCAGAGAGATCTTTGATAAGGTAAGAAGGTTTTTGTTTTGTGTTTTGTTTTTTTTTTAGGCTGTCCGTTTCAGAGCTTGAGTGCAGACAAGAATTAATTTTAGGGGTTTCCCATCTAATCTGCACATCCTTCATTTATCTCAGCTAATTTCGTGCATAAGAATAAATTTTTGTATCCATTTCCAAGACGATTTTGTGTCCACGCGACGTTTTCAGGCTCGTCAAGCAGCCCCGTGTGTCCTCTTCTTCGACGAGCTGGACTCCATAGCCAAGGCCCGTGGCGGCAACGTGGGAGACGGTGGCGGAGCGGCCGACCGTGTCATCAACCAGATCCTGACCGAGATGGACGGAATGTCCAGCAAGAAGAACGTCTTCATCATTGGGGCCACGAACAGACCGGACATCATCGACCCCGCCATCCTGAGACCCGGCCGTCTGGATCAGCTCATCTACATCCCCCTGCCTGACGAGAAGAGCAGGATCAGCATCCTGAAGGCCAACCTCCGCAAGAGTCCCATCAGCAAGGTGACCGTGCTGCTCCTCAGACACACTGCTTTTTATACACCATTTGTAGTAGTAGTTGTTTGGAGAACTGACGATTAATTGTTATAAAGGCTTCTCTGTCGAGTGAGTTTATTGGTTAAATTCTGATGAATAACTCGGACTCAACACTTAAATTTTTAACACTCTTCTGTTTGATAGGATGTAGACCTGGACTTCCTGGCCAAGATGACCAACGGCTTCTCTGGAGCCGATCTTACAGAGATCTGCCAGCGGGCGTGTAAGCTGGCCATCAGAGAGAGCATCGAGAATGAGATCCGCCGAGAGAGGGAGAGGCAGACCAACCCGTCAGCGATGGTCTGTACTTGTTCCATCCTGCTCCTGCATGCCAGTGCTCCCGCTTTTTTTCATTTTGATGACCCCTTTTCTTCCCCTCCCCCGCAGGAGGTAGAGGAGGACGATCCTGTGCCGGAGATCAGGAAGGACCACTTTGAAGAGGCAATGCGATTTGCCCGCCGCTCCGTCAGTGACAACGACATTCGCAAATACGAGATGTTCGCCCAGACACTGCAGCAGAGCCGCGGCTTCGGCAGCTTCAGGTGACGTTTCCTATCGACGCAGATGTGTGTCTAAGCTTTGTCGAATGACGTCATGCAAGTGGATTGTCACTCTTTTTTTTTTTTTTTAATATTACTCTACACATCCAAGGAATAAAACTGCCAGAAATATTAGGAGGTGCTATATTACAGGGTAATGTGCATATTAAAAAAAGACAACTAATTTTGCTCTGTCTTTCAGGTTTCCCTCCAGTGCAGCAGGCGGCAGCGGTCCAAGCCACGGTTCAGGAGGAACTGGCACCGGTCCAGTGTTCAATGAAGACAACGACGACGACCTTTATGGATAAATCTACACTGCCCCACAGTGGTCAGTACCGGGATCACACCTGTACAAATTCTCACCAGATTCCACATTTTTAGGACTTTGTGCTTCTTTCATGTGTTTCTCTTCTTTTTTTTTTTTTTTTCTTTTTTTTGTATGATTTTTTTTCCCTCGGAGAAAGCATGTAGCTGCTTGGTTTGCCCTGGCTTTGATGTGGGTGGGGGTAAGGGGATGTTGGAAACGGAAGGTTGAGTGACTGACTGCAGACGATTTTTTTTTTGTTGTTGTTGTTTTTTGGTGGGGTGGGGGGGGGTTTATTGAGTGGCCTCATTCTCAGTGTATCACAACCAACATGAATGGCTTTAGTGACGGGATTCTACGCTAGAAAGAAAAGAAGAAAAAAAACAAAACATATTGCTAATGACTTCCTCTTTTTTTTTAAAAAAAAAATAAACGGTAGCATATAATGTATTACAAATTTGTCAAGGTTATGTTGTTAAAAATAAAATCTCACCAAATGGAGGTGTTACAGGTGTCTGTTTTTAAAATTCTTTATTGAAACAGAGTTGACGTACAGTTCTCGCTTTCTTATTCAATGGCTTGACAGAAGGGACAGATGGGAGACAGAGGGGGACGGAAGTGACATGCGACAAAGCTCTTGACTGGCCACCCAGACATTTTGATTAGATGGTGTGACTCAGCCAAGGCATGATTTCAAGCCATTGATTTTGTTATGATGCAGCCTGACAACCAAAAAGTTCTTTAAAAGATAATTCATCCTGGATCAGTAGTGTGGGGAAAAATGTGCTGCTGCTGTGACTCAGAGATGATTAACTCTTATCCCACTCAGATGGTTTTGTCTTTGTGAAGCGTCGCGGGCGCCGTGTGATCGGAGCCGCAGTTCTGTCACTGACCACACGGGGTCACTCTGGCAGAAGAAGAAAGTTCGATCCCGCTGGAGGAAGAAATGATTATTTTTTACTGCAAACTCTGTTAAACGCGTGACTGCAATAGCACGTAAACGACCAGTGTTTGTCACGCAAAGATTCTTATTCACCCCAAAGAGAAATGGGGGGGGGGGTAGTTCCGATTATAATTGAATTTAACTTGAAGATTTGGTTTCTTCAGTGGACGTGGCAACAATCATTTAGAAATCAAGCACTGCATCACGTGGGGTGGCTTCAGTAAGCATCATGGAAGGGGAAATGAGGATGTTCAGCATCTCTCCACACTCTCTCACCATCCCGCTGTGGAGGGAAAAACAACAAATTACTCCCGCGTGCATTATAGGGTGTGTATATGGTACGAATGAATCGTCACATGCGCTATCTGTATTTGCAACAGCTCGTAACAACACGAGATAAGATGCTTGTCGCAGTACACCTCTGCTGCGCATGCGAGAGATTCACTGAAATCCACCGCGAAACAGGCCGAGGTTTCAGGCCACCGGCGAGTCTTGTAGACTGAGAACAAGTGGCGTTTAAAATCAGTGACTCGCCTCCACCGATGGGACGATGAAACGTCGTTGCGGTTCAGCGATCCAATCAGCGCCATGTCGTCGTCCGACAGGGAGAAGTCAAACACCCGCAAGTTCTGCTGGATCCTGGAGGGCGTCACGCTTTTAGGGATGCACGCCACGCCCCTTTGAGCATGCCACCTGCGAATGTCACGTGATGCGGGGTGTTGTTTAGGTTAGGACAGAACTGAGGAAGCTGTGAAAGCTGTCGGGCGTTTCCGGGCCTGGGGTTGGGAAGTAGCCCCACCGTACCTGAGAATAACCTGGGCAGGTGTCTTCTGGCACCTCTGGGCAACAGCCCCCAGGCGGGGATCCTCCAGCAGGCTTGGTTCGTCCGGGGAGGCCCAGGGTCTGTCCCCGCTGCCCAGAGGACTGTAGGCTGTCACGCAAACTGCCACTGACCTGGGCAGAGGTACGAGCACCGTCACTGACACAACAGTGACGTTATTTTCATGGTGTTGAGCTCCAAGATGTCGGAACGCGGTTTAGATTACATATTAAATGGGTGTTAACACTGACCGACAGTGTGACAGCAGGTCCGCTTGAGACAAATAAGGATGGCATTCCACCTGTGGCAGAACAATACACACAATTTTGAAGGTTTTCTGAGCGTATTTCTGAATACCATAGTTACTACCATCAATCAGTCATCAAATTTATTTTTTTTTGGCTTATGAGAAAGTGACGTTGTACCTGGTTAATCACAGGTCTGTGTCTGGCCATGCTGATGATGTCGTCAGTCTGTGCCGCATTGAAGTTGGAAAGTCCTATGGCCTTGACCAGACCTTTATCCACTAGACTCTCCATGGCCGCCCAGGTGTGTCTGTAGTGTGTGTCAGAGTAACGGATGCTTCCATCTGCCCGTCGAGGCATCAGCTCCGCCCCCCGCCTAAAGCATGAACATGCAAAAGGCTGCTTCAGGTGCCGAGGCAAGAAGTGTTATACAGTTTTCACCTTTGCGTTGCTCGACAATCGGACAGTTTATTGTGCGCGCGCGCGAAGCTGCTCACTGAAATGCCATGGGCCAGTGCATGAGGTAAAGGTCCAGGTAGGTGAGGCCCAGGTGGGCCAGGCTGGTCCTGCACGCCTCCTCCACATCCTCTGGGTCGTGCTTGGTGTTCCACAGTTTGGAAGTGACAAACACCTCTTCACGATGCAGAGCCTTAAGAGTGGAAATACAGTAATGTCTCACCCAACTATTTCCCACATCTTTGCAGAGTGAATATCTAAACCTTGATTGTCGCTTAACTCCAGCTCTAATTTTGACCTTTCTGACACGTAACACTATTTCAGCTACTACTTTCCTTTTTTTTGTTAAGAATTAACGACAAAGCTCAACTTGAAAGACAACATGGATGAGAGGTTTTAATATTAGTAATGGCAGGTGTAAATGAGAGCTGGTTTAACTACTGATGAAGTGATTCAGTTGAAAGCTCCAAATACAACGGACCCGGAGTTGAGGCTAGAGATTCCGAGGTGAAGAACAAACTGCCAAGATAGATACGACCGAGCTTTTCACCTTGCCTGGACCGACCCTCAGAGCCAGCGCCTCTCCCACCTCCTGTTCATTGCCGTACGCAGCGGCGCAGTCGATGTGTCTGTACCCACAGTCTAAAGCTGCCAGCACCGCCTGCTTCACCTGGGAAACACAAGGTGATACAGACTTTTTCTGATCCAGTAATGTTAACAAAGCCTGTGTAAGTGTTTATAGATCTACCTGTCCTGGAGCACTCTTCCACGTGCCAAGTCCGACCAAAGGCATCTTCTGCCCCGTCGAGAGAGTCACAAAGGTGTTCATGTTCCAGCTCTGAGGACCCGATGGAGAGAAGACAGTGGCAAGGGACTGTGATGCGTTCACCTTCTCTATGGAAATGGACCTGGGGGCTGTTCAGTCATCATGAATAAGTCCTAATACTCTGTTACTGATTGTCAAGTCGCATCCGAATTCGTTAACTCCTGCACTGCAGCAGGGGTCATGTGTGCCTATATGCTGCGTGTGCAAAAGCCTTTCATGTGGCTGTGTACATCATACGTGTAGGCATTAAAAAATAATTTTGTTTGTTGACCTGCTTTTTTAATCTCTTCTTTTGTTCCCTCTCTGAGCTGAAAAGAACATTTCAGTGGAAATATAAACTCTCTGCGAACCCAGCCTCACAGCCAGAAATAGCTGATACAGCTATATGCCATTAGTCACAGCGCGGTGTTACTGCAGCACATCTCAGGGAGCCTTCCCATGATCCACTAATTGTCTGCTACATCCTTACCACGCGATGCACACACAAGCTTTATTTTTCCATCGACCACCGAAGCTGTTGCACATGACCGGTGTCTCTCTACACACATTGTCTGCACTGAATATCTCCTGACCCTGCTGCAGAACATTGTCCAACACAGTGAGCAAAGGATGCACAGATGAAATGTCGAGAGCAAAAGATTTTAATTCATACCTGGGATCGCTCTGGAAACTACACCATGGATCATCTGTGGTCCACCTAGATTTGAACAGGCTGAGGTCAAAGTCTGTCTTCATTTGTTTAGTTTATCTGTAACTCAAACTGATGGAAAATGTCCAAACTCCAGTGTGCTTACCAGAACAACACAAACACACTGAGTATTCCTAATGTCTTATCACGCAGGTTTTTAAAGGCTTTTCTTTGTGTTAATAGATCAGTTGTTTTAATAAGGAGTTCATGTGGCATTTGTTGTGGTTTGTTTCCACTGTTGTATTTGAATGTCACTAGACAAGACAGATTTATATGAACAGATGTAAGACTTTTTCATTAAAGGCAAATGCCCCCCATCTGGTTCTTCTGTGTTCTGCTCATTGTGGGACCTGGTGAGTTTCTCTCTATAATATTGCAAAGTATTGATCTCACTCTCACAAGTGCCACTGAGACGAGTGTTGTGCTTTATACAGATGAAACATGTGAATTGAGTTAAACCTTCAGGACGGAGAAGCTCAGGTGAAAATGATGAAGTTAATCACTGAGGCTCTGGAGCGGAGCAGACACATCGTTAGTGTGATCAGGAACACCTGCGCCCACCTGGCTCACGTGTTCCTGATCACCTGAAAACACAAGTTATATCAGGACCTCAGATGGCCTGGGCTCCTCAGTCTGTTTCATGACATGGGTGAAGGTGGAAGGCTAAGTTTGGCACCTGGAGGAAAAAACACAAAAAAGTATTCTAGCTTTGTGAGAACTTGGAGTGTGCGTCTCTCAGAGATCAGGGGCAAGGCATGCAATGTTCTGCTGGAGGAAAGAGTTTTGGTTTTTACAAACCAGCGTGAGCCTTCAATGCATCATAGCTAAGGGAGTGTGAAGGGGTTAGGGTTAAAAAATCCTGAGTCCAGACACTCACTCTGAAAAATGAATGAATATATATATATATAGATAGATGCCTACACACCTCAATAATCAGCTGATGTATGCAGCGGCAACAGTAATCCTAGAGATGCTTGGCTACAAGATGAACAGCATGAATAGTAGCCAGAAGGAGCGAGCCCCATGGAGGAGAAGGCTAGAGGCAAAAATCGTGGTGGTACGGAAAGAAGTCAGCCTTCTAACAAAACTAAGCAGGGGTGTGAATGTAAGGAAAGAGCTGCCCAGGAAATACAACAAGCTGCCCACAGCTGAGGCACTGGAGACTGCTAAGCAAAGGCTCACAGCCCTAGCTACCCGCCTAAAGAGGTACACAAGAGAGGTAGAGGCCAGGAGAATAAACAGGGTGTTCTCCACCAACCCAGCTAAGGTCTACTCTCAATGGCAGGGTAACAGGATGACAATGGAGCCACCCAGGGCTGAGACTGAGCAATACTGGAAGAGTATCTGGGAGAAAGAGGCAACCCACAACACTAATGCCCAATGGCTGAAAGACTTACAAGCAGAGCACAGCCAACTCCCAGAACAAGACCCAGTAGTCTTTACGCTAGCAGACATCCAAACCAGATAATGAAGAGCTGTACAGCCCCAGGGCCTGACATGATACATGCCTACTGGCTCAAGAAGCTGACTGCACTCCATGAACGCCTAGCAGCACAGATGAACCAGCTGCTAATATTGAGAAACCACCCAGAGTGGCTAACCCAAGGCTGGACAGTCCTCATAATGAAGGACCCCCAGAAGGGAACAATACCATCCAATTACCGGCCTATAACCTGCCTCAGCACCACATGGAAGCTCCTATCAGGCATCATAGTGGCTAAGATGAGTAGGCACATGGAGCAATACATGAGCAGAGCACACAAAGGTGTTTGCAAGATGAGGAACACCAACCTGTGCACTGCCTGGATTGACTACAAGAAGGACTATGATTCGATACCACACACATGGATACTGGAGTGCCTAAAGCTGCACAACATCAATAGGACCCTAAGACCACTGGGAACCACTGGGCCCATCATGGAAGGACAAGCCCTTGCATGGCATGTACCACTGACAAATTGAAGAAGTGGCTGATATGGACAAAACATACCAGTGGCTGGAAAAGGCTGGACTGAAAGACAGCAGAGAGGCACTAATCATGGCAGCACAGAACAAGGCCCTAAACACCAGAGCAATAGAGGCTGGGATCTACCACACCAGACAAGACCCCAGGTGCAGGCTGTGCAGAGAAGGCCCTGAGACAGTCCAACACATCACAGCAGGGTGTAAGATGCTGGCAGGCAAGGCATACATGGAGCGGCATAACCAGGTAGCGGGCATAGTATACAGGAACATCTGTACAGAGTATGGACTGGAGGTCCCAGAGTCCGGATGGGAGACACCCCCAAAGGTGACAGAGAACAAACAGGCCAAGATCCTGTGGGACTTCCAGATCTAGACTGACAAGATGGTGATGGCCAATCAGCCTGACATAGTGGTGGTGGATAAACTTCGGAAGACAGTAGTAGTGATAGATGTAGCAATCCCCAGCAATAGCAACATCAGAAAGAAAGAACATGAGAAGCTCGAGAAATACCAAGGGCTGAAAGAGGAGATAGAGAAAATGTGGGGTGTGAAGGCAACTGTGGTACCAATAGTGATCGGGGCACCAGGGGCGGTGACCCCCAAGCTGGAAGGATGGCTCCAACAGATACCAGGAACAACATCAGAGATGTCTGTCCAAAAGATCGCAATGCTAGGAACAGCTAAGATCCTGCGCAGAACCCTCAGACTCCCAGGCCTCTGGTAGAGGACCTGAGTCTGAAGGAGACACCGCCCAGGTGGGCGAGAGGGAGATTTTTTTTTATATATATATATATATATATGAATGAAGAAACAGCTTTCTCTCTCGTGTGTGTGTGTGAGATCAATAAAGTATCTATCTTACACGTTGAACCAAAGATAAGACCTAAACGAGGTCATTAATTTGTGTCCAAAAACACTCATGAAGGCGTGAATTTCAGATGCGCACCAGATCACACTCAAAAGAAAAATGACAGAAGAAACCATTTACTTCACACATTCGGTTTATTTTGTTTCCATTTTGAAAAGATCATAAATACTGTCAAATGCACATAAGCAGTAGTAGTGAGTCTTTCAGCAGCAGCACATGTGCGTTGTGGTTGTAGCCACAGTCCAACATCCTGTGAGGCTCGCAGAGGCAGGACGCTCACTCAGGCAAGTCATTCAGGTCTCTCCCCTACATCTCAGAGTTTTTGTCAGGACTTTTTGTGACATAAAAAGTGCATTTTTCAACATGTTGCATCCACGCATTTCCCCGTACACGTGATATTGGTGACCACACACATCTCGTCGTCGGTGTAAACTACAGTCGCGCTGAGCGCAGAGCTGAGGAGAGCCCCCCCGCAGCCGGGACAGAGAACAGCTGCTGCAAGACCCGTTTCCTAAACAGGGTTGTCTACTTGAAAAAACAGACTTAAAGTTCGATGAATAGATGTTAGAGAACAACAGAAGCAGAGCGAGGACTTCATGAAACCAAAGAGTAGACACTGAGGCGGTATGCTCTTGGCGCTGCTCACAGTAGCACCGTGGCATGGAGCAGGAAGCAGAATATAAACAGAGCTGGTCTTCCTGGAGGAAGGCTCCAGCTCCAGCTCCCAGTTTCTTCAGCTTGACTTCGTGCTTACACTCTTCTAGCAAATCCAACCTCTTACTTGTTTGGCACTTTGCAGGGATGTATTGGCAAAATTCCTCCATCTTTTATCAGATCGCTTGCTAAAACACATCCATACTTACATACAGTACCGTACGGTGATGGATTTTGCATTGCTTACTTACGGTTTTCCCAAGACCACCAGCTCCCGGTGGTCACGTCTAACACAGCATAGAGCACCGTCTGTTGTGCACTTAACATGGCTAATTGTATATGTTACCAGTGTGTGTGTGTGTGTGTGTTCACATGTGGTATGACACCAGGCTAAGGCACCTAAATGTTCCTCAAATAGGGGAAGCACCCATATTGTGTGCAGAGTGTATGACCCAAACTTGCACCGCTGTTCCAGCGTGTGATTGTCATTCTCAGATTTTTCCAATGCAGCTAACAAATGCTAGTATTATTTAGAGTAATGCGCGGCTGCGCTGTGGCACAGAATACAACTGATTAAGGAGAGACAGTTCATACTACACAGCAAACAGTCTACAGACTTAAAGCACAGTGCTTTATTAGACTGAAACCATGAGAAAAGCAGGTGGCAGTGGTGGAGTCATGTTAAAACTGGGGTTTGCGCTGAACACGCTGAAGCTGCTGGTACGCTCAAGGTATAAATAAATAATCCCATTTGGAATCTCCTTTGGAAAAAAGAAAAATACCAGAAACGATTTTTTAAAAAAAACATCTCACGCTTCATCCTATCACAAAAAATGAGGATCAGAGAGTTGGACAGCATATAAAACCACTGACAGATTCGTAAAAAACAGAGTTAAGAAAAAAAGTTCTGGCAAAGGCGCTGAGCCCATCCTCAGCACCGCTCCACTGTGCGGGTGCTTGTGTGTGTGTGTGTCTGTGTCTGTGTGCGTGTGCTTGAGCCAAAAGACAACACAAACACAAATAATTACATCTTCATACTGCCTTTTTGTGTTGGCATTCTTCCGTCATCCTCCCACTGTGAAGTCCCTACAAACAGCTCCTGAGCGCTGTGTGCATCAACACAGGGCATGGGATGGTTAACTACAATATAGATCTAAATATAAAGGAAGGAGTGGATGAAGTGGTGTTGAGGGCTGTTTTTTCTGGGTTGAGTCTGGAGTTTGTGGTGGCGGAGGGTTGGAGGTGAGTCCTTGTCCTCCTATGATTGGGGAAGGTGTTGTCTGATAATTTCTCTGGACTGAGGGGGGATCCGGTCGGGAAAGCGGACTAAAAACTCCACGATGAGGTCACCGCGCTGTGTGGGGTTCTTTGGGAAAGGCAGGCCTTCCCCTCTGAGTCGCTTCACCGTCCCGGGCTTGATGATGTCGAGACAGGGAAGAGAAATGACTCGGTTCTCCAGCGTGGGAATGCTAACTGTGCAGCCACACAACGCCTGGAAAGGGAGAGGAGACGGAGAGGGTTAATATCTTTAGTAGGAATGAAATGCCGAAGTTGTGAATATCCCAGTGACTTAATGTTTCCATGACCTAAAAACATAAGTTTATCTTCCCTCAGTACGTCATCCTTGTGTTTCCTGTGTGTTCATTGTGTGTGTGCAGTTAAGTATGTGACAGAAAGAGACAAATTGTTTTAATATCAAGTACAGCACTTTTGGATATACAGCATTTAGGGCAGGAACATTAGGAAAAACAAAACTTGGCAGTGGTAATGTTTTCCGGTCTGTGTGTGTGTGCGCCAGTGTTGGAGGGGGCTACACATTGCACTGGGGACTAATTTTAGCAACCATCTCATAGCCAGGGCTAATGAAGTGAGGCAGGAATCAGCTGAGCTCGTAAATACTTTGAGGGCTTGTCAGATGGGCTGGCAGGACAAGGAGCACACGCACACGCCCCCCCGCGCACACACACACACACACACACACACACACACACACACACACACACACAAGCCTCACCTCCACATCACAACGCCTGATTAATCCAGTCAGAGTGTAGAGAGCCCTAAACTTAACATGGAGACCTGTGGTTATCACAGCTTCTCAGGCTTTGCAGCGAGCGCCACTCAACAGATTCGCATTGAATTACAAACAACTTAAATTCACAGTCTTGTGAAGGAACATCCTGTTTAATTATGCACTTTCCTTAAAAAAATGCATTTCAAAGCAACTGTTACAAAATGGTTCACGTGATAAAATAAAGTCAGTGAATAAATACCACAAAGGTGTGGAGAAAGAAAGAGAGCCAATAAAGGTTGACCTATAATTCAAAAAGAGTGGGAGTGTTTAGAACAACTTGAGACAGACCCCAGTTTTGAGTCATGTCTCCCCTCTTGCTCTGATTCAGGCAAAATGATCCCAAAACTCCTCTGACGCTCACTGCTAAGAAAAATCAGCAACAGGCGCCACAGTTTTTTGAGTCAAAGCATGTTGTTTGAGGGGCTCAGTCTACTTCTGCCTTTCTCCCTCTGTTTGAACTGTGGCCCGTGTGTCACCATGGCAACCTCTGAGTGCCAGCACACACAGCTGATTCCGATCAGTGGATTAGACACCTTCTCTTCACGCAACTTCAACTGCTTATCCAAACACATTCACCGCTGATTACCTTCAGCTTTGGCCAAAGGCAGCAATCCCACTGCGATTTCTTTTAAAAAAAATTGCATTTTCTAGTTCAGACTAAATTCTTACAAGGGACCTATACTTAGATGGCATTTGTAAGCCATTAAGGCAAGATTTTTATCTTAAATCAACCAGCCCCCTCATGCTGTAATGGAGATTTTGCCTGCCTTGGCACCTACTTAACCACTAAAACCCCAGTCCACAGCATTACCTGGGCAATATTGTATCAAGACAGTTGGGAGATTTCTTTTCTTGTCTGGTGTGTTTTTTGTTTTTTGTAACCAGCAGGGATGGACAAGTGGAGAGCTGACGTTCAGTCCAACAAGCGCAGCAGCTGCTTTAGAGTTTTCCAGCCATGACATCATCCTCCCTTCGCCCGCTATACGTACATTACGGGGTGATTTAGCCCGTGACTGCGATGGAGACTGGTGGCTCATCCTCTTGTTATGAACAATTCCATTCACTAACACGAGTCTTACACACAGAGACAGGTTGCCATGACGCTCAGCATACACTGCCAGCTGATCCAAGGGCCCACTGATTGCATAAGCCTCAACTCAGACAACAGACTCACACACACACAGTGACTTTGCTGTATTTTTAATAATGCTCTGAACTTCCCCTATAGGGGAATCAATAAAGTATCTATCAATCTAGACTTATGTTTATTGCCTGGGGCCATATCCTAACATTAACCATCATTAACCCAGTGTTGGGGTGCTTAATTGGGGTGCTTAACCTGAGCAGGTATGTTTGTTTTTGGCATTAAGGACCAGCTAAAAGTGTCCTCACTAGACTGTGAACTGTCAATTCAGTCCAAACCCTTAATATATGCTCATCCTGACCGCTGGTGGCTGTTTTTGATCAAACTGGCGGGATTAAAACCCATTCACTGCTAAAAAAATGCACACACCTTACTTCCACAGATTCAACATCTTATGCCATCCCGGATAAACAGTACAACTTATTTGCCTTTCTAAATGATAACAGAGGTGGAGCTGTTGAAAGCTGTCCACTTAGCCTTTAGAGCCCATCAGCTACAGTTAGCACCTACGTGCGTTTGGACGTGGGTTTTGTTGCTGAGCTGAGGGCAGCAGTGACAGGTGCGAGATATGCAGTGCTGCAGATGATACCAGCACACTGCAGGGGCCTCATTAATGCCAGAAAGAGCCAAACTATAGATGCGGGTGTGGGTTGGTTTCTGGGAAATCAGTGTGTCAAAGTCGCACTCTGCTCTCTATTTGTGTCTGGCTGCTGTCACAGTGAAGACTCTGCGGCGCTGGAAGTTGCCTCGCGCAGTGTCTCCCAGGAGTCTCCGGCGCGGTCGAACGAGCTCAGTGGTGCCATCGGTGAAGCTGCTCATCAGGGAGTGCTTCAGGCACCACAACAAAATTTAGCAACCAAATAGCAGGGGAAGCACGGTCATGTGTGTTCCCAAATATAGTTCCAATTCTGTTTCTATACATTAGAAAGAGTCATTTTTTCCCCAGTGGAAATAATCACAGTGTTGGCTGTGTTACATTATCTACTGTTGTATTGCATAAGATTTGCCATATTATTTGTGGCCTGGTGTGCAGCACACAGCCGGTGCTGTGTTTTCACTGCAGCATTTAGCATCACGTCTTCAGGGAAGCAGAGCAGAGTGGAGCAGTGGAATATGAGCTCTTATTTGCTTTGGATACTGAATCATCTGACCCACTTCCCTAATATTCCCCGGGTACCCCCCCACACACACACACACATCTTCAGTTCTCTCCCCCATCCCGTCTTTGGCTGCATCAGACTTAAGTCTCTTATCAGGCTGCTGTGAGAGTACAGGGTTTGGGCTGTGGGAGATCTGCAATGCAAACCTAATCACTGTGCAGGTTGGATCAAGCACCATCTACTGCTTAACGTGACTCAATAAGCCGTCGCGTGCTCTCATTAACTAGGCTGTGTGCAGGAAAGCTAGTTTCCCTGCCACCGCTGCTTTTTAGAGAACAAACTGCTCAGAATTGGCCTGAGCACAAACAACCCCCTCTGACATCCCCACCTCTTCGACAGCACCTGCCCTTAAAGCAGACCACGTGAAGAGCAGGCCAGTGAGTGGCAGCGCCATTAGAAACATTACAGCCTGTGCAATTCGCAGACCGACCCGAGCTGCGCTGGACCCGTTGCCCTCGTAGGAGCGGCTAATTAAATGTCCTGCCAGTCACAGTAATAGCAAGCCTGGATTGTCACCACCGCCACACTACGATCCATCTTTAACCGACCGTGTTTGCAAATTCGCTTGCAGATGCTAGAGTGTGTACGCTTGCATGCACGTTTATGCCTGTGTGTGTCGCGCGCACCTTTATGTGTGCCTGCCTGCATGCGTGTTTATGCATATGCATTTATACGGCAGCGAAGAACAGGCGAGGAGGATGGGCTCTGTGCCGGTCACACAAGGACACAACATTCCTGCTGCCTCTCTCGCACTGCAGCGACAGAGACTCTGCTTCCACTGATCTTGCCCTCCGGCAACACACACACACCTCAATATGTTTAATATGACCACCCACTCAGGACGTAATCCTAATCTTAAATTACAGTCACACCACACCACCTCATCCACTGTTTGCCCACGTTGAGTGACAGAATGTTATGAAGAGAAGCAGTGGAGAAAAATTGGTGCCATTTCCAGATATTCTTCGAAAACTTCGCAGCTCTGTGAATGCATTAAATTTCTGCCTGGTTTGCTCCACTGAGAATCAAAGTCCGAACCTCAGCGGCATTGGTTACTCATCTGAATACAGAACTGTGGCAAAGTGAGAGGACTGATGATACAGTGGACAGAGAAGCAGACAGTGAGTCAGAAGGGAGACAGATTAGGTGAAAACCAGCAGACCTACCTCTCTTAGACTGATCTTGCAGTTATAAATGATATTGGAACCATCTCTCTTGAAGTGGGCGTGACCTTTGTCTTTAAGTACAAAGGCTATGTCGGCAGGAATGTTCTCGGGGGTCTCGTCCCCCTCTTTTGGGAAGGTGATCTTAGTCCCCTCTTTCCAGCCCTTCTTGATGACAATGTTAAGGATCTTGTCTTCGGTCCTCATGCTCCGTCCATCCGGGTTCAGCCGCCGGCGGGTGATCTTCATGCGTTTGGTGCAGCCGTGGAAGATCTCTTCCAGCGAGACCTTCAGTTCATGGACCACCGGGGGGTCTTGCTGCTTGCGGCTGGCCCCAAGGCGCTCTGACGGCACCCCCCTCCTCCTGCGGCCCTCCCCTGGGAAGCCGTTGTTCATCCCGCCCGGAAAGCCAAACTGTCTTCCAAAGTGAGAGAAGGGGTCGTCCTCATCCATGTCCACATCCTGCTCCACATCGTTGCTGTGATCGTTGTGGAAGGAGAAACCGTTGGAGCGGCTGTGGCTGCGGTTGGAGCCGAAGAACATGTCGAAGGGGTTGGAGCCGCCAAAGAAGGAGGCGAAGGTGGCATGGGGGTCTCCGTGGAAGGTGTAGTGATACGTTGAACTGCCGGGAGCGCCCGAAGAGCTGCTGCCTCCTGTCTTCAAACCTGACAGAGGAAAGAGAGAGAAGAAGGAAAAGAACACGCTCAAAAGACCCGCCAGCATTGACGTGAACTCAGATACCAGACGCAGGACCACGTTCAGGGAGGACTGAGAGTGTGGGCACTGGCAGAGAGAAGAGCAGAGCCCACGTGGGCCAGAAAGATCCCACAGCATCACTGATCTTCCAACAGCGCCGGCGATGGAGCGACTCATAAAATACCAGGTCACTCCATATAACGCCCTCACACAAATACACACTTTTTCGACTGAGACGCACGCACAAAAACACCCACAAATGCAAAGTACATCAGTCGCTGCTATTCATAACCTCACCACACGATGATCTTGAGCCATCTGTCTGTCGGCTAACGCACACACACACAAAATTATACACACACTGCATGAGCAGCTGAGCTAGACTGCAGGGTATTAATGCCGGTAAGTGTTGCTGATATGACAGATAAGAACAGACAAATACACACACACACACACACACACGCCTGTGCATGAACACAAGCGCGAGAACATGGAGGAACAGCATTATTACTTCAGTGACTGAAGTCCACCTAAGTCCTCCGCCACAATATTGAATACTGAGGCTGTTCCTGAGCTAACTCAATAACAACTTAATCCATCATAACGCCTGTTTCACAAGGCCTCACTAACGGAGTCCGCTCCGCCTGCACTCACTCAGAGATCCTACACAGACAGACAGACAGACACCCCCCTCCTCACCTTCCTCTCCGAGCTGATCGTAGACCACCCTCTTCTTGGGGTCGCTGAGTACCTCGTAGGCCTCTGCGATCTCCTTGAACTTCTCCTCTGCGTTGGCGTCCTTGTTCTTGTCAGGGTGGAAGCGAAGCGCCATGCGTCGGTAGGCCTTCTTGATCTCCTCCTCGTTGGAGCCCTTGGGGATGCCCAGTGTCTTGTAGTAGTCCTTCCCCATGGCTGCGCACACGCGTACACACTCTCAGGACTGGGATCCCCCCCCTCGGCTATTCAGCTTCGGCCGTGGTCAGTCACTGGTGAGTGAGAGATAGGGTATAACTGTTAGGGTCTTATGATTACTTCCCCTGAGCAGGAGACTATATATGTCTTGGCAAAGGTGCAGAGTGCACTAAAGCGCTCTCCTTCGGGGCATTACTGCAGGGTCTCTTTAGCCAGAGTTGGAAATGGGAACACCGAGCGCTGGTTTAACTAACTGTTGCTATGGGGATGTGGTTTCTCTGCTGATGTAGATGCCAGGTGGAGTGCAGAGGAATCCCCTTCATGTGCTTTACCAGAGGGGCTTCTCCCCACCAGCTCAGGCCGGCAGGTATAGACCATACCTGAAACCATTTATTTCAAAAGCAAATTTTGTGATTTCTCGTTTCTGCGCTGATGAACTCGGCCTCCTGACTGTGTTTTACCGGCTGGGAAGAGACACTGAGCCTGTCAGACACTGAGACACTGCGGTATCTGTGAACAGGACACGGTGAGCCACTGTTTGACCGAGAGAGCGCAGCAGGCAGAAGGAAAAAGGTTACACTGTAACACCGCTTATTGCAAAGAGACGACACATAGAGCCCCAAATCCAAAAGCCTGGTCAATCCATACTTACAAATTAATTCCGATTGACAAACCTGAGATTTGTCACGCAATGAAAATGAAAAAAAAACGGCGACAGAAAAGCCGGGTTCGGAAACATCACGTCGGGGCAACGCCAAATAAAACGAAGACGAGGGAGAGAAATGAAATGATGAAGATGAAAAAGAAAAGCAAATCCTACCAGAACACTGAGCAGTAAATGGAGAGTATCACATCAACATGTTTCGGTTCCCCCTCTCTCTTTCCTCCAGCCCCTGCTATCTGCCTGCCGCCCCGGCACCACCGCTGGGTCCTTATAAATTGACGTCAGGACGCCGGGGGGATCACAGGCTCAGAAATAACCGGTGACCACATACTGAGGCGCATCTGACGTTGCTCTGCAAAAACCTCGGCCAGCCACAAACCCACATCCATACCGCTTCACCACGAACCCCCCAAAAAGCACTGAGATAGCGGGATTTTGGAGACACCCCCCCACCACCACCACCAAAAAAAAAAAAAAGTTCATCCCATTCTGCTTCACTTTGTGATTGTTATAAACAGCCATTATGGGGGGAAATATCTTGAGGAACTTATTTGACACAAGGCTGCGATGCTGGGTTACAAACAACTACTAAGTGATGGTTGGGGAATCTAGTCCCCCACCCGTGATCATGATCTTCCCTGCACAACAAAAAAAAATGTCTACCACCGGTTTAAGCGGCTATCGCTTATAAATTGCATGAAAAAACATTTGTTTCCTTACCGATCCTGCTTGCTGCCTCGCTTGTGTCCGATCCTGGTTCCTGTCGCTGTCCTAAATTTAAAAACAAAACAAAACCCAAAACACCCGTTTGCAGTAAGGGGGGGGAGAAAACCCAGCCCCCTCTTCCCTGTCTGTCTCTCGGCCAGCAGAACTCTTTGTTCAGGCTGAGGTACGTGCAGGGTTAAACTTGTGGCTGAAGAATTTGAATTAGAAACTGGCCAGTGGCTTTGTTTTATCTCTCGCCTCCTGTACGATTTAGTGAGTCTAAGCAGGCGTGTCAGGGCTGAGGGGGTCCACTGTGAAGGGAAACAGAGTCATATTTGGGGAGAGAGAGAGAGAGAGAGAGAGTCCTGAGAGCTGTCAGAGAAACAATCACCTGATAAATACTGCGCGTGCGTGCGCGCGCGCGATCGTGTAGTCGTGCTGCCCGAGTTCGGTTGGTATAAAACGCCACTGAGTCATATGTTTACTCCACGCACACACGCATTTTGTTCTATCTTGGTAAAGACTGGAGATGTCTTCAGACTCCTAACTAAAATAAAACTCCTTAATGTACTCCATAATCTTATTTTAGGGTCTCGCAACTGAAATTCAAGCAATAGCCCTCAAGATAAAAAGCCATGGGAAATATGCCCCAACATCAACCTTTTCCCGCAAATTAAGTTAAAAACATGTGCCCCCCAAATAATTCAACGAGGGGTCGTTGGCAAAAAGAGCTGCTGCAGGTTAGCTGTGCTGAGATCATTAAATGCAAATCAACCCACTCGCCTTTAAGACCTGTGCCATGCCAGCTGATATTGTCCTTTAATAATGCATATTAAAATATTTTAAATCACGTAAGGCTGGAGCTGTTTGTACCCCACTTAGTTTTCAGACACCGTGTCAGTTGCCCACTTTGACAGGTTCACAAACCAGGTCTTGTCCTACTCATAATTTCACTCTTAACCCCCAAATCATCAGTCCCATAATCCAGAGATAAACTTTTTTTTTAATGCTTTTCACTGTGGGAGAGATGTGACTCCTGCAACAGACTGAGAATCCACACAGCACAACCTGAAGGCCAAGCGTTCCTCCCTGACTTCATCACTGTTCTCAGTCCAGAGCAAAATCAACAAGCAGCCTACCCAGGTTTCAAAAAAGAAACTCACACTGGTGGAGGTCTGAGTCATCACTGATGACTTTTACCGTTAAGTACACGGGAAGGTACACTCAGCGAGGAGAAGCTCTTCAGCTCTGCTGGGTCAATGCGAAATGGATAGAGAGAGGCAGACTCATTTAAACTTGAGTCATCACTCCCCACCGGACTGGTGAGGAGGTGCGAGAAAAGTGGGTGTTTCAATGGAGGAGTCTGTCTGACACACGCAAATCTACACCTGCCCTCATGCACAAGCATGTATTGGAATGTTCAAAACAATTCAAGCACGCAGAGAAATGGCTGTGTTGCATGGTTGTGGAGAAACGAGGTGGGCGGGGGCATTCCTGTGTGCCCAGCTGGGTGTGTGTGTGTGTGTGTTTTAACAGCAGGGAGGGACTTGGGGCTAGTGCAGCTGTCCCAGAAGAACAACTGGTCAGCATTAGTGTGTTATTCATACAGGGCCCACTGCTTGGCCCGTGATGGACACCGGAGCATGTTGGACATGACTGCAGTGCACGGACTGAACCACCTGGTTAAGATGAGTTCTGAATCGGAGCACATAGGATGCACAAAACACTCAGTCCTGACTGTCAGAAGTTCTTGCATAACTGGTCAGGTTTCAGAGTCACATTGCTGGAACAGCACACTGTTTGTTTTATGTCTGCATCCTAATTGCCTGTGAGGACCAATGAGAGCTGATCCACATGCTTCTCCGATGTTGAGTGTGCACTGAAACATCCCGAGAGCAGGCCTTCCTGATCTGATGCTGGGTTTCCATGGTGACGCGGGAATCTGCCAGACAGTGATGTATCAGCCAGGAATACTATGTCTCAGCAACGGGTCCTCCGAGAACCTCTGAGCTCACTGTACTCCACCACCTGAGCTGAGAGATTGGACAACAAAGGCTCGTTGGGCCTGTGAGAGACAACAGGTGAAGGGGGGTTCGCAGAACACGCCGGAGCGTGTTTTTCGAGCGTGAAGAGGAGGCAGAAACGAGCGCCTGCGAGCATCTCCCACCTCCCCTCCTTCTTCCTCGTATCTCCCGCTCGCAGCTTCAGAACACCTCGTCCTTTCCACCTCCTCTCACCACTTCTACCCTTCCTGTAACCATAGAGACCACAGTTGCCAGAGGAGAGGTTTTCCTCCCAGACAGACGTGGTGGTGCCAGACAAAGATGCTGGATGTATGTGTACACACACGCATGCACACAGCTCTGTGTACAGCCCCTCCTCCTGAGCCATCTTTCTAAAAGCTTCTTTCAGTTGCGGACATGTGCTGTACCTTTGCACAGAGAAAAACAGGATGCAAATGCAAATCAAATTACTTACAGTACACACTTGTCACACCAGTTTTCTTACACAAGCTTTCATTTCAGTGAGATCATCTGCAGCGTTATGCATGGAATATACAGATTTCATGCTTTGTTGTAGAGGCTGCACTGTGTAGTCAATAATTGTGTGCTTAATTGCTGTCCAGACCTCTTTGGCTCCCTCATGCCTCGATTCACGAGTGTCCCACCTAGGTGTCTCCCCAAGTGACCTCTCCCGTGTGTTCAGATCAGTCCTCTTGTTCCAACTCCACGTATTACATGGTCCCAGATCACAGGGCCAAATTTATATATACTGTGAGACACTGAGGCATTTTCTTGTCTGTAGTGCAGCCTGGCTCTGCAGCTCCCCTCCTACAGCAGCCCTACAGACCCATTGCTGGTCACTGACTCATACAAAAAGAATTAGTTTTGACATTAACAGCCACCACATAACACAGGCAATAAGGCAGGCTTCAGGCTGTAGAAGTACAGCGTGATTATTATTGAGATGGCACAGAGCAACAGAAGAGGCAAACTGCCAAGGGTAATTAAAATCTTGTCTTGGATGTACCGTACAGTCTGAGTTTCTAATACATCTCAATTACAGTCTGCCTTTATCCTCAAATGCCACCATATGTGTATGTAAGTCCAGTTATAGACACGCTCCAACTGCATTACATCCCTGCTCTTTCGGTAATACCAACGGCATTAGCAATTTGAATTACAAAGCATACTACTTTATAAGGAAGCCAAGTGGCGTGACGCGTTGTAAGCGGTATTTGGTGTAACTTCGAGTGTGTGTGCTTTTTTTTCCCCGACTGTAATATTTGTACCTTACGGACAGAGATGAAAACAACCAGAGTACATGGTCAAAGAAGGTTTAAGCTGCTGAGCAGATGAAAATAACATCTCTTTGGCAGATCAAAGCGAAGCACTATTGGCTCAGCAAAAATATTATCCTGACAAAAAGTTCTGCTGCTAAACATGATCACTTCATACAGGCATCCACTTGCATTCATCTGCATGTGTACAGTACCTAGGATTGAGACTTCTTAAGACTGTAGCTTTTAGTGGGGCAGGCATTCAACTCTGTCTACCAGCTTTCGCTGGCATGTCCCGCTCTCCATTTTAAGAAGGTACTACTAAAGTTATAAGCCTATTACATCTGTCCCTCAACTTTCCCTAAATAATGTTTGGACCCTTCAACTTTTTTTCTGTTAGATTCCACATACAGCTGTGAAATCCCCACCTAAGGCCCAGAGTTGAATTCTGCTTCAATCAATACATGTAGCATTCTCTAAAATTGAAAAGAGATGTCGTTGAAAACCAACAGGCAACTTATATGAGAAGCAACAATGCATAAACATGAACAAAGGAAGAAAAATGCAAGAAAAGGTCAGGGTTTTGCACATCCTGACTGGATTTATGACCATCCATCGTACATTACCAGTCAAGAGGTGTTTTTCATAAATGCACAGCAAGCTTTGATGAACAGTCACTTTCTGTTATACAAAGCCTCCACCTACAAGACAAGTAGCTCTTGTTGATATAACAGTAAAAGCAATTCAGTACCAGTGCCAATATTTGGAAACGTTGTGCTCCCGCAAGATTTTATTGGCACAGAACAGTAGTTTAATGTCACTGTATTTGCCACAGAAGAGTAACGTCCTCCCAATGTCCAGCATGAGTGTCGGTCAGTGTTGACGGATAATGTGCAGGTATCTGAGGTCAGGGTACAGGAGGTTGGCTAGCAGGGCCAGAAGCCGGGGTGCGTCTTTGAGACAGTGTCCTGGGTAGCGGATGAACTGGACGGCCTTATTCATAGAGTCCTCAAACTCAGCGTAATGCTTATTGCTGGGCATGGCCTCCAACATTGCCAACGTCTGAAGAGACAGCACATGAGAAACAGAAGTTATTTTTAGGAGATAATTGCAGACTAGAAAATGAACACTGTATTTGCATTTTTGTCGCATACTTGCTGTGCTTTCGTAGAGAGATGCAAGTCGCTGGTGGGTTGGAGTCGAAGCTCGGTCTCTGATGGTACCTGGACTGACAGGAATGCTGCCAGACTGCGTACCACCACCCTGAACCTAGATGCACATTATAAGTTTATTATAAGTTTATCAACAGCTGCAAATTAACATGTTTAATCTGTCTGGACTGCAGGTGTTTTGATGTGCTTATAGAATGCATGAAAGCGTACCTATTGGAAACGGGAGACCTCTTCCCCAGCCCTATTGCTCCTAGCAGCCCAGAGTTCAGCCTCTCTTCTCCCAGCTGAAGCAGCCTGGTTTGCAACCTCAACAGACCCAGGACGACCCCCGACACTTCAGTCTGGCCTGCCTGCGGCTGCAGCTGCTCTGCTGACAGGTGAAGCGCCTTGTGCCACCAAAGAAACAGCTTGGCTTCATCACCTGGACCACTGCACAGACCAAACATATCATAGCATACAGTGTGTGGGTGTTGGTTTGTTCACCTGGCAACGTATTAAACAAAATTTCTGTATTAAAGCCACATAAAATGAGAATACGAGGGAGGGGCAAACCTGGGGAAGACCTGGTTGGTCCACGTATTGATTAGAGCCAGAGTCCTTCTCTCATTGGCTGCTGTGTATTCAGTGTTGAGGCGCTGAAGGATGAAGGCGTAGAGTGTGAGGAAGCTGCCTCCTGAGTGGCTCTCAGAGAGGAAGTCATCCACTGTGAGCTCGGGCACCTGCAGCGACGCCAACACAGGACCCCAACCTACAGAATCCTCCTCAGCTGTACAAGAAAAAACAAAAACAGAATCCTTAACATTACATTTAAGTATCTAAACCAACTTTTTGGAAAACTCCCTCTTGATTAACACATAACTTGCATGAGGGGAGTAGTGGCAGTAAAGAAATCTAACAAAAACTTTGGATCTCTTCAGTATGCCAATATGTGCGTGGGTGCAAAGAGGTCTGCCAGAGGAAAACACCTGAGCACTTTCCTCTCACTGTAACACTGTATAATCAGACAAGTCCACAAACAATACTAATTGTCAGTTAAATGCAGTGGGTGCTAAAAAAAAAATCCAAAAGCTGTTACTTTGCCTACCGTGATTGAAGTACGCCGTGATGCATGCCTCCATGATGCGCGTCATGTGCCGTACTGATGCGAGGCAGCGGGTGCAAGCTGTGAGAAGAGGCAGAATAGGGAAACCTCTTCCCTTCCTGTCCAGCCAGGTGATGACGTGAGCGGCGAGTGCCTCGCCGGTTGAGACGCCCACGCCGTTCAGCAAAGCAAGAGCATCGCTGAAGAGGCTGCAGAACGCCATGTGCCTCTGCTCCAAACCTATCTCTGCAGGGGAAAAATGGCGGATTGGATAAATTAAAAGAATTATAAGAGAGCTGCTTTTTTTCACCTTTTGAGTTGATTAAAAAAGTTGTTCCCAATGAATCAGGATAATTAGATACTTTAGAACAGCTTGGACTATTTGGAATGGTATAGAACTTCGGCTTTTCATATAGACTGTGACAGTTTCGCAATGGGTATGAATAATTTGGACATGCCACTTTTTGTTTAAATGTAAATAAAAGCTGAATAAAAAATAATTTTTCCCTGGTACATCGTCTTATTATGTTCTGGGAGTATGCTGTGTCATTTCCAAACAGGAAAAAAAATTGCTGGTTGAATAAAAGTAACTTTATGTGAAAATTTGCCAGGGGTATGAATAATTTCGGGCTTGACTGTATATATATATCTCATTAAAGGTGGAACGATATTATTATTGTTATTTCATTAAAAACGGCCATGAGTTGAACTGGGGACTCACTGCTCAGATTATTAGCGCCCATGTGGTATGCGCCCTCACCATTCAGCTATGTGCATGCCCCATGGGTGGCAATGTCTCAAAAGACGGCGGCGAGCACGTCTCACCTGGTGGGTTGAAAGTGACGACGCTCTCCAGAAGTGTCTCCAGCTGAGCCTCCAGGCTGCTGAGGCTGATGCTGCCTGCTTGCTCCAGAGTCACCAAAGACTGCACACACCAGCACACATACGCTCCTGCCTTCAGCGTCTCGTCCTGACAGATGGAAAACAACAGCGATTATATCATTTTCTTTGTTCGTCTGTTTGGGATAATGCTATAAATAAATGGGTGAATGAATGAATACATAATTTTGCCAAATAGAATATATTGTACACACAAATAAAGAGATTCCATACTGCAGGAATTCATTAATTTCTTACAGCAAGTTTCATGTTTTATACTGATTGAAATTCATATTTAATACTTCCCTTCTCTATAAACTGACTCATGAAATCTCAGCTGTACGTAGCTAAAGAAGGTTTCATCCATTTATTTATCTTTTAATCATCCTCGGCCTATGGTGCATTAATAAATATGGGATTTAATAAAATAAGCAGCACTGTGTGGTCTCACCTGGTGCGGGGCTTCATTGGGGCGGGGGTGGAGCCCAGCAGCACTACGCAGTGATTTCAGCAGAAGCTGAGGGGCAGAATCGGCACTGAGCAGCAGAGAGGGAGGGTAGTGGGTGCTGACATATCCCAGAATGCCTTGGTATGAGGACAGGTCTAGTTGATGCCAGGGCAGAGAGGTGGACTGGACCAACAGGCTCAACAGAGGGGAGTCCTGCATGTAGAAGAAGGGGGGGGGCATGCATGGAATGAATGGAAGAGGGGGACTATGTCTGACCCTGATGTGAAGCTAAACCAGCCTGGACTCACCTGTTGACTCAGAAGCTGCTCCTCCTTTGCCAGAAAAACGAGCATGTACAGCAGATAGACTAACATGGTGTGCGACTCCTTCTGAGTATCCATGTTTGGTAAAGTTGGATATGTTGTGGCTGCGGAAGGTGTTTGTATGTGGTCACTCAGGACACTGAGCCAGTTAACTTCACATAACACTTCTCCCATAAACAGGAAGCAGCTCTTGGGACTTCCCCTCTCCACCTGCAAGGAAAATAAACTGGTCATTTGCTGCTAATCCAGCTCATAAAGGAAGGAGAATATCCAATCTATAATCTGTTCTAATGCGTCTTATTTAACTGAAGAGACCTCCATTAAGAAATAACAGGTTTTGACATTGAGATGTCTTTTAAAAATAGTTACTGTTGCAAAAAGGTACAGAAACAGCAATAGATACAGAAGCTAATTGGCCAAAAATTATTAAAGAGATCCATGAGATGGGAAGGTTGACTTCACTACTACAACTGAGAAATGATCTATACAATACAAAATAGATAACATGGATCATATTTTCTTTGAATAATAAAAAACAGCAGCTGATTTCCCATTTTTGGTTTGATGTTCTACCATTCACAGATAAGCATATATAATTATCAATCACTGGGATTTGATTTTTGTTTTAATAACATTGTATAACCTGTGTGGCAGCCTCTATGCAGCCATGTGGGTCTGGAGAGACAGGAGTTCATTTCCAGGAAGAGGATGCTGAGACATTAATTACGTGAAGGGAGGCTAATAATAGGAGCTGGGGACTAAGGAGCGAGGTCTCAAATTAACAAGCTCCCCCCCGTGTCACGCTTGTCTAGATCAGTGTGCAGCGCTGGGGGACAGGGGTCAGGAGTCAGAGGGTAGAGCGTCTCACATTAAAGAGCTGCTCCATGAGCTGAGTGTCGGGCTGCAGGCTTCTCCATGGCAGGCTGCGGAGGTGTGCGTGGTACAGGTAGAGAAGGTACTCGGGCGTACGGGGCGAGGTGCAGCTTTCACAGTACTGCATCATACACAGCCAGAGAGCTCCTCTCTGACCAGGGAGCAAACGGTCTGCAACGTACCAATGCACACGTTATAAATAACAGCACTTAAACACTCACGCATGTGTGAACACAGCACTGCTGGGGGACCTACCTCTGAATTTCTGATGCAGCGTGTCGGTGATTTGAGCATACAGCGCAACCAGACGTCCTGCCGCGCTCGCATCGGTCTCTAGCCAAGGGTAACACTTGAGGTTGCTGAGACATAGAGGCACTGATATTGGCATTCTCTTTGTTTTTTTTACTCCCATTTTCTTTACCCTGGAAATCACTAAACTGCTCTCTCCATGTATCAAACCAGAAGAATCACAGTACAAACCTCTGGCCACATGGTGGCCTGTTTTGACATGGTTGGCTTATAATTTACACTTATGGTAATAAGTAAGTATAAGATTATGAGTAATAAACTCTTTTCTCCTCTTTATAATGAGAAAAGTACAGTTTTTTCCAGAGATAAAGGAATATGTCACCACTGGTTCAACTGGATAATAGAGTTAATTACTACAATGCTGTAGTAATCTGCCATCCACTTGCAAAAAAGCAAGGATTATATCTTAAAAAATAACAATCTTGTAGACAATGTTTTTTTTTTAAATCTGTGGCCCTCTTTGGAGCCTCTTTTGTCTGTACTCACATCTGTCTCATCTACAACAGCTCTCCTCTTTCTAAAACCATCAACTGCCTCAGAGCTGAGGTTGTGTAACGCTTACCCGCCATCATTAGTGTCCACAGGAAAGATCCAAGGCCTGAACAACTTCACGGTTTTACTGTGGAGGTCCTGCAGAGCTGCGAGAGTGCGAGAGGCATTTCTCCATCAAGCACAAAGCAAAAGGCTGAACTGTACAAATGAATCACAAGTCTTTGGAAATATGTTGGTTACCTTTCATTATTTTGCTGCTGCCCACTGTCTCTCTGGCACAGCTGCTGAGCTGCACGTTGATTTGACAACTGATCAAATGTTCCCAGAAGGAAACAACGTCACCAATGTAGGGTGTCCAGGAAGAGTAGAGGCCAAAGCTGCGGAGGTCTGGCTTGCTGAGACGACTCCGGAGGAAGTAATCACTTAGCCATTCGACTGTCTCATCCACCTGTTAGCCACCAGTAAATCAACCTCTGAATTAATAGCATCAATCTGTTAGGTTTTATCTGATAAATAAGGTCTGGACCCAATGTTACCTGCTGAGGAGAGAGGCTGACGGAGGACCGGTAGGGAGAGGCTTGAGGCACGACGGCACGGCTGGGGACGTCTGCTGTGCTTTGGGCTTGCTCAGCTTTGCTCTTGGTGCTGCGGGCCGGAGGTAAACAGCCCAGCACTCGCAGAGTCACCTTCCAGCACTCCGGACTGAGTAACTGGTTTGATGAGCCTGGTGAGGTTAAAAAAAAAAAGTCTTCGTTTGTTGAAGAAGTTCCTGCACCAAACATTTGATAGTTGATTTGGAATCATCTCATTTTCATTATTGCAGCCAACACTTTGTGTCCTTTTGTTTCCTCCTCTGTCATTTTGGTTGCTAATAAACTTCTTGTTTTGTAAATCACAGACCTTGCTTGACTCCGCCATGTTGCTTCCCCTGAGCCAGGGTTGTAACAATATAGAGGGAAAAACCCCAAATCTGTCTTGATAAATCCCTCAGTAGTGACACACTTTCAACTCAGATGTGATCTGTAGATTTGCAGGAATGATTCAGCTGACTTAAATGGCAGTCATTAATGCATGTGTTGGTGGGAAGATGAGTGGGAGGCATTGTTTGAGGGAGATGAACGTGTTTTCTCTGAATCACATGAATGACAAAGCAGTTGATAATTGCTTGAATCTTTCAATTCCGGTGGACAGTCTTTGTACACACAGGCACGCACACTTACTGGTCATGAGCAGACGCAGGCAGTCGCTGTAATGATCGGGGAAATGGTGGCGTAAAAGCCAGGTCCAGTGTTTAGAGAAAAGGTGAAAAGGCATGAGAAGTTCGGGCTCCGGGTCTCGGCCGCAGACGCAGAGAGCTCCGTGGACCAACTCCAGCAGACGGGTTCTCTCCGAAAATACAGGATGGGCTTCATTCAGCCACTGGGACAAGTCAAACTGCAGGGGGGAGGTGCAGCGGTGGCTGCTGTAAGTGGACCGCCGTGGATGTACGGAATGCATTTCTTTAACGTGTGTGCATTTGTGCCTGGGCTGACCTTAGTGAGCAGCATGAAAATGACGTCAGCACTGTCGAGGTGCAGGGATGTCACCACGTCCTGGTAGAGGAAGACGAGCTGATTGGGTGCAGCATTGGGCGTGAAGAAAGGGGAAATGAGGGGGCAAAGACGCCGCTGCTCCAGGATGGTCTTCAGGACGCGGCCACACTCCTCTGCGTTGCCCTGGATAAACACCTGGACACGCATTCAGTTTAAGGCAAGCTATGAATTAATACAGTACAGTACATTATATATGATTTAATATCCTGTTTAAACAGCCCAAAGTGTTGGGTTAGAGTTAGAATAAGGATATGTGATTCTATGCGTATGTGTTCACACCTGTCCTAGGATCTCCACGCATGAGGAGAGGTACTGGCGTGTTGGGGGATGCCGCAGTGTGTCCTCACACACAAAGGAGACCACCTGGTGAAAGGCCGTCACGCCAACATGCTGCACCGCAGGGGTTTTCTGTGCCTTGTACATATTCACCAGAGCCCTGGACACATAAACAGAGTCCACGCTTCGGTCAAAACACGATCGAAGACCTTCCTCTTTTCCCTCCAAAATGCATTTGCACTGATATTTATTATGATGTAGATGATGTTTTTTTTTTCTTTCGAGAACAGAATGTGTTTATACTGACGTGATAAAGTTCTCAGTGTGGACAGCAGCCTGGGCCAGGCTTTGAGGTGGAGGAGCCATGGCGTCGGTTTGGAGTTTCTTGATGTCCCTGCGCAGTGATGTTATCTGAGTCTGCACTGCCTCCTGTCTCTGGACGCGCTCACACTATGCAGTAACACATACAAACACAGGCACAGATTTACAAGTCATGGTTTCACAGTGGCATCTCCCAAAGTGAAATATATACAGTTTTTTTTGTCAATGTACAGTGACAGTGATGTTTGCAGGTCCCTGGCACGGCTGTCCTCCTTTCCCTTTACACTCCAGGGCCATGGTGACTTGCTCTGGTCGGTTCTTGTAAAGTTGAGGAAGGCTCTCCAGCAGTTCTTGCTCCATTGCCACCTGCTGGGCTTCACGTGAAACTGCAATCCTGCCACCGAGATGAAGTGTTTTAGCTTTGTATATCAGTTTCAATCTGTTCATACATACAAGCCAGCGCACCTCTGTTTCTGCGTGTGCGCACCATATGCCACTGATGATGTGGAAACGTTTTAATGTGTGCATGATTTGCGTATACCTGGCCTGGTCTTGCAGAATGCTGAGGTCCTGCTGCAGCAGTTCAGTGGCAGCTTTAGAGTCAGTGAGGCAGGTGGTCGGTACCTCAGCCACTGGAGCCTTATGCTGCTGCAGCTCTGGAGCCGGACGGGGAACTGGGTGTTTCTGCAGGTTGGACAGGATACGCTCCCTTGCTGCACACAGAGCACAACTTCAAACTGCTGAAGAACTAAATTAAAATCCTAAATTTTGATGAGAACAGGATGAAACGGCGGAGGGTAAAAAACACCCCCTCTTGATGGTGTATTTGTACAGTATATGGACTCCTGTTACATTTATGATATTGTATGTGCAAATCTGCTGAAGTTACCCTTTACACAATCTTGTGGACCTGAAGTGATAATTTCCTACCAGTGCTGAGGCTGGTGTAATCGGTGAAGCCGGGGTTTTGGGCTTGTAGGAAGGTCGGCTCACTCTGCACCTTCTCCCACAGAGACAAAACCTCCCTGTCATCATACTGTATGCGCTCGTGGTCCACATACTCCAGCCACAGTTCCTTTAGCACAACACACATCAAAATGCAAATGTAATATGATATAACATACCAGAGCTATATATGATATATATGATATAACAAGACCACACACCCACCTGATGTCGCTGCATCACCTGTGCCAGTCTGTGTGGTTCATACTCTGCAGGAAGAGAGGGAAGGTACACTTCCTGCTTCTGCAGAGTCTCATCGTCCAGCCACACAGCAAATACACCAAACAACCTGTAGACAACCAATCAGCTGAGAGCTGAGAACACGCTCATGTCTGGCACCACCTTCCAAGCAGAAGGAAGGAATGATTTAAAATGCACCCGTGGAGCGGCAGTGACCTACCTGACCAGCTCTGTGTGGAGCTGGGGAGAGGTGAGGAAAGTTGGAAGGGGGTTGTCAGGGGATTCATTGCCCTGGCTGTCCGATGAGGGTTTGTGAGGCGGGGGCACCCTGAGGGCCTGACTGGCAGCGTGGTGGAAGTCCGACACCTCTTGTATTCTCTGTCTCAGATCTTTGAGTAAAGCGGCCTGAGATGAAGCCTGGAAGAATCTTCGTCCGATACATCCGCCTGCAGCCAGCCTGGTGGACAACACACACACACCAACACATGGTACCTGCACATGTATCTGCCTACTTCCTGGTTTCTCTGCCGTGGTGCAGTATCGTGTGTGAGCATCGTACCCATACTCAGGCCCAGGCTGTCTGAGGTAGAGCTGTAGGAACTTCTGCCAGACCAGAGGAAGGAGTGGGTGGTCAGGGGGTGTGGCCAAAGCCTGACACGCCCAACGATACACCTGCAGCCGCTGCAGAGATGGGGCTACCGGCAACTTCAGCCTCTGCTGCGCCTTCTGGCTCAGACACAGACAAAATGTTAAAGCTGACTACATACAACACTCCGTGAACCAGGAGTAGACTGGACCACTAAACACTCACTAGCATGCCACTACAGTGTGTGTTTAGCCAAATCTTCTCCACTTACTGTGTGTTGTATTGTGTATGGTCTTGTGCATTCTCAGTGTAGCTTTGTGCATTTGTGTGTATACCTTTAAGGCTTGTTCTGGGGAGATGTTCATCTCTGAGAGGAGCTCATGTTCAACGCAGCGTCTCAGCTGAGAATCTTCCTCAAACACACCCTCCATGTTCAGCACCAGCCAGGCGAACCAAACCTTCAAACACACAACACCGCGTGTGTCAGGACTGAGGGCTTTACTGATAAGAGCCTCATTACGCCCACATACTGTCGGCGCTCTGGGGACCCTTACCTCTGCACTCAGGGATTGGCCCTCTATGAATGAGGGCGTGGCATTTCCAGCAATCCAGCCAACAAGAGAGGAGAGCAGACCCCGATCTCCATGGTAACCCAAGGCATTCTGCATGAGGTATGCAAATGGTTGGTGTCACCGTGACTGTTCTTCTTTATGAGTAGTATTAGTTTCCTCAAGTTGTCATCATGAAAACATTTCAGTGGGTTTAAGGTGGCTTTCGTAGGCCTCACCACCAAGCTCGTCTTCTCTTTGTAATGTGTGGTCCATTAAATATGAATAAAATATTTATTTTTATGATGTTGCTGAGGGCAGTTTACAGTGCTGAAATCAGACATCTGCACCTTTGAGACCCACCAGAGCCCCCGTATTATGCAAAAACGAATACATACCTTATGCTGTTGGTACAGGAGTTTCTGTACGCATTCCTCCTGGTGGTGTGTGAATGCAGCACAGCAGATCTGATCCATGAGGAACAGCACTGTTTTGTCTCGGTACCACAGGTTCTGCTGAGTCAGAATTCCCACCCAAAACTCCAGCACTGCTACCACTCCGACGCGGCCGGGCTGCGAACTCTCCACCACGTGACTCTAGAAGATTAAAAAAAATGCACATATCATACACGTCTTCTTTGATTTGACCTAAGGGATAACAATGCTTAAAAATTGCTTAAAAATGAACCCTGACCCTGATCAATATATTTTTTCTGAAATTTTGCTCTTTTGACTACTGGCTTACGGTATTTGGGCCACCTACTTACATACAAGCGTTAAAGACTTCTGTCTGTTCCTACATTTCTTATATATCTACTAATTCATACCTACTAATTTTCCATCTTTCTTCTAACCATTGTAGGAATCCTGGAGCTTAAAAATGAAAACTGAAGACCATAAATATCCATCAATATAATGTGACAAACCTGAATGACGCTGTTCAGCAGTCTGACATTGTCTCCGTACGTGGTTCCTGTGAGGAGCGGTGCTACACGGTGAGTGACCTGCTGTGTCACACCCTGAGGACACACACTGTCGTACTGCAAGAACAGCTGCATACAGCTTACAAACCTGACATTATGAGAGGGGTGAGAGGGGAAACGACAACACAGTTCAGTGCTGGAGATGCTGTAACAAATACCTGACGTCATTATAGGTCTGTGTGCCAAAGATGTGTCTTTCTTACTGAGAGTTGTTGAGCAGGTAAAAGCTGAGAGGGTAAGTTGGGGGTAGGATGTTGTCCAGCAGGTGCACAGCGGCTTTCAGGTGGCGAGACTGAATCAGACCCTTCAGCAACCCGACTCCATCAGTGCAAAAGTGTTCCAGGCTAGAAAAGAAACGCAGGAGAGGAAAACCACAGGATATTTGTTTCGTTAAAATTCAACAGGCAAATCATCCATATATATTTACTCTCACCTGTGCGTGTGAGTACAAACCTGTGCCCCACTGTTGTCATGGCAATGGACAGGTAGCATCCAATTGGGATGCCTGCTTTTACAGCCCTGAGAACAGAGTGCATGCTGGGAGTGTGCGTCAGTTCCGAAGGTGGGTTGGACGCCAAAGCAGGGACCGACCAGGCTCCTTTGGGTCTCTGGGCATTGCCATGAAGCTTCAGCCTTAGCAACAGTTGCCATGCCCATTGACTAAAGGATGCTTCAGGAGAGACACCCAAACGAAGGACACTGGCAAGGTAAGAAACCTGAGGGGAGGACACAGGGGACAGATGGAAAAACAGGATGTCATTTTGTCGATTTCAGCCAAAGTAGGTCACATTAGATGTCTGTGGTCAATGGGCAGAGGTGTCACCTGTTTGATCCCTTCTGATATGAGGCCACTGTATGGTTTGTCAGTAAGGTACTTCTGATAGGCGTCAGCCACCAGCAGAGCCACTTCACTGTGGAGAGATGAAGACAGGGCCAAGACGCCGTCCTGCAAGAGAAAACAGGTTAAGTCACTTAAATACAGAATAAACTCAGCACTGCGTTATCAAAACTCTCGGAAAGATCATTTTGAATGCAAACCCCTGCTACCTGTGTGTAGCCCCAATTCAGACCCTCCAGGATAACACAGGCCAGCCGGTTCTCCACAGCAGACAGAGGGTGCTGGAGCAGCCAGGATCCGATCACACATATTTCCTCTGGCCGCGGCCGCCACAGACTCAGGGGCAGCTCTTTACACAAGTACAGAGCCACCTGACACACAGAAAGCACACAGACAAAAACAAAAACAACATGAGTTTGACATAGATCATTCTTCTGAATGCAGAACTACTTTCCGTTAAAACTATAACATCATTAGAGAATAACAATACCAACCATTCCCACAGTCTGTATGGTCTCTCTCAGTCTCTCCAGGAGCACAGAAATAACATAGGGATGGGCTGCTGCTATGGCCGCCAGCAACTCCCTCCCCACCTTAGAGTAGATTTCTCTGGTAGACACACTCACATAAGACACCTAAGGCAAGATAAGAAAAGGGATGTCAAAGAACAAGGTTGGATTCTATACAGTGGGTGCCCTCTCACCAAGGCACCAGGGTCATGAATCTTTAATAATCGTTATTCAGTTTTCCTTCAAACTTCATCTTCCTCACTATGCTACTGTCTTCAGAAGAAAAGGATAACATAGTTATAAATTGTGCTGGACTTAGGATCAAATGCCCTACTGGGGATGAAAGTGGATAAACAAATCAATTTTCCATGTGTATTTCAAACAGAATACCCTCGGTATACACAACAGATCTGTTATTTCTATTGTAAATACAGGTTTAAGATGTTTCACAAACTGTGTCCTTTACACTCAACTTTTGCTCCTGTATTTCCATTTTTGTTGTCCATCTAAAATGTGGGAGTTGGGCAGAATCTGCTTTGCTTAACATCTAAATTACTCTGAAGTATTCTAAATTCTTTTAGACGCAAATACAAAACTCCTCTTGTATTTCATTCTGCATATCCTTCTTATACCTGGTAAATCAGCAGAGTTATTGTAGTGATGAAGGTGGGGTCAGAGTGCTGAGTTGGTGTCGCCATGTGTGCTAGCGCAGTGAGCAGGGAGATGCCATCAGAGCTGTTCACCTCACACAGCCATTGCTCGAATCTCGCCTGGTGCTCGGGATCTGTGTGAGAGACATTCATAAAATATCAGGATGACAGCTGTCACAGTGACACGACTCCCCTTATTTATACTTGGTTTTAAAGTCCCAATGCAGTAAAGTTGCCAAATGTAAAATGTGAAACCGACTTTAAGGAATAAAGTTAAACTCAGAATGTTTTGGGAAGTTTTTAAAACTGCCTTAACAATCGTGTCTAAGTTACATTTAGATTTCAGTGTGATGATGAAACTGGAGCATCACAATTCTGCATTGCTATTGTTTTAGACTTTGTGCAGGTTGTGTGTGTACACTGTACCTTGGAGAGCCTGAATGCAGGAGTGCGTGTCACTTGCGGTTCCGAGTGACTCTAGTCCTGCTGTCTCTGCGCTCTGCATAACGTAAAGGACCCTCCACAGCATGGAGCTGGACAAAGTGCCATACGGCATCTCAGACATAAACAACCAAATGCCCAACCTGTGAGAGAACGCCACAGAAAATAAACACAAGAGTCCATAAAGTGAATCATCTAAAGTTAAGACGGTAACTTGACGCCAGTTCCTCACCTTTTGTTTCTGAGTACATGTAAAACAGCTCTGAGGAAGAGGTGATCATATTCCAGCTGCAGTTTGTCCAAAGACAGAGAGTGTACATGAGAGCTGGATCCACCACCGTCACCAGTCTGACTCACATACTGGGCCCAGTGATCACTGACATAACACACTGTCATTCTGAGGGAGAGGAAAGACGAGCAGCACAGATTTTTACTGTTATGCTTTTTACTGGTGTTAACAGGGTTCTAATTTGGCCTTAGAAGTGTGACCTTGTGTTTTTCGCTCATCGGTGCACTAACCGTATAATGTGTCCTATTCGTTTGACTAACTGTCTGTATCGTGCTCTGTTGTACGTCTGCAGGCCCAGAGCGAGGGTTTCGATGAGAGAGGAGGCAAAAGCGAACACCCGCATCATCTTCTGACTGGAACAGGCCTGGGGCTCATACACACCTGGAGGCAGAGTGGTTTGTCAGTCCACACAATAAGTGATACAAACCAACAGACAGAGGGAAAGACGTCCTTACCCTGCTTGCTCATCCCCAGCATGTGTGAGTAGAGCTGCTGAAAGGGGAACTGGGTCAGCAAGGAGATTAGATCCTCCTCACAGAGCAGCAGCCAGCTGCTCTCTGGATCCTCATCCTAAACGCAGAGAAGAGCAGGGCAGTGCGGTTAGGGTTAAGACATTGCACTTATTAAAGTTTTCTAAGACTAAATGCAAAGTGGAAAGTGGAATTAGCATGTGAATGTTGGGGAAAAAATAATTCCAATCCTAATAATGAAATGACAGCATCCTAAATTAAAAGACAGCGTCTATAAATGTATCTGAAAGTATTGAAAATTCTTGAAGTTTTTCAAAACAAACTGGTTCCTAAGCAACACATTTGTTCTGGCAGAAGTCATGCTTTTAAGCTAGTAGACTGATATTTAAATGGTCATGGGGCTTCATTCGACTCTCTTTCAACAGTGTGACTCAGCAGATCAGAACGAAGACCAGAACAAAAAACAGCAGCAACCGGAAAACACACTACTATCACATACCTCAGTGACACATCACTTTAACAGACTGCAAAACTGGGTGTTTATAATTGTAACTGAGTCACAAAGTGAAGGAAACCAGAAAGATACTGCATTTACCGGAAAAAGTGAGATTTCTCACTTAGTCAAAGTTATTTGTGGTTCTTCTACCTCCAGCTAAGCCTCATTTTCTTCAGATCATTCCTTGTTTGCAAACTGTGGATGTTTGCGTTCTCTTCTCAATGCTTTCCTACACTTACTTCTTCTCCACCTTCATCCACTAGAGTCCAGTTTCCAGACTCAGGTCCAGAAGCTGTGGAGCTCTGGCTCTCACATGGCTTCATATGACCCAGGAACTCTGCACGGTGTCTGAGTCAAAAACAGAGAAACCACTGGTTAGAGACGTGAGCTTGTTAGACCCTGAAAGAATGACCTGGATTCTCATACAAAAAACACAGGCATGAAACTGCAGGGGACAGCTCACAGTCAGTGGATAAGAAAGAGTCATTGTTAAAGGGGCTCTTTTACTTACCTGGCAGGTGACATTAGGATGGCCAGAGCTTGCATAAAGTGCTGGACTCCACAGTTGTTCCCCCAAACCTGAATCTGGGGCAGATAAGAAGAAAACTCCAGTCATATGTTTCCACAACCACTGACATGAAACAAAAAAACTGCAATAAATCAACAGGAAATGAATGCTTATGTCCCTGACTAACCTGCAGGAAGGGTGCAGACCACTTGCCAACGCCAGTGGGACAACAGAGAAGATGGCACAGCAGGTACAGGTGTTCCCCTGAGCCTCCAATGTGCAGCAGGACTGCCACCTAGACAGCGGACCACATCCCAGTTAGGATACACGACAGACCTCAACCAGTGGAAAATGGAGTAAGAAAAGCGATTTGTGCCTGTGTACCAATCTCTCCAGCCAGTGATGGATGTCTGTTTGGAACTGGGTGTCATCGAGGACTCTGCGTGTGAAGCTAAACAGGACACTTATGGCCTCTTTCAGGGGCTGGAGAGAGCAAGGCTGTATTTGGCTACCCGAACAATCTGAAAACAAACACACAAGACAAAACTGGTGTGGGAAGGGACCTAACACTAGCTGCACAGCATGCACGAGCGGCACGTCTGGAACGGGCATGCGGAATTTCTACGTCTCTCACCTTTCAGCAGACGATACAAGTATGATTCCACCTGTAGTCGTGACAGCAGAGCAGTGTACGCATGCAGCGCCACCTTCTGATGGAGCAGCTCACTTCGAGCTTCAAACAGCCTCCTCAGCTCAGCCAGCACGCTCTGACTGAAATCTGCCTGCTGGAAACGGTGGTACCCACACACCTTAGACTGGTCTGCACACACACCCTGTGCGGGGAAAGAAATCATATTAAATGTGTTGTAAGAGCAGAGGTTCATTTTAGTTCTCTTTACTAGATGTGTTTTTTCATTGATCAAAAAAAGAAAAGCCCACCTGAAGTGTAAGCTGTTCATCTCTGAAGCTCCAGAGACGATTCTGCGTGCTCTTGCAGTCAGAAGACTGTGTGTGCAGCTGTGTGTGTGACTGGGTTAGCTGTCTGCGGCAGCGCCAGTAGTTCTGCAGCAGTTCGGTCAGCTCGTGGTGCTCCTGCCGGGCCAGAGCACAGAACGTGGCTGCGCACACTTCAACGCCTTCAAGCCACGCTTGCAAACCTCCACCTGGCTCCCAGACGCTCAGCTGCTCCAGTGAGAACGGCTGCAAAAGGACAAGCATGAGGTCAGTGAGATTAATTCCCACGTTAGCACATGTGCATGTGTAAGGACTAAATGAATGTAGTGTAGGTCTGGGCAATATTTACAAAATCAAATATCACCATTTTTCTCACTTAAATACGTTATTATTCAGTAATATAAGACGATCACTGATAATGTGGATTTGATGACCACATATGGAGACACAATTACAGTCCACTCAGCCTGAACAACCTACTGAAGCATTTTAAAATCAGAAAACGTGAATCCAACCTGAATCATCACAATACAGTAACTACAACCAACAGGTGGCTGTTCGAATGTTAAGACTTTTTCAGTTTCTGACAGATCGAACCTCTGTTATAATGAATAATAATAGTCTGTTATGGTTATTAATGTGCAAAAAACATTCTTGATCTTTAAAAAACATTTTGAATGAAATTATAAAGCACTAACTTTACGTTATAACTCTGTTTTAGTACAATGCTATGGAGTTCCACTACAAACAGGTGCATGTATTATAAACACTAACTGCTTCCATTCAGTCTTTTACCACTTGAAAACAGTACTCATTATTTAACTGACTGTATTGGTGTATGAGAGTACCTGAATTTCTGGAGCTGTCTTGGGCAACTCTGGGTAGAGTTTGCTCTTGGAAAGTTCAGCAACAGACTCCAGAGGCTGCAGACTCGGAGGAGAAGATTCCTGCTCGGGAAGTGCCAACACTGCGGGCCCTTTGGCACTGTTTTTCACAGATTGCTCATGGAGCTGTATCACAGGACCCTCCTCCAGGGTAGGGAGAGATGGATAGAGTGCAGGGGCAGTCGGGGCATTTAGTATCTCAAACTGAGTTGAAACCAAATGCTGATTCCATGATTGCGTGTCTTTTCCCAACTCAGTGGTGTGTGGTGCAGCTTTGAGCTCGGCCCCCTGAGCCGCTGCTCTGTCCTCATCTTCCTTCTCCTTTTTTGACTCTGTCAGATGCTCTGTACCCTGTGACGTCTCAGTTGACAAACTGAGGGTTGACTGTAAAGTCTTAGCTAACACAGATGTGGATAAAGTCTGTGATGAAGAGGTCTTCTGTGTCTCAGGGGGCAGATCTGACGGCTGCGCTGTGGTCTCAGGGGGCTGAACAGGGTCCCGCTGCTCCTCCTCTGGCTCCTGATATGGCAGACTGAGGGGGATGTCAGTGAAGCCGGAGCTGGAGGCCTCATCGCAGACTACTGGGGGAGCTGTGGCTCTTTTTCCTTCTTCTGCCTGCTTCTGCTTCCTGACCAGCTGGAATAAATAGAGTACAAATTCAATTTCCTTGGTTTACTCATCTATGCTGTAGTTCTCTACATGTGACAAAGGGTGTGTGACTAAAAAGCAAATGCTATAATGAATGTGGCAAAGCTAGTATGTGATGATGCCTCGTCAATCGGTGTCAATAATTATTTCTGTGATTAGCTCTTTTAAATCAAGGAAATTTTTCATTTGCTGTAGCACTGACCCAGGGCCTTTACGTGTTGTTTCCATGTTTTTCAGGTCTTCCTATTCCCTCTCACTTTCTATAGACAAAGAACTGTTGGACTGAAATAATCTAAATTCTCCATATTTGTGTGCGTTTTACTCTACAACTCTGCTTTACTGGAGAGCCATGTCCCGTCTCAATCCAATGCCTATTACACACAGACACACACAGACACACACACACACACACACACACACACACACACACACACACACACACGCGCGCCCGTGACCTTAAAATGATCGAGCAAAAGAACGACAGTAAAGAACTTGGTTTGATCACCTGAGCCTTTCCGCTGTTTTTCACCTTGGTCTTCTTTGGTCTTACAGCCTCCATCTTTTGTGACAGCTCAACTCAGCGTTTTTCAGATCACACTGACATACAGCTGACCGAGGTCGATCGATCACCTGGAACCGAATGGTCCTCATATGTGTAACGCACGCACATAATCAAGCCGCCACCACGGATCAGCTAGCGACGTCTTTCCTGTGATAAGGAGCTAGAGGCTTGCTGTGCTGTCAAGATAAACATTGCCACTGGTCGTAAACAAAATACCTCTGTAACTCCCGCGGAGGAAAGCCACCGACAGCGGATAGCGAGGCAACAACGATCTTAGCAAAAACATAGTCTCCAGACAACAGATTTGCGGAAAACTAAACCAGAAACTACACAACTGAAGACGCCCTGCCGAAGCTAAGCTAAGCTAACGCCAAGCTCTTAACGTGTTGCGCTGTCCCCCTCCTCCATGATTATTTATTTAAGTTTCCCGTATTGTTGCGCACATTGTCAAAACAAGATTTCGACACATCGAGGCGAGTGACATGCGGCGGAAGCCCAGGCGGCTGGTCAGCTGTCATTTGTTTTGTTTTGTTCCAGGAACTCCGCTAGCGCAGTCTTTAATCACGTGACAACTCCACCTCTCTACGGAAAGCCAGTGAAGCCAACCTCGGCCACATTTTCTGACACCGTTTATTCTAAGTTGTTAATAAGCTGCTATAATTGGTTTAACTAATGGTTAATGCACGATTTGTTCATGTGTTGTAGATTACTTATAAACCATTAATTATCACATAAATACAATGAAGGGAGAACAATATAATAAATCTGGCATGTTGATAGGAATGACTGTTTTTGATAGTGACACTTTTACGATATGAGGTTCTGTCTCTGTTGTTTGGACGAAGACTCTTGCATCACTATGATATATTTAAATAAAAATGTTTTTTGTAATAACAGTATCGATGCAGTAATAACCATTAACCAGCAAGTAGACTTTCATTCTTTCTAATAAATCATAGGAAAGAGGAGTAAATGTGCCTTGAAGAATTTCTGGCGAGTTAATTACTTGATCTGTTTTGGGGAGACCATATTATTTATGTATGTATTTATGTATTTATTATTATTATTATTATCTTTAAAGTTTTTGCAGGACTCTGCTTTTGGCTCTAATTTGAATGAGTTGGGCTAAACGGCTAAATATCTTATATCTTATAACTTTATTAATAACTTATTAGGTGCAGTATTATAATGTTTGCTCTGACTCTGACTCATATACTGTATTAAATTGAATTTAAGATTTGAAGGTTGCTGGTGGCCCTGTCTTTTTTTTTCACTAAAATGCCGGATTGTACCTTTAAAGGCCACGGTTCGCGTAGCCATAGAAACGAGGGGGGGGAGCGCTGGATGCGCACGCTCATTGAAAAGTTTGGAAACAATGTTTAGACAACGACAAGAGGAAGAAAAGTTAAAACTCTTCGGTTGTGCTTGCTGAAATCAGTAAAAACAACCTCAAGGAGTCACGAGTCTTTCCCTCTGTGAGCAGCAGGTTTCACGGTGAGTTTGTGTGAGCGCGTGTGAAGAGCCAGAATCAATGTGAGCGATCAGTGTTAATAACCCCCTGCTCTGCTGTGTGTGTGTGTGTGTGTGTGTGTGTGTGTGTGTGTGTGTGTGTGTGTGTGTGTGTGTGTGTGTGTTAACATGAGGCTGTCGGCAGGGGCCAGATCTGTGATGACAGGGGCACTTGACAGGAGCGCTGCCCTTTTAGAACTGCAGAAGAAACGGATCGAGGATGAACAGTTTCAAGCAGTGATACAGCAGCGCAGACAGGTGCGGAACCTGCAACAAGTTTGGTTTCTCAGTATTTTATTCAGGGAGTTTGGGGGCACAGAGATACGGGAGAGACAGACACAGATGCCAGGAGATGGCATAACTTACACAAAGTATCCCGACAATAAACAGGGCAGAAGGAACAACATAACCATGTAAATGATAATATAGAATCATAACATTTGTCACTGCCTGTCCCCAGAGACAGATTCCTTTTGCTTTTCTTTTTGGAATCTGTTTTGGGTCATTTCCTATTTTATTTTGATAGTGAGTAGTGTGTCTTATGTTGCTTTACTTCCTGTGGTTGAATGTCTGCCTCTCCCTTAACTATATTCTTAAGATTTTTTTTTCTGCCGTATGTATTTTATGCAGAAGTTGGAGAGTTTGCAACAGCACATAGATGAGTTGCACAGGGACCAACAGAAAGTGAAGGAGTTGCACTTAAGCTTCAGTATGTTTCTGAAGGTACAGTAGGGCGCCACATTTCACACATGACCCCTGTATTGGACTGTACATGTTGGATTTCAGTTTCATGGCTGCAGCTGGATGACAACCGGCGAACAAACTTAAATCCCTCTGTTTCCTTCTGAGTAGGACGAAGATGCCGATAAAGCTTTTCAGAAAGCAGAGAGGGAGAGGAGACAGGTGCTTCAAAAATACGAGCAGATAGAGGAGTTAAAGGAGGAGAAGGCTGAACTGATAGAGAGGAAACACAAGCTGGACCGTTGGGTGCAGAGACACGCTGCGCACTGGGACATCATGGAGCAGATGGTGAAAATGACTACGGTAGGCTACTGTGAGGATTTTTAGGCACCTAACATGTTAACTCCATAACAATAAATCAGCATGTGAAATAGTGCCTCTGGCTCTTCCTCCCTACAGGTCAATATTTTAATTCAGAAGAGGGAAGTATTTTGTGAGACGTTAACAGGAGTGGTCTTTGTATTAGGGCAAGGTGGCCCAACTGTGCCATCACACACAATGGGAACCCCTGACATGTCGTGAGGAGATAAGGAAGTATAATTTCAGGGTTGCACCTTGTGTGTGTGTTTTACAGTTCAAAGATGTGATGTTGCTCGCGGATCATTTGGAGAGTCAACTCCACTTGAGAAACCAGCTCTGTCAGAGGGACAGAGAGGCACAGGAGCAGGTTGACCAGCAGAGAAAAGTAATGGCGGCACTGGAGGACCACCGCGAAGTGCTGCAGCTGCAAAAGAACAACAGACTGTCCCAGATCCAGACTGAGCTGGAGGGGATGCACTCTGAAGCTCTTATCTGGGTACCAGGCATAATAATGAATCACAGCCTCATGTCAGATAATACAAGACCAGGGCAAATGTTACCTGAGGATTGAACTGCCATCTGCTGAATGAAGTTTATTTGTCTTCATACAGGAAAAGAAGTGGAACCATATTCAGGAAACTGCCGCAAAGAAAACACTCCTACTGGGAAAGGTTAAGATGGCGATCCTCAACCTCTATGAAATGACAGGGGGCAAGTTAGAAGGAGAGGAAGGTGTGGATATGAATGACACAGAGGAACAGCTTGAAAAGGTGTGTACCCTGACAGGACACAGATAGTGACAAGCAGTCAGAGCACCAGAAAGTGGTTATAGTAACACGTGGTTTCCTGCTGTCTCTCTGTTAGGTCAAGCTGTTCATTCAGGACATTGGGGACATAGTGGAAAATCGTCACATTCCCTCACAGAGACACAGCGACGGACAGAGAAGAGCCAGTGGCAAAAGGCACATCACAACTCACTTTAAAAAACACTGATATTTCACTTTAGACTTAAATATAAATCCATGCTGCTTTGAACTGGAATTCACTGAACTAACATTTTTTAGAAATTCATTGTTAAATCATAGTTTGTCCAGTTGTTTTCATGTAAAACTCTGTGAGGTAACTGAACTTTCAACTTGAAGACAAAGAACTTCAATAAACTGACAGACATTTATGTTCCAAATGAATGCAACGGCCTTATTTGCAGTTTCAAGTTTCAACTGAATTTAGAATAAAGACCTATGTGGGCAGACACCTACCCAACAACCACATAGAGATTCAGTCCTGGACTCCTGCTTTTCCCACAACCGCCAAATGAATGTGACTGTGTCTTGAACGTAACTGATGATTTAGAACACAAGAGCCGGTACTGTCACCCTGTGGCCCTTGAAAGAAATTAGTAACAGGTTTTAACATAGTTGGCTAATTAGACCTGTTTTCATTTGAGTTGTTGCTTAAGTCATTAAACTCCATGTATTAACAAGAATTATGAGGTGAAGCTCACAGACATTTGCATGTATTTCCATTGGTCTTAAGCAATAAATGTTCTTGTATTGGTTGCTGTTTCATCAAAAACTACTAGTTTAAAACATAAAAGAAATATTTAAAAATAAGACAAATGACAATCACATTGAGTCTATACATTTATTTATAAATGTACCTTAAAATGATAAGCTCGCTATTTCCCTTTAAAATGCATTCTGTCGCTGACCACTGCTACAGTACAACTCAGCCAGTTTATTTAAACCACTTGAAAGCTGCATTTCTTATGCTTCGTGTTGCAAAGACGCACCGTTTTCCATTCATAAAGTGTTAATAAGGTTACAGCAGAATTAATACACAACTTAACACAATATCTGTAGCTCTCACGAATGCAGAGCTCTTGGGATTAAAGAACACCTGAAAACCTGACCATGCTTATGTGCTGTTCTCCCAAACGGAGCAGCAGACTTTCCGCTCCTCCAGATTCAAATGACAGCTTTTATCCTCCATCCTCTGCCTCCTGCTTCAGTCTATTGATATTTATTCAAAGGCACATGAGTCTGCTGTGTGCACGGTGAAGGACTGATGGAGGCCATGTGTTTGCTAGCGGTTTGACAGACTGTTTGCTTTGTGTTTTTATGAAGGGTTGATGATGGACTGCAGGGTGGGGTTATCCGGACTTCCGTGTCCTGGCTGTATAATGCGTGCAAAGGAAGTTGTTCATGCTTGTACGTGTGGCTCGGCGTCTGGCTCGAGTCTTCGGGCATGTGGTGAACATAAGCTTGACTCAGGGCCAAGCTGAGGATCTCTGTCTTTTCTTTGTAGAAGCGCAGCTCTATGCCTCGTCGCCGGGCCAACACCAGCTCCCTCTGCGCTACCTGCAGCTCCTCCCCGAGCTGCCCCGGTGACCTCTGCTCCCGTCCGAGCCAATCCAGAGCCATGCTGCTGCGCATGTACTCGTCAAGACCTCGCTGAGAGTAATGAGCAATCACACTCTGAGAGGGGGAAGAGAATACATTTGGTGATCACTATGCAGGGGCAGTGATAGTGATGTTTTATCCAAGTTTGCCCTGACAAGGGATGAGACGTGTGTTATGATCCATGTCCTTTTGGGTTTCTGCCTGGTGTTATCTGTTAGGGCTCCCCCTGGTGTTCTTCCCCCGCTTTTGGTTAATCACCTAACTAATTCCTCGCACCTGTGTCTCGTTTGCTCATCACTCCCCAGTGTATTTAAACCCTGCTTCACACTTCCCTGGTGTCGAATCGTGACCATTTCATGCCCAAGCCGAGATCCCTGTACGCTTAGCCTGATCTGTTTTCGTAGACCCAGTTTTGCCTGACCACCGTTTATTGCTCTAGCCCCTTGGATTTGTTTGCTGTTTCTCTGGTTTTTCTGACTCGGACTGTTTGACTACGCCTCTGGTTTTGCTGCTCTGGTTTTCTGACCCTGTTTACGGACTTGTGATACGGATTTTTGGATTTGCGGATTTTGGACTGTCGCTAATAAAGATCATTGTCAGCACACACTGTCTTGCGACTGGTTCCTGTACTGATCATCACAACGTGTCCTTGATAAGAGCGGTACCTGTCGGGAGCATTGCCTTTCCCTCAGAGCTTTCAGTGTCCCGTTCCAGTGTAACAACTGGAAAACGGTCATCATCTCCTACAGAGGAAAAGAGAGGGGCAGCAAATGCATGAGGAGACACACACACACTTACACAGAAATTCATGTGCACCTCTATGAGTAATGACCTGAATAACAAATCCAAACATCCAGTTCTGAGTACGCACACCTGACAAAGATAACGCATTACGTGGCTATATCTCAAACTCACACCTAAACTGTGGATGATTGGTTTGAAAAGATATTGTAAATCTTTGTGCATCAGGTAGGTTTCAGCATGATTTATCAGCCCCTGTCTGGCTGCACAGCTGCTATGTGTTAATAGCTAGTGACATTAGTGTTAAACAAAGAGTGTCCATACATTAAGTGAAATTGACCTAATGAGCCACAGATGGAAAATGTAACACATAAGTTGTGCGAGGTTGAAGTCCACGCTGTACCTGCCAGCCTGTTTACTCTGTTTCTAACTGTGCATCTGCCGTCTGCTACTTGTTTATGATTCTGCTGGACTACCAAACTGTTTGACACCTCCTGCACTGACTGCAGGTATAAATTCTAGAAAGCACTGACAGCTGCACAACTCATAACTGTGTGCATGCTCTGTGTGTCAGTGTGTGTACATGTGCGCGCATATGGAGGTGTTTGTATTACTTGGAAGCTCTACGAGTCGTGCTTTAGCAGGAATGATAATGACCCCATTTCCTCCTGCTAATAGCCCTCTGTCTGCAGACATATGCTTATTTACTCAAAGGTAGAAATATAATGTGTCTCATACTAAGACTACCTTCCACAGAGTAAGATTGGATGGGAATAAAGAGGCAAAAACAGTGTAGGGGTCTAATGATAACAATGTATGGTTGAATTACCACCCTGTGGTTGTGATTTTTGTTGTGTTTGGCTTAATAATTAAAACCATAATGCTTAAATTTGGGGTCCAACTATGACTGCACTATTTAAGAAGAAGTGTATACGAAGCCTGAACCTGTTGAATTAATCAGATCTTTCACACAGTTACCACATGACCTCTCCTATGATTTATGAGCATAGCCACAAGAGCTTACAAATTAGACTGGTTTTCTGTTTTACCTGGAACTCCAACATCGTCTTTCCCATGTAGGAGTGGAGCAGCAATCTGTAGGTTCCTATACTGGTGCTTGAATCACTTGCATCATCTACAGAGACCTACGCAGAGAGCACAGAGCTGGTCAGCGTTCATGCCGAGACTAACTCTTCTTCGGCGTAATCGCATGACACTGCTTTTTGGACACCGCTGTTTGCACTGCATCACACTCACAGCACTGTCTGTGGCTGCCTGCTGCAAACTCTGCGTGATGAACTGGGGGCTGATGCGTCGACACGGCAGCTCGTTCACGAGAGAGTTCATCAGAGCCACACGAGCCGCATCCCTCCGAGCTTCCGCCTGAGTGTCGCACACCTGAGGTGATGAACACGAACGGGGGGAGGTTAAAATGTCTAAACAGGTGCACAAGGCGAGGGAGAAAATGTGAAACTTCAAACAGAAATTTCAGGGTCTGCTGATGCGTGCGAGCCTGAACAGGCACTCACTGTTATATTATGATGATTTTACACTTCACTACAGCTAATCACGGGATAAGAACTCAAATCACCACCAAGATTAGGACATTAGAGGCATTCACAGATAACCAATCACATGCCTGCTTTGAGCTGGGGTGGGGGGGCTGCTGTCTGGGTCACAATGGGCCCATTGAGAGGCATCATGGGATTTAAACTGAATGACATCAATTTAATACAGCCTTAAAAGCATGTGTGACTGTGTTTATTACCATTGAATGTCCTTCAAGTGTTGCTTATAAGGACCTACATCTTAAGGTTGAAGTTCATAATACTTTTGTATTTGTACACAATACTTTTGGTCTGAAAAATACCAGCTTTTAAGAAAAGATGAATATGATGATTATGTACTTTGTGCTGCTGCAACAGAATGAGAAGGAGCAGCTGCAGATTTGGACTATTATTTGAAATAACTATTACTTCATTTGAAGCACTAAGCATACTATTTATTTACACTGGTGTCTTGCTCTTAGTGCATTTACAGCTGATGTTACATGCATGTTACTGCAATTTTAATACACAGTCAGGACAGTAACATAATCTGCATCAGGTGTCATCATATCATGTGCGCTGTTGGTGACTGCGTATTATGGATGACGGTTGTTTATGCCGTGCAGACATGTTTCATTAACTATCAAATGCAGGAATGTTAAAAGCTCAACACTGATGATGGCACACACACCTTAAAGTTCCCAAAGCAGCTTCCTCCAGGAAGGGTGACATAGCAGATGTACGGGGGACCCGGCGAGGGTGCGGACTCGTACAGCAGCAGGCTCCCTGCTTGGGCGGCTTCGTCCCCACCGGGACCCTCTGATTCACGGAAGGAACCGCTTAACTGGCTCGTCTGCTTCCGCTCCCAGAAGTTGTGGAGCATAGCCACCACGCTTACTGCATGCACGCGTGGATTTGAAAAAGAAGAGTGAAAAGGCTGAAACAATTCATGACCTTGACAGAAGGTGAGCTGTTGAAGTGTAAACGTGTGTATTTATGTCAAGGAGGCTCAGTTCATCAGTTTGATTTCCTTCTTATAAATAAGACTCTGATAACTCTTATGCGTTGTCTTAAGAGGAGAAGATTTTAGTTTAAGTCAGAGAAAACTTGTAAGATAATGTTAACCTAAATACAAAAGGCAGACATCTGAAAATCAGCATTCCCAGACAGTGTTTATTTAAGTAAAATCAGGAGCTGCAGGGAAACACCTCATTACTTAAACACATCAGCATTTTATAACCTTTTGAGCTTTTTCTGGACGTCAAATGGGTTTTAATATTTCTTGCATCCTTTACTGTGTGCCAAACAATTCACTGCAACACAATTTGTGGCAGCAGCAATAACTTGACAGACGGTTTGTTGGAGGCGATGCACTTTACAGGTTGTATTATTTTAAGTCATCATCATCATCAGGTCAGCGGTAAATGCAGTTGGAATAGTACAAATCTGATATCTGAAAAAGAGTAATATATGAAATGAGTTGTTGCTCAGTTACTCACAGTCTTTGGGGCTGGTGTCAGTCTCACTCTGCGACAGGTATGACATGATGCTCTCCTCAACTTTCACTTTACTCATCCTCATTCAGTGTTTACGTCCGCTGCCGCCCCAAACACATTCGGTCCACTTCTCCGCTCCCACGTGTCTTGCTCAAACGCTCCACCAGGCAGGATGACCTTAGAAATGAGCAGCCGCCATCGCCGTCACAGCTCAGGATGGGAACATTTTAAGAAATAACCTCAAAAATCTGAAAGCCCCTCCACTCTCCCTTTCTCTCCTCCTCCCCCTCCTCCTCCTCTCCTGCGTGAACATCTCACCAGGATCTCTCTTTTGAAGCAGACCACCTTTGTCACCCTGGCTGCCAATTAGCTCCGAGGGCCCCCCACTCTTTTTGCACATGCACACACACACACACACACACACACACACACACACACACACACACACACACACAGAGGTGCAGAGCAGGAATGCCGAGCCCCTCCCCTGCAGCTGGCTAATCCCCGAACAGACTTGGATAGTTGGAAGACCTCCATAAAGTTGCCAGTTGAACCACAGACAGCACGATGTGCCATCATGAAGAACATGAAAAATTTGAAATGGTCTGTGAGACGTCTGGTACATCACTAGCTGCTCCTTGTACATGTATCCAGGATCACGGGGACAGGTCTGCCCAATGTGTAGTGTCTGAGATGTGTGGGGGTGGGATACTTTTGACTTCACACACTAATTTGAGCCCAAGCTCTGAGCTCCATTCACCCTCTTCAGCGTGAATGGCCTTTGTTCGGGTCTGAATTCAGCTGCTCTCTGAAAGCCCCTTACACCTACACAAACCCAATACTGAGGAAGAAGCAGTTTTTCTTCGGCTCCCTTCTCCTTTCTCCTCTCTCCCATCTTTTACGTCTCACTTCGTGTTTTAACCCATGTGCGTGTTTCTTGCACCTTTTCACGCCGAACGCATCGGTGTGCTCTGAAGCATGCGCGTTCCCACATGCTTGTGGTGGCAGTCCACTTTTTTGATTGGCTGCTGGGAGGGTGGAGGTAACCAACTATTCAAACCACCATAATAGTCGGGAGACATTCGAGCAATGCCAGTGTTGCTTAAATAAAAGCTCCCCCTGAGTGCATTCAGCTTAAATCCACACCCACATTAGTCACTGTCAGCAGTATCCCCAGACTGACAATGAACTCAAGATTTCAATAAGGTTAAGTTAGCCAATACATTTCCTTCTGTTGCAGTGCGGCGTTGGAGGTTACTACGTCATATCACTGCAAAACAACTAACTTGACTGGAAAGCACATTTAAAGGTCGGAAGTCAGTTCCATTATTTTGAAAAAAGGGAAACAAACCAAGCAGCAATGTATAAATGCTTTATTTGTCAAACTGTTTCATTATATTTACATTTGACTGTGTGTAAAGAGTGATAGTCCACAGCAGCTCACATGGACAAAAATGGTCCATCTTCATACTTGAGTTTCTGTGGGAGAGCCAGCTAGAGAAATACAATCAAGATTTCAGTGTGAGCTTCGCTTTGTTATCCCTCTCTACTGACACTACAGAACAGCTGAGTTGTTGCACATGTCTTGTTGGATTTTCCCACAAACCAATCATGTGTTTACAACTCGTCAGACAGAGTAATGGAGGAACCACGCGTCATGCGTGTCAGCCAGACGGAAAGCATGTTGACATGAATCCCGTCCGTCCATCACCGCAGTCCTGTTTATCCCCAGAAGTCCGCGGTCTCCATGCTGGACTTGATGTTGTTTTGGTTCTCCCTCCTGGATTTGGTCGTCAGGTTGGCCTCTCCCTTCTGCAGGCGTCTCCTCTGTGCTGCTTTCTGCTGTTTGGTGAGCTGCCGCCGCACCTTCTGACGGACCACGTCCTGCAGCGCGCACAATAAAGACCACAGCGGGTTACTACAGACGAATGTACTGGCTGTTTGTCTCTGCAAGGCAGGCGCAACGCTGTGCGGACACGTCGCCTCTGCTACTGGTCACAATCTTTCATAAACTTCAACACCATGTGAACGCCCACAGGACAGAACTGCAGAGCAGGATTGCTACAGTGTGTGGTGAATTGTCTACTACTTGCTACTGTAATAGTGTCCCATACGCTAACCTTGGCCTGTTTAAAGTGCGGTCGCAGTGTGTGTGTGTCTAACTTACTGGTGGTATGGTGGAGCAGCTCCCTATGCTGCCCATGGTGGCCTCACTGTCCGTCCTCCTCCTCCTGTGTTCTGCCATGTGCAGAAGACTGTCTGAGTCTCTGCAGGAGAAATCACACAGAAAAATCGGTTGTGGCACATTTAAGCACAGAAATTCACTTCCACTCTTAATTTGACACAAATCATTTGTCAAATGAAATTTCTCAAGCTGTCCGGCTCTCCTTCTAACAGACCTAAAACCAGCTTGGTACCACAGCTTCAAGTGGAGCATTGGGACATCATCTTATCAAATGTGCTTTATTTTGGTGCTTGTATTGTGTTAACGTTGCATCACCTGAAGGGTTTGAACTCTTTGTTGGAGGCAGAAAGTTCTGCCAGCTCTGGGCACTCATCCTCTGCTTCCCTCAACTCTCCTTCTAAGTCCTCCGCTGTTTCAGTCTCTTCTTCTCTTCTCTCGCTCTTTCCCTCCTCTTCCTCCTCCTCCTCCTCCTTCTCCACCTCCTCGTCTTGTTTGTCTGCATGTGTGTCGCTGATTTTCAGACCCTCTAGTTCCAGCATCGCATGTTTATATTCCTCCATGTCCACACTCTGCTCTTCTCTTTCTAGTTCCTCATCTGTTCCCTCTTCGTCCTTCTCCTCTTCATCATCTTCCTCGCCCTCGGGTCCAGCTGGGTGTAGCAATGCAGCATCTCTCTCCAGGTCTTTGGTGAAACCACTCGCTGAGACTTCAACGTCCAGAGAATACGACCGCCTGTGGGAATAAACAGCGACGACAAAAGACCATTAAGCAGTTGTTTTAACTACAAAGCAGCATTTTAAATAACTGTACTGTAAATAACCAAAATTACAATTTTAAATAGGATTTAAATAAGATACTACATGATTGGGCATTAAATTGGAGTCATGAAAACCCACAATATGAAAAAATGCCTGTACTTCAGCTCTGCCTCAGGAAGCTCAAATGAAACATAATAAAAAAAAAAACAGCACAATTTCAACTGTATGTGTGTGTGTGTGTTGGTGTTTTATTGCAACTGAAATATCATAGCAGTTACCTGATGTCTTTGAAGGTCGGAAAGAGCTCACTCTCGTAATTGAACCTTTTTGCAAAGAAATCTCTGATACATTTCACGTCTCTGTCGAAGTACCTAGAAACAGACGGAGAAATCAACAACATGTACATCTTTTGTTTATCCATTTTTACCATCACTTTCTATTCACTACATTTAGTCAGGCACAATTACACAACATAAGTAATTAAGAAAAACAATCACAGGAATCATAGCGACACTAACCATTCGGCATTGGGATGTGACGTGGACACCATCTGTGGGAAGTCGATCATCGTGATGTGGTCCTGGTCATCCAGCATGAGGTTGAACTCATTAAAGTCTCCGTGAATCAGACCGTGATTGGCCAGTTTGACTATGAGCTCCATGAATTCGTTGTAGAGGGCTGGTGGGTCCTGGAGCTCATGCACTTGACACCTGGAAGAGGTGAGTTCATACAAACAAATCATATCAGGGACACAGAGCACACAGAGGGTACGACATAGTATTTTAAAGAGAGAAAGAAGAACGGCTTGTTCACATACAGTGGATAGCCATTGATGAGCTCCATCACCACAGCATGTCTGTTGTAGTCCACAGGTTTGGGAACGGGAAAACCGCGATCATACAGTGCCTGAGAGATTAGGAGACGACTCAAAGGCTGAACCGCAAAAAACTGAATTCCCACAACACATCTTACGAAGCGGCTGGAGACGCTTTCCTTCTTATTCCATATTTCTGATTTGTTACATCACCTTCATGTAGGCAAACTCCTTCATGGCAGAAAGGCGAGAGAGGTAGAGCCAGGACATGTTCTTCCTGTGTTTGTGGTAGTCTCTCTTGTTCTTCAGGTTCCTGAAGGAAGTACGACCCAACCTGTGAAGCTTCAGCGCATACTGCTCCCCGCTTGGGCTTGCCACGATATATATGTCTGCAGGAGGTGAACGCAAAGAAAAATCACGTATGAAGTCTGAGCCGGAAAACTCACAGGGAGTTTGCGCATTACTTTATAATTATGGGTAAGAAAGAATATCATTCTTTTTGCGACTTTTTTTCCTCACCTGACTCTTTACCCACTCCCATCTGGTTGCCAACGGAAATGACCACTTCTCTGGAGCACAGGGTCTTTAGGGCAAGGTAGTCATATCCTCCGTAGTTCAACCTGTAGCCCTGCACGGCTGAAATCAACATATACACCACGTTAGAAAAAAATGCCCTACGTGTACCATCTCTGTCTGTACTTGCAAGACTGAGCGTGTGCGTTGTCTTACTCTTGGTGCGTTCATAGACTGCCAGCTTGTGCTTGACGAGCTCTCTGAGAATCTTATTGCAGCCGCCGTGTTTGAGGCTGGCGATGGATGAAAGGAGACTCAGCGGAACGATCTCGTGGTTCTTCATCCCCATCTCCACCTGTGCGAGGGGAAATTGTCACGATGGAACAGAGTTTGATCGTGAAAATTAGCTCTAACTAATAAACTAAGTACATCCATATATTACTGTTACATTTGTGCACAGACAGTGACTTATGAATTGGGGCTGCAGTTTCAGCATATATTGTGTTATCATAATTATTTCTAAGTGTGCAAGGAGATTTTAGTATGATTTTAAAACAGATTTGAAATGATGTGACCCTATTTTTTTAATTAATAGGAAACAAATCACAAGAAAGAATCTGCTGATTTTATTATAGGCTGATTGTAGCTCCTTAAACTCTGGTACCTGCTTGGCGATCATGTGGTCATAACGAATATTTAATGATGCAGTATTATCCAGTGGCAGTTTTCAGCAGTGTATTCACACTCAACATAGAAGCACCTATCTAAATAACAATAAATAAATAAACATATGGTCATTTGTAATCTGTTGACTGACAAGACTAACTTTATTTTTCCCGCTGCAGCAGTGACATCTCATCACCTCACTCTCCGAGTGTCGCATCACCTACCGGGCGACCCTCTAATGACCGCCGCACTTTGTTGATGTACTGTATGTACTGTACCTGTCTATTCGATGATAAGGCTAACCTAGCAAAGGCTAACACCGGGGCAGAGCGTAGGGCAGGCGTACAGCGCGCGACTTACCGCCGTGAGGACCCGGAAGTCATCTCGAGACAAGTATCTCAACACCACGACATTCAGCTTCCCCATGTTTCAAACGGCACACAAGCGATCACACTGCTAACGGCAACGTCTCTTTCGCTAGGCTCTCCACATTTTCAGTAAACACACGTGCGAGGCGGAAGTGAGGCGACCGTGGAGGATACGTCACTTCTGGTTTGCGTTCTACGTCATCTTGTAACGCCAGCGCACGGTTCACGACACAAGATCAAACCGCGGATTTAACACGCTTTGCGGTAACAAAATGCGAGCTCGGGCTCTCAGTCGAATGGAAAAGTAAAAACCATTTCTACCATTTCTACCACCTAGTGGTAAAGTGGCAACACTATGTGACACTTTTTCAACACAACCGACCCTCTCACAAACATTAACATACACGGGTATCACATTAATTGCTGGAGCAATGATAACATGAATATCGTTACATATAGTTGTTTTTTTTTCTGCAGTGACAAGTTAAAATGTCAATTGTGGAAAAAAAGTGTTTGGACTGTGTCCTATTTCTAGCTCACAATCATGAGATCCGGATCTCATAACAGGAACAATTCAAGGAACACTAGTTAACTTTATTTAACTTACTTTAGGTTACTCCAGAAAACCTTAAAGCTTTTCTGAGGGCTGCATCTTACAAAAGAGCTTAAAATTCTCATTTAAAGGACAAAACAAAAAAGTCAAGGAATCATCTTACAGTATTGCACATTGCGTGGCAGTGTTATGTGCAGTCCTAGTATCACACTGTGTGGCATATTTAAAAAGAAGTGCTGTGAAAAAAGGCTTATGGGTGTGATTGTGTTGTACGTGACTGAATAAATATTTGGGTGTGGGAATGGTTGACTATGTCCTGTGTTGTTATTCATTGTGAAAATGTGCCAGACAGTATTTATTTGATAGTTGGTTGCTTGAATGACATTTGTGTAGTTTTATTGGGCCTTGTAATCACTATAGATCACTACTGTGAGTCCCAATCAGCTTTCCCCACAGGGACAATAAAGCATAGTGCACTGTATGGTAACATGAGAGAAATATAACTAAAGTGATGCTACAGGATGCATCATCCCAGTGAAATCTGAAGGTGAGGTGTGTGTGTGTGTGTGTGTGTGTGTGTGTGTGTGTGTGCGAGAGAGAGAGAGAGAGGCAGAGGTGTTAAGCAGAGATTTACTGGCAGGTTTCTGTTGCCATAGCAGCTGGATTCTGTGCATTCCATGGGCAGGTAGGTTATAAACAGACTGTGTGTTTACCCCGGACTGCCCTGTGAAAGACACCGCTCTGCACTGCTCCCAACACATACCACACACACACACACACACACACACAGGCCGTGTTGACTCAGTGGAATTCCTCCACTGGTTTATTTAACATTGTGCGGTTCAGCAAGTGCCTTGTGTCCAAAAAGAGGCCAGGCACATGCTGTGTGTGCACATATACATACACACGCACAAACTAAGCGGAGGTGTTTTACTGGCCTTGGTGCGATGTTACTTGTAGACCCTAGAATTGAATTGGCTCCTTTATTCATAATTTATTTATTCCAAAACTTTAGGAGTTTATTACCCGAGACAAATGGACAAGTGTGGAGTGAGCAGGAGTGAGCAAACGAGCTCTGGTGGAGTCACTAGGTCTCTCGAGTGTTTGTTTCAGCCATTCACACCCTCTGCACTGCGTCATGGATGTTTCTGTGCCTTTGGCCACTCAGTACACCCCTCTGTTTACTTGTATCACCATAGTGTGGTGTGCATTAACAGCTCCAGCAGCTGTGTCCTGGGTGGTAAATACTTACACGCACTTGATACAAAGGTATTGTACAGAATTACAGTAACGTAGTACAATATAATGCAGTATAATACAGCTATACACAATACACAAAACATTTCTAAGCAGCCTAAACTAAACATTTGAAAGTTACCAAGTTACTGTTTAATTACATCCAATTTTTTCTGTTTAGAAAGAAAACATTCAGTGCTGTTTGTAAAGTTCTTCATTTTCAAGCTAGATGGCACTGTGACACAGCTAGATCACTGAAGCTGGTGTCTTTTGTCTCACTGAACATTTGTTGTTTCTGGTTTTTAGCCAAGTGCTGAAATTGAATAATTTTCCTCAAGTATGTTCCCCTGGTCGTTTGGTTGTACTGAAGGGGTTTTTGAGATATTTAGGTAGAGACAATGTTTGTAAAAGGGCCAGGCCTTTGATTACAAGGCATGTGTAAAAGGAGAGTAACATTGTTACTCTACATTGCTGTACAGTTTTATTTCACCATGCCCCCCCCCACACACACACACACATTGTAATAGATATTAAACCACAGATGTAATTCTACTGAAAGTCTTCAACCTGACATGATTGGGAAATTATTCATTGAGTCTGATGCCACTATTTCATTTATCTTTATATTAAATGGAATCAGTCTAAATTAAAAGCATATACTAGATGGAATAAAGGAAAACTTTACACTCTGCAGATGATTTCAAATTATTTACATTGTCAATAGGCTACTTATTACACAATTTACCACACTACCTCCACAAGGACTCCTATTTATCGCAATGTGACTTCAGTGTTTTAATCATACACATCCCTTCCTATTCACTTCATCTTCATATTTCTGCTGTGTCGTCTCTCATTCCCCACTGCAGACTAATGATAGCACATGATAACGCTCTAACTTGATTGGACACCACTAATAACAGACCAACTCTGATTTTGATTAGATTATCATATCATCCCATAACTCAATTTCTCATAGGACATATCTTAATACTCTGCTGCTACAGCAGCATGACTACTTTCTTCTTTTGGTCGAAGCCTGTGGAGATGTGATTGATTGCACCGATAGGCTGAATGTGTTTTCTTCTGGTAAAACTTGTGGTTTGCTCCTCTGGCTCTAAGCAGCTGCAGATTGAGAGTCTCGAGGCAGAAATCTTTTTTGTTAAACAGCCTATGACGGACAGGCGCAGTCGTCTGTTTCACTGAGTCTGGACAGTTACGCACAAGCACAGACCAGAGTGACCGATGGTGTGTTAGTGGAGCTGGGCCGGCAGTACAGAGGGAGAGTGTGGAGCCGCCTGTGTGTGGAATTATCTGGAACGTGGCGGAACGGCCATTCCTGCGCGCGCGTGCACGCGCGCACACACACTCTCCAACACACAGTGAGATAGTGTCCTCTTTCCAGATGTGTGTAAGGGAACTTTTTTTTTTGCTATGCTTCGATACAAAGCAGCTCTCTTTTCAGGCCTCCTAACATTTAATCTCTTTCTCCTTCGTCTCTCTTTTTCTCTTTCCCAGCCTTGGCTGTATAGATGTTATAACATGTCTGATCAAAAAGTGGCCAAACTGTTGGGAGACTGTTGCGCCTCCACCCTGTCGGTTGACGGGAGCACTCCTGTAAGTCCACTGGTCTTCAGATGTTATTGTTTAAAATGCGATGAACCCATACAATTTCTGCGTGTGCAGGGCTGAATATCCTCAATGGACCTGCAGTGAATCAGGATCCTTTGATTAGAAATTAATGAGCCCCTCGTTGCTGTAAGATGAAAGTGGGAGCTGGATAGGTCAAAGTGATGAAAGGACCTTTTCGCAGCTCTGACTGAACTGAAGTGATCTTTACATTTGATGTACACATAGTATCAAAGCTATCAGCCCTCCCCCCGATAATTTCATTCACATGAAAAAAGAAATTACCTGTGATGTTTTAATAATGTATGAGAGCTGAAAATTGGTAGCCCCCCATAACATCCATGTAATTTTGCTAATACAAGGATCATCACACACATGCTAGGCTCCACTGACCTCTGAGCCACAAACCTCTGTGTAAAAGTAGTGCTGTAATCATATTGTTTACATCCCTACCTATGTGAATGTAATACCTCTTTGTAAAGTGTATTTGCAGAGGGCCAGTATCTATTTAAAGGGTCGCTTGTGTGTAGGTGTTTCAGTTTCCCTCGCTGTGAGTAAATGTGGGATCATGGAGACCTTGCCTTCATCAGCCCACAGAGGATGTCTGCTCCACAAAGAGACAATCTAACAATTTTGACACACACACACATCTGAACACACACTTGCACCGTTAAAATTGCTTTCTTGTCAGCGTTAAGCTTCAGAGAGAGAATGCCAAATTGGGGCAGGAATTGGAGAAGCTTAGGTAAGTCTCCAACAACAAGCGTGGGCTTTGTTCCTAGGGTATCATCGTGGTGCCTTTAGCCAGCTGCTGTGTGTTTGGAAACATCAAATTTGATTAGATTAGAGCAGAGGAAAGGAGATCTACTTACTCTGCCTGTTCTGCTGCAAGTCTCCTAAACAATAATCTGCTCTCAGGTGCCGGTGCAAGCAGCTTGGAAAGGAGGGGCAAGAGGAGAAGTATGAGGACAAGAGGCATAACTGAGCTCCAAGCCCAGCTGATACAGGTCAAGATACAGGTGCACGTGCGCACGCACACACACACATACACACACACACACGTGGAAACACGCGCTGTTTCCTTCTGTTAGACCTAAGTCCTTTGACGTTAGTCTCTTTCTAAACCTTCAGCTCTGATACGTTTTGCATTTTGGATATGGGGTAAAGCCTTAATATGCAGATTTGAATACAGACAGATTTTCAGGTGTTGTGTTTGTAAGATGCGTCATTGCACTAATAACTTTCACTCTGGATTAATACTTACTCACACATCAGGTGTAGGCTCTGTGTAACAGATTGTAATATGTACACAGACTGACACGTATGTAAAGAAGGTTTGCGCCTCCGCTTTAACACCATGGTTTATTGAATATTTATCATACTATTTGTGTATGTGAGTGTGCAGTTGCAGTTTATATGGGAGTGTCTGAGTGTAAGTACACAGTAAGTGATGTATCATTTAACTGTCTCTCAGTCTGAGCTGGCTAGACTGGCTGAATTGTGATGCACTGTCAGGCAGTCATGTCGGCACTGCACAGGAATAACAAAGTGCGGCAGGGCAGGTTTGCATAGAGATAAAGACTAGTTGTCAGTATAGCGCGTACACTCAGTGCCACATGCAGTGTTATCGTTTCAGTTTAGTTTTTGTTTAAGTTTCATTATGGCATGCATTTGCTCCTGACACATGCAACGTGTGGTCTGATTATGAGTGAAAATAGTCCTAAAAATTATGAGTGCAATTTCCCTCTTGTGGGACTAATAAAGGATTATCTTATCTTATCTTATCTTATCTTATTACATCACTAATACCCAGTAATATGCAGTATTACCTGTAGAGATCTTTTTGTGTGTGTGTGTATGTGTGTGACCAGTGAGGCGAAGCTCCCTTTTTATCTTCGGTGACACGTCCAACTCCTTAAAATGCTAACAATCATAGTTTTTGTCTGTTCCTTTAAATAGGTTAAATAAGGCTTAGGTATAGATTGATTAGATTTAAGATTAGGCTAAATGTGCTTTTTCTATCGGGGTTAGATGATGGGATTATTTCTTGATGTAGTGCCATCTTTGAGTTTCATTCTTACTGTAAGGTTTCCTTTTGTTTCTAGTCTTGATACTAAGCTAATCAAATTTCCTTGATCCGGCTTCATATTAGATGGACAAGCAAAGGAGTGATATCATTCTTCTCTTCTAACTCCCCACAAGAGGGCCAATAAGCTTATTTCCCTAAGTGTCAAAGGTTTTTTCGAGGGTTGTATATGTAGGGATACGGAATAAGGAACAGATGCAGTCGTGGGGTGTCCTCACAAAAATATCAAGACAAATCTATGTTTGTGTGTGTGCGTGGACATGGACGGGCGCATGTGTGTGTGTGCACGAATGAGTGATGTAACATAGGCCATAGCAAGATAATAACATGCCACAGTGATAGAGAATGCTGCTAACTAACAGCAGTCCTCAGATGATCCTCTCCATCACGTGCACGTGTGGAAGCTGACACACATACGCAAGCACACACACACACACACACACACACACGCAACCTTTGCTTGTCAGACCCCTGTAATAGGATCACTGAAGGATTGGCCCTTCATTCGTCACAGGGCAGGGACAAATGTGTCCTCACGCACAAAGGTACAACCACCCACACAGACTCACAGACACACATATCACCTGGAGGCTGAACATGGCTGTGCATCACCGGAACAGGAAAGCTGCTCTTTATCTCAGAGGTTGCCGCTGTTCGGGCCATCAGATAGCAGCCGCATCTCGTCTCTGTCTGTGTGCACATGTGTCTGCATGTGTGTGTGTGTGTCCGAATGTGTGCACATTTGAGTGTATCTGCGTGTCTACTTTAATAGCATTAACTCCCGCAAGCGTGAAATGAGACAGTCTCCCACTATCTGTCTTTAAGAGCGGGGCTGAGAGAGCAGAGAGGCTGGAATGAACTGATGGATCATGCAGGCTTCTAGTCAGATGAGCCTGTTTTCTCTGATAGAAACTGTGCTGTTTTCAGTAGAGAAACATCCCACGGTGAATCAGGCACACAAAAAAATATCACTATATAGTACTCCCACTGTGTTCTTTCTTTGATGGCAATTAGTCAGCAGTTTATCTAATGAGGCTTTTTCTTCTTATTTCAAAATCTTTATGCCACCGATTTAGTCTTTGGGAAAATTACACTGGTAGCCACCAGGGAGCCAGTTAATCAAATGCATGACAGCACAGACAGTTTTATTGTATTTTCCTGTTTTAGATCAATATGCGCTTGAGTTCAGATTGCAAAAAGGGATTGAAATTTTTTTGCACTGGTAAGAAATATAAATACAAGCTTGTTATATTCTGATTAAAAAAACAACCAACAATGCTTCTGGATGTCCTGATGGCAGTCTTGGCTTCCAATCAATGAGATTACTTCATAAATTGCTGAACATGTTGTCTAAGCCTTGCCGAGGTCAGTGCGCACGATAGAATTGCCAGAGATGACAGAAATCACACTGTCACAAAAAATAGGAAAAATCTTTGCTTCTTTCCCCCGTGTGGTAGTTTTGAATCTCACTTGTTGGGTCTAAATCTGTCTTTCAGTTCTGCATGAGCTGTGTCCCTGGGTGAAATACACACACACACACACACACAAGCATCAAGACTTTGCATCACAGTAATCACACCGCAAGGGATGCCGGGTAATTTGGTTAAAGATGTCAGGAACGTAAATCACCTCCAATCAGTCCTGGTCTCTCATTGGTCAATGGTCTCGCCTCCAGAAGAACTTCATTGGTCACTCATCCGACCGGCTGTGTCTCTGTTTGTCTCTTACTGTGCAGCTGTTGCTCACCAGGACACATCAGGTGGGAGGCTTCATTCAGGCTCCAAACATATGATTAATATGAAACCTGTGATATGAAATATGATTCAGCCACTTTGTCTGAGAAGAGACTAGAAAATTAAGCCCACACTGTTTGCAGTGACACAGTTATGTTTATCTTAAAAGAATAATTCAGCCCTTTTGGAGATTTTTGCGTGTGCTTTCTTGCTGAGAGATAAATGAGAGGGTTGAATCCACTTGGCTTCCAGTCTTAAGTACAAAGCTAACTGGCTGCTGGCTGTGGCTTCACATTTAACAGTGGTAAGCTGTCAGTATCTATAATAACATAATAATAATAATATAAAATATATAAGTTATATTATATAAAGGTATAATAATATCTTTCACTACATAGTGTGTAGGAAAGTTTCTCAAAATATTTAACTTTTTTTGAAAAACAGTCCAGTCCTTGGAAAGAGGCTGACTCATTGCAGTTTAAACCAAGCAAGCAACATCAGGATAAATACTGTGTAAGTGTTCCATATTCATTATGCATGCCAGGTATCATTTAATTGTTGCTTTCACACTTTTGCTGCTGCATGATGTAGATATTGATTAAATTTAAAATAAATTTCACAAATATATTTTTGAAAAACAGCGTTAAATGTGCAGTGCAGTTCATCTTACTTACAATGCAGCGACTGAATGAAAAATATTGAAATGAATCTCTGCCATGTGTTTCCCATTATAAAACACAGGTGGTGGAAAACTTTCACCCGTGACTGTAGTTTTGCTGGAGCAGATTTTTCTCTCTTTGCTCTTTGGTGGAATGGTGTTAGAATACTTGTCACCTACACACACACACACACACACGCACACACACACACACACACACACACACACACACACACACACACACATACACACATACACACATGCATACACACATACTTAAGAGGTTCAAGGCTTTGATATTCTCTAGTTTGCACAGGGTAGACAGCTAGAGATCTTCAAACAATACGTGGATAACACTCTGACATGCTCACCGCATAGCGAGTGCTAATGATTCCTCGTTAAGCACCACACACACACACACACACACACACACACACACACACACACACACACACACTAATGCAAACACGGCCTGAGCTCAGACTTAACGATTCTGTGAACGCTGCACATCTCAGACCCTTTTCCACTTGCTCTCTCTCCCCTCAGGCAAGGACCTTCATCACACCACTGACCATTGATTGGGATGATACGCAGCATTAATAAATGAGCTCATGTAGCCAATAGAGAGAAGACACACATACACACCCACCAACACACAGGTAGAAATATGTATGACATTCCAAGCCCGTTGAGAGTGAGGGATGAGAACGTCAAACTGTGGCAGTGAGTGTTTGCTTTCGTGGACGGGGGCAGCGGAGGTGATGGACAGTGAAAGGGCATACAAATGAACAGCCACCCACGGGGAAAATCATCCCACCTTGGATGTTTACTAGACAGGGACTGCTCTATGAGAGACTGTGGTTCCCAGTAAATATTCCTGGTATGTGTGTATGTGGTAGTGTACACTCCTGTGAGGGGTGTGTGTGGGGGCTGCTCTGTGGAGTGCTAAAAATGCGGAGAGAGAAGACATGCTCTGTGTGTGTGTGTGTGTGTGTGTGTGTGTGTGTGTGTGTGTGTGTGTGTGTGTGAACACCATGTCCAGGTGGATGTATTCTAGGTCAGGCTGTTTGTCAGAGCTGAGAACAGATCGATGTGGCTCTAATCTAAGGCAGTATGATGTGATTGATTACCTCATATTCTGAAGCCCTGCACATAGACCTCCACCGAGTGTGATGGACACACACACACACACACACACACACACACACACACTATGGTCAGTTCACCCAAGCAAAAGAATTGATTGGTATGGGATGAAATAACAGCAGATTGGTTTTGCTGGGCAAAAGGCTCGACACTCTATCCAAGAGGGTCAGAAAAGATGATGAGAGCAGAAAATGTTCCTTGATACCATCTTTCACGTGTGAGATGTTGATGTGTGTGTTTTTTGTTTTGTTGTTCCAAATTGGTTTTCCTCAACAGTGTTATTTCTTAGCGCTGCCCCCCCCCTCCCCACTGTCTGCATGTGTGTTTAATGTAAATGTGAGAATGCATGATGCCGACAAGATGTTTGTTTCTGTGGAGCCGTGGAAGGCTGACAGATGTGAAGACGGTTCTGTCTGAGTGGCTGGAGGAGTGTGTTAAATGAGCAGAACTGCTTGCCCCCACAGTGCAGTACAGCGTTTGCATAATTTTCCACATTTGAAACGTTAATGGCACCTGTGGGCTATGTTGTTGTCAATCTGCTCGTAAGTGAATAAAACGAGATAGTGATGTGCGCATATAATTGTGGGTATTTCTGTGAGTTGCCAGATTTTCTGTGTGTGTCGTTGTTTATTTTCTCTGTCTGGGCATGTGTGCACTGCAGTTTGCAGTGCTGTGTTGTGTGTGTGTGTGTGTGTGTGTGTGTGTCTATATACTACAGCTTCCCCTCATTGACATGCATGGTGTCAGAACCCTCATTTGAACTACTGTTAATGGGCTTTGCTGTGTTGTCTGCCTACTGGGCTGTAATGCCTATTCTCTTCTGAGAACCAACATATTGTTTGAAAATTTACTACGCCCTTGACAGTGGTTCATCTTCACTGTGGATTGAAGCCCTGATATTTCCTCAGCTTGAACTATGTTGATTTATACTAACACTATGGGCCCAGAGGTCTACTTTAAAAGATGCTACGCAATATTCTTATGCAAAAACTACATTGAAGTGAGGCTGCAAAAGCCGTCGGCCATTTAGATATATACTGCATTCCTTGAAGCCAAAGTTTGATGAAAAGATTGATACCACTCTTTTGTCTGATTCTGTAATAGTAATAAATCCTGCCTACCAGCACCTGTAAAGTTAAATGCATGCAATGCAATTAAATACATGAGGGGTGACATGCACAAAATCCAAAGTGCAAAAAAAGAATAGTGAGAAAAGGTGAGTGAGGTTTAGAGACTGTAGAGACTGCAGATTTTGTTAACTTCGGTTACCCTGTTTCCCCCTGTGGTCAGTCTTAATGCTAAGTTGAGCTAATCAGCTGCTGGCTCCAGATGCATATTGAATGGACAAATATAGAATGGTATCAGTTTTCTTGAGGAAGTGAAATGTGTGTTTTCAAAAATATTGTACTATTCCTTTAATATTCATGGTGTGCAGGGGGACACAGTGCAAGGCCTCACTTGGCTCTGTGTAGTATCTCTGCAAAACAGCCAGTCGCACACTTGGACATGTATTAAGGTCAGACGGAGAGCATCAACCTCCATGCATGTTGTGAGTCCAGTTGCAAATTCAGTCAACTTTCATGTTCTTAAATTCGCCAAAAATGAAATGAATTGCTCGGACTGCATCACATTCGAGGTTACATGTTTGATGCGTTTCATCTTTCCTCATAGAACAATTTTGGAGCCTTCCCTGTGACTGCTGCTTAAATACATGCTGGACCTCAACGACAGCATCCAAACCGAGCTCATGTTCAGCCACGGCCCCTGAGTTGGGCTAACACACACATCTTGGCCTCAGTACACAACTCCCCGTCTGCCCAGTAGCTGCGCCGACCTGCTCCCTCTCAGCCTCACAGGACCACACTCACTACAGGCAAATACACAGCCGAACAAGATAAGGCCACTCTGCTGGACTTATCACAGCTTGTCTCACTGGCCAAATGTGTGAACCACTCCCCGCCTGTCCCCCGATGTCTCTTTCTATCTCTGACTCCCCTCCTCCCCCTTTTGGACCTGCCTTCATGGTTCCATATTGTCGTTTTATCTGACTTCTATTTCTCCCCATCCCGTCAGTCACTCTGCTTGCATTGCACCGGAGGAAGAGGATGTCCCTTCATGTTGTGCCCATGTTTGTCTCTCTGAAGTTACTGTGTGTGTGTGTGTGTGTGTGTGTGCGTGTGTGTGCACGTGCGCATGCTTGCATGAGGGCATGGGGGGTGGGCATTTGAAAACACCATTGCAGAGCAGGTGTCCTTCCATCTGTGCTGATCACAGTTAACTTTTTTTTCCCTCTGTCACTCTGACTGTGTCTCTTTCTGCCACACACACATCCTGCCCTCACACAAACACATGTCTGCAAAATATATCTGCTACAGGGTAACATGACATTATGAGTTGACAATGGGTAAATGTGAAAATGAGTAAAAGCAAAGGAAAGAGGGAAAACGGGGTAGAGGTGTAGAGAGATGAAAGAGGAAGGGTGGTTGGGGGGTGGGGCAGAAAGATAAGGAACAAAAGGAAGAAAGACAATACTACAGAGAGTAAATGCAAAAATAACCAGAATTTACATAAATGAGAGGTTTCATGTGGAAGTAGAAACCAGCGTGTGAATAAACAAGTGGTGCGTATAGTAAATATTAATTAAGTGAATGGAGTGGAATAGAAATGCAGGTCGAGTCCAAAGTGTGGTGACCACTGCTGATATACATGTAATTTTATGCACTGTTTGATGTTTGTGTGTGTGTGTGTGTGTGTGTGTGTGTGTTTGTGTGTGCATTCACATCTCAGGAGAGCCTATAGTTCAGTCTCACCATTAAAACATGACTGAGGGCTGCAGGAGGCAGCTGAGCCTCTCCCGGGGGAGGGCAGCTCACTGCCTGGATGGATGGACTGGTTCTATGAATGTTTACATGGATGTATGGATGGATGAGTAGTAGATAGATGCCAAGATGGATGGTCAGGAGCATAGACAGGTGTCAAGATAGAGATGTCTCCCTGTAGATGGATTGAGAAACAGTCTGGTTACTTAACGTTATGCCTCAAAAAAGATCAGTCAGCACGGTGAATTCTCCACAGTCAGAAATTCCTTTTCAGCCTGCAGTGGCTGTCATTCCCAATACAGCAATTTGAGAACCAAGCAACAATGGTCACTGTAGTAGCAACACAGTTACATGATCCATAACTGAGAATGAAAGGGCAGTCCATGTTTTGAAGCAATAAATGGTCTTTGCTGAGTTGTTGCACTTCCGAGAGATCAATAAATCGTGCTGTCAAAAGTGCTGGAGTGACTACTTTTCCTCTGCATTTTCAATTTCGTCATGTCTGGGTTTTTCTTTGTCTCTTCAGTCATGCTCGTTAGTAATTATGCTAAATACCCAATTGTCTTTTTATTTATTTAATTTTCCCTGCCACACGTGCTCACCGCAGCTCTTTTTTCAACAGTACAAACAGCATGATGCACAGGTTGACTGGAGTGTGATACATTCATTGGCAAACAGACCAAAATAAATATTAAGCATGTTTAAAGATCTCAAGAATTCATTCCCTTAGGGCTCGGTAAGGAGGCTTCGATACTGCATATCCACAACCTCTATTGTGCTCTGGTTCACTGGCATCAATGCATCTCATTTTTTTTGTTTGCCTGGAGGACTGAAGTGATTACGTGCATACGCCACACACACCACACACACACACACATTCAATCACTTTCTTCAGCTGCTATAAAAGAGGCCCAAGCCTGTTTTATTGACACTAACAATGATGCTGTTTGTTGTGGCATACTGTTGTTATGACATACATTTTTCACTGCCACCTCCTCCAATTTATATACAATGGGGTCCAAAGGTCTACGGCCACTTCATATATATAGATATAAAATATAGGAGGTGTACATCACAACACTGATCCACATGGACACACGGGGGTGAATGAGAGAAAAATAGTGTATATATAATGGGCAAAAAAGCAACAATGGCAGGCAGGTACTTGACCCACTTTTTTCCATCTGAAAAGGATGCAAAGGCCCCTCCTATAATCACCTATTCAGCCCCAGTTCCTGTAACCCCAAAGCATCATGGTACTCCATGTGGAGCTCTCGTCAGAATCGCGTCCGACATCTCAAGACTCCCAGCAGCTCTGGGTCACCCAGAGGCCAGCCAATCAGAAGGCTTATAGCGAAGTCCCTACCCAAACCCCCTGGCAGAACCAAGCAGCATAACAGTATATCATCTTAATCAGACAGACATCTGGAGAGAGTGAGTGCGCAGCTCCTACATTCATCTGTCCTACTCCTGTGGTTTTATGAATGGTGTAAGTATCTGTTATGGTTGTGCCCCTTGTGTCTAACACAACATCTTAATTGATGGGAATTATTACACACTCAATGGAGAAAAGGGGCAAATAAGAGTAAAATCTCACTGTCTCTCTCTTTCTCTGTACCACAGAGGTGATTTGAGGAAGCAAGCAGCACTTAGAAGCTATGGGCTCTGGAGTCAGACGTCTGGATATATCAGCTCAACCATGCATGCGTGGTGTGTGTGTTTACGTGTGCGCTTGCGTGCGTGTCTCTGTGTGTACGACCGAACGTGTAATTCCGTGTGATGTACTGTAGCAGGCACCTGCTGGTGCACTTTTATGGGATTGACCTCACAGACACACTCTCGCTGTGCTCCAGATGCAGGTTTAGTGCACTCAGTTTGTAGGTGGTAGTGAGACGGAAAAAAGGGTCCACCGAGCCTCAAGTAGAACAATTTGTTTTATTCGCCACGTTACCCAAACAGGATCTCTCCTTCATTAAAATAGGCAGCAGGGTACTTTTTGGTCAAATTATATTGCTATTTGGTGGGTATTTTAAATTATCTTATTATTTCAGTGGGCTCTTGAATGGATCAGTTTTGCATTGAACTGCATCACATTGAACTCGTCAATTCATGGTTGACAATTAAGAACAAAGGTATAAAAATGACTGCAGCAGAAACAGAGATATTGACATCTTTGTTTGACGTTTCACATTTACAAACTCGTGGTCTTCAGACTCAACTAACTCAGATTTTGTGCAGCTCTCTCTGGAGCCTCATAAAAACTTCACTTACATTTTCACTGTGATTGTTCATGGGATTGTACCGTTTTTCATATTAGATTAACTTTAGATTAACTAGATTAGATTAACTTAACTTTATTAATCCCACAACGGGGAAATTTACATTCATATGTGGAAAAACTTTAATAAGGACATTTATCTTGAACATATGCACTGCAGAAACCACTTGGGAACAATCACTGCAATTAAAAATTCCATTATGGCTGACAAAAAAATTGCATTTCTGGAATCTAACGTGACTTTAATTAATTACAATTTTTTTTATTACAGCAGCTCAAAAAAGGGACAAGATAAGCTTTGAAATATGCATGTCTTTTAATGCTGCATCATTCATCCATGTTTAATAAAAATAGGACCCGGAGTGTACTAATCAATGCACAGGAAGAAACAGATCGAGTGCTCCGTCAGTGTTGTGGGCAATTTACACATTCAGGGTTTGTAATTGGCTAATCTTGTTTGCAAGCAGTTTTCATGTCATTTGCATATTAAGATGCTTTGTGCTTGAACAACACTGCGTAATTGTTTGTTTATCTCCATTAATTTGCCTTCCTAAAGGCTAAGGGAGCCAATTAGGTTTCAGTTTACTTTTCAAATGTCAGACTGTTTTTGGGTGCATCACAGACAACAGCGACATCTTTCCCCTTACGCTGCCCCTGTTGAGCCCATCTACATCCCCGAGCCCCCTCCTCTCCTGCCACCTCAGGCTTGTATCCAACCTATCCTGTTTCTTTCCTTTCCTATCTTAAAATTCTCTCCATCTGCTTCCCTTGCTTCCCCTGCCCTTCTCTTCTTCCGCCGGTTGTCTGGGACTCTCAGTCCCTTACGTTGCTGTCTTCCATCTGACAGCCTCAGAATGGAAACAAAAGAGAGCAGAAGATGGAGGGAGAGAGATAAAACAGCAAAAAGCCAAGTGAAGTCATACTTTCAGCCTGGCTGCCCCCCCCCCCCCCCCCGTTACTTTGCTGTCCTCTCTTTTGCTTAATGTCTGAAAGAGCTTTTATTCCACAAATTCTCTGCGCTCTCATGAATAAAACATGAGCATTGGCGGCAAAACTCTCTGTTTTTGCTTCATCCATCCACACCCTACTCTGCACTAGCTCGCTCTCACACACACACACACACACACACACACACACACACACACTCCTTCACACACTTTTCTCACAGATGGCCTGGTCCAGGTCATTTCCTCTGTGGATGGAGGATAACTGGATTTACCAGTCTGTTGTGTTCTGTTGTGTTCTGACAGATTTGTTTATGGACAGAAAAAGGCAAAAACACAAGCAGCTAATAATCTGTGTGCGTGTGTGTGTGTGTGTGTGTGTGTAAATCCTCAAGGACTGATGATCACAGTGTGCCTACAGTTCAGTAATAGTGGTAGTAGTTAATAGCATATCAACCACCTTGTGACAGTATAATGTTTAGTTAATGTGTTTAGCAGATTATTCCATTATGAACCTCTGTGTTGTGCCGCAAAGGCATAATGGTGTTATTTCTCATTTTTGTCACTGCGTGTGGTTACTATTTTTTTCTGACTTCATGTGCACACAGTCATCGTTGCATATTACATTACACTGCTGAAAAAGCTATTTTCCCCATTGAGTCTGATAGAGTTTCCTGCAAAACTGCTAGTGCCGCTTAAAACTCAGATGCGTCATTTTGCATAAAGTCTTTCAGCTTCTGAGAAGCAAATGTGCTCCGTACCTTTGGAGCTGCATGAAGCTTCACAGGATGCTTGTAACCATAAAACACAGTTTGAGGTTTCGGGGGAACTATTTGGCTGTGGTGGCTGTATACTCTATAAATCACTTTGTTTAGTCAAAAGTGTTTTCCTGGCTGAAAAGTGGGATTTCTTGCATGACAGTGTCCCTACGGTACACGCATATTCATAGGAGCTACTGGTGTGCTGCATTAAGCCTGGGCAGCAGATATAACATGTGCTACAGGCAGACTTTATGTTTAGCTTTAGCTTTTTAACAGGTGTGTGTTTCTATATATGTGTGGTAGATCCAGGGCTGCCCGTGGAAGTAAGTGTTGCGCGGAAATAACCAAGTTGGCCAATTAACTGCGTGTGAAGTCATCAGCCCACACAGCCCGTTGCAATTTTAACGCCCCCACGCTTCATAATAAACACACACAGACTCGCACACACACACACACACGTCTCCAAACTAAACAAACCATTAAAGTTAACTACGCTTCCCCAGGGTGTCGTCTGTCGGGAGGTGCTGAAACATAACATATTTCATGTTTTTTGACTTAAGCTGTCAGTCAGCTGCCAGCTTTACTGTAAGCTGCACCGTTCCAGTCTGAGATCATGGATCAGCCGACAGGCAGGGAGAGACAGAGGCCGACAGGCCTGGGCTGCTGGAGGTTTTCTCTTTTATAATTCCAACTGGGAGGGTGGCATGCTGTGAAAAGCCAATTTAGACATTGTAACGTCAGTGCTCAGCATCAGTTTAACTGTAATTAGAGGGGTGGACACCTAGTTATCACAGCTCCATTTCCTTTATTATTTGAGCGTCATGACTTGATGGGTGTTAAAAAAAATGACATGCCTTATTCAGGGATGACGTTTGCGTCGGTGGATATGTGCTGTGCCAGGTGGGGACAGGACTGGTTGAATTCAGATTGATTACTATTTGTCCTCTGAGCACCTGCTTAAACACGCACACATATGTAGTGGTGGGTGAATTCCCAGTCCTGTGTTTGAGCTGCATTACAAATGCATACGTAGTGTTTAGAGTGGCACAGAGCTCCTTTCATATGGAGATGACGAGTCCAGGCTTCAACCTGCCACTGCCTATCTGGTAGAGCATTACACCCACAGCTGCCCCCTCTGTCTTTAATATACCTCTTATCCCTCCTCATGTCCTCCTCCTTCCTCTTCCTCTCCCTGTCTGCTCCACATATTATAATAACACTTAACAATACAGCACAGCAGAGGAACTTCTATTAATAGTGATGACAGTGAAGCTGTCCCAGTTGTTTGCCTTTGTTGGTAGCCTAGATACTAGATTAATGATTCTAAATTCAGGGGGAGTGAAAAGGGCTGGGTGCTTAAGGACTGAAATGTAAATGAACGCTGCAGAGAAAGTGAGAAGAAAAGATCTCTGAGATAGAAGAGGGCAACCGCGTTTTTCTCGCTTGCCAGGAGATAAATATGATGGAGATGAATGGCAGTGAGGGCTCATTGTTTGGCTGCCATGAGAGGTGTAGGCAACCCATCCTATGTGTGATGTGTGTGTGTGTGTGTGTGTGTGTGCGCTAATTACATGCACACTCTGAGCTCCAGTCTGATTGTCAGCCTGACGTGCGCTCACCTTTGTCTGAGGGGGGGAGGAGAAGGTAAGAATGAGAGGAGAGGAGGAGCACAGAAGGAGAGCAGCGGGAGCAGGAGGGAGACAAAGCTTTGGAAGAAGTTTAAGAGGAAGCAGGAGGCTCTGATCAAGCTTTTGTTAGAGATTTGTGTGTCTTCTATGTGTGTGTGTGTCGGGGCAGAGAGAGACAGCACGAAGGAGAAGCCTTGCCGTGACAATATATCCGTTGCTTAGCAGGTGCAGCCTGACCTGCCGCGCTCTCCCCATCCTCCTGCATCTCTCTGTTTCTTCTTTTATTCCATCTCTCCCCTCCGCCAAACAAAGGCAAGGAAGTCTGCTTCCAGCCATGTCAGGCTGAACAAAGACACAAGATGAAACGCTCTTCCGCTGTAGCTTTGCCTTTAGTGTGCACGCTTCACTTCAAAACACATTTTGTTGTTTTATATCCACGAAACAACCGGCACCAACTATCATTTACACTGCCACATATATATTTTTATCTCTGTGTATGTAGTGTATGTCTATGTAGGGCAATGTCTGAAGTTCTGACTACATGTGCATCTTTTTGTATCATAGCTGAACCATAAGGTTTGATGGTTTAACCTTGTTAGTCAGTGCTGGCCTTTTGGCCTCTATTTCTAACATTACATCGATTCATAGCCTATACGCCCCCCCACACACACACACACACACACACACACACACACACAAACTCAATCAAAGATCGGCCATTGATCTTCTCCTTCTCCCCTGCCTGGGCAATTATCTCCCTAATTATTCAGAATCCATCTTCAGCTCAGTGTAGGCCATCAAACAGGAAACTGGCAGAGTCTGTGTGTGTGTGTGTGTGTGTTTTGTTTTTGTGTTTATGTCGAGGTGTGTGAGGACATGTCACAGGGTGGGACAGAAGCTGTTTCCCTAATTGCTTAAAAAAAAGGCAGAGTCTGACATTTGCTTGCACCCTGCAAACAGCAGCCTGCAGTTTATGCACAGGCCTCACTGCTAGACATGAATACACCCCCCTCCATGCATGCACGCACACACACACACACACACGCAAAGGCAAAGGACCACCACATGGACAATATGTCAGGCCTGTCATATTTAGGGAGCCATTAAGGAGGACTCAGCAACCCGGCTCTTATTAATGATGTCACTGTGGACAGTATGTCGTATTAATGATGTCACAGTGAGGAGTGAGTTACAGCAGTGGGCCTTCATCAGCCTGTGTGTGTGTGTGGTTATAAGTGTGCATTGCGTTTGTATGTACATTTATGTGCATGTGTGTGTGTATCGAGTGGATGGGAAAGGGGTGGAGTGGTGCTTCATTTCTATCACGGCCCGACCTTGATGCCTGGGAATGAACGATGGGGGAAGGGAGAGGAGTGGAGGGAGGGGGGAGGGAAGGAGAGGTGTAACATCTCTTTGTCATCAGTCCTCTCCTGTGGTTTTCCACTCAGCCCTGACACTCCGCTCTGCAGTGCTTATAGAAGCACAACCCCGTTTTGTGTGCATGCGCCTGAGCCACTGTCCTTTAGCTTTCTCAGTGCAGCGTGTGTTTACACAGGCTCAGACACCAGAACAACACCAGAACATTCCTCTGGGCTTACACCTTGCAGTCGTACAGAGAGAGGGAACCACTGGGTAAAAGAAAAGTGAGTGAGAGAGGGGAGTTTGAACACTGGCTGTGAATATTGGAGCATTTAATTAACGTGTGAAGTATGGTGAAGCTGCAAGTGACACACTTGAGGCAAGAAGGATACATATGCCTCATATATGTCATGATTTTAACCAGACCAAAGGTGGGTTTTTCTCAGATATTGTGGACTCTAAAAACTGATGGCTGAGCGTTATGTGAGGCCGCTGTCAGTTCAGAGGAGTTAAGAGAGGAGAGAGGTCAGGTTACTGTGGGTGTGAGTGGGTGAGGGTATGCACATAGGTGCTGACTGCACTGTTCCACCCCACACCAAGGTTGGATTAGTGTGAACAAACCCAATTTATAGTGATTTATGCCTCGGGCTCATGAGGACAAGGTTGCAGACAAGGTTCCGTTTTTTGTGGCTTTGTACAAGCTGAAAAATGGTGTAAACCCTTCTCTGTCTTTCTTTTCCCTCCACTCACCTCACCTCTCCCTTTTATTTTTTCACTTTCTTTAAAATATTCACTATTCTTCTTTTGGGGTAAAAACTCAGCTGCTGCGTGTGATGGGGACAAGCGATTCTCTTCCTACTGTGAGTTCAGTGATTGTCTCAGAGTGTCACTGGGGTGCAAAACCCCTGCTGGCAAGAGTAATAGCATCTGGAAAACAGTGTGTGTATGCGTGTGTGACCGCGTGTGTCCTGCAGCCTCCCACTAATGATGTTTTTGACCTGCTCTTTGTCTTGAAACAAAGAAGTGCTTGTGGCCATGCTCCTGCTGGTCACACACTTATTGAAGGGACAGCTCAGACGTGTGTGAGTGCGTAAAAAAATGCGTATTTGTTTTTGACAGCTGCGTCCATCCATGTTGAGCACTCTTCATTGAAATGCATTGAAATATTGAAATTATTTGGGACGTGTGCGTCTGAAGCAGCTCTCCAAACAGCCCTTGCCCTCCTCAAATCAACTCTACTTCACTATGTGCGTGTGTGTGTCTTTTTGTGAGTGGGAGATGCGTGTGTGTAATTGTATGTGCGTGTATTAATGCATGAAACTAGTGTCGGATGTAATCTCCATAAGTGATGACTTGAGAGTGCAGACACATTTTGGGGTAATTATCTCTATTGTTCAATGCTACCTTTGTACACACACTCTCTCTCACACACACACACACGCACACACTCACACACACCTAAAGAGAGGACAGGGACCCTTACCATGCCACCCTGGCCAATGTCTGCTTATGAAACAGGGACCTACAGTGGAACTGTCCATGGTGAACACAGTGTGTGACAAAGGCTTCTTGATGTTATTCACAGGATTTCTTTCAGCTTGATAATGTAGTATTACACTCTATTATATAGTAGCAGCTATCTTATGCAGTGCCACCAGCACAGTGTTTGGTTCATGCCCATTGTCAGTACCTGGAGCTTGAACCCCCCTGTTTAAATAAACCCCTGTACTGTGCCTCCACACCGTCGCCGCCCCAGTGCCCCCCTGCTGGTGAGTGTGTAACGGTGGGGAGGTCCACTGTTAAATAGGTACGCCAGCTCACCACTCACACACAAAAACAGTCCTCCGTGGGGGCGAGTGCACGTGCTTCAATTATCACCGAAGTCACAGGGTGCCATGCTCACACAAACCAGAGCTGGAAATATCACGGCAAACAGCTGTGGACAAACAGAGATGTGGACACACTTCCAGTCTCTTTCACACATTTAGTGAGCGACAACACCACGGACCCACAAGCCTCATTACACACATGCATGCAACAGCTGACAGTTAAGTAAATACAGCTATATGTAAAATCCGATATGACTTGCTTATCGGGCGTCAGGCAGTCCAGAGTCTCTCCAATCTGTCAAGGTGACCCAATATGAATAATGTCAAACTCAAGATTACTGTTTGGTTGAATGGAGGTGAGCACTGCAGCGTACTACTGTACAGTACACACTTACACTAGCAAGTGAGCTTGATGAAATGGAAAAATTCAAGTTGCTGGAATTTTGGCTACTTTGTGAACTTGATGGATGAAATTGAGCATTGAGAATGATTACCAGTCTCACCTGTTACTGTGTGTGTGAATTCACTTCAAAATGTACATGAGAAAAAGTTCAGTGCAAATCAATCCCCAGTCTATCACCACAGTCCAACACAACGCAGCACCAGCTTTCACTGAATCAAGAATAGAATCAGTGACACCTTATTACTCACAGTTCACAGTTGATACGACAGTAGCGTGATTATTTCATGGTGCAGTATTCTTGTTTTCTTCAGAGTGTTAATTTTACTGTTTAACACTGCCAGACTGAGGAGCGCACAATTGTAAGAGGTTATTACAGTCTTTTTGGTATTTGGCTTACCAGTTAAGACTTCCCGTAGGCCAGTCCTTTAAAACTGTTATACGCAGCTGAAAGAAAGTGAGCTGAAGTAGACTATTTGATGGACTCGCACTTGTGTTGTGTGCCCAAAGGCGGTTTTTCACCCAACCTCGTGTTTCTGTACCAAATTGGTGCCATATTAATCTTGAGATGAAGTCAAGAGATCTCTCTAGGTTTCTTTGACCTTCACTGTGAGATTAATATCTGCCTTAAAAATAGAGTTATGGCGGGTGGAGAGGTGTTGGGTGCTGGTTGGAGGGGGTTCTAAAGTGCAGATAATATAATCCCCCCTCTTACACACACACACACACACACACACACACACACACAGAATCAGCACACACTGCTGTATGGACTAGTGGGAAGCGAGGGTTATCTTCAGGCCCAGATGGGCAACCGGCCGGTAGACCCTTAAGAAACCGTGTTGTGTGTGTGTGCGCATGAATATGTGTAAAGCCAAGCTTGCTTTCCCGCCATCTCTTTCTCTCTATATCTGCTGGGCTTGACAGAGGACAAAATGTGCTGCTGAGCACTTGACTTCGGCGACTGTGCAGAATTCTGTGTGTGTCTATATGTGTAGTCAGGGATAGCTATGGGAAAGGATTAGGACAGCTTTAGACAGGCTTTGTTTAATAAGCAGCACAACGGCTGCTCCGGATGGGAAACCACCCAACTCCGAAAACACACACACACACACATAGGAAACTTACCAATAGGCTAAAAAAGCTCGGACCCCTTTTGTTATGGTGGAAGCTGTGCTGTGGCTAAGTGTGCTGTGTTTGTGTGTGTCTGTTGAGGTTCTGTTCCAGGGATTGGGGTCCCTGGCTGTGGTAATTGGGACCGATGGAGCTGAAAGCGAAGGATGAACCATGGGATAAAAGATGGATAAAGGAAAGGATGGAACTGTGCACATTGCCCAAGGAGCTTTGCACTGATTGGTGCACAGTGACTGCATGTGTGTGTGCATACTTTGGTGTGAGTGTGTGTGCCCATGTGTGTATATATGTGAGTATGTATCTCTGCAGATGTTAACAGCTTAGCGATTTTCTCAGTGGACCAATTAGATGAAGGGAGTTTGGTCCCCAGGTGTGAGAGCCTCCTTCTGGTAATAGGAGCTTGATTAGTGGGTGTATTAACTGTGTTTTAGCCAATGTGAAAATGTGTGTGTGTGTGAGAGAGAGAAAGAGAAAGAAAGAGAAAGATTAAACTTGACTTCCAGTGATTTGTGCGTACTTGTGTGGGTATATCTATAAGCCTTAGTCCAGCCAGTGAAGTGATGCTAATTCAGGGAAGGCAGCCCCAGATAGGAAGCACTGAAATGCCATCCTTCTGCTTAATACACACAAATAGATTCCTTCTGTTCTTCACCATAAGTGTGAGTCCACCATCGGAACATTGCTTCTAAACTAGGTCAGCGGGATCGGACAGGCAGAGATTTGGAGCTGAAGACAGAGAACTCCTTGGACTAATGTGTTTCTGCACTCGCGTTGTCCCGCAAAGGCATCACGTTGGAACCTACACAGCTCCAGTCATGGAGAAAGATGATAAAAGTGCCATGGGGCAAGTAAAATAAAGAGCGAAGGAGGAGAGGAGAGCGATAGACAGAGATGGGAGAGGGCAAGAGGAGAGAGGTGAGGCCTGCATCTGAGCACCACTCCTGGGAGCCTAAATGCTTCCTCATCAGTAAACGGTGAATAATTCATCTAGTTACCATAGAGAGCACACTCACCCACATCTGCATGTGCACAAACACACACACACACACACACACACACACACACTCAGCAAAAATTATATTCATGTCACAGACAGGCCATTTTTACAGCAGACAGACACCCCGCTTCACTGTGGAGCTTTTATTATTCACTAGCTTATGAACTCTGCGGGACCCTTCACTTTTTGACTGGCTGCACATGTGTGTGTTTGTGTGTGTGTGTGTACGTGGACAGTTTGTGTGCATGTGTGGCATGTAGGAGTTTCATTTTTCTGCATCTATAAGGGTGAAAAGGAGGACAGAGAGGAGAGGCACGCAACACTCTCCTATCTGTACCCCCAGGCATGCGCACACACACACACACACACACCCACAGATATGAATCAAACACATGATAGACAGTTGACTACTCTGGTTTTATCCCATAAACAAATATACATCTCCTTTCTCAGGACCTTTACTTTTACTGTGACTATTGATCTACGCTTATTCAAGTTACACAAACACACACTGATATATTTTTGGTGTGTATGGGAGGGAAGGTGCCTCAATTTCCAGTGCAAACCTGTGTCTTTAATTCATATTTGTCATGTATAATAACTGGATGTCTTAGTGGAATACTGCTGTGTGCTGCAGAATAAAAAAAAAACTACCCAATATTTTATTCCATTTCCATAACTCCAGCCTTCGAATTATTATTATGCTAATGTTTTCAGGGAGCCAGTGCCACAGTGCACTAAGGTGCCAGCCTCGCTTTTTTATGAACTGAAAGAAAAACACAGTGAAACACAATAAGCGCCGGAATAATCAATGATAAACTGTTTACAGAAGCGGCTCGCTTTGCCTTTTGCTCTCATTATTTGATCGCAGCAGCACACGAAACCAAATACGGAGCAGGGGGCTATGACATGGTAATGAGGTACAAGAGGAGGAAGCAGGTTTGGTCTCAGGTTGATTTCAGCCCTGTGTGTGTCTGTGTGTGTTGCATGAAATGACTGATATGTCTGGCTGTAACCTCTGCCCCAGAATGCTATGGACACCTGTCTTCCCACGCGAGATCCTCCAGGACCCTGCTGCTCAATGCAGACTTGATTTATCAGACCCCAAGGGCTCCCTTTCTCGCTCTCGTTCGGACCGAATACACTAACTTCCCATTCTATTTTGTATTTTGCTCGCCTCATGGACCCGAGCTTCACTTCCTCCCATTGGTCAGTTTACCACCACACCTGCACCTAATCACCAATCAGTCGTCCAGTATATAAACGCACACTCGCACAGCGCTTGCCTGCCAACTTGTATCCGTGCGTGTGTTGAACTTTCCTCGTGTCGACCTCCCCTGTATGACGCTTTGCTCCTGAAACCGCCTGTGCCCTGCAAGTCTTTCTCTGACTGCCCTCCTGTGTGTGACCTCTGCCCGTATTAGAGAATGTGGTTTTTGCCTGATTCCTGGTCCAGCCATTGCACTTGTTCTCCCTCTTTCTCCCACTCATCCGAAACAAACACACACACGCAGAGACGACCGTCATCCTGAAGGGCCACAGAGAGAAAAAGAGAGAAATGGCTCCTGTCATTTTTCCTCTTTTAACTCGGGCTCTGCAGCGGTCTCTGTCACAGAGCCCCCGGGGGCAGGACATCAAACAAAGGGAAAACCTTTCACTCTTTATTGTCTTTTACCACAGAGAGCTCATATCTCTTTTCTCACTCTCTGGGTCTGTCTTCTTCCTTATTTTTTTTTTTTTACACTTCTCTCATATTCCTCCCATTCATCTTCTTTCTCCTTTTCCTCGGCCTCTGTGCATCCCTGTCTATATCTATATTTTATTAAGGTTGGCGTTTTGACGTTTCGGTTTTAAATGCCCTTTGAGTGTGCCAACTTGTCAAAAATACAGAGAGGGCAAAGAGGGAAAAGGGGGTGGTGGTGGTGGTGGTGGTGGTGGTGGTGGGGGGGTGTAGAGCAGGAGGGAGACATTTTGAGTTGGAGAGGGAAGAGATGGATGGCTGTCTCGAATCCAGTCTCTCAGATCAGAGACATGTTCGAAGAGCTGAGGTGCCAGGCAGAAATGCACCTGTACAGAAGAAAACACCTAAACTTCACATCTTGAGAAATCTGCAAATGGTGCTTCAGGCATCACGTAACAAGTTGACATCACACAATTCAATGACATCATGTTGATCCCGGTCATGTTCATTTGTCATATTTGTTTCACTCCAAATGTTTCTCACATTCACACGTGTTCAGGTGCTCAAATTTCAGGAGATCACGTGACGAATGGCATGCTCACAAAACAGGCCAAAGGTGAACACATGGGATTTTATGTGCTCCCATGCTGAAATTTATGTGTTTACTCTACGTGCACTTTCTCCCAAAGATGGTTCACAGGGATGTTCTTATTGTCCTACAGATTATCTATCACTCTTATCTTGGACATTTTGCAGTTTTAAAGTTTCTACAGATGGGGTTGTTTAAAGCATTTCAGTATAAATGAATAATTTATAGACAGGAATATGGAGGAAACTGATCAAACCCTCCATCAAACAATGAACACATGGGATGTTACTGAGATTAGTAACTTGAATGAATTTATTCTCACAATTATTTACTTGAGTTGAATGAGTTTAATGCAGAAGTCTTAAAACTGCTCCACCATCAGACAAGTGGGACTCTTAATCATGGCTGGATTTCCCCCCCTTCCAAACATATAATTCTGGACTATTATGACAGTAATGCAGTGTTGTTATAAAAATACTTTACTAATTTTGGTTGTAAAACCACTGGTTCTGAGTCTACATCATTATATCTGTAAGACAAACTTGTCTTTTCACTTGTCCTATTTTAGCTGCAGCGTTATAAATTTTTAAGAGAACAAAAGGTTTCTGATGGATAATTGAAGATTCTTGTCTCAGTCCCAAATGACAAATTGCAGTTTATTAATCTTTTCTAAGTTTGGTTAATCTTGCATTGTGATATTATCATCCATAGTCTAAAGCTAAAGTCAAAGAGGCTTTGCAAAAATGTGTTTTAATAAATCATGTAAAAAAACAGTTCTGTCCAAGGACACACACTGTAAAAACTATAAATTGGCTAAGAATTTACTTACTGTTGCTCCCAGCCATGCGTTCGATTGTGTGTTTTTTTGTGTTAGTGTAATGCAAAATTACCAGACATAAAGTTGGTTGTTTCTGACACACTAGCTAATCACATAACACATATACACCCACATACCAACCAGATGAGACACAAGCCTGAGGAGTAGTTACACGTACACACACACACACACACGCACACACACACAGAAACAGACACACATTCAGAAGGACCAGGGTTAAAACAAATGGCTTGGAGCGACCTTCATCTGAGGTAACTGTGTCCCTGTGGACTTCCCTGCCCTTTTGCAGCCGGCAGAATTTCTCAGAGAGAAGATGCTCGCGGCGTCATTATTTTCATCTTCCATGCAGGAGACGGGGCTCTTTAGGAAGCAAATGGCTCGACACAGCTGGTATCTTCTGGTCTGAGTTGGGGGTAGGCTAATCAATACCACTGAGGAAGATCAATCCTGCTGTGTGTAGTTTTCACACTGTTTATGTGCGTGTGTGCCATTTCCTAGGTGTCCATGGTGTTTAGCTGTTATAAGACCTAATGGGAGAGCTCCCGACGACGGCCGTTAGGAGCCACATGCTGTCTAAGCACTGGTTTTGGAAACGCACAGTTTGTGCCTCTGTGTGAGCATATGTTTGTTTTTGCCCTTGTGCATTATGCGCATGTATGTGTACGAGGGAATGTGTCTGTGCACACGTTTGTGTATGTGTGCATATCTGTATGCATGCACATGTGTAAGAGTTGGACCCAGGTGCAATGCCTGAAGGTTGGTGGGGTGAGAGCTGGGGTGTTTCTGTGTGTGTGTGTGTGTGTGTGTGTGTGTGTGTGAAGGGATGACAGGGTGCATCAAGAGGATTCTTGTCCCAAAACCCCAGCCCAAGAAATAAGGTCAAATTCAAAATATTGTGGCTGAGGAAAAGAAGAGAAAAAGAAAGACAGCTGGGAGGCATTTTTATGTAAATTATGATAATCCACTGAATTAGAAATGTTGAATTGAAACTGGAAATTCCTATAAATTAATCTCTCAGCAGTATATAGGTTATACTTGAGGGGTTTTTGTTATATAGACATAGATGTATATTAATAATGATGTTGTATAAAGACTGTTGTGCCGTCTTCAGGGATGGGTGTGTTCACTCCTCGGGACAAATAATGTGCTGAATACTGAGGGAATGTGTCTAATTTGCATTGTAGTTTTGCTTTTGTTGTAATGGATGAGAAAGGAAAGGAGCCAAGACTTACTGGTCTGAAATGTTTGTGCAATTTCTGCACACATATAATGCAAATGAGGAATTAAACAGTATTTTTCTGACGATGATTCCTCATACCACTTTTTAAAATTCCCTGAGTGTGGGTCCCACTCTTGTCAAACCTGTACAAACCTGAGTTAAAAAGTGACCTTTTGTAGGCTGTTGTTTTCACCACATGACTCTTTTTGCAGCATTTTTGTTTAGCCATAATGATTCAGAAAAATCACGCATGAAGATTTGCTCGACAATCGCACAAAAGCAGAAATTTAGACAGAGGCGGGGAGCACGATGTGACACGAAATGTGAGTGAGACAGAGACAAAGAGACACAGAGTAGAAGAGACACCTGCGAGGCCGTTTACCTCCCCTGCTCCGTTATTCCGTTTAGCCTGCTGGAGGTTGGGCATGTGTGTGTGTGTGTGTGTGTGTGTGAATATGAGCTTGTAAAATAACACACACACACACACTGCAGCTCCACAGACGCCCACACGAACATGTGCAGACACAATGGTGTCTGAATATTTCTCAACACTCTGGCCTTGAGAAAAGCAGGATAAACCATGTGTGCAAATAGCTGGTTCACAGCCAGAGGTTCCATCTGCATAAGCCATCAGTTCGATATGTGTGTGATGTGTGAGCATGTTTGTGTCTTTCTTTGATTTGTGCAGATGTATAATATGCAGACCCAAGCTTTGTTTTTCCATGAAAATGGTGAAACAATCCTCCTCAAATTTGGAAGATGAAGATGCTGTTGGAATTAATGATAATAAGTAATATGATGTGATATAAAAAGGTAAAAAAAATAGCAAATCTAACATGCCCATTTTATTAAAAACGTGAAAATAAACATCCCATAGCTTCTATGCTAACCCCCGCTGTTATCCTCTCATTTGCCCCATGTTTTACTCGATATAACATGCATTACAAATCTGTCTCAATTAATTAGACCTGCTTATTATCATATTGTACCAATGCTTCATGCTGATAAATGGTCAGTCATCAATGCTAATTTCTGTGGTCTTTTTTTAAACAGAGTTAAATGAGGAAACTCGACATGAGCATTACCCCTGATGGATGATGTCTTTTGAACTTTGATCATGGAGCCATGTGCTGCTGGGCTGCTTTCATCTCTTGTGACATACGTCCCGTATGAGCATTTTCACTTCAGAGCTGTGGTGGATGAACAGGATCTAAAATCAGATTGTATGACCTGGGGTCCCACAGCTATTTCTACATCATTCCTGCCTTTCCATATTCTGATACAAAACTTTTTTTACTGTATTGCAATGAATTTTTTATCGTGCAAATATTAATTGAGTACTTAAGAGCTTTTTAAATCTCACGTGACAACACTGGCCTACATCATACAACTACCCTAATTGACACAGTTTTGTTGAGATGTCTCCAGCTCTAACAGCCATGCTGTCGTTAAACGGGTTCTGGACGCTGCACCCCACCCTTCACCCAGCCTGGGTGGGCCTGTCTGCAGGGTGCCAAGCAGGGTGTCTGTGGCCAGTGATGTGAATTGACATGCTGTTTAAAAATGGATCTGTCTAAATTATTCAGTCTGTTATTTTAGTGTCAGCATTCACTGATGATGTCTGGTTGTCACGGAAACATAGTCCCATGATCCCACGACCGCAGCTGAGTCCCCTCTGGAGGAAGAGAGAGAAAGAGATGCACTGTGCCAGCCTGATCATTTCAGCAGAAAAGGAGGTAAAAATAAATACTGTCACTCCATCTTAAAATGTGTGTTGGACAAAAATGTCTTTCTCAGAGAGCAAGACTGCTTTTTTGTGACAGTAGCAGTAAACAGGAACACAAAGATTATATAAAATGTTATGTTTACTAGGATGTAGAAGAAATACAATATTTCTCTGAAAGTGATGATTATACAAACGCAATTGTCTCTCTTTCTTTGTCTTTCTGTCTAACTTCTTCACACACACTAACACAGGATGGGTCCCAGGCTGTGACGCTCAGGCTTTATGGATCTCCAGTGAGACATGAACACATGGAACAGTCATCGAGCTTCCAGCTGCTGGTGTGAAGTTTCTCTCCATCTCCCACTGAGATCCTCTCCATGATGAGAGACTACATCTGGGCGCTGGCACTTTACGCAGTGGACACATGTCTGCAAAGAAACGCTCCTATTCATTGTCGGCAAGCTCTCCCTGTGTATTTGTCTGAAAGTCTTGGTGTGTGTGTGTGTGCCTTTGTTTGTGTACAGATAACACTTTTTTGTGAGCAATCAGGCTGTCAAGACAGTGAAGAACAGCTGGGGAATCAGACGGTGATTCTGTCTCCCACCTAAACACTGGGATTTACCCACTGTCTAAAGCCCAGACACACAGCGCTCCTGTGCCAAGACGAACATGCATATGCACACAATTATGCGTGCATCCGCACAAAGGACTCTTCCACTTGCACAGCTTGCATCATACATTTCAGGTCATTTCATCATCTGTTAATCATTTTTTCATCCTTTTCACCTTAAAAAAACAACCATAATGCAGTCATTGATTTTTTTTTTCAGAAAGAGAGAGGAGGAGAAAGATACATGTACAAATTGTTTCCAGTTCAAGCGGCTGACTTGTGAGATAACATGCTGCCTACTCTTTCAATACATTGTGCGTTAGCTCAGCAGAATTTTGAGCCCTGTCAGCAGTTATTCATTCTTTGATAGCCAGGTACACAGATACTGTGTGCATTCAAGCTTCCTGTAAAACCAGCGTGCAATGTGTCACAGCACAAAGACGTGGTGTGACAGTTACACTTAACTGCATAAGAAAGCTACGATTCTATGTTTACGGTCTAAAAAAAAAACCCTCATTAAAATGTAAAGTTGAATCAGTCACATTTACACAAAATAAATATTTTTTTCTCAACACTCAGGATGCTGTGTGCCACAAAGCAGCGGACTTAACTGCCAGTCAGGATATGTTAATTCCCACGGCAGCCATTTGGAGACACGCAGCCTGCTGTCTTCACAGTGTGACTCCGAATCCCACTGTCCCTATCGCACTTTCATCCCTACCTGTCAGCAGATGAGAGCTCTATGCACCTGCGGCAACCTGGGCTGATGTGTGTATGTTTGTGTACGTTTGCGTGCGCCCACAGAGGAGCCTGCTGTGCAAGCATATTCACAGCCAGCATTTCTGACAAGCCTAATGAATCTCCACAGAACCTGCCAGCTCTCTCTTGTCCCGTCTTGTCTTCATTGTTCTTTCACTCTGTTTTCTACCTTTTTGCCGCCACCCCCCACACACACACACACACACATCTGCTGTTTATCAGCTTAAACCGATGCTCCTTCTCATTGCAGTGGGTAATGTCTCCTTCAGCTATGGCAGCTTGACTTATCTGCTCAGAGTACACATCTTACATGTCCCCATTAGGTCCTGAGGAGTTAAATGTTCAGAGAGAGAGAGACGGTGCTGTTCCTCATGATAGAGTTTAGATGAACTTCTCTCACAGTGACACATATTGATGCACTGTTACTCAAACTTCTGCATGTGAGAGGAACCTCGATCCGGAGAGGAGTCTTTAATTATACTTACCCATGCTGTATTAGTCATGCTTCAGCTCAGCTTGTCTACCCAAAATCCATTACCTATGCCTGAGGAGGCCTTGTTAGTTCACAATTGAGTGCTAATTGCACAACATTATGATACATAGGCCTCATCTTGCTGTAATCACAGTAATTAGGGAAATAAAGTCAGTTCACATGTGCAGGGAGGCAGAAGAAAAGCGAACGTGGAGAACAAAAGATTCAGATCCACACCGACTAGCAACCACCTTAAATGTCCTTCAAAATACACGCGCGCGCTCACACGCAGACACGCACATACTCACATGTCAGTTAGAAAGTTGTGACTGCATCACTGATCTGTTGCCTCGCGTCAACCGATGGGGAGCATGCACACACAGAGCATGAGTAATGAAACGCTTCACACTCATTTGGCTTTTGCACTTCAAATGAGATTGGCACGGCACAGCGTCTAAAACACAACCATTAGATCTATAATGACTATGGCCTACTCCCTGTGGACTGACTACACACACACATACACGTGCACACACACACACACTGCACCCTCCCGGATCCCCCCACCCCAAATAGTCTATGTATTATGCATTCCACCCATCTGCCACTCTCTGTGAGCACTCTATCCCAAGGGGAAGAGTGGGGAGGAGAGGGGGAGGAGAGGGGGAGGAGAGGAGAGGGAGGCACTCACAGCTGGATGTAGGAAAGAGAGCAGGGTGGTGAGCTTTTACCCTCTTCTCTCTGTGTCTCTCTATCTCTCTCTCTCTCTCTCTCCATCTGTATATCTGTCAGGTGGTGGGTTGCAGGAATGTGAGGGGCTCACCTGTGTTTGGGCTTCCTTCTCACAGACAGGTATGAGCATATGGCTCTGATGTATGAGTGATTTATAGACGCCCATACCTTTCTCATGTGTGTTTTTGTGTGTGTGTGTGTGTGTGTGTGTGTGTGCATGTGTATTCGTGTGTTAAGGGGTTTTGTGTTTACCCGCCGGAGGATGTGGACGGCTCAGCAGGAGATGGAAGCTGACCATCTGTAGCTGTGCAACACTCGAAATACCTGCGCAGCTTCAGTGTGTGTACATAAAAACCAGTACATCAACAACGCAACCTTTCTGTGTGAGAGAAAGAGGGATGTTCGTGTGTGATGTGATCAAAGCAGATGCACAGAAAAGCAGGGACAAAGTCGGCGAACGATTATCGCCAGTGCTGCCTCCGTGATCAGATGCACAGACTTGAAAATCCCCCCCGCTTTTGGAAGTAATGATACACGCAAAATGGGCACTCGTCAGATCACAAGGCCTCGGCTGATTTAACTTGATGTTCGTAGGCAAACTGACAAGTTTGCAGTGCAAGCTGGAGGCGAGAGCAGATCAGTTTTAATAGTGCGTCTTTGTCTCACAGCTGCCAAACATTCACGCTGACCCAAACCAAACTGCAACCCCATGATCCTCATCTGCCCTATTTCATCCTTCAGCTGTTTCCTTCTTACTGCTCTGTGTGGATGTGCGTTCAAGTGTGTGCGTGTTTGCCCGGAGAATACAGAGGCTTCGTTGTCACTGCCTGTGCTGTCTGATGCAGCTGTCTGCACTTCAGATGTTTTTACACAAAGGATGAAATGATAGATGAGGGAGAATGAAGAGGGAGAGAGGGAGAGGCTAAAGACAGAGAGAATAAAGCGACAGATAGATGTTCATCTCATCCATTCGGGCTTGATTTGTTACACCATCCGTGGTGTTTTGTTTTTTTGAGGGAATGATACCTTGTCAGGCTAAAACAGGAAAGCGTCCTTGTGGACCACTGACACTTTAGATGACAGGTGTGTAACTTTTGTAGATAGTGTGTGTCAAGTTTTTTCTTTATTTGATCTTTGAAAACCTGGCAAGTGCAACTAAAAAAAGATCTTTGTGCTTTAATAAATGCACACTGAAGAGAAATTTGTTCTGTTCATATGTAAAAAGGAGAAGTATCCAGATCCTTTATTCAAGTAAATGTAAAACAGTGTAAAATTCTAGTATTTGAAGTATACTTAAATAAAAGTACAGCTGTATTATCATGAAAATGTTAAAACTAAACTGCTAAAACTAAATGTCTTTTGGGATGTTATATTACTGTAGATTTCATTGGATAACATGTGACATGTATGTTGCATTTGTATGTTGTAGCTGGTTGGTGTGAAACTATTTCATCTTATATGTTGTTTCATTGAGTAATCAACAACAGCATCATATTTCATGTGCTGACCAAAGGTTAGAACTAGTAACTAGTTACTAGTCATGATTTCAACCAAATGCAGTGTAGCAAGAAATACTGCAGTACTTGCCCCTGAAATGTGGCAGAATGGAATGAATGGTAATACTCAAGTCAAGTACAAGTACTTAAAAATTGTACCCAATTGCAGCACTTGAGTAAATGTACTGTGTTACTTACATTAGAGAAGAAGAAAAGGAAGAGGAAGGTATGGTAGAGGGTCTGGTTTTGGTTCTGGTTTGGAGAACCAGAACAGAAAGCACTGTCATGATTATGTGCTCTATTTACTCCCCTCCCATTCTATTTTAAACTGCACAGTCATGATAATATTTAGGTTTTGCATCAATACCAGTCAATCAGTGCACATCAGCGGGCTGGTCTGGGAAAGAGAGTTTGAGAGCGTAAGAAGAGAAGGATCAGTGTGATAATCTGCCTCTCAGGCCTGCGTTAAAGGAATCCTCAGCCACTGATCTGAGTTCTCTGATGACGCTACATTTCTCTTCGGTGTTTTGAAAGATAAACTGTCCCCTAGATAAGCGCTCTCGCTTTTCCCACTCTGACACTTTTTGCATGGAGGCACCTGAAACCAGCCTCGGCCTCTCTATGTCTGTGTGGAGCAGTGGAGTGAATGTGCAGACAAAGGACGGTCTGATAAGACCAGCTCAGGTAAAACACAACATGAGTTTGGCCGGGGGAGAGAAACAGCTATCAAACAGGCTATTATAGGATTGGGTTTCCACTTGCATTATGAGAGGCTGTGATACCTGGATTTAATCTTTTATTTTATCGTCTCACATCAGGAATATAAACACACACACTCATACACCTGCAGCCCCCCCCCCACCCCCCATCTGAATTAGAGATTGGATGGGTTGGATTTTTGTGTGTGTGCTGTGGTGACTGCCACTGTGTTTAAATAGAGGAGAACTGAATATAGTATTCGTTGTTGTGTGAAGTGGTGGAATGCAACTAAGGACACTTAGTCCATTTCTGTGCTAAGTGCTAATTTTTTAAGTAGTTTGTATATCTATAGACTATTCCAGCATTTAGTTTATTTACATTTGAATCAATTTAGATACTCTTACTAGGCTAACTGTTTTTTATCACCCAACTGTAGCAGGAATCAATTTTAGAAAATTGCACCTTGATAAACTGCAACAGTAAAATGTTTCACATAAATACATACTCACATACATATAATGCAATAATGCAATAGCATCAGAATGTTGTACAATTACCCAAAAATATCTCTTTTACTTAAGTGGGATTTTGATTGCAGGTTTCTGGAAAATATTTTTTATTGTGTGTGTTAGTGTGTGAGACAGAGAGCAAGAGATCCACTCATTTCTGAACGCAGCCTTTGACATGTTCACCACAATGCAAACTCTCAACATTTACACACTCTGGCACACGCACTCGTACACACACACACACACACACACACACACACACACACACACAGGTGTTCTGTGGAGTCGCGAGAGCTGTTTGTTGAATGACGGCCTGTTTGGAGTTGGGGTGGAGAGAGGTAGAAGCGGAGAAGGGAGGCAGAGGTGTGGAGGTGAAGACAAGCTGGACGTTGAGAAACAGACTGTCTTTGTGCCCGAGGCGCTGTGTATGAATGTATGTGTAACTAGCAGCCCTGTGGAGTGTTGTGTGTGTGTGTGTGTGTGTGTGTGTGTGTGCATGCAGGGGGATGAGTTAGTTTCAGGGTCCTCTGTTCCCAGGTCTCAGCTGTGGTGTAATTGATTAAATGAATTAGAATGAAATATAGAATTAAACTCCATGAATAGGGTCATATGTTATCTAGGTTTGTGTGTGTGTGGGGTGGGTGGGTGGATGTCTGTGTAGGCGGATGTGTGATTAGACTGAAATATGGAATTAGTCATGATAAATAGCACCATATGCACACATATAATTGAATTAAGCACTCTGTGTTGACAGTATTGGCGTAAATGAAATGTTGCACACCGGGTTTGATTTATGCAGAGATGTACTTTAGTTACTTTCAACCACTGAAAATCGAACATCCTGTAGCCCCTCATTCCCTGTGCAGAAACATGTTTCTCCACTCTTTATTTGGATTTAATTTGTCTCCGGTCCATATGTTGCACCTCTTCCAGGGCAGCTCTAAAGGCACAAACTATATATGCAAAGAACGAATAGATTCAGTACAATATCTGGCAAGGTATCCTCACTCATAGATCCCCACCCATGCAGATGTCCTTACTGGTGAGATCAGAGGCTTCTGGCAGAAACAGGAAGCTAATATAATCTAATATCAGAGCCTGTTTGAGTTGCACACATCATCTCTGCTGGCCACACTTACTCACAATCCTCACAAGCTTTCCAATGACTGTGTGTTTATTTTGTTGACACAATCAGTAGGAAACGAGTGGCCAAGGCCAAACTTAAAGCCTGCAATGATGTGAGTGTACGTGTGGTAGTTGAGTCATTTTAGAGTGAAACTACCCGACTATGACACATAGCACATAAAATATGTCACAGAGAAGGTCTGTTTCCTGTAAAAACAGTCAAAATTATGGAGACACACATACTCACATATACACAAACGTACACAAAGGAGCAAATGAGTTAAGTTGGGGGGGCAATCTGGCAAAATGGGGTAGGCAGCAAAGGACTGCGGCAAGTGCAGTATAGATAAGCGCGCTAAGTAAAAAATTATCTCGAGCTGTAGAAGCTTCGGTGCTCGCTTTGAAACCTGTCCAAGTCCATAACCTTTCCTTGAAAAAGGGAGTTTGGATCAGTTTCAACTTGTCGGCAAAAGAAAGTTTTATTTCAACAACCTCCAGAAAGTGGGAGTGAAGTTACTCATTTATGAATTATACAGTAGCTGTAGGTGGCGAACAATAGTGGAGGAACAATAGCGGTAGCAAGGTACAGCCTGTTGTGCTGTGTACTCAGTGTTCAGTGTCTGTCATTGTTGCTGGGAGGTGTTTACACTGTCTGCTCACCTTGTAACTTCTGCAGTCTTGTTCTGTTGACTGTTTCTGATTCTTGACTGTTGCACTGTGAACTGTCTGAACTGACAGAGATGCTGCTTTCACGCTGTCACTTCTCTGCTTTGTGCTTTTTGCCAGTAAAATAAGCAGAGATACAAGCTTATCTTAAGAAATCCAGACAGGGAGGTCAGTACACAACTCCCTCAACTGCTACATGGATAAAGCTAAAAGTGTGTTGGATCATTTTAAGAGGGTCTAAGCAGAAAACTTGCAATAAAAAGAGTCAAGCATTGTGCGATTGCCCACTAATTAATAATATTTCAACCACAAAAAAGTTCCAGTTCAGTGGATCAAATAGATCAACGGCTTGATGCAGCAGATTATATCATCGATAGTGAGGGAAGCGGGCGATCATTCCACTTTAAAAGTGTGCAGCATGAAGGGTTGCAAGTCAAGATAAACTCTTCAGATTATGGGATTACTTTGGTGTCCATTATATTTTAGTTTTGCATGTGACCATATAGAGCCTTTCACTTAAATGAGATTTTATATCATGTTTTAAGCAGAAAAGATGAAAAAACTAAAACTAAAACACGATTTATTTTTACTGTTGTTGTTTTAGACTTCTACAGGAAGGAAAATGGAGCACAAAAAGAAAGGTGGGGATTTCTAAGAGCTCTGGTTCGTCTTGACCAACTTTCACTCTGCCATATAAACTGCCTTGGCAGCAGCACATCGGAAAGCCATTATTCTCTTCTTTGTACACAGTGATTTAATGGCATCTCACCAACGTTTTACAACTTTTATCTCCGACCTCTTCATTAGATGGCAGACTGCTCTCTCTCTCTCTCGCTCTCTGTGTGTCTTTGTAGGCGGGTTTTCCGCCAACAGGGTTTGGTTGATTCTCTATTGATTTGTTGGTGGGGCAGAGGAGGAGGAGAAGAAAGTGAAAGGGGAGGAGTGGAGGATAAACCCCGGCTTGGTGAGAGAGAGAGAGAGAGAGAGATGTGATTGTGAAGCTTGGGCCGAGAGAGGAGAGCACAGAGTGATCACAATCAAGGCGAAAGTCCGACCGCGGAGGGAGCGCACTTAAATCACGTGGGGGTGTGGATGTGCGCAGGGGAAAAAGTAAAAGTGCCGTCGGAGTGACTTCTGGTTCTACTTTGTTTTCCTCCTCCTCTCTTTGCCTCTTCTACCCCCTCCGCCCTGCATTCCGCGGAGCAGCTGTGTTTTAATGCCCCTGCGCACCCGAGCAGGAGAGGAAGGAGAGAAGAGTGAGGAAGAAAGAAGAAGAAGAAGAAGAAGAAGAAGAAGGAGAAGGAGAAGAAGAAGAAGAAGAAGGAAAAGAAGAAGAAGTAGTGAGAAGGCCTGGACACCACCCCTCCTCGCTCGTCGGAGGTCTGGCCACTCTCCCCTCCTGGCCCTGCATGGACGGGGATGGGGAGAGCCGGATGCTGTTGCCGCGGGGCTGAGCGCCTCGCCTCACCGTCTCTGGTGCGCCGCTTCCGGCCACTGCTGCTGCTGATCATCGCCCTCTGCTGCGGTGCTCACATAGGTAACTAACTACACTTCAGCACTGCAACGGCTACACGTCTCTCGGTCGTAATCGCAACTAATGTGTGGGTTTTACGCACTTCCATCCAGTTTGGCACTGATTGCTCTGCGCTGCACCAGCTACAACCTCAGTGACAGTATTTTTTCCTTACTTTAATTCGTTGCCTTAAGAGATACTTTATTAGTCATCATGCGTTTGCGTTTGCAGTGATTGGGTTGCCGTTCCTTGTGTTAGGCCCTGTTCTGCCTGACAATGGCTCTCTCTCCAGCGGCAGTGCAGCAGCCTGAGCACGGATCGAGTTTCTCCTCCTCTCTCCTGGGCCGTCATTCTCCTGTCTGCCCCTTAATGGCTCATGGAGGAGGGGAAGAGAGGGTGACTACCTCTCCTTACATGCATTTATAACCGATTGCAGCTGTACACAGCGCAATATACAAAAAAACAGAATCTATCCGAGTGGGAATGTGATCACAAAAAGTTGGGATTGGGATTATGCAGTGTTATAAATCAGACTAAATTCACTGCGGAATACAGTTTATGTTCAGGAGTATGATACAAATGACTAAAATGCATTATAATAAATAGTATCTAGGTGATTAAAGTGCTATTGAGCACAAACTAAGTGCTGAATGCTTTTTGAACAGCAATTTCTTTGTTGTCAAGATTGTTTGTCTTTTGAAAATCACGAAAACGCAAAACCTCACACATTCAAGTCTGAGCCAGATGCTAGGTAGAGAGGAAAACAAAAACTGAACAAAAGAAAAAGCCAAAGGTTAATAAGGTGTTTGTAAGGATTATTGAAACTAAAACATGATGTGACATCTTTTTTTGTGGCTATACAGAGGTCCTGATTAATTAACTCCTTATTCGCCACATTGCTTGTTGGTTTTTGTTTAATGAAGACACAGATGCATTTCTCATTTGGTGCAAAAGGCATTATAATATCCTCTTACTAGAAAGCATTTCTTTTTGGCCGAGGGTGTGTGTGTGTTGCTGTGCGTGCAGGGGGTTGGCTGTTGTGGCGGCTGTCTGTTGAGCAGTCACACCTCCAGTAATTAGTTTAACACGGCTCAGGCAGCGGGACAAAACCGCCTCTGCACGCGGCCTGGTGGGAACAGAGAGACCCACTTCGCATTAAAGACCCTCTTGGCACTTTCTGCTACATGTGCGTCACCTGGAAAGAATGTGCATTATTTAGTCTGTTTAGCCAAACATAGTGTTTTATTTGTCAAAACTTGCACATTTCAGGGTATTTATGCGCATTTCATTGTCACTCCAGCTGTCAGCCCCATGTGTCTGTTTAGACTGGAAAGCAGGAATGTCTGAGTGGTCGACTGTCGTTCGCAGTGTCAGCAAGACCGAGAGACGGAGAGAAAGAAATAAAGAAAGAGCGCATGCTATAGTGAGCTCCTGCAAAGCTTTGTGTCTCTAAGCTTGGAGGGCTGTTTGTGTGATTTGAGCTCGGTGTGTGAGAGAGTGCACACAACAGGGTGATCAATAAGCACTTCACGAGCCATTCCCTCGGTTGAGAGATGATCCCAGTAGATCCTTTTCTGATCTCTGGAGATCAGAGAAGTTGGAGGCAGCCAGGATGGGGAGACAAAGAATCGCTAAACCTGGCAGATTCAGCCTGTGGATCTTTTGACCTCTGTCTGATGGTAGAGAAGGTGCCTAAGGATGCAGGGAAGGGAGGCTGAGAGATGGTGGGGGTTGTAGAGAAGACTGGGCAGGAAATCAAGCTGAGAGGTCTGAAGACTGGAAACAGGAGTAGTGCTGATGGAGACAAATGATTCAAGTTAGAAAAGAATCTGATCTGAAAAGATGATATTTGACAAAAAAGAAGCAATGAGACCTGTGAGATGATAAAGTCAGCTAGGAAGGGGGTAAAAAAAGAGATATAGTGGTGGAACGTGAAAGGAATGGTGTGGACATTGCTGATATTTTTATTGTGTCTAAATTGAAACAAACCAGGCTGTGGATGTGTTGAATGGACCCTTTTTATGCTCCTCTTAACAGTATCCTCAAGTTAATTCAGTATTCATTGTGTCGGCTCAGTGTACCCCAAAAAATGTCTTATATGTATGCACAAGATGGGATTTTCTTTTGAGAATACAGCTGCGCGTACTTGGAGAGAGCACTTCAGAGGACAGCCTCATGAAAGGGTTAGCCTTGGAGAATAATACTGATTCAGAAAAGGGTACGAAACCCCTCTGTTTACTTGATCAGTCGCGGGGAAGCCTTGAGTGAAGGGAGAACTGCGGAGCAGCACAGCGGGAGCTGGTGTGCAACTTCAGCAGATGCTTGTCATCAGAGAGAGTTCGGTTTTAAATCTTCGCGTAAGTCGGCGGTTTAACTCGAGTCCCCCTACGTCACCCTGCTGGGACAATGTCGGTGAATGAGTGCTTTTGTGTGTTTTCAGAGCAGCTCATGATTCCGATACCCTCTGAAATAGAATAAACCCACTCTGATTAGATTGGAACCGGTATTTAGGTACTGCAGGCCAGATAGGGGGAAAGAAGGAGGCTGTTGGTGCGCCAGTCAAAGACACAATGTGTCCTCAGTGCTCAGGCTGTCTGTACAGCGGTGGCTGGCATGGAAGGCAACCTGTGTATGTGTGTGCGCGTGTGGCTGTGGGTTGCGGTCTCAGTATTTAACAGGCCGGAGAGAGATTCTGACGCATGGTGTGAGCGGGGGTCCGAGTACCTGCACCCGGATTTCTAAAGCTCAGAGCACTACTGCCCCCAAATGGTGGCATTCCGACTCCTTCATGCCCCAAAATCAAGAGTTGGAATTTGCCCCTAGCGTGTGTGTGTTTATGTGTTTGTGGTAAGTTACGGTTGTTTAGTGATGGTGCGACATGAAGGGAAATCTGTTGCTTTCAGTGGAAACCATGCACGTTCTGCCTTTGCTTGGCCATTTGGAGATCGTACCAGAATCGGAAGATCATGGACTGTGTGCGTTTAATGAAAGCAGCATTCTTTCCAAGATAGCTATTTGTATGTGTGTGTGTTCAGCTGCCCATAGACTGCAGAGCTTTTCTTTCCCCCTCTCTCTCTCTCTCTCTGGCCTAATCTAATAGGAGCACGCTGTGACTGATGCATTAGGTCTGGTCTCTCTCTCTCTCTCTCTCTCCCACTCCCACTTTGACTCCCTCTCTCTCGCTCGCTCTCTGATGATCTATGATATAAAAGGCTGGTTTGACCCGTGTTACATTCAGAAATACAGCAACAGATAAAGCATCGGGGATGATTTCAGACCGAGAAATTTGTTCTTGATGGGTATACGAGGACACAATAATCAGTCTTATGGATGCATTTCCGTGCTTCAGCCTGCTCCGGTGATTCATGATTATAGCTGTAAACAAACATTAAACTGACAAAGAACATAACTTAACATCATGTTTGATAAGGAGAAACTTTGTCTATTTTCTGTGCTCTAGTTATGAGATCACAAACAAAATTTCCTCAAAAATGAATTTAATCAGCAAAATAGTCTCAACAAAAATAAGCATAACAAGATCATGATAGCATGTATGCATGCAAAGCACACCCCATATTGTCAAGTTATCTCTCTCTGCCATTCCTTATGGGTTAAAGATTTGTAGTCTGTCTTCTCCCTTGCTACTTGGCTATATAAGCAGCATTATCTCACTCCTTGTGGGAAAATGTTCTTTATCTTTTCCCCCTGGCTGCTCTTTGGTTTATTACACTTAAGGTTTATTACACTCACAGAGCGGCACTGCTGATTGATCAAGACTTTGAACCAGCAGTCGGTTCTTTTCTCCAATTTTATTAGGCTGGATTGTAACAGGCTGGTAGCATTGTGCGTTTAAGATCAAAGCCTTCTTCGCACAGTAACCTTAGTTATCCCCTGTGAGCACATCGACTTTCCAATTCCATGGAGGTCAAGTTCTCAGTCTTGTTCATGCAGAAATGATCAGACGTGCATGTTCCTCTTGAGCTATTTTTAGCCGATCACCTATTATTACCATTATAAGCTTCATTACTTTCTGTATTTCTGATGATCTGTGTGTCCTCTCCAGGTCAGTGTCAAGTGGCCACCCCTCAGTGTCGTATCCAGAAGTGCACCACTGACTTTGTGTCCCTGACCTCCCACCTGACACCGGCCGTGGATGGCTTTCACACCGAGTTTTGCAAGGCTCTGCGTGCGTATTCGGCCTGCACCCAGAGGACGGCCAAGGCCTGCCGGGGGAACCTGGTCTTCCACTCAGCTGTGCTGGGCATCTCAGACCTCATGAGCCAGAGGAATTGTTCCAGAGATGGACCCACTTCCTCCACGTACCCCGAGGTCCACCCTGAGCCCTGCAACTACCACAGTCGCACGCAGCACGCCCATGCACACTCCCACGTGCACGCACACACGCACTCCCACGCTCACGGCCACAGCCACAGCCACTCTCGGCCCGGCTACCTGTTCTGCGGTCTGTTCGGGGACCCACACCTGAGGACATTTAAGGACAGCTTCCAGACCTGTAAGGTGGAGGGGGCGTGGCCTCTCATTGATAATGACTATCTGTCAGTGCAGGTCACGAATGTTCCCGTGGTACCCGGCTCTAGTGCCACGGCGACCAATAAGGTGAGAAGAGAAGGATTGCATAGGAGGAAGCAGAGAGAAGTGGGCTTTTTTGAGACTAATTTACTATCATTAAGGCTGAAAGAGCTTCCAAAGTGAGAACAGCTGGTGTACTTTTATTTCTGTGTATGTGTGTGTGTCTGTGTGTTAGAGAGAGAACGATTTCTATAATGACCTTTAAGTTGCATTTCTGAGACTTAGTGAAATAAATCTTATCAATATGAGCCGAGAAAACACCGTTTCTCTCTCTGCTCTACTTTCCCCTTTCTTGCTGTATCATTCTCTGTGTCTTTGACTGCATCAGACCCACAGATGTGAGGCCAACAGCCCGATCTTGTGACTGTCTCTTTTGACTGAAGCAGTGTTGGAAACCTAACTTGGTTAATGGCTGCATATAGCATGACCTCTAATAACATGGAATGGGATGTGTGAAAGGACCCACTGTTTACTTATGTGTGTGTTTGTTCTTGTGTGTGTGTGTCTCATAAGTGTCACTCCAGCTTAAAGCAATATGTGTGTTCAAGGCTTTATCCCTTTATAACAAAAATGACATACACACACACTCACTCAATACCAAATGGATGATGAGCCACAGAAGGTGATCTCTGTGGTGTTAAAGAAGCATTGCTGATGTTTCCCTGATGATCTACCCTCTCTAGTTTAGTCGATAGCTTTAATTATTAAAGCGCATACACACACACACACACACACATATTAAGCAAATAGGGTCGCTACACTTTGGAGCTGAAGGTCTAACCTTGTGTCAGAGGTGGGGCAAGTTATTAGTCATGATAATTAGGGACACACACAATCTCTTACATGCACACACACACACACATTAACAGCCCTCCAGGCTTAATGGCCTGCCAGGCCTCATTCCTCACAGCTGTCATGTGAACAAAGCGGGCCATTCACCGGAACTATGATGCTAGTGCTAACCGTAATGCTCACACCACACCCTGTATCCACCACTGCTTCCACTCACCACTGGGGCCCTGTGTGTTTTTACGTGTGTGTGTGTGTGTGTGTGCGCATGTGTCAGCATGTTTGCATAGCTGTGTCAAATTACAACTTGTTAAAAAGTCATTTAGTAATTTCTCAAATTTAGTGTGATGAGAGTCAATAACCTGTGCAGGCAGTGAATGTTAATATTTGTATGTGTGTGAGAGGCCTTTAATCTGGGGCTGTACCCATTGATCGTTTTATCATTTTTATTGTCAATAAATCTGGTGGGCACTTTTCCCCTTAATTACCAGAATAATGGTTTAATCGTTAAAATTTCAGATAATACTGAATTTGTAGTTTTCAGTTCTGTCAATCATAAAATTTTGATTTTTTTTTTTGTCATGGGTTAGCATTATGGCTGATTATCTTCTTGAATGATAAATTAATAATTTAGTCTTTTTTATCTCAAAAACTACTTTAGCAGTCTCCAAAGTACTTTTTTGTCTGATAATGAAGCCAAAAGATATTTCATGGACATTCATTGATATTCATATGTGACATAGTGAAGCAGTAAATCCTAACTCCTGAGAAGCAGAAACCAGCAAATAATTGGCATTTTTGCTTGAAAAATTACTGGAATGATTTAATTGATCATTCATTTTGTTTGAGTGGACTAATGGAATAACTGAAGAGTTGTTATTAGGCTTCATTTAGCCAACTCCACTCATCTCCCTTTATGAAAGTTGTGTTTGGCCCATACCTAATGAATTAACTTCGCAATTGTGAACTGCTACTCGCATTATAAAACTGAACACACTTTAAACTTCAAATGTCTCTACAACTGCTCTACAGATCACCATCATCTTCAAGCCCTATGAGGGTTGCACAGATCAGAGGGTCTACCAGGCCGTGACAGACAACCTCCCTGCTGCCTTTGACGATGGCACCGTGAGCAGTGGAGACCCCATCCACACTTTTGCTAGTGCAGACGGTGCAACCGGGAAGGTCCGGGCCCTGTGGATCTCTGAGCGCACCCCGGGGCACCACGTGGAGCTGCATGCTGGCTACATCGGCGTGACTGTAATCGTTCGCCAGCTGGGCCGCTACCTGACCCTGGCTGTGCGGATCCCAGAGGAGCTGGCTCAGGCCTACGATGCCACCCAGGACCTGCAGCTCTGTCTGAATGGCTGCCCCAGTGGAGAGCGCATCGACCAGGCAGGCCATCTTCCCCTACCCCTCTCCCCTCCTGCACTTGGCCTACAGCTTCAGCAGCTGCGACGGCCCAGCTACTCCTCACAGACACAAGCATACCCGTATGGTGCCCCGCAGGTTTTTGGCATGGAGGGGGCAAAGGAACGGTGCAGGGAGAAGCTGGAGGTGCAGGATATTTACTTCCACTCCTGCGTGTTTGATCTCCTGACCACCGGGGATGCTAATTTCACAGTGGCGGCGTACAGTGCCCAGAAGGACATGGAGAGTCTCCACCCGCATCGGGATAGATGGAGGATCTACCCCCGTGGCTCTGCCACCTCCACCTTACACTCTGATTGTCAACCTGTCAAATGGCTCACTCTGCTCCTGCTGTGTGCTCTGAGTGTGGCGTTGATGTAATAGCAGGACTGGGAGTCTTTGCGTGTGCCTGCATGCGTGTGGGCTTGTGTATGTGTGTGCACTAGAAAGAGAGTTCTTTGCTGAGCACTGATACTGAGCACTGTTTCCTCTCATGCATGGAGGGAACAGTAGGCGGGACAGTTACTGGGAACTAGACATTTTTGTAGAAGAGGTGCCAGACCTCCCAGCAGGCACAGGAGATACTGGTAACACTTACTGCATCTTACCTGACAGAATCAGCCCTTTGGAGGTAAAACAGACAGGAGATGTGGTGACGGCTTACGCAATCGGTCTTCATCTTTGGATCGGACACTGTTGACACTGACGCAAACATTCCTGTGGGGGTGAATTTAGTGTGAGGATATACACTCCAGACTGTAAATACTTCATTTTGTCTTCAGTGCACAGTGTAATGGCGTAGAGTTTGTTTTCTTTGTGCCAATTGATGTGATTTTTCTTTAATACCTCAGACAGAGGATGTTTGTTTTAACAGAAGCACTTTATTTTGATCTTTTTTTTCTTTTTAACAAATCCACATCAGTGTTTCTTCCTCCCATTTACTCTCCTCTACCAAATTCCTCAGTGGCTCAAGTTTTGGAGACTAGATATAATTTGGTTTTTGATCCTTTCAAAACAAAAGTCAGTAGATTACAAAGAGCTGCAATTTTTGTTAAAATGCACCATTCTTCCAGGAGCTGATTGAAGTCAGCGTTTCACTTTAAGTCAGTGTGAGTTGTTCTGTTGAATGTATCATGAATATTACACAGCAAATACTATCAGCACTATTTTGTTGCTGTATGTCTTTGTTGTTTTTCCTTAGTCTGGATTTCAAATGTGTGCGCATGTGAGTGTGCCTGGGTGTGTTTGTTGACATGCTTGAATGTGTTTTTATTTCACCTAAGAATCACATTAGAAGGTATGCCCACCTTCTTGCCATGAGGCTGTGATGATACTGGCTCTTGTTTTTTACTCAGTGTATTCTTTGTTGTTTTTAATTTGAGCCAAAGACAGATGATGGATGGTTTTTTATGTACAAAGGAAACTCACCACCAAACCAGCACTCTCATCCTCACAGTCTCCTTCTCCCATGTTTTTTTTTTAAACTTGCTACTGTAGACTTTTTTTTCACCAACTGCCAGAATTGACAAGCGGCTCCTTAATGGGATATGTGTAAGATACTGGAGTGCAGACAAAACACTGCAAATCACTGACAGAACTTCGCCACAGAGTCTGCTGGGGTATACACTTCAGCACTGAGTGGTGAGAAATGAATGCCATTTGATAACTGGTAGAAAGATCAAGCCTTTTAACAATTAGCTTTTTTTTTAACATGTAACTGTGTACTTGCGCCCCCCTTTTTTGGTCATATAAGCTTTATCTCAGTTTTTGGCATTGTGATCTCTTACATCATGTGTGAGTGTCAGTTTGGTGAAGAGTGACTGGTCAGTGTTGAAATACTTAACTTATTTATGAACGTAGTGTCCTGTAGAGGAAGTTAAGCTCCATATTCTTGCTGTTGGATAATAATTTAAAAACAAATGTCAGATGTGATTGTACTGCCACCTAGTGGTGCTCTGTTGCTATTTCAGTGTGTTACGCTCAAAAAAAGAAAAAAAAAAGAAAAAATCAGGAAACAAACTGTGCAAGTGTTTTATTTAAGAAAAACAATAAAGTCAAAATGGTCGAAACTAACTTCCTGTTTATTAATTTTACATCGACAAGAATATAAAAATTTCCAAATTTCCCCAACAGATATTTAACAAGGAATTCAGAATTTGTCTCATTTAGGTCTCAACACACATATTTTCTCAGAACAACAACACACACACACACACATATTGTATATACAGTATGTGCACCACCCATCTGTCTGAGGTTAGGTTTTGAACAGATACCAAAGTTGGCTTCAAAGACACCATGTGTTTTCAACTGCCACAGTTGGCAGCACCTGGGATGTCATTGTGGAAAGGCTGAAAATGGCGCGACAAAAGCCTTGTAGCATTTGAGAGATGCTTCTCCTGTGATCCTTACTTCAGTCCATGAGACTTTAGAAAAATCTCTGTGGAAGACCACAGGAATATACCTTGTCTCAATTTGCAGACAAGAAAAAGTTCCCCTCTCTGGGTTTTTTTGTTTGCAAGGTCATGGCTCTCCATTTCCAACCATCTGAAAAGTTAAAATTTATTGTTAAGCCTTATGGAAAAAATGTAAATTATATTAGGGCAAATAAAACAGTTTAACAGACTTTTAGGCAATATATATACAATATAATACTTAATGTACTAATAAAACATGTATGTGAATGACACCACAACATTTTATTCATACTAGTGTATATGCGTATGTGGATGTTTTGTGGCTAGTGCTACGCTGATCACATTTTGGTCCAAATTAAAGCACACAGACTCTTACCACTTGATAACAGCATAGGTAGTCATGAGAACGTCAAAGACGATGATCTTCATGAAGAGCAGTCTCATAGCGAAGTACGATCATCGTGTTAGTCCACATATCAACATCTGGAGACCAAACCACACATCAGGAAAAATAAAACTTCTGTGCAGTATGAGTCACAGGGAATTGTTTTTTTGGCTGTTTGGAAACTAAATTTACCTCCTTTCCCTTTCTCGTCACAGCATTTTTTTTCTCGAACATCTGAAATAACAAAATGTTTAAAAATCTTCGTGAAACGCAAGAAGAGTGATATGTTCAGATGTGACCTGCCTTAGTCCTACCTGATGGGGTTGTGTGGTGTCTCCTGGTGACCTTTGGATGTCGTCGGAGGCTGACGGAGCAACTGTACGATGGCCAGTCACTGGTCGCCACTGTGATTGTGGCCACGGCGTTGTGGCCGCGATGCCTCCTGTTTAGAGATATGCTGTTTGGTGTGGTGGACGTGTAGTCCTCTGAGGGTGACCTCCAGCTGACCTCTAGGTGCCCCCTCCTGAAGTCACTAACCATACAGACCAGCAGGGTCCAGCCAAGCCTTTCGCCTGAGAGGTGGATTGGAGGGGCCAGAGATGCCAAGACATCACCCTCTACCCCTCCTGAGCCAGATGGAGGAAGGAGGATCGCATGAGGATAAATACAATATTTGGATTTAAAAAATTATATACTGTGTATATATAAAAAAACGTGACTTTAGGCAGTAGTCCTATACTGACTACTGCCCATGAAAAACCTTTTGATGATCACAAGTTTAAATATCTATAGCTATTCTACAAACACTGACTCAAATTCCCACTCAAAATATTAGATTTATTTAGGATGTATGAGGTTTTTACTGGATAATACTGAAGCATGAAAATACACATCAGGATCATGTATCAGAGATTCAAAAGCTCTTACCTGTCCATAAATAGATGATAGGAAGGTAAAATAAACCCCTGGATGGCTTGGTCATGTCTACTTTAGTCAGAGTGGCTTCTGTGATAACTGTCCTGTGTGTGTGTGTGTGTGTGTGTGTGTGTGTGTGTGTGTGTGTGCGTTTGTGCGCCTAGTGTATGCAAGCGTTTGAAAGGGGGGCATGCCATTTGGATTTGCCAGGAGCATTGCATCATGGGGGATCAGCATGTCTCATTGTTGTGACCTTATACTAACAATGGTATCCCCCACTCACACACAGAGGGAGAGAAAGACAGTGTGAGCTATAATACATATGAAGCTCGACCTGTGTTTGTATGGAAAGGAGAAAACTCGGGACAGGACATTCATGTGGACACTGGAAAGACAGCGAGGAGTCATTTTGAACGACACACCTGCACACCTAAGGCTGTTAGATCTGAGGTGAGAAACTGATCATATCACTGCACCCAGAACATGAGTGCACCTGCCACACACACACACACACACACACACACACACACACACACACACGGGGACGGCTGTTTCCCCCCAGTGTAGATTTTATATTAACCACCTGATCAGTTCAGCACAGAATAACATGTCCACATAACCACTCGAGTCACGGTACAATGACATGACATCAGGTGTCCTCTAAACATCAGGTGGAAAATGCATTACACAAGTCCCTACTTAACAAACACAGTGAATGAAGCCACGTTGTCTGCATTATCTCGCACACACACCGACCGACAAACACACGCTCTCACCGGCAGTGGGCGGGAGCTTGAAAGAGAAAGTGAAACTCCACTGTGGGGACGCGAAGCAAGGATGATGAGGCTAAATTAACCGAGGTAAAGTTGTCTTACGTTTTCCGTACAACACGACATCGGAAACAGTCAAAACGCAAGCATTGTTTACTAACTGTGCCCTGAACCGTCTGAAGTCGCAGTTATGCTGCAGCTGTTGTCGCCTGGCAGTTTTAGCTGTGTCCTCACCTTGTTACATCCGCATGGAAAATCATGTGCTTGGTTCGTCACGTTTCCTTGTGAGGAAGGAGATGTGTGAAGCTCAGTTTGCCAGAATTAACTGAGCGCAATGTCCAGGACAGTCCACCTGCTGTAAGCACGAAAACATTTCTTCTCAAAACTAAAATCCACCGCAGCAGCTTGCTATGGTGTATGAGCAAGTGAGCGAAGTGAACGAAGCTGTTGCAGTGTAGTAGAAGTAAACGGTAACTGCCTTGGACAACCTTTTCTTGGGTCAGAGTTTTATAGTGAAGAGCGAGACCTTTGCAGTGATAACACAGACCTGGTTGGAGGAAGCAATGCATAGCTGACTTCTGCTAGACTGTGGAAAGACTAATTATGCTGTCTGAATGAACACTGTACTGTTTCACATCCATAATGCTCCACTAATGTCTTTCAGGTTTAAGAAGAGGTCCTGAGAACGCCCCTGACCTTTTTTGGTCCAGCCATCCAGCCAGTGTCCAACACTCACATCAAGTCGTCCTTAGTTGCTTCCTCTGTTTTGGGACTGAATAATTCGAGTACTGGCTGTCAGCCTGTCACTCAGGTTGGATTTTAAAAAAACAAACACTAGTCGGGGGATATTTCATCCACAATGGTCTTGGTGAGACTCTTAGCGCTCGTTCTGTTGCATGCGTCTCTGGTTGGGTGTGAGCCCAACCAGAGTTCACAACATGCGTCAAGTCCTCCAGGAGTGCATTCTTCTTCAGGTACTAGTAATCTTTCCTTCCCCTGGAGCCGTCTTCGCCTGCCAAGGTAACTGCCATGCTACTTTTGTTGTTACACCCACATACAAAAACGACACAATAGTCAAGAAAATTGGTGGACCTCGGTTTTTGAGTCACTGCTTGAAAAGGTAACACCAATCTCTTCATATTAGGTTTATCCTTCCTCTTCACTACCGCCTCCTCCTGCACCCCAACCTCACAAGTCTCACTTTCAATGGCTCCGTTCAAATCCAGATTGATGTCCAGAACAATACAAACTGGGTTGTATTACACAGCAAGGGTCTACAGATCTCCAAAGCCACCATATTGACCAAGAACCTCACTCATCTGTCTGACCAGGTAGCTATTAATGCAGAGCTACTTGTCCTCTTTGCTTACCTTGGACACAATTTCTCTCCATGCTTTAATTGCTCAGAATTTAATGACTAGAAAACAGAATGAGACATTTCTGAATTTCCCTCATAGGTTCTTCCAGTTCTTCATAACCCATCGCATGAGCAGATTGGCATTTTCTCTCCCAGGGTGCTCAGCCATGGGCAAAAGTACTTTCTGTATATTGAGTTTGGGGCAGAGCTAGCAGAGGGGTTCTATGGCTTCTACAAGAGCACCTACCGAACCGGCACAGGAGAGACCAGGTTAGACCAAGTAAATTGTACACGTTGAGGTTTGTTACAGTTACAATACAATTCATAAAGTATCTGCCGGTGTCTCCTTCCAGAACTTTAGCTTCAACTCACTTTGAGCCCACAAGTGCTCGGATGGCATTCCCTTGTTTTGATGAGCCAGACTTCAAAGCCAACTTCTCTGTACGGATTAGGAGGAGCCCAGAGTACATTTCTCTCTCCAACATGCCTGTGGTGAGTGTTGCACATGTGTACATCATCAACAATCACAAAGGCTCGAATGTGTGTGAAAATGACTACGCTGAAATATTGTTGCAATTCAGGTCAAGACCGTGAAAGTAGACACGGACCTTCTTGAAGACCGGTTTGCTGCGAGTGTAGAGATGAGCACATACCTTGTTGCATTCGTCATCTGTGACTTCAGATCTGTCAGTGCAACAACATCCTCTGGAGTCCAGGTACAGCCTTCAGGACAACATCTGATATTTCTTGGTCTTAGCCTTCATCTTACTTGGTTAGATCTTAGTTCTTTCTCAGTGATTATTTTTGTTTTTTCATGCACTGTTACCCGCCTACAGGTGTCCATCTATGCCGCCCCTGAGAAGTGGCTTCAGACCCATTATGCCCTGGAGGTTGCGGTCAAAATGCTGGACTTCTACGAGGAGTACTTCAACATCCGCTATCCTCTACCCAAACAAGGTAAACATTTTTTTTCTGTGAGAAAACCACAGAACATTTATTTTTTTCCACATTTCTCTCATTTAACTTTTTTTTTTATCTTGTCACCCTTTGTTTTCTGACCTGTATTTTCTTTCTCTAAGATCTGATAGCCATCCCAGACTTCCAGTCTGGTGCAATGGAGAACTGGGGTCTGACCACCTACAGGGAGACCAGCCTTCTCTTTGATCACCTCAAATCCTCTGTTTCTGATAAACTCTGGGTTACAATGGTGATTGGCCATGAGCTTGCCCATCAGGTAAGAAATCGGCGTGTACTGTATCTGCACACTAATGATATACAGGATTTGTTTTTCTGCAGGAGTTCAGGCACTTATAAATCACTTTATTACATGAACAGCCAATGCAGAGTAATAAATTCCAATGTATTACACGCAGTGGTTTGGTAACTTGGTGACCATGGAGTGGTGGAATGATATTTGGCTGAATGAAGGGTTTGCCAGATACATGGAGTACATTTCTGTGGAAGCTACCTACCCTGACCTCAAAGTGGTATGTGTTTTAATCTGAGAATTCATTGATTAATAGATTAATAAGCCTAGGAGAGAGGGTGGATAATCATGTTCTCTGCACAATCCTACAGGAGGAATATCTCCTTGACGTCTGCTTTGCAGCAGTTGGTCATGATTCACTTAACTCCTCTCGCCCAATATCAAGTCCAGCAGAGAACCCCACCCAGATCAGAGAGATGTTTGACACCGTCTCCTACGACAAAGTATGCTTTGCTCCATGTTATGCTTTCGGTCACAAAGAACGTTACAGAACTAATGATGAGGCAAATCTTTTTTACAAACAGTTCTCTATAGTACTCTATAAACTGACCCTTCCTCTCCCTCCCATCAGGGAGCATGTGTCCTGCACATGCTGCGACACTTTCTGACCGATGACGTGTTTCAGAGTGGGATAGTGCGATACCTCCGCAAGTACAGCTACAAAAATGCACATAATCAGGACCTGTGGGACAGTCTGGCCAACGTATGAACACAAACTGCATTCATTGTGCAACACACTGTGTGCTACTTTGAAATGTTCTTGTTGAAGGAAAAGCAAGGGGGCAACATAGCAAAACTGTGTTTGAACATGGAACTTGCACTTGTCAAAATATGTTTTTTGGTTTTACAAATGATCTTCTTACCTTTTTGCAACCTTGAAATGCATTTTAATAGAAACTGGTGTTGAAATGTTCAGTTTTATATTTTTTAGACATGCTCGGAGGAGGACTTCATCTCAGGAAAACACTGTTACAGGAGTAGCCAGGCCGCCAAGAATGCTGTGAGTAAACATTTAAGGGTAAACTCTCCCACCATTTATATGATTGCCGCCACGTGTTGAATTTTGATCCCCAGCTGTCACCGACAGTATCTGTTTGCGGGGGAACATCTGGATTTGACGGCCATGATGAACACTTGGACTCTGCAAAAAGGTGTCCCTCTGGTAACTGTAACGAGGAAGGGGCCTCGCCTGCTGCTCCGGCAGGACAGGTTCCTAAAAACAGTCCTGCCCTCTGACCCTCTCTGGCCCACACTGCAGAAGGGGTGAGCATGCACATACACTCACAGCTGCATAACCCTTGTCGTCAAGAATTTGTTTTCAAGTAACTCTCAGCTTGCGCCTTTAAAAAAAAATCTCCGCTCTTGTGTAGTTTCCTTTGGCATATCCCTCTGACGTACAAGACAGATGCTTCCAGCACCATTCACAGACATCTAATGACAACACACACAGGTAAGACTGAAGAGAGATACTTTCATATCTTAATTTTTCTTTGCCATTACATTGTTTTTCACCCTGTCATTTGCTTTTTATGTGCCTTTTAGACAGTATACATATTGGAGAGGAAGTTGGCTGGGTGAAGGTAAACATTGACATGACTGGCTATTATGTGGTTCATTACAATGATGGTGGTTGGGATGAGATGACCAGACTGCTGAGGGAAAACCACACTGCTCTGAGCTACAAAGACAGGACTCATTTGATTCACAACGCTTTTCAATTGGTCACGTAAGCACATTAAGTGTAAATGTGTTTGTGGGTCTGTGTGAGAGAACAAGATACATTTTTTATCTGTATGTCTGTTGTTACACGTAAACCAAACAGCTTTGTGTATCCTACCTGAAATAGCACCCAACCTTTCAAATATTCTTGCATTTCTGTAAAGGGCAGGCCACCTGCCGATCAATAAAGCCTTAGACCTGATTGGTTATCTGCGATTGGAGACACACACAGTGCCTCTCCTACAAGGACTGGACTATCTGGAGTCCCTTTACCAGATGATTGAGAAAAGGAATGAGCCTGAGCTAACAGACACCCTGGGGGTAAGATGAAAAGAGTACACAGACTGTATCATAGTTATGTCAATGTCAGCATGAAATGAAGTTCATGAGATGTTGTTTCCCTCTGTGCTTTGGTGTAGATGTACATCCTTCGGTTTTTCCGTACTGTCATCGACCAGCAGACATGGAGTGACAGCGGCTCTGTATCAGAGCGACGGTTGAGATCAAGGGTCCTCTCTCTGTCCTGCCACCTGCATGACCCTCCCTGCCTGGAGCGGGCACGTCAGAGCTTCAACGACTGGCTCCAGTCCAATGGAACACTCAAGTCTGTCTGAATTGCATTTAAACATCATTATCAGTCAGCAAAATCTGTAATAATTCACATCAACAACAGGATTTCTCTGTGTTGCGCTGGACCATCTTATTTAATATTTCATCATGTCTCTAATATGCACGTCTGTCCTTGTGTTTACTCTAGCTTACCCACTGACGTGGCACGGACAGTGTATTCATGTGGGGCACAAGATGACCACGGCTGGGCTTCACTCTTACACACATACAACAGCTCCCTCTCTGAGGCACAAAAAAACAAAATCCTGTTTGCCTTGACCTGTAGCAGAGACACCAGCAAACTGGAAAGGTATATTGTCTTTCTACTATATTTTTACACATGGTTAATGTCGCCACCTTGTGGCTTACACTGGTATGGTATCACAGTACTGCTGCCACCACTGTACTGATTTTATTCTTGGTCAGTATAACAGACATGCTAAACTTAAAAATTCAAGTGACAGATGGTACACACATACATTACATACATTTTTGTCAGCTGCACAGATGTGTGTGTTTGTGTTGCAGACTGCTGGAGTTGGGTCTGGAAGGGAAGGTGATTCGATCTCAGGACCTGTCTCACCTCATCCTGATGGTGGCCAGGAACCCACGGGGACATCACCTTGCCTGGGACTTTGTCAAAAAGAACTGGCACACACTGGTTGAAAAGTTAGTATAACATAGGAGAGACACTGTGAATGAAACCACTAGTATGAGTCAAACCATGTGATGCCATGAAAATGCAGAGTTCCCTACTATTACAATAACTACATATATAGTATATACTGTATACTCTGTGCAGGTTTTTACTGCTCAAGCTGGCCTTGTGGGTCTTTTATTTGATAAGGACTTGATTTCAATTGTTTGTGACTGTCCTCTCTTTCTCTTTCTCACCCGCAGGTTCCAGTTGGGCTCATTCTGTATAAGAAACATCATCATTGGCACCACAGGCCAGTTTTCCTCTCCAGAAGAACTTGCTGAAGTAAATACAGTTAAATTTTGAACTAATCTTTATTCCACAACATGTTGTACATATCTACCAATATTTACAATATCATAAATATTGTTTCTATTGACAGTATTTTTGTTGTTTGTTGTCTTTTTGCACCTCCATTTGTATTAACAAATAACAAACAATTATCATTGTTTTCAGTTCAAAACATTTCTATAAAATCCAAAGCGAGTCATTTCTGAGCTGTATCCTTTTTGTTTTTCATGTATTTGTCTTAACATTTGTGTGTTTGACCTCCAGGTGAAGTTGTTCTTTGAGTCCATCAAAGAACAGGCATCTCAGCTGAGAGCTACTCAGGTTGCCCTGGACAACGTGCAGAAAAATGTTCGCTGGATTCAGAGGAACCTAGAGACTCTGAGAAACTGGCTGACGGAGCAAATGAGGTGAAAGATAGAGGAAAGAAAGGTGGTGGATGACGCATCCTACAGAAAGGATATGTGGAAGTGTTTTTGAATTTGTGCATTTTTATTTGGAAATTGTAATGTGCTTGTGTCAATGGAGAGTTGATCGTTTTGTATATAACAAGACATTTTGTAAATTTTCAAGGGGACTAATTTGTCAGAACAAGAATGTGAGTAAGGAGCAATGTGTGCACCACGACTATTGTGTTATTTCTGATTGTCTGTCAGAGAGAAAGGCATCCATTCAAAAGTAATACAAAATGCAGATTCCTGGATTCTTCACCAAATCGACAATAAAAGGGTTAATTGTAGGTACGTTGTATTTGTGTCTTAATTGAAACATATACCTATCTTATTGTGTACATGTGTTAAGGCCAACCATTGTATATGTTTGCTTGATATTAATCAGATTTACTATTTATTTTCGAGTTCAGAAGTGATGTTAAGTTTATGGTAAAGGAGTTAAAGTTGGACATATATGATTTAGAGCTAAAGTTTAGGGTTTGGCCATCCAGGAAATGAATTTGAAACAATGCAGTGTCCTCACAAATATAATTAAAAAGTTCAACGGTTAAGGTTGAAAGCCATAGAATGAACTGATTTCAATATATATAGTCCACGCAAGTCGAGTGAAAACAGTGTGTTTGACATGCGTATGACGTCATGATCCCTCCCCCTTGGAGCGTCGTCCAAAAGGATGTGAGGAGCGTGATTTGACAGGACGTCTGCAGCAACTGGTCGGGGAGGAAGCAAAGTGACATTCGCTCGTTCGTTAGTTTGCCGAGCTCCTCGAGTCGGACTTGTTTACATATTTCGGTCGTAAGATTTGACATTTTCGAGAGTAGCGGTGTTAGTTCAGTGAACAGCTATGGGCGATAAAGTTGTGGGAGCCAGCTAACGTTTGCCGAATTGATGCCTTTCAGTCATTTGAAATTGTTGGAAGTTGTCTCGCACAAAGCTAGCTACTACGTAGCTAACGTGACTACAGGGAGGACGCGTTGCTATTTACCGTGAGCGTCCGGAAGTGTGCTGTTGGTTGTGGCCAGCCTTAAAAACATCACGCCTGCCCAGCTGCTGTAAACTTGTAGAGCCTCGTTTTGGACGCGAGGAGCAATTTGAGATCTCCGACAATGGATCCGTTTGACAGTAACAGCACAGGTAAGTAAAGGGGAAATGGTAGGTACATTAACAGCATGCTAACCGCAGCAGGCCGGCTAATAACTAACGGGACATTAGCTGCAAGCTGTCCGTGACTGACATTCACCGGAGGGCACGTGTTGAAAGGTGTGGGTTTGACTTTCGAAGAGGCTCGCGAAGCCTATCGGTGTGTTTTCTTTGCCTCTTTTCTTTTTTTTAAGTCGGGGGATTATCGGAAGCTAGCGTGATCGCGCCGTCAGTCTGTTGACAGTGCTGCGGAGGCGTGATAGTATCTCACCGCACACGTTGTCTTATCCCCTCAAAGCAGAATTTGTCAGTACGGCGGTTTGTTTCTGCGTCGTTTTGAGTCCATTTGCGCCGAAAAAGTTGAATGCCGCACTCATAACCACTTTAAGACTCTCGTGCGCTACTGCTGAGATTCAGGCTGTGTGCCAGAACACCGCGCCGTTTGCCCGGTTGGAGCTCGTTGACTTGATAACAGTTGTGTGTTGTTATGGTGTGGGGAGCTGATAAACCACCACCGTCTCCGCTCGAGCTCCCCGCAGCCAGCTGCTTCGGAGCCTCTGCCGCGGTCCCAGGGCGCTCAGGGCTTCATTCAAACAAACAACAAAAGGCCAGCGCACTCACTAAATACTCACATCTCTGAGGGAAGCCGCGAGTTCTCTGCGGGTGCTGTTTAATTTTACTTTTGTTTCGACCGAAGCGCAGCTGCTCGACTTCCTGTTTTTTGTTTTTGTTTTTTTTGTGTGTGTGTGTGTGTGTTTTCTTTTGTGATTCCAGCAGAATCTCGTTTTTCAGACGTATTTTCGATCACGTGATGGCGAGAAAGCCTCGGCAGAGGTGTCCTGCCCGTAACATTTTTCACGACCATCCAGCCAACAGAAAACAGTTAGTTGCGGCTCAGTCTTCGGTGTTGACTGACCTGACAAACTCAGTATAATCAACAACAGCTCTGTGACTCCACGGAAGGCTTGCAGGATGCATGTTTTCAGTGGTCAGGAAGAGCACAGTCAGCAGACAACGCGCCTTACTGCTGTATTTACATACAAACTCAATGAAAGTACAGGAGTTGTGGGTTTTCAACCAATGCCTGGCCTGATTTCTAATTGTGGTCTGGATTATAAGCAGTTATCTCATCTGCCGCTCTAATGTCATCTTGGTCCCACAAAATAACTATCACCGTAACAATATCACACAGCTGGTAGAAATAGATGTGACAGTCACTGAAGTTTAATGTGTTCTCTCTTTTTTTTTTTGCTGGTGGGGGGGTGGGCTCTTATTTTTATCATATCCTCCTCTGGACATTACACATTACCTACTACTTAGGTCTGAGTCTATTTTTAGACGTTCATAGACGTTCATACACAGCAATGTGGTCCAAACAGAGACACAGTGACGGCCCGTGCAGTCATATCAGAGACACACTGTACAGGACAGCGAGGGAGCCAAATACACCTCTCACATTTCTGGGCTCTTGTCTTCCTTTTGGGGGGGGGGTTAAAGCTCACTTTTGTTTGGCGTCATTGTGTTTGCCTTCACAATGTGCTTGGTAGGTCAATAGGTGTTTACTGTCACAGTACCGTCCACTCAACCACAACCAACTGAGACTGAAGAGCATTGTCTTTAGTCTGTCGAAGCATGAATGGAACGTGACGCCAGATGCGAGACGTGCACCGCGTAGCTTTTCACTGCTTTTGCTGATATTAGATTAGGAAGCTGAACATGCCTCTGATTGTTTCAAGAATTACTGACCCGGCAGCCAGAAAATCACACGGAGTCCCGCGTGTTGTAAGAGGAGGTTCCTGTTCTTATGATGCTGAGGATGCAGGTTAGTTTGTGGAAACGCAGTCTGTAGCACATGACACGGTCACATGATGAGTCTTCACTACTCTTGCTTTTTTCCTACTTTTTGAACCACTGTCTCGGTTGTTTGTTGGCACTGTGGTTAAACAAATGCCCTAGAAATGAAATAGGTGATTTCTGTCTTAACAGAGTTCGCAGTACCTAAAAGTAGCTGCCTCAGCAGCCTGTTATACCCGTTCTGTCTCAGCCAAAGTACCAGGAAATACTGCAGAAAGTTCACCAACAGGAAACAGAAGAAATCTCTGTGCTTTTTAAATCGTGGCTCCTTGTTGCCCACACGTTTACTGCCGATGAGGAGCCTTTGTGCACGATCAGCGGCTTGCTGTCACCGCTGTCTTTGGTAAAACTCGAAAAGCACCGCATGCAGGGCAAGCCTACGCACCGTGGATGTGTGTGTCAGTGAATGCTGTTTGGAATCTGCTCTTTATTTCTCACACCTCTCTCATTTCCTCTTTTGTAAAAACTCCTGTCTATCTTCTCTTCCTCTTGGGTGTTGCAGAGCGAGCGAACCTGCCGAGGAACATGATCGAGAACAGCATGTTCGAAGAAGAGCCGGATGTCGTGGATTTGGCCAAAGACTCCACTGCATTTCCTGTACGTCTGCGTCATCTCATGTCATGCGTGCTGCACACAGCCTCACTTCAAGGACACACCTGGCTCGATGATTTGCATTTCTCGTAATGCACATAGATTTCTCACAATGGCTTCCACCCATCCATCTGCAAAAGTTAAGCGATTGGCCTTTGGCAGCATAAATAACGATCAGTTAATTCAAGGATGGCCGACACTTATGCATAGCCAGCTAGCGATGCTTATTTGCACGCTTTCACTTCAGCACATGCAGTGTGCTCTTTTACTAGTCTGCCATTTTTTTGACCTGTCAGCTGTATCTATAATCAGCATCGTGTGAATTACTCCTAGCGAAGAGGAACAGCCACAAAGTTCAGTATCTCTGTCCGTCTCTGTGGAGCTGCAGTGACGCAATTACTCCACGAAAGCCATTTGACTTTGATGTTATCTTTACAATACACTATTCCACAGTGGCAGTTTCTGTCAATATAGACATAAGGTATCAGTACAGTCCCTCTACAACAACAAAAAGTCTTGTCAGATATGGGCTGTTGTCAGACCATTCTCTGCCCTGATTATTTTTCCATTATTCCTCTCTCTGCAATCACTCTCCTCACCGCCTCCACATGTGACATCTTCACCCCGGGCTAATTAATTTACCTGGGAGCGCATTCCACTTATCAGCATCACATGGGAAACACTGCACAGCTCAGCCGGAGAGTAACAGATTGTCCTTTTGCTCCGCAGGCCTTTCCTGCTCTCGACCCAGATGAGGCGGTGTTTGAGCCCCGTAGCTCACGGTTGCTGGTGCGAGGCCTGGGGGAGAACGACATGGACGAGGACGAGGAGGACTGCGAGTCCTCGGCCCGTCTGCTGGGCATGTCCTTCATGAACCGTAGCTCTGCACACAGATCCAACTCTTCCCCGTACGACAGGCAGGCTCCGCCCAGGTAACGCACTGAGAAGGTCAACATCTGGGGTGCTGTGTAATGTGGCTGTCTAACTGATGGACAACACAACTTCTGTGACGTTTAATGACAGTACATCCTGTAGTGACAGTTGACTGCTGGCTAAAGCCTTTGAAAATCTTTTCAAGCATGATTCAGATACCGAAAATTGCCAAAAACGCGTGTGCGGGACTGGGCTCACCAACCTGAGGAGCTGAAACTGCACTGTTCACTGTTCCTGTCCTCCACAGGTCATGTTCTAGACCCTCGGCCCGCACCATGGTTGTATGTGTGCTATGCCTGGTGATAGTGGCCTCCATGACCATGGTACTATACCTCTTACCTGGATGCACCTTTACCAAGGTAAGAACAACATTTGCTAGCGCTGTCAGACTTTTAGAATCTCCCGCAGACTGTCTTCCTTTTTGTTTCTCTGTTATGCTCAATCGCACATCTATTTCCGTGGCTCAACCCAACCCTCCATCCATCCAGACGGGTTGTCGTAAAGCAAACAAGACCACTCCCTTGGAGACAGTCTACCCTTTGTCTACAAATAACCGCGGACCGTTTCCATGGGCCCAGTACCGGCTGCCTCACAGCATACGTCCTCTCAGCTATGACCTCACCCTGAGCCCCGACTTTGACAACATGAGCTTCACTGGCCGCGCTGTCATCACCATGTCTGTGCTCCACAGCACTAAGCGCATTGTCCTGCACGGCGCCAATCTCAACATTACCAAAGCGACCTTCAAGGTGGGTTTTGAGAGGGTTTTTGCACATGTGAGTGGAATGACAGAGTTTAGATGATTTTTAGACTAGTTGGACAGAACTGTATACAGTGATTTCCTCTGCGCCTAAACAAAATAAATGTTTTAAGACTTTTGCTGTTGTTATGTTTTCTGCTCGCTGTTAACTGATCATTTCCCTCTTGCAGCTGGGTGAGGGGGAGGCCAGTGATGTGACTGTACTTGAGTACAAACCCAGACAGCAGATAGCTTTTAAATTCTCCGAGGATCTGAAGGAAGGCCAGTACTGTGTTCTGACCCTGGAATACTCTGGCGACCTGTCCCACACCTATGATGGTTTCTACAACAGCTCGTACACCGACAAAGATGGAAAAAAAAGGTACGTGTGACTAGTTGGCTGTGCGGTAATTACTACAAGACGGCTGATGGATGCGTTGCAGAGTAAGCGCTAACTAATAAAACAGTGCAGTTGAATGAAAGAGGGGGAAAAAAACGAAAAACAAAGTTATCTCCCTCTTGTCCCCAGGGTCCTAGCTGCAACCCAGTTTGAACCTCTGTCAGCGAGGAAGGCCTTCCCTTGTTTTGATGAGCCGGCTTACAAAGCTACCTTCCTGATTAGAATTAACAGACAACCAGACTACATGACTCTTTCCAACATGCCGAAGGTACTGTGACATTAATCAAAATTTGTTTATTGGGTTTTCCAGTCTAGCGTTTTTACAGAACCTTTTCATTTAAGCGATTGCTCTGTTTGACAGTTGAAATGCGAACAGACTTGCCAGCGTTGTTATATTCCACAGCAGTCTGACAACATGCCAGATTTACTTTGGATTATACCGCCAACATCGGCTGGCAGTCATCTTGTCCCGATGCTGTGTGTTTCAGGCCAAATCCACGCCACTTCCTGGTGGCCTCATTCAAGACGAGTTCGAAAAAACCACCGTCAACATGAGCACCTACCTGGTGGCCTTCATTGTTGCAAATTTCTCGCCGATCAGCAAAAATGTCTCGCAAACTCAGGTTGGTCAAACACGGACCAATTTCCTTTTTTGCTTTTGCCTGTTCACGCTGACATGCTCCAATGTCTTTTGTTGACATTTAGAATTCAGTGTCAATTCAGTTCAATGTGCGGATCACCCACCTGGTGTCTTTTTCCCTTTAGTTGTCCGTGTTTTCTGTGCCAGAGAAGAAGGAGCACACCGACTACGCTCTAGACACAGCCTTCAAACTGCTGGAGTTCTACAATAACTTCTTTGAAATAGAGTACCCCCTCAAAAAACTAGGTAGACACACACACACACACACACTTGGACGTTTCACGCATCTCTCTGATCATTCCTCCTTTTCTCAGCTCTTTACACACCAATTTTTTTTTTTCAGACTTGGTAGCCATCCCAGACTTCCTGGCGGGAGCCATGGAGAACTGGGGACTCATCACTTTCAGAGAGACCAGCCTTCTGGTTGGCAAACAGTCGTCTCCTCTGGAGAAACAAGTAGTTGCTTCCATCATTGCACACGAGCTGGCTCATCAGGTAGCCCTGCCCGTCTCTGTGTGCGCGAAAGGAGCAGAGAGTGCGATGACAATCCAGGTTGTGATCTGTTTCTGATGTTGCGTTGCAGTGGTTTGGAAACTTGGTAACTATGAGCTGGTGGAACGACCTGTGGCTCAACGAAGGCTTCGCCACGTACATGCAGTACACGTCACTGCAGACAGTGTTTCCCCAGCTGGACATCGTAAGCTCTCACATTTGGCTCATACAGTAAATTACTCCTCACATAGTCTCGAGCAGATTCAATTGTGGGCTTCGTTCTGTGCCTGTGCAGTAAGTCCCGTGTTTGTTTGCAGGGTAATTTGTTCCTGGCAGTGCGGTTCAGAGCCTTGGACAAAGATGCATTAAACTCCTCCCACGCAGTGTCAACAGAGGTTAATACGGAGGAACAGGTGGAAGAGATGTTTGACTCTGTCTCCTATGAAAAGGTACACATTTATGTTTATGTAATATGTAAGTAGATGGATGGAAATTTCTTTCACTTTGGATCCCATTACAGATGCTTTGCACTTCCTTCTGTCTTCCAGGGTGCATCCATTCTTCTGATGCTGAACGCCTCCCTGCCAGGGGATCAGCTGTTCAGAAAGGGTATCATTCAATACCTAAAGCAGTTCAGTGGTGTTAACACGGAGACTGATGACCTCTGGAACAGCCTTACACAGTGTGTGTGTGTGTGTGTGCACTGTTTTGTGTTTTGGCACCATGTTCATTGTTTATAATGCACACTAGCCATTAGAAGTTTATCTCATTGGATTCTTTTTACCGTCGCTTATTCATCAAACAACATGGTTTAGATTGAATCTGAGAGCTGTGGAAACATTTTGGCATCTTTATATAATCTTTTTTTTTTATCCCACTTATTTTCACCTCTAAATGTCTTTTTGAGATCAAGCAAGCTTTCAGACTGTTCCCTACAGAAAAGACTCCTGATTTGTCTTCGGCGTCCTCAGGTGGAAGTCTCCACGCAGCACCAGAATGTCTCAGAAATGATGAGCTCATGGACATCGCAGAAAGGCTTCCCATTGGTCACTATAAGCCGCGAGGGGGATCAGGTGACCCTGACACAAGAGCACTTCCTCCTCACGTCTGAGAGTGCTACGCATACCTCCAGGTGGGTCGCAGTGCCACACACGCACGCACGCGTGCAGATCATAGAAACGCACCACAGCCCTAACTGTGTTGTACGCACTCTTCAGCCTGTGGAATATTCCCGTGACGTACGTAAACGACAGCTGTAGCTTGGCCCCTGAGTGCAGACAGGTGTTCACTCTGAAGACCAGGACAGGTAAAACACCAAGTATTAAGCTTCTGCATTAAGCCTCAGAATCTTGGGTGTGATGTCAAATGGTAAATCTTTTGTGCGTATGTGGGATTGTGTGCGTGTTTTCAGGCACGCTCAAGATACCAGAAAGCGTCAAGTGGCTTAAGCTGAACTACAGAAACACAGGCTTCTACATCGTTCACTACGGAAATGAAGGCTGGGCTGCTCTCGAAGAGGCTCTGTCCAATAACGTCAGTGTTCTGACACACGAAGACCGCGCCTCGCTCGTACACAACATCTTTGCTCTTTCCAGGTATGAGACGATTTTCCCTGCAGTCTTTTGTCTTTTTTTTTTTTCCTCTTGCCTTCAGCGATTGCTTCCCTGACACAACCAGAGTATTTTCCAATCCTTGTGCTTTCCCTCCACGCCTCTCTCTTGGCTTTCCTGTGCTGTTCAACAGATTGGGACGTGTGTCCTTCCATCAGGTCCTCAGCCTGTTGAACTACATGTCCAAAGAAACAGAGACTACTCCTGTGACGGAGGCCTTGTTACAGCTGAACCGCATCTACAGGCTGCTCGACAAAAGACAGGAACACGGCCTTGTGGCCCGCATGAAGGTGTGTGCGTGCATGCACACACAAACGCGCACGTACACAAATTTTCATCAGTTTACCAGTCAGAGTAATCACGCATTTTAAAACATGTTTCTGATTTCATTTTGTTAAAGAGTTTTAGGTGCAAGCTATTGTTGTATCAGGTGCTAAGATTCCAACAGTGCTTTGTCCAGACTCTTTAAAAATATGATTGTTAACCGTTACCACTGCATTGGATGGAGTTTTGCAACATATGCCAGAGCAAAAACAGAGCCCGTTAACCGAATCTACCGCTTGTGTCCTAACGCTAACGTAATAATCTGTGTGTGTTTCTTCTTCCTGACAGAATTACATTCTGCGTCGTTTTGGTTCTCTGATGGATAAACAAACTTGGGGGGAGGAGGAGAGTGTGTCCAAACAGGAGCTGCGCTCGGCCCTGCTGGAGATGGCCTGCGGTCTGAACGAAGAGAAATGCACTCAGCAAGCCAAAGCCCTGTTCAAACAGCACGTCCAGTCCAATGGGACTTCACGGTAAAGCACACAAGAACTAGCTCGTGCGTTTTAGCGTGGCAGCAGGACACATGTCTTCTTAGGGATAGAAATGATCTCAGGTTGGCTTTTGAGTCGCAGGAAGGACACTGAGATTCGGGGAAGTTGTGAAAAATGCGAGTCTGCGTTCATATTCCTTCTATATGCATTTCTGTAGGATACCAGGTGATCTGCAGCGGGTGGTGTTCACTGTGGCTGCTCAGTCCGATGACGATTGGACCACTTTGCTGGGCCTGTACGGGTACGCCACCTATGATGCAGAGAAGAGAAAAATGCTACAGGGCCTGGCGTCCACTCAGAACGCACAGCGTTTAGTGTGGTAAGTGCGTGCGTAAGCATTTTTTTTCTTACCTCAGTGGGAGCTTTTCTGGTTTAAACACCAAACTTGCGGGGATCGCGGGTCTCATGTCGACCAAACTTCAGGTCATTTATCCACACGCTATATGGAAGTGATGAGTTTGAAGTGAGTGTACGTCTACGCGCAGAGCATTTGAACCGAGCGCTCACTCCGGTCTGTTCAGGATTCTAAAGGCAGGTCTAAACGGGGACATCATCCAGACGCAGGAGTTGCCTTTGGTCATCACCACCGTGTGTAACGGCTTCGCCGGCTACCTGTTTGCCTGGGATTTTATCCAAGAGAACTGGGACCGACTCATTGAGAAGTAGGTGGTCCCTGTCGGCCTCATACTTGTGATCGCTGAGATTATGTTTTACGATTGTTTCGCATAAAAAGGGAAAAACACGAAATGTTGTGTTTTTGGCTGTAGGTTCCCCGTGGGTTCCTTTGCCATCCAGTCAATCATCAAATCTGCCACCTCCCAGTTCTCAACACAGACACACCTTAATCAAGTATGTTTCCAGTGTTTTCTAATGCTGCAGTGTACTTATTTGATCTGGCAAACATATCAGGGTGCGTTTTTGGGTCTCGTGCAGGTACAGGGTTTCTTCTCCAGTCTGGAGGAGCGCGGCTCTCAGATGAGGAGTGTGCAGGAGGCCTTGGAAACCATTAGACTGAATCGGCGCTGGGTGGACCAGAATCTGTCGTCACTGCAAAAGTGGCTCTAATGGAGCTACCCCATCCAGTCTCTGCCCCACTAACAAGCAACTGGGGCGTGTTGTAAAGACAATAGCAGTGTTTGCACTATTGTAGGACTGTGTCTCCTAACTCCCTTTGTCCAGGCCAGGGTACTTTTCCCCTGCCTGGGTGGACAAGGTGTTTGATTTTCTGAGATTGGTCCTTTTGGTTTGGATTCGCAAGCTCAGGGTGGCTCTGGTTGTGTGTCTGACTGGGAGTCGTCAGATACGTACACACACTCCTCACAGTTTATGCTGTTGTCCAAACCTCTCCTCTGCCACCCTCATATAAACCTCATGCCTGAGCAGACAATCATGCTTCACCCAAAACGTCTTTGGCCCAGCTTGCTCTCAGGCACTTAACTGAACGGGCCGTATAAAGGCCACTTCAGACAGAGAGCGAGTTATGAAGAACGTCACCGTCGCTGTTTATGTACAGTCTGTACCGTCAGTCAGTCCCTGACTTTCTCTCCGTCGTTGGATATGTATGTAGTTGCAGCTGTCAGGGGGGATGGGTTCCTCAGCGATGAGAAGTCGGAGTTAAAGTACTTGAGAGATGTTAGTATTCTTAGAATTCGACTAACCTTGTATCGCTGTGCAGGGATGATGGCTGCCTGTTAAGCCGTACTCTAATTATCCGTGCAACCTGAAGCATTTTCTGCGCCACTCATTGTGGCTCGGAGATGGCGGATTGTTTGATAGCTTGAATTACCAGCATCACTTGAATGTACTGAAAAAACCTCCCCACTGTGTACAGGAGCTGGCACGCTGCACAACAGTGTAGGTTTAAATTAACAACCGGTGTGTCTTAGATGAGAGGAGGCAGTGCGCATAGGAGCCGATGGTTTTCTTTCTTTCTTTCTTTCTTCTTTCCTTCTTTACCAGTCATAAGCCCAGTTAGCCCCGATTATGAAGTTCTGATGTCGATTGCTTTCTTTGCATGCAGTGCTTTCACTGTACAGACTCATTCTTTAACTCTGTGTGCTTGTAAACTTGTAATTACAATGTAAATAAGCTCAACCTTATTTCCCTTTTCGCTGAGATTTTGGATGTACCGTTTTAAATGTATTCATTTTTAACATTTTAAGATTTTTTTTCTTCTGTTGTATATATAAAGTGTAAAGGGGAAAATGTAAACATAGAATTGATCAAGAGTCTTGGTCAAATACTTTTTACTGTATTTTCTGATTTAGACCTCCACGAGGAGGTTCTTAGCAAATTAATGTTTGTGCTTTAAGGGCTAATGTGCATATTGAAGATTCAAAAGTGTGCAGAAGAACACCTCCATTGGGCATGGTTAATCTGTCCAGTAAACTCTTGCTTATCAGCCAAATGAAAATACAGAAGGTTTGATGTTACAACAACTTACAACCAGTCATGTTGCTCCTGAGGATGAAGAGTAGCCTAGCTGTTAATTGAGAGTGTTTTCACATGATTTTACTTAAAGGTGCAACATGCAAGTTCTTTGCGACTTCTACGTGGCTAATGTTAGCATTAACAGCCGCATACTCACCAGTGCAGACGAAACGTTGGCTATGCAGCGATGGCAAATCTTAACACATTTTGCAGCATTACACACCGCTGTACACACACCCTGAGCTTTAGGTATTGAGCTAGATATCCGCCTCCTTGCTGTCATGACGATCAGGAGAACCAATCTGGTTATCTTCATCAGGCTTGTATCTTTATGTTTATGTTATGTTATTATTTAAAAACTCTCCATGTCATATATGTAAAAAGATAAACAAAACCAAACTATGCCGAGCACCGGTAATGGTACTTCCCTGCACCTCTGTGGGAAATGGGCAGCGTGGGATCATGTGCTTATCTCTGCGCTACTGACTCGTGTCGGTTGGCCAGGGTAGCTGCTGTAGTTTTCATCATGAGCATCAGAAAACAGTACTGGGGGAGGCAGTACTGTCTACTAATTGTCAACAGTATTTCCATTAACTTACTCCATCCACTCCAACATAGCTCTTACAGACTGTGATAATGTCTATAACTGACATTTAAGAATAAGAATATGCTTTTAAATGCACATCCTATATATTTTTTATCAGGTTTAGACACTTTTCCAGCTGCCAGGAATCAGTCAAGTTGAGCTTTCCTAACATGAGGACACACAGGATTTCCTGCTGCATTTTGACTAGTAAATAAGTGATCCATGATAACTCAGTTGTGATATGAAATGTCCTTTTTACTGTTCAGGTACAGGGTTCGGTCAAACTTGTTGAATCAGTGATGAGAGAATTGTGTTAGAGTACCAAATGTGCAGTAAAGCTGATCAGATTGCCTGCATTGGGATGAAATGCTGCAGTCGCTTTTACCAAACTGCGTTGCTCTTAATGTGAACAAAATTATAAGAATAAAAAAATAAATAGCTTTCCAAAATGTTGCGTTGTCTTCTTTCTAATGGCTTTACATATACTCCACTTACCGGGTGGTCCCACGTTGTTTACCTAAATTCAAGATGTGTTGTAATGCGTAAGTGTACCGAACGAAGTTTAAGCTTATGAAAATGATTTTATAATTGTTTTTCTGAAACAAAACCTTATAAATGGTGAAGGTAAAATGCCCGGATGTGAAATCCTGATTGACACCCCTCCACACAGATTCAGTGCTGTGATTGTGGCCCATTGTTTTGCATTCATACACCTACAGTATAACGGACTGTGACGTGGATGAACCGTATAGGTGCTGTTGGTTTCGCTTCACGTTGCTTTACAGCCACCTTAACGGTGGCGCGCGCAATGGGCCGTACCGTAGCATGGTTAGCTCGACGTAGCTCGGCAAGAACGGGCAAGTATCGTTTTAACCCCGACGTATGACCCGGTCAAACCCGTGGCAACCGCGAGGCGGAGTGCAGAACACGTCCGCCCGCCACAAACATGTGCATATCCCGCAGTTCATAGCTCTTGAATTGATTAAAATAAAAAAGACTTAAAACCGGACAAAAAACAACTTAACCTGACTGGAGTCAAACTAAGTGCGTAACAGAAGAAGAAGCCGCCAACACGTGCTACCAGTTTACCGCTAGCTAACTTTTTAAAAAACTTAATTGTAAGAAGACAACGCTGACGAACAGTATGGTCTTATAGAATATCAACAGCATAGTGAAACAAAATGTAGTACAAACGAACGACTTTACAGGATTTTAACACTGAGGAGGACTGAAGTCGATGAAAATGTCGAACAGGCCGCTGGCTAACTTTTTTGGCAGCTAGCTAACTTGTTTGTTCATTGTTTGGTCTGTGACATAAAGGTCAACCGGGCACACGTCCAATTAATCGATTTATTGACGTGCATACATACTGGGACAAGGACAGAGGTCCAAAGAAATCGTACAGTCAAGCTTCACACATACTACTACTATACATATATACAGTATACTGCTGCTATCATAGCTCTGTACAGTCACTGGCCACTTCACTGGGCACACCTGAACGATCCAATAGAAAACCTCTGCCATAAATTCTGCCTTCACAAAGACAATAATGTTCAGTCTGGACTGACAGAGGCATTAATTTAACTGTGTGTTTGTTTTCTTGATGTTGTCATTCGCGGTGGTGCTGGGCTGCATTATATCGAGAGGTGTTTCAAATATTTTGTCCACTGTCTTTTATATACACGATGGGGTCGGAAGATTGAGAACTACTGTCGGTACAATCCAGTACAACATCACCACCAACTATGACCCCAATAATAAGCGTATAGTAGAATTATTACCTTGCTAACAGTAACCCAAACATAAGACTTTGCAATGTTGAGTTTAATGACAGAGATTTCGTGTTCGATTGTACAGTGTACCGGTGTACCTAATGACATGCACATTGGATGCATATTTGAGTATTGAAATTAAATTTCATATTAAATTCATGTACCTGGTAAATAACTGTTGTATACAAGGAAGAGCACAGACACATACATTCACAGTGAAATGCCTGTTTCATTATGCTTCTCAGTTGTACCAGTAGAGGTCATTCTAGCTCTTCTGGAAAACAGCACAGTGGCTCAGTCATGCTCTTGAAGTTTGAGGTGCTTCGATGTAAATGACTTTCGATGATCCACTTATATGATGGAGATGCTCCAAGGAATAGCATTTGTTTTAAAAGCACTCAAAGCCACTGCTAAATGTCAAGTCTGGAAAACAAAAAAAAGCCTTTTGTCTTAACTGTTGAAGAGACTTTTCATGTTAAATGAGTGCAGGTTTTGTGCATTTTTTATCCAGTCTGCTGTGGCAAACTTTGAAGACTTGTTTTGGCCAAGCGCCTCACAGCTGGAAGACATCATACAGGCAGTTTTTTTCACCCTCATGCTTTCTTTCTTGGCTAAATTGTTTTTTTTGCTGGTAACAGTAACTAACGTTTCAACAGTGTCTAGTTACTTTTTCATTAATGATGTGGCCACAAAGTGGAATTATTATTTTTTGTCTTTGGATTTACATCACATTGTAGCCAGGGTAGAGAGTTGGCAACACAGTTGGCCAGATAGAGCCACGGTGTGACACTTCTGAGACTCACTCATGAGCTTTGACATTTAGCTTAATGTATATACAACAGTTTCAATACCTGCACCAAAGACGAGTCAGTTGGCAAGAGAGAGCCATGATGAGACGCTTCTGCCACTCACTCATGAACTTCTGACATTTAGCATACTGTATATCCAACAGTTTCCATACCTCTGCCAAGGACAGTTTATAATCGGTCGTGTGTGTTTGAATTTCATTAGTAGGATAACGTAAAAATGAACGGATGGGTTTGCTGTAAAATGTCACTGCATCTTTGTTTCATATTTTGGGAGGGCTCCGGATAGTTATCCAAAGAAATCTCCACAAATGCAGAAAAAAAACTTTGAAATAAGTGGGGGTACCCACATGGGCTTAAGCTCCTGTGTGGCCAGACCTCAAATTGGTCCAGATATGGATACTCCTGATTTTGGAGAAAATGTTCAACCCTGGCGAATGTCTGTCCTTTCGGAGTGCTTTCTTGTTATCGAATCAAACACATTAGATACATGCAAATAATGTAATATATACTTCTGTTTATTTCAGCGGTTTCTTCAGTATTTACCATTCTTATGTGAGCACTTAACACATTCACTTTTATTTAACCCACAGTAAGTTGTTTGTATGAAGGCAATAAATTACTCACCTCTGGTTCTACAGGCACATAGATCCATAGCACACAGGGTTAAACCCTTGTGTATAAACTGTGCATAACACCAGTATGTAGGATTTAGTGGCATCTAGCGGGGAGGTTGGTGATTGCAACCCACTAAATGCACCTCACCATTCTATTCCAAGGACATAGGAGAACATAAATTGGCATTTAGCCAAACACGAAAGGCCCTCTCTAGAGCCAGTGTTGGATTTTTGTCCATTCTGGGCTGTTGTAGAAATGTATGTAAGGTTCCATAGAAGAGGACTTGCTCCCAATATAGCTATTAAGACTTTGGCACAACACTGTATGTATATCAATGCTGATGCCTTTAACATTCATGGTTTGCCCACATGGGACCCCAACAGGTTAAAGGGTTAAACACATATTAAATTCATGTACCTGAATTTAATATGTGTTTAACCCTTTAACAACCCCACCAAGAAAAAACTGTGAAAAAATGTTTTCTTTGCATTTCTTCTACCCTTAGACGAGTCATAAGCACAATCAATGATTTTTTTAAATTAACGTGTAAAGTCATTATCTCAGCTTATTCATGATTTATAACAATGTATGTACTTTATGTTTCATATTTACAGCAATAAATAAAATTAAGTTATGATTTTATTGCAAAAAAGTCAATTTTATTTACATTAGCTTAATTTGCTACATTTACCATCAAGCGACAAATCAGCCATTTGGTTGAGCATGTTTTTAAAACTCAACCATATGGTTGAGCAGGCAGTTAAAGGGTTAAGAAGGACCCAGAGCTGAGAGGAGGTGGCAGCAATAACTTGTCCCAACTCCACAAGAACTCAAGTGTAGCTTTCTAGAAGCGTCTTTGCATCACGCCAGAGATATTCCTGATGTCACGTGACTCAACAATCTACATACCTTCAGTCATATGTGTGGATTGCTATATGTTTTCAGTATGATCTCTGCACTGGAGGATTGATGGATCCCACAGACTGAAAAAATACTTTAAGTCTTTTACTTAAGTTAAATGAGCAGTACTGCAATGGAATAATACAGCATTAAAAAGTAAGTCATGAATTCAGAATTTGACTTAAGTAAAAGTGTCAATAGCAAGTGTTTTTTTTGCATCATTGTATTAACTTTTGTTGACACGGTAAGCAGAGTTACATGTTTTATATGTTAATTTTAAAATGACAATAAAAAGATTAACTGTAAAGCTAGAATTAACCTAGAAGGCTAATTTTCATCTGTTATCCCTGGCCAGATGCTGAAAGGCACCCATTAAACACAATGTAATGACATATCTTGACATATGAGTAATATATACATTACGATAAATATGCACAAGATCAAACTGTGCACACATCCACTGTTTATTACCTCTAATCTGTATTTTAGTGTTGAAGCTGATTGAAAATTCAGAGCTCGTCAGATGTGTTGCATTTGAAATCCAAAGAAACTAGCAGCTGTCAACTGAGTAGCATGTACTAAAAAATACAACATGCCAGTTTATTATGACACAGCATTGTTGTCTCCATTTAAAGACCCACTGATAAAATTGAAATGTCCCCGGAAGAAAGACGACTTCAGATGAGGCCTGCGATACTTTTGAAAGCACGACACCTCTACTGGGTACTCTGCATTTTTATGTCACTGCAGAAGATTTACAGCTGCAGATTTTGAGTCCCCTTTGTGAGACAACGCAGCTACCAGGAAGCAAAGTTACTGATTGCGGTTGATCTAAACCTCCCCTATAATTGGAGTCCAAGAATAAATTCATGCTTTCTGAGGAAGGAGGTTAAAGGACAGAGATAGCAAAAGGTGATCAGTGTATCAGGCCAAATCGCATAACTTGGTCAGTCACATAGCATGATTGGTGGTGATTATCGGGTCACATGACCACATGCCCCAAAAAAAGGTGTAATGCTAGCTGGTCTTAGATCAGCAGTTCGTTGCTGTAAAGATGCTCCATCAGCACAGACCCGCGTGTCACATGTCACACATGAACAGCCTGTCGATCTGTCATCAAACTCGCGACTGGCCCCACTCAGTCACTTCCTTTTGTTGGAAGCGCAACAACCATTTGAACTATGCAGCACACCGACACTATCAGCAAAGCGGCACGCGGCCTCACCTTACTGGAAATCAGATCAAACCTCACATGGCTTCTGATCACTGAAACACATCTGCAAATGATTGGAGGGAACATCTTTGAATGAGGAAATATGAGCAGCAGATGTGATAAGCTGACTGAAAGACCTACTGGAATCTGTCAAGGGCCACATCTAAACACGAGCTATCTGTGCTGCTGTCATTGGCACGCTGTCACAGCAGCGCAGCTCATGATATTGCAGTGCACGACGTGTTGCCCTTTAACTCTGCTTTTCAGATGGTGGCAGCGGACCAGTGGCGTGAACAGAAATGTGGCTGCTCCAGTTTTTCCGATCATTTCCAACATGCAAATGATTCGAGGCCCCAGCCTGCGATCGTTATGTCACATGAGAAAGTGTCTTAGGTGTCGCAGATCAGCTGAAACTTTAAGAAAATGTACAACATCAGGTTGCATAGGTGTGATGGGTCAGTGGGTGTGGAGGAGGGTGGGATATGTTGCTTGATCTCTTCCAAGGACACATTTGAAAGTTACTCTCTTGATCATTACACATAATCTTCTCTGGGTTGCCAAAGCGTCATTTTTCTGACCACTCAGTTTGGCCAGGGCCGACTAATAGAATGCGGCAATTTTGGAAAACACGGTGCATTTATTTTTCAGCATAGTCCCCTCCCACATTTACGTGCTCAGACCAGTTGGCATGGGGCGTAAAGAACCCCTTCTTTGCAGAAGTTGGCATCCCGGACAGCTGCCGTCGAAATGGCGAATGCTGAGCTCCCTTCCTCATCTTGGGGAAGAGAAAGTAGTTCACCAAATCAGGCGTTCCATCACCCACCCTAGGTGATGAACAGCTATGAATCTGCTTTCCTGCATTTCAGCCTTCTCCATATACAAAGTCCAACGTTGTACATGTCCTTACCCAGTGCTGGCAATTTTCCGTCACCCAAAACAGAAACACTTCAAAAGTTATTAATGTAAACATATGGTACATTTGCTGCTGTGGGTCCTGAGACTTCTGAGGACAATATTTATGCTCCCCCACACAGGCTGAACCGCGGCGTTTCTAAAGAGAAGCTGTATTCCTTTTAATTGTTAACTACTTCATATATCCGATTATGCGAATATGACATGGTCGCAGCTCAAGGGCATGCCCTCATGAGCTAGCTTAGCTGGGACTCTGCAAAGACTTTTAGCTTTAGGGAAGAAAACAGGAATGTCCAAGGTAACTTTCAGCGAATATGTTTGTGTTAATTGGCAGAGGTCCAGAAATACAGTAATAAGCGCACAGTTGCAGTACTGCAAGTATTTAATAGATCGTTAAGACATTTTAACGGCAATCACTTCAGCGTAAAACTGCGAGGGTACGCACGTACGAGGATGAGCTTCACCATGTTTGAAAAAATATTTGTGATTTAAGGCTGCGCGAGGTCAAGGTTGTGTATATGTAGGCATTAGGATAAAATCATACACATATTGGTTCACCTTGTGCTCGTGGTGCTGGCTTCACAAGCGCTTACATGTCGCTGGTTCAGAGATAAGACTGCATAGTTATGTAACCACATTGGGGGGAAGCGTTCGGGCGATGTGGGTTCAACATCTGATCTTCTCCAAAACTAAACCTCATCCGTTCAAGCCCCCAGAATAGTTTGGGTTATATTTGCAGGGACTGTGGAAAGGATTGGTGAGGATTTTAGAAATCCCACCGAAATTTCTTAACCCTTTAAGTAGACTTAAAACACCAACTGACCAAAGTTGTATTTATTAAGATTTTAAGAGCGCATTGCCCAAATCAGATTAGGTGAAGATGAGTTCACGGAAAATGCTAATTCAGGGAGGTGTTTCCATACTGAAGGCTACCAGCTGGTCTCACTTTCTCCCTGAGCGAGGACAGGTGAAGAACAGTATACTCTGTGTGCCATTGTTTCCCTTTTAATTTGTGTGACTGTTAATGATTGCCAGAATTGGCTACTGTCAGAGTAAATGTGTAGAAATAATACCTTGACCTGAAACTCCTTAGCGGAGGACTTAGGGAAACAAGCGAGTGTTATTGGTAAAACCATTTAATTCACCCCAGGCCAAAAGGTTTGTCTTCTTAAATGCTTTTGATTGTTGATATAAGAAAATAAAGACACTTGTGACGAGAACCTCGGACCTCCTCCAGACCGTCAGCCAATCCCTCAGCATTTCTGACCCTCATGTGTGCATCAAAGTTCTGCAGAACCCCCTCTTTCTATGTAACTTAGCACAGCACGTATTTTGCTTGTGCTGGAAAACATTGGCCTGCAACAGAAATAGTTCCCCAACCTGCAGAGCGGGAGGTGCTACGTGGGAGGCAAAGGCGAATTCATCAAATTTTGATGGATTCATAGTCATAGCTGCACCCACACTCGTGTCAGTTAAAGCTCGAATCGGTCGAACAATGCTGGGCTCTTGGATCACCGCAGATTACATCACCCATGAGGGCAAACACAGCCGACTGAACTGGCGTTCGAACGCCTCATTAAGCACCGGAATGCTGCAGGTGCGTTGTGCAACCCCAAATAGCATCGGCGGCCCGGGCGAGATTAATAGATGCACCGATCTCCTGTCCGCCCTGTGTGCTACGAAAGTCGCTGGAGGCTTCGCTTGGTTTTCCTCCCGTGAGATGAGGTGAAGAGCAGCTCGAACTGGAAGGCTGGCCGTTGTTGTTGTCCAATATAAACTGTGTTTACGACGCCCTTACAGCAAACGGACCATGATCTTCATCCATTAGCTGGAACTGCAGTCTCAATATGTTAAACCGCAGAATTGCGTCATTTCAGCAGTGCAAAGGCAACTCGCCCGACGGGTACCCTCTGATACTGTCTGCAGTACTAACTAACTGAACTCAAAGCTAGGCTCTGTGTCACCACCTGTGGGATTTTTTTTAATGTTTTGAAAAGAAGAAGAAGAGCATCTGAACATCACAGACAAAAGTTGCTTCTCATACGATTCATATTCCCACATTTGCAGCCTTACCACAAAATCAACCTACGAGAAATTAAAAGCCATCCAAGCCTACCTGGTGGTGATCGGTTTGTCATTCGATGTTATGAAACTGTTGTTATTTACTTTGTCTTTCTGGCTTTCCTGACAAGAAGAATAACTTCCAAGAGACAATGGATTACTCGGATCACTTTCGATCACTTCATGTTTGACTTTCATTTGCTTTCAGACGTTAAGCAAACCCACATGGACTGGACTGATTATTAAAAATGATTTATTTTTAAAAATATATATATGTATATATATACATTTAATGTAGTTTTACAGAACAAACTAGTGCTACATGTCATCCAGTAAAACATCAGCTTGACTCAGAAAGAACCTGCGGCATTCATTCTCAGTGTGTCACAAAATATGCATACGTACTGAAAGAATATTTACAGATAATTATTTACATTCGTAATACATTTAAGTGTCATAGCATAGTCTTCTCTCTCTCTCTCTCTCTGTGCAGATGTGCAATATTAAACATAATCATTAAGAGTGATCTCTGTTAGGTCATTGTTTCTTGTCTCCGGTTCTTCTTTTTCTTTGTATTCTTGCTCTTCGGTGCCCCGTTGCTCCACCCCAGGTGTCTCATCATTTTTAACCTCCGACGCCTCACTCTCTGCTCTCCCTTCTTCCATCCTTTCTAGCTCCAGCCTCAGCTGCTCTTTCTCGTTCAGGATCACCTCTTCCTCAAGGGCCCTCGCTTGCGCCTCCCTCTCCTCCCTCTCTCTCCCCTCTTTCTCAGCCTTCTCCTGCTTCTTCATCTTCCAGAAGAAGCCCAGGTTCTTCTCTGGGTAGGTCACTTTGGCCAGTGGAAGTTTGAAGATCCTGTTGGTCCCAGTGGTGAGGAGGAGGAAAGTGAGGGCCGAGAGACAGAAAGGCCAGGTGCAGGCTGGCAGACCAAACTGCGGGCGAGAAATGCGTTTGTGTTGAGAACTTGCTTTTATTACAGGCCCCTGTACGATCGCAGCGAGAGGAAGTGCATGCTCACCTGAGACATGATGTTGGCAATGGCTGAGCCAAGGTATGCGCAGAAAAAAGCTGCAGGGGGGAAGAGGAGGGAGCAGATTCACATGAAAGTTGTAAAAGCTGTGATCATAGATAACACACACCCGGTGGCTCCCTGCCAGCGTCACACATGGTCACTCCATCTGGATTAGATGCATTCTTAGATGGTGTTTTCTTTATCTTGCAAGTGACTACTCACCACATGTGATGGCAAGCAGGTGCACCTGCCAGGTGAGAGCATAAAACATTCCTCCGATGGCAATGCAGGCTAACACACAGTTATATCCCCAGAGACCAAAGTAAATGTCTCCGAAAGGAGCCGCCAGGGCCAGGCCTGCAAAACAAAAGCGCACTGTCAGGAAATCACCAGTGGCCGTTTGTTTACGGCTTATTTCAGGGGTGATCTTGAAGTTGGAGCATATTGAGGCTTGAATTCTTCTTAAATTCTGTTGGCACGTAAGGAAGCAAAAAAATAAGACGCACTGTGATTCTGTGGCAGAATACTTCTACACTCAATTATTCCACGCCCTTCCAGTACTGCTGCCCACCAAAGTATGGCCTAGTCCCCTCACCTGAAACCATGCCCACTGCGGACCCCAGGACGGCATGAGCACAAGTGATGGGGGAGGAGATGAAGAGCGAGATGATGAAGATCCCCCCTGTCCAAGGGTTATCACAGCCGTAGACTTGGCCTATTCCCACGGGCACTGACATAAACAGCTGCGGGGACAGAAAATGTGAAATGTAGCTGTAGACGCATGACATGATTTCATTCATGTTGCCTTGCAAAGCTTTCTTCTCGGTCTGTGTAGGTGTGCAGCTACCCTCAGAAAAGATCTGTATACCTGAGTAGCTGCAAACGCCAAGCAGGGCTTTCAAAATCGAATGTACAACAGAAAAGGTTCTGCCCCCAGTAACGACAGTAACAAACCCCGGCCTGTCACTGACCTTGGCCACGTCGATTTCAGCCCAGGTGATGTTCGGCAGCTCTGAGCGGGGCTGAATGAGCACTTGGGGGAAGTGGTGGTTGTAGTGCCCGGTGGCGACCATGTGGAGACATACCAGGATGTTGAAGGGCAGGGTGAACACCGGCAGATCCCAGCGACTGTTAATAGACGCCAGGGCACTGGACACGATCGGGCTGAAACACACAGAGATACAACATCGTCCCCATTAGATTTGATCCATAACCCACCTTAAGTCCTTATCTAAGGTCATTTTAAAAGGATGACATAGTCGATTCTTCACATTTCCCCTCTCATATCACACCAGCTATTGCTAAAGATGCTAGCGTGAGGCATCACCATCAACCTACATCTAGAAAAACGATATTTGGTTTATCTGCATCCGTAAATCCGCCCTTCATGCCTCTCGACGTGACTCAGCCGCATCAGCATGCCATTGCCAAGTTTGTCCGCTTACCACATCATGGACATGAAGATGTTGGGTAGCAGGAGCCACCAGTACCAGTCTCCTCCGTTGGAGAACACAGCCATCAGCAGGCCCACCAGGATGCCGTTGTAACCATACAGCCCCGCAGCTATCGCGCCCCTGAAACAGATGAATTTGTGTTTTTTCTGTTGTACAGCCACGCAGGTCATCCTGTATAATCATTTCAAATTCTGTCATCCAAAGGAAACCATCCACTTGAAACGATACAGCACGTTGTGACTTATAGTGAGTTTGAAAAAATACGTTGGGAATCTTTCACATCACAAAAAAAAAACACTGAGCGTTCAAACCTGTTCTGTTGTAGAATGAGGGCAGAGATGGTGGCGAAAAGTGTGCCCACGAAGCCGTTGAGGGCCCACCAGTAGTTCTGCAGGATGAGGCCGGCGAAAATGATCAGGCCGCTCAGGGGGTTGTTGACAAACATCACCTGGGCCGCTCCGCGTAGCACCCAGTCGAGCAGCTGCAGCAGGAGGAACTGCTCTGGGAGACGGGAAAAGAGGGACATTTTTCTCCATAGCTGCTTCTGAGGCTTCCCACAGTGAATTCTGGTTAAGTCTTTTCACGCTCACTTTTGTGTGGCAAAATGAAACAATGCCGGACAGTTCCCCGGATAAAGACGTGTTGATTTGACTGGGCAAAACTCGCACGTCTCTCAAGACTAAGAAAAGACACAAAGCGAGAGGTGGGGCCGGGGACCATAATTGCGCAGAGGGTGGACGAGCAGATGTAAGATTCAGTCCGTTTTACCCAAACGTGCCGTCAGTACCATTGTCACGTTATCTTATCATATCCCGTAACGCTACCACACTGCCTTTGTGTGGGTCAGGACGGTGCTTTAAGTAAGTGATTAATGTTGACTCACTCTCCATCCATTTCCCAAACACCGGCATGTCTCCGGAGAAGTAGGAGACCCCCTTGAGGAATCGGGCCCTGGCTCTCTGCAGGGCCGTGGGTCCCGCGGGCGCTGCTACGTCCCTCTCCTTCGCATCCTCCCTGGGGTTGTCGTGCTCAGATGGCGGGTCAGGGTTTGCCATCAGTGGCTGAAGTTCCTTGGGGGGGGTGTTAAGGTTAGTTTTGTTGCTGTGGATGAACATTCACTCACGGGTCACTTGTAAGCACAGTGCATTGAGAAACAGCCCCCCCCCCACAGCCCAACTGTATTTGCACGAGGTCAATTCTACGTATTGGGTTATCTCAAGGAGTGAGACAAGACCCGACAGTATTGAGAGATGAGAGAGAGAGAGAGAGAAAGACAGTGGGAGAGAGAGGAGGAAGAGTGGCACGCACAGGAACGCAATACTAGTGTAATTAAACACTGTACACTGAGTGTTGTAATGATGATAATGCTAGTCATAATGTATATACTACAACTACTACCATCATCACCTCCACAAATCATGTGAAGCGTGTGCACAGTTCCAGCGTCAGGTGAAGCATGAACGTCAGCATTAGGATTTGGTACCCAAACAACTTGCTGTGAAGTGTTTGCGCGCGGTGTGACGTCACACCATTCAACTCGTTCGCTCACATTAGGGTCGGGGATCGGGCCGAGGGTTAACTCATGCCGCCCTCGCGACTGCGCACAAAAATGCATGAAGAAAGCATCCACGCCGCACTGTGCGTCCGGGCTTGCGAGCGCTAACTTACGGTGAAGGTGGTGGCGAGAGAACCAGAGGGCGATGTAGCTGAGTTGGAACAGCTGATATTCACATGAATATCCTGAGAGAGGAGGGAAGCAGAGAAGTTACTTCCTGTGGTGCCCCTTGGTATTCGTTGTTATGTAAAAGTGAGATATGTAATCTTTCATGCGCAGCGATTTTGCATTTAAAAATAAAAAGTTTCTGTTGATTGAAATCGAGTCGATTACGGACCATAAAAATGTAAAACCAACACCAGCTGTCCATTGACATGAATCATTACAAAACTTTAGTTCACTTGAATTTGAAGTCATCGCCCATGGACAATCAGTGCCCACAGATAAAGGAATTAACACACCTAAGTTTCCGTCACCCATGGAATTTTGACATGTTTTCCCGTTCGATCAGACAGGCACACGGTAACTGAGGTCTGGCGGTGGTTTTACTTTCTGGCCGGACTTTGACAAACAGTCGCATGTGCTCCTACCTTTGCGCAGTGTGATCCAGGCATATGTCCCAGAATAGGCGCCGGCTGCATGGGTTGCCAGCTCTACTCAAGCTGTAACTGCGAAGGCATCCACTCAAAGCTTTTATAGCGGCAGGCCACGGGCGAAACTCCACCTCTTCTCTCCTCTCCACCTCTCCCTCTCATCCACCTCTCCATTTCTAATCATGTAATGAGCCGCTGACGCTCAGCAATTCCTCCTCCCTATGTCCCCGCGTCCCTTGAAGACGCAGGCAACGGAGTTTCTGTCCCCTCTCCTCCGGCGAGTTAGATGAAGATGGGGTTAGATGAAGACATGGTTTTGGCTTAAGCTGTGAAAGTCTAGCTGGGGGGTGAATCTCTCCCCCTGGATTTAACTTGACATTCGAGCTCAAGGATTAAATTTGTAGAGGAACTCCACTCGTTTTAAAGTCTGTTTACGGGTACATGCAACTACATTTTTGCGGCTCCGGGGGGGGGGGGAGCTGCACTTGAGTCAGCGTGGACTGTTGCGGTTTTAGGTCCAGGTTGTGTAGAAGCAAACCCAACAAACCTTGGATCTCCAACCGCTCTGTCTGCGGTTGACTCCAGTCGGACTGTAAGGTCTCGTGAGCTTCCAATGCTTCCAAGAAGAGGGAGAAAGCGTAGAATAAAATGAAATTTTAAAAAAACAACAACCTGGATCTGACATTAGGCCTATTGTTTAGTAGCGTGGTGCTAAAATTGGTGGAGCACTCGTCTGAAACATGTGGTTTGGGCTCCAGATGCCAAACATTCCCACATTCTGGCTTGTCAGTTTTGAGGAAATGCTGTTTTGTTTTGGGGTTTTTTCCTGGCATATATGTCATGATTAACCCGACATCATTGTGTTTGTCATCACTGTGGGCTGGCGAGACGAGCAATTAGAATATGGCGCAATGGCCTGGAGGAAATGGTCAGTTAATCGCCTGATAAAAGTAATCAGTGATGGACAGAGGACTGCATCATGGGTTGAATGACCCCAAGCGGAGATGAGTATGTCCTCTGGGTGAACCGTCTCGCAGCAGGAGCATTCAAACACCGACGAGGAACCGAGGAATGAGGCGTACATTTTTCCCTCCTAAATGAACTGCTAAAGGCTACATTGTCAGTGCAGATGAAAGCACAAGAAGCAGCCTCAACACAACATAAAAAAAAAAAAAATACAAGGTCAACTCAGTCCGGGAATCCTGACCCTGCATGAAACATTGTCGTTTCAGGGTCCTTTATAAAGTGAGAAATGTCTGCTGAGGCATATTCATTTATCCAGTGAACATCATCTGAACGTTTATTTTGCATTTATTTATTTATTACGTGACATGGGCCTGAAAGCAGCTCACATGAAACCGGAATCTCGAGAAACCACTCGTGACTTCAAGGAAAGGATTATCTGTTAATTTTTTGCTCGACGCATAACTTGGAGCCTGCAGTGCTCTTTCTAAGAATGCCCTCGTTCACTCCCAGTGACAGTGACGGGGTGGGCGATCCCCGCTAAACGCTTGCAAGCATCACCCCCCGCTTTCCCCTCGCTTCCCCCTCCTGTAGCGAGTCATTCGTCTTACGTGACAAAGGACCAGGTGCAGTACAGCGTTCTCTACATCAGGTGGCGCCCACTCAAAAGTTGCAGAGGGGTGGATTGTTGTTTTTTGCGGTGGATCTTGTGGGACCGTGGTCTCGGAAGCCACTTTTTTGTGTACACGCTGACCAGGCTGCTGCGAAAACCCGCCGCGAGACTCCGGGCAGGTGGCCCCAATCCAGCAGGTCGTGGAGAGGCGATGAACGAGCGCGACAACGTGGAGGTCAGTTCCACTCTGGGCCCCAGTTGGATTCGTAGATGTTGTTTACGCCATCACGGCAGATTAACCATCGTCAAATGATATCCAAGTCACGTTATCATAAACAGGATACACACACACACACACACACACACACACACACAGAGTCTGGTTTCCATAACTTCAGAGGACATTGCATTAATTTCCTGGAGACTTATCCTAACCTCACGGCACTTCTTCACCTTAAACTTTTAGGGTTTCCGTCACGGGGACCTACTTTGTTACAGCGTAAACAGATTTAGGTGCCCACAACGTGAGGAATACATGCACGTGTGCACACACACACGCACACAGCGGGGTAATGCTGGCGCAGAGGGGCGTGTCCACTCCTCTGGTGGTTATAGAACCATTAAACACAATTACATACTTACAGAGCTGATGAGCAGAATTGATTTGCCATGGCAGACATCTAGTCATCGCTGACGGAGGAAGAAGGAGCGTCATTCCAAAGAATACTGAAGGCCAGAAAGGCATTTTCAACATCGTTGTAAAACTTCTGGAACGACTGACAAGGCGGGCGTGATGGAATATCTGCACCCCACCCTTTTCTCCCTTGTAATAAAGACATATGCAGAAAATTGTCATCAAATGTTGGGATTTACTGCCTTCAGATCCATCTTCCCCAGCGGGGACGCGACGGTGTTGTGTGGTTGTAAACTTGTGTATTGTGTATTTGGGTATCTTCCAACTGCTTCCGTTCTTTCATGCGAATGCAGCCTGGTGTTAAGCAGGCGGCTCTTTCATTTTCTTCCCTTCTTAAAAAAGTGCAGCTGTGTGTTAAGGGGTAGGTGTCAAACACCTCTACACGCACAGTAGTGGTCATGTAATTGTAGGTATCACCGTCTTTCTTCTTTATGAATTGCGGACGGTGCAAAATATTTTGGTACTTTGGTTTTGGGAAACCTGAAGAAAAGTTTGATCCAGGCGGCGGGCCACTTGCAGCGCCAGCGATTGCGCGGAGACCAGGTCAATGCCGCCATCTGGTGGTCTGATCAGATATTACACGCCAGCTGCGTCCCTCCTTCAGCCTCCTCTCCCGCTTGCACCGCATCGAACCGACAAATTCCTCTGGAATTCGTTTGTCTTAGAAAAGGCCTCCTCGCCGCACACTGGCGGAGGGTTTCCTCCGATAACGCACAAACCCTGGCACAAAAAAACAACAAGTTGGAACGCCGGCGTTCCGGTGAGGCACTGACAAGCGGAGCTTGTGCAGAAACAGATCTGATGAAAAGCAGTTTTGGGGATTTCGTGCAGCCGAGCGACCCTCATGGGCACGCAGAAAAAGACGGGGATGCAAAGTATGCCCGTATGCATGCGCTTATTTCTGTGTGTGTATGTGGCGTGTGTGTGTGTGTGTGTGTGTGTGTGTGTGTGATGGGGTGGTGGGTGGTGAGGGGGCTCTCCACCTTCTGCCAGAGTCCATGGAACCTGATACTTGATGACTCCCCATCACAAGAATGTAAGTTTCCTTCTCTCAGAGCATCTGGCCTGACGCCCGGCCACATCTCCATCTGTGTGTGTTTGTGTGTGCGCGTATGTGCGTGCGCGTGCGCGCTCCCGCGAGTGTGTTACTTGTTACTATTTGCCCCTTTTTCAGAATGAGCGGCCTCTTTCAGCACAGCAAGGCATTCTTTGCATGATGGCTGTCCGATTTGTTTTTCTTCGTCCGCAGCTAACATGCTGTTGCTGTCGTTTGCAAATTTTTTGCGTGTGTGGGGGGGACTCAGGCTACAGGGGTCTAAACGCGGGAAACAGAAACTAAAAAAATGACTTGGGAGCATCGGAAGAATCCTGCACAGACGCGATATCGAGATATATATACAGATATCGCCGCAATACTCAAGGGACAATGCTAACTCCCCGTTACACTTAGTGATACTTCAAATCCAGGTCAAAATACTTGAAGATACGATTTCTATCCTCAAGAAACTAAATTTGCACAATACACAACTTGCGACATCCTAAAGTAGTGGGTCAGTAAACGTGAGTCTGTGCGCGTGTGCACACTCAACGATAGCCATTCCTCAGCACTTTCTGCATTCTCTGCATTTTTTGCACTCTGTTGCGTCGACGCAAAAGGCCAAACATGGTCAAATATTTGGACTCCTTCGCTTCCCCGGGAGCTTCGGCAGAAAGTCTGCCGGGGCAGCTGGCTTCCTTCCGAACGCGCCAACGTCCCCCAGGAGCGGGGCCTGCGGGGTGAACAGGTAGCGAGAAGGAAGAAGATTCTGTCCCTTTGATGAGGAGTTGACGTATTCTCCCCTGTGCCTGCGCGGGATTTCTCCAGGTTCCTCTAACTACAGCAAAAACATGCACGCGAACACCGGATTTGCCCGTTTACAATCGGACATCGTGATATGTGTCAGGTTTCCTCACCTTTTCGCAGCTAAGCCACGCGTAAGCTCCTCCAGATTGTCACACGACTTACTGTACTTAGCCGGGGTGTCTTTGAACCCGGAGCGGTTACGTTCGTCTGTATAAGGATATATTTACTGTAAATACATCTGTACCGTTTAACCCACAGACCTCCGGCATAATGTCATCCAGATGTAATAACACCACCAATTAGCCGCTTTAATGGCAGGTTCAAATCCCGGGGAGAAGCCACAAGATGGGACGTTTAGGGATCCGTGCCGTCGATGGGAACAATTGGACTTTTGGTAAACCCACATGAAGTGTCGAAGTGTCTCCGCGTCTTGCGGCCCCCTGTCGTTGTCCTAAACTATGCCATGTTGCCGCACCTTTCCGTTCCCGTACTTTCTCTTAGAAACGGTCTCTACACCCATTCGGGTTTGAACAGCCCTGATGGCAAGGATTTTGGCTGCTGCCGCTACAAATGTCCCCGGCCTCGCCTGCGTCGAAACTTGAGGATCTCGGCACCACTTCAGCGACAAATCGCACACACTTCACGCTTACGGTGAAGATTTCCACACGCTGCTGCATACTGGAGGTTTTAAGGACCTGAATGCATTTTCTCCTGCCATTCAGGGCAGCCGCTGACTTCCACTCGCAAGTGCGAACAGTCTAGAGACGAACTAGCAGAATTTTGACATCCACTGCGACAGGTTGTACAACTTAAGCAAGGACTGACAGCACGCGCCTCGAGATTTTCTCCTTGTAAGGCGGGTAACGGAAACTACCGCTGACCCGGAGCGGCGGGGAAACTGGGAAGCGCGACGAGATGAAACCCACCGCGGTTCGCAAAATAACTGCGATGGACTGCGATGGAAAGCACAAGTGATTTGCAGTAAATCTGCAAAAGAAGCGCGCGGGACTGGATGGTAGCGAAACCCTTTGAGCCACAACCGTTTTTGCATTTTCGATTGTGTAAGAAACTGAGCTCAGACATTCAGACGTGAAAACTTTTTGCTCGCTTTCCTCCAGCCATGTCGCTCGATACAATAATCTCTAATAATAGTATAATTTCCAACATCTGAGTTTTTTTCAGACGTGACAGAAAGACGGTGTCCCAACCGTTTCTCCAGAGACACCTGGAGAGACGTTTCTGGTTTTGTACTCTTGTTTCCTGTTTTATTTTGGAATGGATTTCCTCGTGCGGGGTGTGTGTATGTCACGCTGCTTTACTTCCTGTGGCTGATTTCCTGCCCCGCCCCAATGTGTCCCACCTGCGTCTCGTTAGAACCGTCCCCCACTGGTGTGGACATAAATCTCGGCCTTTCCCTTCATCTGTTCTTGTGCCCCATCGTGTCGTTCCCGTCCCCGCGCGTTCCCTCGTCCCTCGGCGGCCTTTTGGGATTTTTTCTTTCGTTTCCCTTTTGGTTTTTTTTTCTCCGTTCGTTTTCGGGTACGGCTGCTCCCGCCCCGCCTCCGTCCGTCCTCCGCTCCGGTCCAACTCCTCGAGTCCTCGCGACAGATAGCGAATATGGAGGGGAAAAAAAATTTACCCCCCCTTTGGCAGCGCTCGCTCGCTCACGCTGGAACGACGCACCGGATTCCGTTTCCCTCCTTTCGACGTTCAACAAACTGCACTTCCCAGAAAACCTAAACATGATACTGCCGCTCGTGTGTGTATGTGTGTGTGTGTGTGTGACAGTGAGAGAGAGAGAGAGCAGGTACAAGCGAAGACAAAGGCTCGCTTGTTCACGGTGGCGCTTTATCCTCATTACAGTCCTCATTTGTTTACACTGTTAACTCTCACTTCCTCCATCCCTCACTGCCTCTCTCTCTCTCTCTCTCTCGCGTTCTGGCTCCGACATTCAGTCAGTACACAATCCACGACCGGTGTTTACACTCCTTGCCGCCCCTTCACGCATGCCACGGTTTTGCAGCTCAAACATGTTACTGTAAATCGGTCCATCGGTCGTGTTTTGGCAGGAACGCGCCGGCTCGCAAAGTATTTCTTGTTCGAATCAATAAGCCCGAGGTGCTAAGCGAGATTAGGAGAAATCCACACCGAGAGAGAAAAAAAGACTGCTTAAGAGGATGATAAGGAGGGCGAAGTAGTCTGGATGAAAGAAGGGATTAGAGATTAATCGGGGAGAGGCAGAGGGGAACTGCGTGTGGTGCCGCCGATCTCTATCGGCGGACGCTGGTGGGGGGGGTGCGACGACATGGAGGGGTTAACCGGGAAAAAGCCGGCTCCTGGTCCGCGAGGAGACGGGGCCAGCAGAATTGAAATCAGACGTGTGAGGGCGGGAGCGGGGGGGGGGCAAAAGAGAGCGACAAAAGCGGGAAGACGGGAAGAAAGAGGGGGGAGCGAAGGAGAGCGAGAGACAGAAAGTAATTGGTTCTGTGATGGCTTCCAGCTGCATGGCTTTCCACCAGACCAGGACGCGCGCACACACAAACGCACACACATGCACGCTTCGAACCAGTGTTGCACTGTACGCAAGTTCCAGGTAGCTTCTGACAGCATGCGTTAGCAATGGCTCAACGCGCATCACATCGATTCCTTCCCGCACCGGTGGCTGAAGACGCGTAACGCTGACAGGAGTGCGCGTTTGCACGTGGCGGCTCCAGGTTTTGCCGCCGCGACACAGCTCCGCAACACGTGCATGAGTAGAGGGAGAGAAACTGGGACCCGTCCGCGTCTCCAGATTCTCCCGTGAACAGCAACTCTCGTTGGCGAGGCGCTGACGTGACACCTGTTTGAGAGACATTAGCGACTTGTCCCTGTGAGCGCTGCGGCAAAGTGCCGCTCAAAAACAAATCGCTTGTGCGGAGCACAGCGTGACCGCGCGGTCATCACGCAAGCTACCGTACGCGTTAAACTGGGAAAAATGCCAGAAGTAACTGTGGTACGGATCGGGGCCGCGTGGAAGGAGCGAACGACACGCTATCGCCTCGTGTTGATAAATTTCGAAGTTCCAAAATTTTTGGCGTTTCCAATTAAAGGAACCTCTTCGCCTGCAGCTCATCTTTTAGAACCATTTTCGAAATGCATATTTACCGTCGACCGTCGAAGCTGCAATGGACGTGCAAGAACAAAAAGTCCTCAAACGTGTCTTTTTTTTTTTTGTTTAAATGCGCGTCTCCGAGCTCGGCCGACACGTTCATCGATCGGTGGACGGGGAAGTGAATCTGTCGGCTGGTTCAACGGCTCATTTTTTAATGGCTCATCCTCGTCTGGAGTCGGTGAAGTCATCTGCCTTTTGATGTCCCCGCAGCTTACCCCCCCCCCCCGAGCACCAGTTGCCTGGAGGCTTTATCTGCTAAGTCTAAACATTGGCGGCCCCGATATTTTAATTCCTTCTTTTTTGGGGGGGGTGCTTTCCCCCCTCACGGCTCACGCTCTCATCTGTTTTTATGCAGCCGTGACCAGGAGAATAACGTCGTTAGCTTCCACGTAAAGACGAGAGCGCAGACTTGGATCGGACGGAGCCTGATGAGGGCTGGGAGGAGGATGCGTCTCTCTCTCCCTCCGTCTCGCCGATGGCACGTCGACTGCCGTGTCCCGAAGCGGACGCCGCCCGCGTTAGCGCGTTGATCTGCAGGGACGAGCGAAGCCCAATTCTTATCATCTCCGGCGTTTCAGGGTAGCCTTTTCGTCCGCGCTTCCACCAGGGCTTCCAAATCCATCCGAGCTAATCTAGACACACACACACACACACACGCACAGATTATCCTTCCCAAGCCGCTTCCTCTCAAAGCCCCTCGGATCACTGTTCGTCAAATTCATCTCAAACAATTTACAGTGCGTAGCGCACGCCCACCACATAAAAGGCCCCGTCATGTAATGACATTTAAGCCCTCAGCCGCTTGGCGGAAGTGACTGGATCCGTTCGTTCGCGCTCTCGGCAGGGGGCCAAATCCCAGGGGCCGCGGCACGGCAAATTAACGTCGCGCGGGGGGGGGGCGGCCCCTCGCTCTCGCCACGATGCGAGCGGCCGTCGGAATCACACGAGAGGGGGTTTAATGCGCGCGGCAGTAAACGACTAATCTTTAATGAGGCCCGCGTTTAACCTTCTAATGGCTCTTTATTAGGCTAACGAGCTATGCCCTAGCGTGTGCGGGGAAGAGAGGAAATATGTATGTGTGTGTGTAGACTGCATGCAAGCACGGCAGAGAAGCACTAATTAAGCTGTCGGATGGTGAGGCAGATTAGGCAGGCAGCGCCCCCCACCCCCCGCAGATCCCCCCGGCCCAGCAGGCAAACGGGCTTTATCTGTCGGAGAGCCAACCCAAACACGTCTCGGCCCGGCTCGGCCCAGAGCTCAGCAAATAACGCCTGCGTTCACCGCACCCAGGCGTCTTTTGCCCAACAAGGGAAGGTGGCGCACCAGAGCCAGACTGGCCCCTGAGACCCTGTCCTCAGCGGAGGGGGTGGGGTGGGGGGGTGTAGCGCCCCGGCAGCGGTTTCAAATACAGAGGACGACACGAGAAGCGGAGACCGAGGTTTTTGCAGAGAGCGCAGCGCTTGTTTCAGGGGTTCGAAAGAAACCACAAAATTATAAACTACTTGTGCGATGTATGCGTATGTATGCGTGCGTGTGTGTTTTAAGATGTAGTTATTCCACCACAGAAGGAAGGAAGCTCCAGCGCCGGCTCTGGACAAATAAGTAGCTGAGACGACTGTAAGGGCGTAATGGGGCAAATGTTAAAATACATTTAGTTAATATCATTTCTTCTGTCTCTCTCTCTCAACATTCACATCATCACTGTGTGTGTGTGTGTGTGTGTGTGTGTGTGTAAGTAAATGCCAGTGCGTCTGCTCTCAGTTTACATAAATTAATGAGGTAAGTCCCGTTCTCTTTTCCCTCCGCCTTTTGTCCCGCGCAGCGCTGAAATGTGTTCTGTGCCTCCAAAAGGTTTTTGGGAGACCCGAATCTACGGCAGCGGCACGTCCCCCGCCTGGGTCGAGCAGATCAATGAAGGTGGTTGCCGCGTGGTTCCCGTGATGCGAGCTCCATGTTTTTATGCTTTTATGATTTGCGGTGAGTTTTGTGTTTTTTTCGTCTGGGGTGGCTGCAGATTCTCCTCCGGGTTTCTCCTGCAGTTTCACACCGTGGCAAATTTTTCGCCTCTCAAGCGTGCGCGCTCGCGGCTGGATTGGTCGACCGCTTCGGCCTGTCCCCGGGCGTGTACCTGCTGCGTGACTGCAGCTCATCCCGGAGGACACGAGGCGGCTGCTCTCCCGGGCTGTTAAAATGGCCGCCCCGGAGGCATGGCGGAACAGGGCTCCCTTTTTTTTTTTTTTTTATTAACGCTACACCTTTGATTAATCTGAACAAATCTGTTCCCCATCCAATGGCTGACAGCTCCGGGGGCCGAGGCAAGGGACCCCAACGCACACACACACACACACACGTGTGCGCGTGCACACACAAACACTGTCAGCGAGTGTTGACACAGTCCAGATGTTGGCAGCTCTGCTCCAAATGAAAGCGGGGCAGCCGGCCAACAACCTGAACCACTCTCCCCATCAAATGATATGTTTACAATAATACTGTTCTGAGACCCAGGAGACACACGCACATGTGCACACGCGTGCAGACAGAGAGGCGCACGCGCACACACACACACACACACACGCGCGTTCGCCGAGTGCAGTCTCGAAGTGGGGGAAATGAACTAATGGAAAGCCAGCGCACCGCACTGGGCGCAAAAGCGAACCAACTTGTGGCGGAGCAGAAGAAGAGAGAGAGACATGAGGAAAGAGAGAGAGAATTTGGGATGGCAGAGAGCCGAGAGACGGGGTGTGACAAACGAGATGGATCAAAAGAGCGGAGCGGGTCGTTATCATCGCCTTGTTTGGATCTGCTGCCGCCGCGTCAGTCAGGCCGAGGGGCAGGGGCGATGGAAAAATAATAGCGCAGTTATGTAATGTGCCTTGGAGGGCTGGAACCGAAACAGACGGGGGGAGTGGGGGGGGGTGCAGCAGAGGTCAGACTGTACCTACTGTTTTCTATGACAATGCGGCTTGAGTGTTTTTCTACATCTGGACCCCCCGAAGATCACGCGACCCTGAGCATTGAGCTCTGACACCGGAGGGCAGGTTTTTTTTCTGTGCCAAATATAAATCATATGGAGAATAAAAAACAAACCTCAAAGCTTCCTGGGAGGGGGGCCCCGAGCCCCAGGTTGAGAGACCCCAACGCCCCCCCGCTTGTTTACTTCTTCAAACGCACGGGTTCGTTGACTCACTTAACTGTCTGCGCAGGTGTCCCCGTGCAATGACGGCCTGAGAACATCCGCGTACGTGGTAACCGGGCGCCGCCACGCGCATGTCATGAGCAGCCGCTCGGCTCCGATCTGACGTTTGTTCGGCAGCGCGTAACTCCTGACTGTCGCACGCACCGTCAGCCCCCTTCGGAGCAGCCGACAGCTCAGGGCGTCACTCACGTCGGAGGCGCGCGCGCCGGCCCAGAAATGTGGAGATCCGCTGGGATCGCGGTTCCGCCCACACACGTGCGGTTGTTGAAATAAACGTCCGCACTTTCTTCATCGCTGCTCTTTCCCCGACCGTTTCCCGGAGCGCCAACAATCAGATCAAACGTCCCTGTCGTTGGCTCGGTGAAAACAAGCCACCGCAGGAGCGAGCGCGGCAGTCCGATGATATGAACTGACTCCGAGGGCCGCGGCGGGCTGAGCGCACGCCTCGCCTCACAGCAGGGAGGTTCCTCACCCAGGAAGTCTAGGTCGTGTGCGTGGGGGTCACCCGTTTAATCTGGGAGCTCTTCGAAATATTCCACCACGTTCTGCGGTGACGGACTTCAGCGTCAAAATCGGCTCCCCCGGCCTTTGCGTCGAAGGCCGGAGAGTTTCACGTGGCACCACAACGCAGGAAGCGCTCCTGCTTTTTTTTAGCGGGGCCCCCGCGACTCAGGCCCAGCATGACAATCCACGCCCCACAATCGACGGGCAAAAACCTGTGGCTGTTCCTGGCGCTCAGCAAATTGTCTTTTTCGCCGCTCGCGTTGCGGCTGTGCGGATCGAGAAACTAGCAAGAAGTGCTTGCTTTCGCAGGCTGTACTTTCTAATGTTGTAGGAATTTGTCAGGTAACTATCACTTTTTAAAATCCTGCCTTAATATTACATATATATATCTATATATATATAGATATATATATATCACATCAGCACTGTCACCGTGACCGTGTTAGCTCAAGGTACTGGTGTGCCGCTAGCATGGCTGTAGCCTCTTGTCAACAAAAGCTGCTAAAAAAACCAAACAACTTAATAATGTAACTGCAGATATGCAAAAACAACCCTATTTTTTTTTTTTTTCGGGTAATATATCACAGAGCACTGTAGTATTCGGGCAAATTAGTTTTGGAGGAGCGCGCTTCGCCGCAGAGCTTGAAATGCCTGGCACTGCAGGAGCATATGGGACGAATTATCGGCGCAGCACCGAGGGAAGAGAGAGACGGAGACTAGAATATTTCCACAAAGATGCCGAGAGAACTCCACAACTGAACGCTGCCTTGTGTTTAGCCCGTTTTTCTCGGACTTATGACGCCGTGCTGTTTCCGCGCCCCGGCGAAGCTAACGGAAGCGTAACGTAGCATGCGGCGGCGCGGCGCCAACTTTCGGCGGAAAGGCGCGCGTCTCTCGCCTTCCGGCCCCCGACGCCGCCGGGGCACGGCGGGCCGAGGGGGCTGGAAACGCTTTTAACACGGGGGACGTGCTCCCCGCGCGTCACGTAATCTCACCCACCGAGGGGTGCGTGTGTGTGTGCGCGCGCGCTGCAGGAGTCCATTAATAAAATATGACTGTATCATATAATAGACTCGTCTGCCAAATTACAGGAGACAGAGAGACAGCTTATTAGGGAGGATTGAGGGGGGAGTGTGTGTGTGTGTGTGTGTGTGTGTGTGAGAGAGCGAGAGAGAGAGAGAGAGAGAGAGAGCGAGCGAGTCTGAATAGAGAGATTAAGTGGCCTACTCTCATCAGAACGGCACATTACCTAAGTGTTGGCATCATTAATAAGATTCGGGCCGAGCCGGCCTGCTAACAAAGGCTCCGACTGGGACCAAGGGAGGAAGTGGACAATCATTTGGGGGGGACGAAATTCCACTGATTCTCATCCCCATGGCACACACACACACATTCACCTCCTGTAAAATATATATATATATATATACACACACACATATGAATACATTTACATATGTACAGTCCGTTACATTTTCCCACATGCTCATACGCACTCACACACAGCACAGGGCAATGCCATAAATCCAAATCAAACCGCCGTGAGTCACACTGTCACCGTGGCAACAGCGGCCAGCTCGGCGCAGAACACACTCTGTCATGTCTCTGGTGTTTTTGGGGTGTGTGTTTTTTTTCTGTCTCTCTTTGCGCCACACACACACACACACAGAGACACGACCAACTTTCAGCTGCAGTAATTCCTGCGCCGGTCTCTCAAGCGGATCGGCGAGTAAATCACTGGGGTGCGCAGGTTTGACAGTTTGAGGTCATAGTTCAGATTTTTTCATTGAATTTTTTTAAAGAAAAAAATCTAACTTTTCATGTTCCTCCCTCTTGAAATGTGTTTGCGTACCGGCCCGTGTACCTCCTAACTGCTGCACCCGCGGCGAGAAAGGCGAGGCTCTCTCGCTCTCTGTGTGTTTGTGCTGCGGCTGTGACACGGAGGGGGGGGGGCTGAAGCCGAAGCTGCACTCATACATTTTACCACCAGATGGTGTCTCCCGTCACTGCCATCACCGCGCAACAGAGGCAGACAGAGGAGGGGGGGGGGATTGCCTTTAGACGTTGCCTGCTCTATCCGTCTTTGTAAACACAAGCAATAGTCGTCCTCTGAATACACCAGCAGAGATAAACAGAGTGGATTCTTGGTCGCGCTGCAGTCTTCATGGTTAGTTGGCCCCGGACTGGAGGACTCTCTGTCGCATATTTATGGCCTTGTCTGTCGCCGGTGGTCTGCGCTAAAGCGACAAAAATCCGCTGATATTCATTAGCAATTCACGCCAGGAAATGGGTTCACTGATGCGGCAGAAGACGCAGCCTCGCTTTGGACGCTTGCGTGCAAATGTACAGAAACGGCAAACGGTGGTGCAACGCAGGTCACTCTGGTCGACCTGCTGCAGCTTCATGGCGTTTGCGTGTTCCGCGGCCCCACGATAAACAAGAGCAAAAGCGAAGTCCCGAAGGTGCGAGGGGCGTGAGCTTTTCATAGGCGAATTTGGCACACAGCTGAATTGCCAAAAGACACCATAGACAGTTACAGTTTACAGCCGCTTCATGCGGCCGCGCTGAGGATGCTAATATGGCAAGAGATAAAGTACTTTGTCAGAAGAACCGGGCAGAGACCAACAACAAAACAGCCCCCCCCCCCACACACACACACACAAACACATACATACACACACGCACACACAACCTCCTCTTTGTCATCCAGAATGTGCCACCAGGACATGTGCTGTGGCGAAACACCGATTTATGCAGGTTTGGGGAAGTGGGCAGAATTTGGGAGGAGGAATCAACAGTTGCAGAGTGTAATGACCAAAGGCCCTCCCACTCCATCCATGATGCACTTCAACACTCCTTTAAAGTGCAGTTTCCCATTGTTTGGCCCATCGCCGGGCGTTTGTTGGACTGCGGTTGAAGGTCCGTGCCGAGCCGCTGCCTGCGGCGTTCAAAGCGTCTCCGGCGCCTCTGCCTCTTGTCGGCGCTCGTCGGGTGGGGAGGGGGACTGGAGAGCAAAGCAAAGCTTTACCGTGTCAGTTGTGCTTGTTTTTTTTGTTGTTTTGAGGCACACGGGTAGATGTATGTGGTCTTGTTTCCTGTCCCAAGCATCGCGGCGTCGGGAAGGCGATCAGGTCGGGGGCGGCGCCTGCAAGGGGACAGCAGCAGACGATCGCGCGCCTCTCGAGCGGCCCCTGGCACGACCCAGCAAAATGCCACAGTCAACAAGGAGTTAAACTCTTATTGCAGTTGATAATCTGTGTTGTTTGTTTTCCCAGTGACTCACTGGTGCGTGCCCTTACACAACAGTTCTTGTGAAGCAACAAACCTCTCCTTTGTTGTTCGGCACGGGGGCTCTGTACCCACTGACCAAGCACAATATATCGTACCTTTACATCATCTTTACATCATCGCAGGCCTCCCGTTTAGACTCAGTAACAATAATATCCCTAAAATGATTTGTTTCTTCATTCCAGCTTTCAATCTCCCATCATCAGCACCTTTCCTCTCATTAGTCCGGGTTCTGTACATGATTCTCTCTACGATCCTCGTACCCGGAGCTTGGAGGGAAACTATGTGCCACGCTCAGCATCTCGAGACGTTCTGTGCGTTCCGCGTGACATGGACGACGTTGTGCAGCTGCGCGAGTGCAGCTCTCGCTCCACAGTGCACTTCGTGCAGGGTGCGCACCGCCGCGCTGCTTCATCGCCATCAGCAGCCCTGGCTGATCTATCTCGTCCTCTCTCCCTCTCCCTCTCTCTCTCTCTCGTGCGGGAGGTGGAGCGGGGCCATGTGGGCTCATTTACAGGCATCAGTAGAGAGCAATTTGGGTGCAGCCCCACTGCAGCCCTGACTTCCATCACAGGGTGTGTGTGTGGGGTGGGGGGGGTTCAGTACTACACTGGCAGTGCCAACAGTTCCATCAGCACCACTAGATACACTGAGACACATTTGGGCAGCTCACCCTGCAACCATGGTAACAGAAGAATTTTACTAGTTGGCACTAGCCAATAGTGGAGCACTTCCCCACTCAGCTCCATCCAATGACAGGGCAGCCTGCAGCCCAGCCCACCTAGAACTGACACTGATGGGCTTGTGCAGGGAGGATTTAGAGATGTAGGCTTGGCTAATGAACAAGTAAGAGCGTAAGAATGTGTAGGTATGTGTGTGTGTGTGTGTGTGTGCACGTGTGTATGCGTGAGACTGTAGCATAATCTGATGAGAGGATTCCCTCTCTTTTAACTGCAAAGAAAAAAGGAGACGCAGTACCAACAGTGCAGCAAGCCCTCCTGTCAACTCCTTCATGCACACATTTGCATTCACACTGCGTGCATGTGCATGCATGCGCACACACACACACGCACGCAAAGCGGCTCTTATCAGAAAATAACGTATCCACCTCATCTCAGCCTGTGACAAAGCAGTTTTTTTTTCCTTTCAGGGCGATTAGAGCTTTTAATACAAGTAAGCAGGTTTTATTTAGGAATAAGAAAACAAGTGCCACCATCAGCTGTCAATAAAGTCATTTATTATTTCACACAATGGATAACATGAACAACTTCAACTGTAGTTCTTCTTAATAAGTGCTCAACGCTGCCAGCCAACAGAAGGGTAGCAAAAGAATGAGCTTTTCTTTCTGAGGAAAGAGAAATAAAAAAAAAAAAAAAAAAAAAGAAAACAAAAAAAAGAACCTACGAGATCATGGAAGATAAACATGACCGAAAGCATGCCAGCGGACATGGATATACATATATATTGCATGTATATATGTGCTTAAGACATATATCTGTATGCTAGCGAATGCAAATACAAAATATATGTGTACATTTACACATACATACTGTGAAGGATATATGCATATGCATGCGCATCTAGTATTTACTCTATATGTCAAATATTTGCAGTTTTTAATATTCATACAATGTACAAAAATGCTTCATGAATTAAAAATTCATTACAAAAAGAAACATATCAAACAATGTACAAGTCTTGCTCCAAATTCAATTGAAATTCAACTTTTCGGCTTGTCTAAAATATTTATGCATACAATCAAGTTGAGCATGCAAATAAAGGAAACCCACTCTAGAAAAAGGTTCAAATACACTATGTATACAAACTAAAATATGCCCACACTGTTAGAAGAGCTCACTTTGTGCTCCGTAAACTGCTTCGACGCTTCTCCTGCACGTTCGGCTTTGAACAACATTATAGCTTAGAACTGTAACGAATGCTGTGAGGATGACTGCATGTACATTTATGAGGCTCTGTCTCACGCGACCCCCCCACCACCACCACCACCACACACACACACACACTCCATTTGTAGGACACTCGTCGCTACGCGGGGAAGTACGGGGGCTCCGTCAAAGTTCAGGTGCCGACGCGGCCTGCAGGGACACGCACCCCCAACCACTGATTTAAGGTCGAACACCGCTGCCTCACAGTTGCCGACACCAAAGACAAGGCAAAAGACACTTGCATCAGTGTTTGGAGCCCCCCCACCCCCACCCCCCTCCCGTACCCACAGGTCCAGATCGGCCGCTGAGTGCGATACAGTAACGGTGACACGGGCCACATCCCCTCTGCAGTCTCTGTGTAGAGTGAAAGCTCGCGATTAGGACAATACTTGTCAGTGTTAGAAGGCACCGGAGCATTGGCTGGTGGGAGAGACGGACGGGACGGACGACATCTGGGGTCTTTTGACTCTACCGGCTGACCGCAGTACAGAGGAGTGAGCTTGCGAGCGTGTCTCGGCGCCTCTCGGACCACATGCCTAGACCTCATCTACGCCGCAGCGGACCGCAGACCTGCCGAGAGACGCCGAGTGAAGCCAGGTTGTGCACGCCATCAGTCAAGTGTATTTTTGGCCGTTTTCCTCTGAGAACTGCCCCCACCACACACAGCCCTCTTGCTTACTCTTCATGCTACTGCGCCACCCCAACCCCCCCCAAACTGGCTGCGGGCAAAATAGCTGCAAGTCAGCGGGGGGGGGATTCCTATTTTTATTTCAGTGCACTACAGCGGTGTTTGAAGGTGCAATAAGGCAAATCATCTCAGCGTTCTGTGTAATGCAAGGGGGGGGGGGGCCTGGACCAACGAACGTCGAGGTACGGAAAAAATTTGTGGAATTGCAAAAGTGAATTTGGCTAGCAGTTTTCTGCACAGTCTCAACAAAGAGGGGGAAGGTCCACTGTGGTTTTTTCGAGGAGACAGCCCCAGCATAGCCCAACCGGTATCCACGCAGGATGGACATACTAATGCTATTTACAACAAACACTTCAATACTGTAGTTTTACATCTGGTTAAGGGTGTACTGCATAGAGCTGCAGTAACTATAGTTTTCTTGAAATTATAGTCACTTTCTGCACAACTTCTTACAAATTATTACTGGTATTATTCACACTTCTTGTTACACGAATCCATTTCATTCAGTAAATAAGACCACTTATTTCTCTTTGTCGAAGGGGTGGACTCGGAAAAGAAATTTCCTCTTAAGGTCATTGCCAGGCATGGCCTGATGCATAGCGAACAACAATATACGAGAGTGTGGTTTCCATGACGACCCCCCTCTGCTCCTCCTCTGCCGAGTATATGACCAGTTACAGGCCGTAAATAACTGGTTATACACTGGGCTGGTATCTGGGACATCGTGCGCAATCGATACTGCTGAATAGAAACGCGTCCCGTACGATGCCCCCCCCCCACTTCTGCTTCCGCCGCTGCTGCGGGGCAGCGCGTAGGCCGGTACACTATGTGCATTTCATACAGTAATATCGCATTCTCCTTCGTCAGTCCAGCCCCTTCTAGTTCTGTCATGATGATATCGCTCAGCGAACCGGAAGGCGGCCGGGGGAGCGACTCGGGTGCCTCGGCGACAGAGGATGCTGACCGCAGAGGCTGTAAAGGGACACAGGCGGCGCCGGGGCTCCGATGACTAAGACACGTGCGTCATATGCACAATCGTGAGGATTTTGGGACAATTTTCTGGGGCACTCTTCGCCACTCGTTAGTCGTCGGGTCAAATGTAAATTGGTGAGCGAAAGAAACATAAGGCACAAGTTGAACTGCTGAAAACGGAGAATCCCAGCCCACCCAACGGAAACAGAATCTCCTGAAACCAAACTTGTAACAGGGTCGATCCATCGCTACTGTTCTGAAATACTTATTTGAGAAAATACCAGCCACTACCCAAAGCCAAAGATACTGTAGATAGAGTTTAACAAAAGCTTAACATATTGACAGAGAAAGAAAAAAAAAATCCAAGATGGCTACATTCTAGAGTGCACATAGGAATGCTTTAACATCGGTGCCAACATGGTGGAGAGTTTGTCAAACTCTTGATTCTTTTAAATAATAAATCCTCGCACTGAATACTGAGACTTTGGTTTCTAAACCTAAAAGCTAGATTTACTTTCCAAAAATACTTCCAAGGATACGGATTGCAAATTGTGTTAAGTAGAAAGACTGGGATTAGCGTTTCAAAACACAGACGGAGAGCCCTCTTCTGCCGAACTGTCCGAAACCGCGGTTCGGACCCGGGGGGGGGGCTTTCGGTTTGGACGCTTTTGGCTGCGCAGCCTGCATATACAAATTGATTAAAAATGATGCATGCTCTCTGGAATGGATACCCACGCCACTGAAAGGCCAAAACATAAGGCTGGCACAAGCATGTAAGTGCTGCATTTGATTGATGCAAGTGTATGGTTTTTTGTTTTTTTGTTTTTTTTTCATAGTGCATTAAACCAATTTTAAGGTTTACCAAAAAAACACACCTGATATTCCTCCTGTATGTAATGCCCCCTGGATATAAACACTATAATGAATGTATGAATGAATACATGTGGTTCTTTCCGTCTGAAAACAAACTTGTCTCGAGTCGCACCCACGTCTGTTTTTGGTTATAAAAACAATACACAACTTTCATTGTCTATGGTACAACAATTCTATTTGATATACTGTGTGTCAGTACACGTCTAGGAGCTGGTTTCCCATTGTACAAGACAGGCAACAGTGGACTTGGTTTTCTATGTACAGTCTGGGACAGTCTCATCTGCCATATTGCCTTTGTGTCGCTGCGCAGGACGGGCCTGAGCAGGGAGGGACAAAACAGAGGAGACGGGAGGTTTTTTTGCGGCGGGAGAGCACAAGCGACAGGAAACGCATGACATGATGGGGGGTGGTTCGAGGGGACGACGGGGAGATGGGAGTCGAGCGGCGGGCACCCGGGGGGGGGCGGGACCGAGGAACTGGGCGAGTGTCAAGCAGGGACTGGGGGCTGAGGGGTGAGGAGCTGCCAGGAAGTGTGAGTTACTTCACAGAAAGAGAGCAAGAAAACGAGGGAGGGGACATGGGGGGGGGGTGTGACAGGGTTAAGGTGGCTTAATTACCGCCGTATTATTCCGCATGTCTTTGACGAGCTTCTTCAGAAAGGCAAATAATAAGCAGAGCTGCACAGTTTGTTTTTTTTATATTAACCATTCCCCCATCCCCTTTGCTGGTAAATATATGGCTAAAGCCACATTCAGATACAGTATCATAAAGTACCATACACGTCACTGTATCAGATACATAAAGAATCACATAATATCCTACACTATCATAAGTACCACACACTTTTTATAGCATCAGATTCAGTATCAAATAGTACCATATAGTGCCATTGTAAATGAAGGTCCGACGAATCCTTGAAAGGCTCACGTCCGGTGGGTCGAGGGGGGGGGGGGCGCCCGGGAGCGCTCCCACCTCCCACTTCTCTGCCGACCCACTGTAGTCCTCACAACAAGCCGGCAAGAAGACACAAGTCAAAGTGCACCGAGGAGTTCCAAAATTAAGGGCGCTGCGTCCGATAGGCTTGAAGCAGCGCTGACTCTGTTCACTGCTCTCTCTCTCTCTCTACCCCCCTGCAGGGTCTACTGACTGGAAGGAGCCCATAATTCATCCCTGCCGTGGCCCCTGCCTCTGCGTTTCCCCCCTCTGGCCGCCGGAGCCACCGACCGCGCCTGATGCACCACTGTCTCAATCGTCGCCGAGATGGAATCGTGATTGGAGAACTCCAGGGGCTCCGGGGTCAGGTTCGGCCTGAGGCCCTGCCTGCCCGGCAGGTCGTCGCACCTCTCCAGGACGGGCATCCCCAGAGTCCTCCCGTTGCCTCGCCTGCAGGCCAATGTGTCCAAACCCCGACCGTCAGCGCGCGCTTCCTCCCTCCTGCCGGTCGGCTCTGATTCCTCTAGGGGTTGTTTTCGGGGCCGTCCGGGCCGCCTTTTGATGACATTGTTTCCTGTTTTGGCTTGTCGCTGCAGGCGCTTGGCGCGGAGGATCTTCTGCACATGCTCAAAGTTCAAAGAATGCATTCTCCTGACGTCCTTTTGGATCTGTTCCACCTCGCGACGTTTGTACCGCCGCTTACCGGGAGCACCTGCGAGGGGAGATAGCGAGCGTGAGTGAGGAGAGGAGAGAACATCACAAGATAAATAAATGGCAGACAGAGCAAGGTCGATAAAGAGAAAGGAGTTTTCCACACTAGCGTGTCAGTCAAAAGTGAGCAGCCTTGGAAAGGCCAGAAAAGACGATCATGCCAATTTAGTTCATGGAGAGAATCTTTTCATTCTTTCTTTCTTTTCTTTTCTTTTCTTTTTTTGCTTCAAGAGCTTCCTGCTAATTTTGACATATTCATGTAAGCCTTTCAAAGCCCAGCTGAGCCAGGAGAGCAGATCCTATCCTGTAATTGTCTACTGGAGAGCAGAGAGGAGAGGGGAGAAGAGGAGATCCCATTCTGTGAGCAGGAAACCCACAGAAATGTCTCCTTTAACCATTTAATATGTCACCACACAATAAAAAAAACCCTGTGCATCTGGAGCACAGGCTGCCAAAAAGCCAAACACACACACACACACACACACATTCACCGGCACAAATACAAAAGCTCACATATGCATACGCTCGCATGCCCGACATGCACAGATAATGAATTCGGCAGTTCGGAGCGACTGAGCAGGAGAAACTGGAGCCATATTGTTTCCTTCATACTGGCGAACTGGGCAGCATGCCCTTTACGCGCCGCTCTATCTCTTTTCTTGCCCCCCCCCCTTCTCTCTTCCCTTCCACCCATCATGGGCCGCGATATGCTACTCTCTAATCTGCAATTAAACTGGTAACGCTGCCCCATTTCATTTCCTTCTCGATTTCAGAAACCACTTCCTGGTCTTGGTCCGTCTCTGTCATTCTTTTTGCCCCCCCACCCGTCTGGGCACAGTTCCCAGGGCTCAGACTGAGCCACAGCCAAAATGGAGGAAAAAGCACAATCAGCCACCAGTCCCCAAGCAGCGTGCATCCAATGCGCTCAGCCTCTTTTTCTCGAGCTTTTACCCCCCGTTCCTGGATTCCCTGACTATCTCCTTTCTCCCTTCCTCTCCCAGAATCCTGCCGATGCAGCGTGGCGAGTTTCTGCAGCGCTCCGACACTCTGCCGACTGCCTTCAACTGAAAAACAGCTCAGAATTTCATACACCAAATATGGGAGGGCCGGGTTGGAGGAAAATGTGCGGAGATAAAAAAAAAAAACAAAAAACGATGCACAAGACACCAAGATCATGTCTTTTGATAAAGCATAGCATCTTGAATATTTCACTCTTGAATGTCGCCCTTTTTTTTAATGTTTCATAGAACTAAATGGGGATGTTTAAGGGAAAATTAAGAGTTTTCGCTAATGACCAAGGGAAGATGAAGATTTAAAACCATGAGGAACGTCTCTCTGCGCTGTGGCTCAAGCAGTCAGGGCAGACAGTGAAATTAGTGTAATGCAGAAAGTACTAAGCAGCGGCGCTTTACGAGCTGAACAGGAGTGTGCACATGCTAAGTTCACACGCGCGCACACACGCACACGCGCTACAAAGTAGCAGAAATTTATGAGCTGCATACACGGAACATAAAACCGGTGACCTTCAGCAGTGCGAGGGGCCGCACAGCGCTGAGGACCTGTCTCTTGGTGGAACGGGAAGTCAGCGCAGCGCACGGATACATGCTCGCTTATCCGCCGCCGCAGCGGCTGGGAACCCGGTTTCAGACAGGGAAAAAATTTGAAACTTAATGGACACCATTTAGCGGGAGTGTCCCCCTCCCTGCATGAAAATGTACGCATGTATTTGGACGCGATGTGCAGAAGATGATTCTCAGCAGGAGCCGGACGGCAGACACACACACGTGTATGAAGAAATCACGACAAACTATTCCTACTGAGGGATGAGCCACGAATGAAGTTGCACGCACAGACAATAATATGAATTTTTGCATCTATGTCAGCTTGTAGAAGGGTTAATCTGTCCATATGTGTGTGTATCAGAGCGGGTCTATGCCTCTGAATGCATGTGTGTGTGTGTGTGTGTGTGTGTGTGGCTGTGCGGTATGCGTGTGTATGCACACATGCCTGTGTTTTAATTGGGCTAAAGCTGTGAAGTGAAGCAGTAAGTCATGCCAGAGGAGGGGCAGAGGGAATGGGGAAAAGAGAGGGTAATGGGGGGAACAAGGGGGAGGGGGACACGAGAGGAAAGGCACAGAAAGAGAAAGGGAAGAGGGAAAGAGAGACGGGGGGCGGACGATGAAGAGGAACAAGGGGAAGTGAGCGTGCGGATGCGGGGATTGCGGGAGAGAGCGAGGAGAGGGGGGAAAGCGACGGCAAAAACTGCAGAAGCAGCACAAGGCGAAAAAGGGAAGGACAGGAAAGGTAGAGAGGTACAACAACACGGGGGGGGGTAACATGGAAGGAGGGGGGGGTGTATATGAGTCATCCCTCCTGGATCCCCTGGGGGGTGTGTGTGTGTGTGAGGAGAGGGGGGGATGTATTCTAACTGAGCCCCTGGCTTCTCCTCCTCCCCGCCACTGGACTAGGCCCCAGTCATTAAACCCCTGGCTGCCAGCCAGCTCTTTTAACACAGGCAAGGGCCTTTTACGGCGTGTCTGTAGAAAATAAATCACACTGTGTGAATAATATATCTCTGGCGAAGGCATTGGCAGGAGGGGAGGAAGGGGAGGGAGGGAGGCAGGGGAGGAAAGGAGCGATCGGTGAATTATAGTCGTCTCCGTCCATGCATTACGTCTATCCCCAGCCAGATGTGCTGGAAAGACAGCAGAATACAGAGTATACCAAAACACACATTAGTTGGTGGTGGTGGTGTGTGTGTGTGTGTGTGTGTGTGTGTGGGGGGACGACGACTTGGGGCTACACAGGCTCTTTGTCAGCTTTAAGTCCTAATGCTGCTGCGCGCTGCCTATTTCAAAATTTGGAATCACCTTAATGAGCATGGTGCGATCTACATTTAAAATAGGGAAAGCCCTGTTAGCTCGAACTAATTACGTGATTAAAAGTCGACTCCGGCGTATAACAAGCCCATTATCACTAGGGAACAGAATAATGTATTGGACATCTTTTTTTTTGCTTTTTTTTTGCAAACATGCACCAGATTTAGCTATGTAGCAGTGGATCTTTTTTTCCTCCTCCCCACTGTCTCGGTGCAAGCTGCGTTAACCTCGTGCCTTACTGCATGGTATGCACATCCAGGGTTCCCTCATAGCAGGGGGTGGGGGGGTGCACGCACCAACCCTTGTTCATGCTAAGTCAACACCATGATGAACTCCCTGGCTAAGTCCGTGGTCACACAGGTGACGAGAAAGGTGCCACATTTTTTAAACACGACCCAAATGTCAACCAAAACGTCTTTTGTTTTGTTTTTTTTTAATCTCCTGTACAGTAGTAGTTACTTGTAGTTTTCTTTCACTAATACATTCCTGTTCCTGTTTTCTCTATCAGAGGATTCTCGCTGTTTTACGACTTGCTCTCCTTTTGCCTCGTGACGGGATCTATTGCGAGGTCTGGTGCTGATAGCATCTTTAGCTTTCCGCGGTTTTTAAGGTGACGTAGCTGCAGAAAGTCCAACCAACAGCGAGTCAGTCGGATAAAGACAAGCAGGCAATGGGCGGTTATTGCACAGGCTAACCCCTGAACCCTCCAACATGCCATCAAAGCAAGCAAAACATTTTACCATGCCGCTGCTGTCAAAATAAAGAAAAAAACAAACAAACACGAATGTTTAAAAGATAACAGGTAACCCTACTGTGAGGGGGTCTTACCAGTGAGGGTGGGACTGGAGCACTTGTTCATCTGTCCTGGCTCCTGCCTGGCGGTCTGGAATGACATTAAGCCCTGATCTCCAAAAACAGCGAGCCTCGACTTCCTGCTCCTCCCGCCGCACTCGTCCTCCCGTGACCCCAAAACGAGATCTGAAGCCGACTCCGGCCGCTGCGATTGGCTACTGTAGCTGCTCATGAAGCTGTTTATTGGCTGGCCGGTCTGACGGGAGTGGAACTGGCTGTCGGCAAGCGAGTGCGCAGACAGCTGGTCCGACTCAAACATCCCTAAGCTGGATCCCAGGCTCGAGCCTCTGCTGATGCCCCTCTGCTTCTCCAGATGCTTTGCTGCGCCCTGACCGGACAAGTCCCTCCTGTCGCTCAGCATGCTGAGGCGCGCGGTGGTCTTTGCTCCACTGAAGAGCCCGCCCAGGTCCTGTCGGTCTCGCGGCGAGAGGAGGGGTTCATCCTTGTGCTTATGTTTGTGCTTGTGCTTCCTCTTATGGAGGCGAACCCCTGCAAGACCACCAGCTCCGCCACCGCCCAGGGATCCGAGGCCCTCTCCTCTCACTGAGGGGCCCTGAAGCGGGCCGCTGGCGCTGCGAAGCTTGGCCCCCGGCTGGAGTTTGGGGTGTCCGCTGGAGTGGAAAGCCTTGGGAGGGGGGACGGCGGGCCTCATGAAGGGAGATGGAGATGCGGGTCCGAGCGAGTGGGGCAGGTAAAATGGTGGGGCAGGGGGAAAGTAGCCCAGGCTCAGAGGAGGGGCGTAAGGCATCGGATACGGCGCTGCATAGAAATTTCCCCCTGCCAGCGGATAACCATATCCTTGGACAAAAGGCAGCTTCGATGTGATTGGCTCGCTGGCTTTGGCTGGACGGCCCCGTCTCCTCTTGGCCTTCAGGTCAGCGCTCCTGCGGAGGTATGAGCTGGAGTCGCAAGGGTAGGAGTCATAGGTGACTGGGTAGTAATGATGGAAGTTCAGGCGGAAAATGGAGGGATAGGGCTGCTGCGGGTAGCAGGCGTATCGTCTGTGGGACACTCGCAGCTGCTGGAGCTTTAACACCACCTGTGGGGAGGATGGAAAGAGTTTAGGCAAACACGCCACTTGAAGGTTGACAGTGCTTGGTCAAACATTGCGCGCATGCACACACACACACACACACACACAGTGTTTCGTACCTCCTCCAGTTCAGAGAGAAAGTGAAGATGGTCCCGGCTCTGGAGGCACTTCCTCTTCCGTCGATGATGCTTCTGCTTCTTTTCCTGCTGCGACAGGAAGCTGTCAACGGTGGTCGCTTGCCGTTCACAGCGTGCCCTGCCGCCCCTGGTGGACGCTTCCAGGGCTGCCGCCTCCGCCACCTCGAACCCGCACAGATCGAACGAGTACCTGTATGAACCAGAAACATGTAATCGCATCAAAACCACCACAGTCTGAAACCCTGTAAATCACGGGTTCAAAGGAAAAGTGTGGCGGCGGTGTACCGCACCTGCGTCGGGAGGCGGGACCCTTTTCGGTTTGATCGGAGGTGCTGTTGTTATCTGTCCCGATCCCGCTGTCACTGGGAATGGTCTCCTCGCTGTGTGACTCGCTGATGGGGGACAGGGTCACCTCCTTCACTGATGCTCCCTCTGACAGGTGGGAGGGTGAATTAGCCAGAAGGCGTGGAGGAGACAGCTTCCACCCGCCGGAGAAGAAGCCCCTGCTGGGCGGCTTGGAGGGCAGGGCGGAGATGGGCTGTAAACTGGGCATAGAGGCATCGGAGTGGCCGGCTCGCAAGGATGGAGCGCCGGAGCTGGGGGAGGAGGTGGTGGAAGGCACTATGGGGCTCTCATAGAGACTGGACATGGAGACGGACGGGGGGAGCTTGTCCCTAGTGGTTTTAGGAGGGTTGGCGCTTTGGGTTTCTGCCCTCGGTTTCCGCCCTCGCTTCTTACCAATGTAGATGGTTCCTCTCTTGCTGACATTTATCTGCTTCCCCAGCCGAGCCTCAATGGTGGACGCCATGGCGCTCATGGCCGAGGCGACAGGGGTAGAAGACGACTTCAGGGCCAGAGTGCCGTTCTGGCTGGAGCCCGAAAGGATCTCGTTCAGGATGCTCTGCATTTTCCCGAGCTTTATCTTGTTCATCGGCCTGGGATGGCCCCGGCCGCGCTTCAGTTTCAAATTGTTAGAACTGGTCGCGGCGGCCGCGGATGTCATCTGCACCAGTGTGTTTAGTGCGTGGGTCTTTTTCCTGCGATTTAGCCCCGCAGACATCTCCTGCGCCAGCGGGCTCGGTGGAGACGTGGAGGTGCCCTCGTGGATGGTCTCCACCGTCAGGAGGGGCTGTTTCTTGGGACGTCCGCGTTTTCTCTTAATGGGCGCGTGGACCGTCAGGCTGTCGGTATTGGTGTACAGGGGGCTGGAGGGGGTGATGGGGAAGGCCGAGGGCGGGTCGGCCAGGGTCATTGGGCTACCCCGGCTGTCTCTCTGCGGTGACATGAAGCTGGCGTGGCTTTTTGCTTTCAGGTAGGACCACCTGTCCTTGGCCTTGGTTTGCCTGGAGCTGGCCGTGGAGCTGGTGCTGCGGCTAGGGCTGGGACTCAGGGCCGCCCTGGGCCTGGGGCTGGGATTGGGGCTGACGTTAGCCCTGGGTTTCGGACTGGGGCTGGGGCTGACGCTACCCCTGGGGCTGGGGCTGTGATTTGGGCTTGGGAGTCTGGGGTTTGGGTTCAGAATGGGTTTGCTGATGAGACTGTGTGCAGGTTCTCTGTGTTTTGGGACGTCTGTGTTGATTTTAGGGCGGCCCACGGGGTTCTTTTTCGTTCTGTTTGTGCTCAAAACAGCTGACTCTGGGTCGGGCCCACTTGTGGCTGAGTCTCCTCTTTCTGCCCTGTCTGCCCTCTCTCCTTTTTCTCTTTTATCACCTTTATCTGCTCTCTCTGATTTTTCTAGCCTCTCTCCACCGACATCGGCCTGACTTACGAGTCGAGAATCATTTTTGTGAGTCTCCATTTTATGTGCTACTTTGGGTTCTGGGGGCCCAGGCTGGTGCTTTTCCGCGGTGTCAGAGTCCTGCCTTTGCTGCGACTGCTCCTCGACAGAAAACGACTCATCGAAAGAAGGTCTCCTCCGCCTCTTTCGTCCCTTCCCTTCCTCTGTCAGCACGTGCATCCCTCTGTCTTCATCATCTCCCCTCCTCCCGGCCATTGCTCGCTCTCTTTCCTCTTTCCTCCTTTCCTCTCTCTCCTCGTGGAACCGCTCAGCTGCCTCCTCCTGCCGGTACTTCTGCCTCTCCTCTGAATTCGTCGGACTCTCCGATCCTTTCTCCGTCTGTCTCCCCCAAGGTGGATCTGCGCCGTGGGGGTTACAGAGCATCCTCTGGGAGTCTTTCCGGCCGTACTTCCGCTTGATGTTCCCGAATAGCTGTTCGCTGACCTCTTGCAAACCCCTCCCCCTGGAGAGATGCATGCAGAGAACAGATTTGGATGACTGGAATGGAGGGCGAACGTTTTGTATTTCACCAAAACTCAGAACCAGTATTAACGTTTAGCCTTTTTGTGGGTTAGGGTATCAACAGAGGACTCTCATATGATGTTAACATGACAATTGAGTCCTGACTTTTAAAAAAACTGCATTATAGTTTCGAGATATAACTCTATATATCTGGAATCTGTTTTATCAGACTTTAAAATTTAGTTTTTGTAGCAAATGAGACTTCAAATAAAGTCAAAGTCGACACTATAATACCCCCCTATCCCCCATGCATTGTGTACATGCGTAGTGTTTCTGCTCCAGCCATTGTTTGCCTCATGATAAGATCCACGACGCAGGGAAACGAACCATACCTGCTGAGTGAGGTCAGGTTGAGAACGCTGGCATCTGTAACCACCGGCAACTGCAGGTCTGGAGTCAGGGATCTCTGAGGTGAGGGGCTCCCCGCCGCCGTTCGTGAGAAAGGCTGGGCGGGGTCGAGCAGAGCATTCCTTCCGGCTACTGCCAATTCTCTGGTTGGCTCCGAATCTGCAGGGTTCCCCGGGGATGCGGAAGGTGCCGTGGATGTGATCCAGTCTGCGCTGACGTGGTTGTGGTGGTGGTGGTGGTGGTGGTGCTGCTGCACATGAGCGTGCTGGAATTGCTGCGCGTGTGACAGCGCGTGCGCGGGAAGGAGGGAGCTGCGGAGCTGGTGTTTGGGCGGCGTGTGATCTCCCAGTAGCTGCAGCAGGCCTCCCTCTCTCTGCTCTGGCATTCGGAACTGGCGCTCATATGTCTGGAGACGACAGAAGAAGACAAAGAAAGACTGGTTACTGCATACGCTCGACAATCACAAGACATCTTTATATAGCTGCAGGGATAGACAAATGATATAATGTGATCGTAAAACTTTGACTACTCTATTTCCTGTCTTCATAACATCCTATCCCATCACAGAGATGATGCGCGTGCGGCGTAGCATTCCATTCTGCATCTAGGTCCTTCGCGTCAGCCCGTATCAAATCAGCGATTTGTTTTGCTCTGATATGACATTCTTCTCTTCTTTCACGGCGGGACCGAAGCTTTTTAATGCATCTTGTGTGCATGAGCAAACAGTGTGCAGCTAAACAAAAGGCTTGTTTACAAAGCAATTAAATTCCTGTGGCAAGGATGTTGCATGCTGTGAGAGCTGGGGGTGTGTGTGTGTGGAGTGAAGTCGGGGGCGTCTGACTGCACACAGTGTTAAACACGGGAGGCTAGCTCAGTCGTACTGTACGCGCTATACAGAATGTCCCAAAAAACTAAAAAAAGTGCGGCACAGGTTGTCGACACTTTCCCAGCGAAGGGCCACGAACATGGTGTCAACCTTCGCTCGTCGTCCGAGTGCGCACAACTGGAGAGCTCAATACACTGAGCTCCACAACATCTCCTGGCTCAGTGCGTTACTGCTGCACAATCACTGTACTGCTGGAAGATAAGAAATAGAGCAGTGGATGGCCTTTGTGGTTTAGCCTGTTATTAACAGCCCCAGTATGACACAACGAGACGCTGCTCTGCTGCGCTGCAGGGAGATGTAACCTAACCACAGGCTTGCCTCTCAGCATGTGCGCACAGGGATGCAAATGCACATGTCCACGCACATGCACATAGTAGCTGTAGCTTTATGAAATCCTGCCGTTGGCAGTCGGACAACCAGTTCCCGTCTGGACTTATCAGCAGCCGGGCGGCCCGACGGTTCCCGTGGGTCAGGACCGTGGCCTCGTAGCGGCAGGGTTCATGGTTCGAGCATGTGGCCAGGGCCTTTCAGGGAGGTCTGGGTGGGCACGTTCTCCCCATGCCTGCGCGGGTTTTCTCAGGGCAATGTAGCAAATAAACGGATGGATGTAGTTGGTCCATCGTTGGCCCCAGCCGATGCCCTGTTTTGCGCTCGATCTCTGTTGAACCCCCCTCCCCTAGCAGGTCCCGTCACTTGTCACTCATTTCATACCTCCACACTGGCTAGCCATGCGCAAGCCTTGCACACGCACTTAACACGACACACGGGACGTGGAAGACAACGCACACACACACAAACGCTGAGCAGCGATAAATGATTAACAGTGCCTCAAAAAAACAAAAAAAAGTGCTCAACCACACACTCTCATTTATCTCCCGAACACACCGCCGCGGTATCCTTTCCGCTCTGACGTGTGTGCGTGTGCTCTCGCATATGTTTTGTACGTGTGCAGTGACACTGGAGAAGCGACGCTGACGGTCCACAGGGGGATAAGATGACGGACACCTGATACACACATGCTTTCTCATTTAACCTGTCCTAGAATACCTGCTGTTTCAGGTTAAAGGAGGGCAGCCAGACAGACAAGTAGGTGGAGGTGGTTAGGGTGCACGTGTACACACACACACAAAATATATCCTCCCCACTAACCACGAAGAAGCCACAGAGCAATATTAAGTGAGGAGGCATGGACACCTACGAACGGGAGAGCAAAAGAGAAGAAAAAGGAAAAAAAAGAAACAGGGAGCTCGCCCAGCCACCCCTCCCTTTCCAGTTGAAGTTGGGTTATTGGCACCAGTTCAGCTTTTTGTTCTTAGTTTCCTCCCTTCTACCACCCTTCTCCCCTCCTCTATGCCTCTCACATTCCACCAGGCATTTCCAGGGAAAATACACTCGCTGTCTGATATTCACATGAGAAAAATGTACCGTAAATAGTGGTCATATGGACTGAGGTACTCCCACGGCTGCTGTAGTTGTAGTACGGTGTGAAAGGAACTCTTTCTTTCTTTCTCCTTTGCCTCTTCCGGGCAGGGGCAACCTTCGCTCCCTCATGCAGCTTAACAGTTTTTCCGCAGCTGCCCCGACGCCACAGAAAGCCATAGCTCGACTTATTCCTCCGTTGCACTTCCCCGCTCTTGTCATGTGGCGCGCGAACGGAGGCTGTCTTCTCCCTGCGCTACTGCCGGCCCGCAGCAGGGGGCAGCGGTCAGGAGATCGGCACCGGCGTGGACTCTGACCCGAGAGCAACCCACAAACACAGGAGCTTCAACCCTTTTTTTTTTTCACCGCTGCCCTTCTTCTTCACGTCCCCTCGGATCAAATCTAGATAAGGCAAAAGGCCAATCGCACAACAGACCCAAAGCATGTTTAGCCCTCAACCCGTGTGATGCACCCTCCCTCCCTCGAGGCTCTCGGGGCTGCGTTGGGGGGTTAAGGGTCGCACTCCACAGCTAGGTCAACAACCATTTCTCGAATGTCTTCCTCTGGGCTCAGCGCTGCAACAACATGGACTGGTCTCAGTCAGTCACACAAAATACACCGTTCAACACCCAAATGCAGGCAGATATGGAGCCACACATTCCTTTCCACTGGTGATGTAACCATCAGATAAGGTCAGAGCGAGCGGCAGAGGAGGTCATGGGTAATATGTGACTAACTGCCGCAATCGGCCGACTCAGAGGCACTTTGCAAAAATGAGTCGCATTTCCTGACAAAAAGCGCGTGCCTTCGTGCAACACTCGCACTTCGGCGGGGTCTTTTAAAAGTGAGACTTGGGACGCGAAACGTCGGGGGGAGGTATGTAAAGACCCGTCCTGCTCTTTTCCTCTCCCGCTGCCGCTCGTTTTCCACCGCTGAATAAACCGAACCTCAAGTGTGGAACTTCTCCCTCACACCCACACGCACGCCGCGCCGAGCGCCCTGGCCGGGAAAGAACGCCCCTGAACGGGCACGCCCAAAAATCTCACAGCCCGGCGTGCGTCTACGCGCATGCACGCCCGGCAGACGTATGCGCGACCTACGTGTACGCACGTACGCACGCACGCACAGACGCACACAAACATGCTGCCCTTCAAATAGTTTTTCGCAGCCTTTTTATTTGGCTGCACGCCCGGTGGTTAGAGTGTTTCATTTTTCCCTGTGTATGGAACTGGGCAGCTGTCCAGACAGACACACAAAGAGAAGGAGAGAGAGAGAGAGAGAGAGAGAGGGAGAGACGGGAGGGGTAGAGGGGTTACCGAAAGAATGAGAGCGGCAGAGAGGGAGGGAGGGAGGGAGGGAGGGAGGGAGGGAGGGAAGGAGAGGACCAGCAGAAAAACATGAAGAGAGGTGCCTGGACCCGTTTACAACGGGCTCCCTCTGAAACCTTATGATTGATATGATCCTCTCGCACACACTCTCAGACAAACGCAATCTCCTTGGCTTTGACACCACGCTGCCTCCCTCTGCCCCCGTGGCCTCGTGCACTGCCCCACCACCACCACCACCACCACCACCACCACCCCATCTCATCTCTCCTTTTCTTCTTTTCTCTTTTCTGGAGCTGACCATTCTCCCCCTGTGGGAACTACCACCACCATCACCCCCCCCCAGCCTCCCACCCTGCCCGCTTCTCTCCGGCTCCATTCAGAGCGCTGCTTCTCTGTGATCTGTGTTTCTGACAGCTCTGCGCACAGACACACACACACACACACACACACACACAGCTCCTCTGCAAACAAACACCATGAATACTAACACGGCTTTGTGTCCACTGCACTTTAAAAAAAAAAAGGGGGGGGGTCACAGAGAAAAGGAGGGAAAAAGTGGTGGAGGAGAAAAGGGGAGCTGTGGCACTGTGTTGATCTTGCAGCCCCCCCCAACACCCCCTCATCCCTGTTTCTCGTTCTCTCGTTCTTCCCACCAGTTCTCCCGGGAATAAAGACTTCCATTCATGCGCCTGAGGAGACCCACAGCAGGGGAGAGAAAAGAGGGAGGAGAAAGGGGAGGAAAGAGGAGGAGGAGGAGGGAGGAGGGTGTGGGGGGTGTCAAGGTAGGACGGTTTGCGGATCACTGGGATCAGGCCTGCTGCCGAAAATTGTATGCATGCGTGTGTCTGCGTGTCTGCTTTCACTCAGTGTGCGCCGCCTCAGCGCAGCGCTTTGCTATCTCTGATGCCATCTGTGCCAGCCCAAGCATCTTCTGGGAAAGCTGGGTGGGAAAGTTTGGAAATTGGGCTCCATTCAAAACTTCCACTCTTGGACAAATGCTGCAATTCCAAAAGTATGTGCTCAGCCTACAGCCACAGTTTAGTTTAAAAAAAACAACAAAAAACGGGGTGGAATACTTGCAGCCAAAAAACACACTTTTCCTGCAGCATATTCTTTCCTACACGCTGTTATATACCCTCCCTGCTGAGCGCGATCAAACATTTGATCTACAGCACATTTGTCCTTTTGCTAACTGTACAGCAGAAGCCAGATTTAATGCACAGCAGTGGGTCTCAAGGAAAACGTTCCCTCCTACGTCCGCAGCGGTAATCCTTCAGATTGGAGTGCTCCTAAAGATAGCTGCGAAACACCCAAGAGTCTCCTCGTCACACTCTCTTCAGACACGCTCAGATGTAGATGACTCAATCTGAACAAAAGCCTGTGATTGGCCGAGCCGAAGCGTGTTATTACGGCGCAATTGGAGGTTTTCACCCGCTCAGTAATGACAGACATATTTACATGCTACACAAAGTATACATTTAATCCCCGCTATTAGCATTAATGGTGTGTGTGTGCGCCGGCATATGTGCATCGTGCATGTGAATAGCGCTCCGACGCACATTAGGGGAGGTTTTTTTCATAGTGATTATTACAGCCATTATGTGGCAATAGTTCCTTTCATGGACACAGCTGAAACCGACAGCATTTTGCTTTTCAGTCGGCTCGCAATCTCAACACAAAGAAAATGTACACAAGTGTAGAGGCTGGCCACACACACACACACACACACACACACACACAGTCTCTTTATGTGAAAGCAGGTCCAATACAGCTTGGACAGTACAGGTTAGAATGTTTCATGAATAGGCAGAACGCTGTTTGATAAATGAATCTATTTTGGGGGGGGGGTACACATGCACGACACACTGTCCAAAACCAAAGGAACTCGTTGTTCGCTGCACTCTGCGCACCATATGACCCAATCGCACCACTTCTGTACAACAGGAAACAATTAACAGCCAATGAGCTGCTCTAAATCCTAAGGGATGACTTCCTGTGTGGAATGATGGGTAATTCAAGACAGAAGCTGTGCTGAGATTAAACACTTCCTCTCCGGCAAACAGTGGCCTGTGGCAGTGGAGCCTCGCTCAATCATTAGTTATTCAAAAAATAATGCACTCTAATGCACCTTTGTCTATTTATTGAGGCCATAAACATGAAGAAATCACCGGTGTGCTTCTGCATACGCCTGGGAGATATAAACGTAAGTAATGGAGACATCTGATGTTCAGTTATACCAAACGTTAAATCCCATTTAATTATTTTTCTTACTTTCTGAGTTGATTAAGCGAAGCAAAGGCAAATAATGGGAAATGAGCACAGTGGAGAGTGCTGCTGAAAGTAATCACTTAGTCAATTGTAAGACAATGAAGTTGAAAGTATATATATATATCCCTGCTGGACTCGAAGTGTGCCATTAGAGGGTGAGCAAAAGAGCCACTGATATGGATGATCACTTCACTTATTTCATCAAGCAAAAATGACAAACGGGCTCTGTTTTAGGACGTACAGACTTGACGATTCATATCAGGTTTATATCAATATAAAATGAGCTCCTTTGGACTGGGGGTTGGGGACTAAATGCAATTTGAAGGTGTTACCTCGGGCATCGAGAAAGTGAATCATTAAGTTGTAATAATGACGACCAACTGATTAATCAGTGATGGAAATGACAGTTACTTGCACCACCTCTGAAAAGCAAATTGTTTTCCGGCAAGTGATGCTTTCAATGACTTATTTAGAAGAATGGTTGTGTCTTTAAAGAAGGACTCGAGCGTCTGCAGGTAAAGCAATCAGCCTACACATCTCTGTGAACATCTCAAGTCCTCAGATGATCCCCAGCTTGTGAGAGGGAGAGCAAGGTGGGAGAGCCCCTGTAATGACATCCTCAGTGACAGAGAGAATGGGCAAAGTGAGACACAATGGTCTTAACCAATCAGACTGTCCGCCTCCCCTCAGGCCCCCTCGCACCAACAATAACGCCTTTGTGTGGGGCTACACTCCGCTCGCGCGTTCACACACACACACACACAGACCAAAGCGTAGTATCCGACACGTTCTCAGGCAGTCACAGAGAGAGGCGGGAGAATCCGTGCTCTCCAATCTAGAACGGCATCGGTGCGTACAAAACTATGCAACAATTTTGAGTGTGTGAATCTTAGCTAACAACCTGGCTGTGTGTGTCTGTGTGTGTGTGCGTGTGTGTTTCCTTCCCGGCCCTGGGCACATGACTGCAGCTGCCCCTCGCTCCTTTCGTCTAAACCGGCACCCCTCCTTGTTGTAGGTGAGAGGTCACACGGAGTGGCATTCCTCTCAGTCTGAGAGCGGGCAAGCATTTACACTGAGCAGAGGGGGGAGAGAGAGAGAGAGAGAGAGCGGGAGGGAGGGAGGGGGAGAAGAGAGAGAGAGAGAGAGAGAGAGAGAGGGAAGGAGGGAGGGGGAGAAAGAGAGAGGGAGAGAGAGCAGGACAGAAAAACTCAAGGGGGCAAAAATGCAACAGGAGGCAGGTAAAAGGTGCGCAGGACATTCGGGGGTGTTTGTGTTCGCACGCGTGTGTGCGTGTGTGTGCGCGCGTGCGTTTGTGGGTGTACGCGTGCACGTTGAAATGGACCACTGAACAGAAGACCCTTGTGGCTCTTCGCTGCTTCATAAACACAGCTGTTTGTTTAGTCTGAGCCGCCCCGAGGGACAGACACGCAGACAGAAGGACAGACAGACACATTTATATAATTTATTCATGTCCGCATCCGTACTTAAGAGACAAACGAGCATAAATAAACAGCAGAAGTACAGACGGATTATTTTACAAAGCCCGGTACAAGGACATGAAAAGCAGCGGAGAACTGGGCGGCGTGACACACAAACACACACGGTGTCTGTAAAGCCCTGGATTAGAGGCTTTTTAATGATTTGCATGATATTTTCTGTGTGAAAATGTTTAATGCCACATATGGGCGATTGTACCTGGATAACACATGGCTGCAGGCCAATGTTAAAAATGTTTACCTGGCTTAAAAATATTCCTGTAAACATCGGCCCCCCCCCCGCCTCTCCCCTGTCATCTCCCTCACTTTCAGACAAACGCCCACTTCTGACAGGCACGTCCCGGACAGCTGATGGGGGCCATCAGATTTCACTGACAAACACACTTACGCTTCAAGTGAGACACGGTGAAAGTCAATACTCCGTCGCCTGCCTCTCCGTCCCTTTGACTCCCATAGTCCCCTTCTCTCCCCTCCCCGAAACCGAACATCACCCGCTATTCCTGCTGGACCTCCTCTCAAAACCACGGGATACACTCCTCCTCGCACACACGCACACACACACACACGCACACAGGCAAACCACAGAGGCAGAGGCATGATGGAGCCATACTAACAAAGCGGCCACCGGGAACACATGATGCTGTGACTCAACATCATTTGTGACCGCAGAGGACATCAAACATGGCCGCCCTCCAGATAATCCCACAGTTATGTGAGTCAAAGCCAAGAGCTGTCCAAAAACCAAATTGAGGCCTGTGTATGTTTCTTTCTTTTCTTTATAGAGTCTACACTTATAATGATGTTGCCATATCAAAGCCATGACCATTTTGATTTGCTTCCCTTTTTGCTGTTTTTCTTTTTTTTTTACCCCTCGCTCTGTTTTGTGTCATTTTAGGAAAGACTACTTGTTGTTGTGAAAAGCACAATCAGCTTTAAAGAATCCCCAAAAAATCTGATTCCTATTCTTAAGAGCTGAGACTTGGCTTTTTTGGCAAAATATGTGTTGACAGTGTAACATGCCTTCATGTTCATTGCTAACCGCTCCCTGACCGAGCCACTGGCATTTCTTTAAGTGCTGCCCCCGGGTCTTCATTAAAACGTATTCCTGAGCGAGCCTGACGACCAGACTCCGCCTGCATCTGCCTGCAGAGGAGCAGCAACCCACTGGGAGTGGACACAATAGTGAATGAATAGGGCTTGACCTTTGGGACGGATTGAGGAGATGGTATGCGTGTGTCTGATTGAGAAATTAGCTACAGTTCCAACCAAATGGTCAGCACAAACACACGCACGCACACACACGCACACCAAATCCAGCCCCGAGGGTAAGAAAGCAAAGGCCAGACTCCAGTTGTCTCAACCCTGACCCACTCGCACAAACAAACAATACAACACACACACACACACACAGACAGAGGCTTACACAACGGTGGGGTCCAGCTATCACCTCGACTTTTGAATGTCCAGCAGGGTCAAAGTTCATCTCTTCTTCTGCCAGCCTCCTGCACTCCTTTGTGTTGCTGTGTGCGTCTGGGTGTGTACATCTGTGTGTGTTTGTGTGTGTGTGCGTGCTCACTAGGAGTGACCTTGCAGAGTCATTCGCTGTGGATACACTGCAGCACCAGCAGTACCGCAGAGCTGATTAGGGAGCAATCTTGCTTAGTGTAATATATGTTTGTGTGTGTGTAAGTGTGTGTGTGTGTGTGTTTGGTGGGAGGAAGACAGATGAACAGATTGTGTTATGTCTGGACTTTCTTCTGGTTTGAGAGATATCCAAGAGCTGATCAGAGGTTAGATGCGTGGAGATGTGTGCGCGTGCATGTGTGTGTGTGTGTGTTTGTGTGTGTATGAGTGTGTCAGTGTAGGTGCCGGTGTGTGTCTCAAGTGTGTACAGGGTGTGTATGGGGGTCAGACACAGATGGACAGCTGGTGTTTCAGTGGTGCTAAATCACTCACCCCTCCCCAGCATGCAGGCACACACACACACACAGACACGTCCCATCCCCCAACGACCACAGGGAAACGCCCCTTAAAGCATTCCCAGCTCTTACTCTCAGACTGCACACTGAGGACGCACACACGTAACACACACACACACACCTAAATAAAAACCTGGTTATTTTCACCACAAAGGCAGATGCCAAAAAGTGTCTGATATGACAGTACGGTCGGAACATATTGGACGTGATCATTTCATGTTCATACAAATTCATAAATCAGTCAAGGATTGCTTCACACACAAGCTGACACACATGCGCACACACACACATACACACACACACATGCTCCTATTTTATGAGCTCATCAAGTCCCTCAGGTCACCAACCGCCATCTCGGCCAGGGATAAAAAAGCTTACATCAAAAGGCTAACCATTTCACACACACGCATGTGCACGCATCGCATGCGCACACACTCGATGTGGCAACTGTGGCAGCATTAATTTCCTTTTGAATGCACTTGACTAACACATAATAATCCCAAACACTGCTGGGAGACCACCAAGCAACAACACGCACACACACAAACACACACACACGCAGCCAGGGGGACCACCAAGCAGAGGGGCTGTCAAGACAAGATAAGTGTGTGTCTAGCGTCAGGGTTTCACATATACCCACTAATACAAATACACATGTGCGCGCACACACACACACACACATACACATACAACAACAACAACACGCAGCCTGGCCTGGACTCCTGGAAAAGCTCTGGCTTATCTCTCCCCACAGATAGTGAAATGGATTAAGAGCCACATTTGGCACGTCCAGAGAACTGGACAGATAACCAGGGAAACACTCTCTCTAACTGCAATCACTGCTCAACATGATTTGTGTGTGTGTGTAAGAGAGAGAGAGAGAGAGTGGACGCGTCTCAGCTTGTGCGGGCCTCCCCACGTGTAGGCATCGGACTGATAACCGCGTGTCCGTGTGTACACAGATGTGTGTGTGTGTGCGTGTGCGTGTCTGGCCGGAGGAGTGATGCAGCGGTTGACCCAGGACCCAGTCTGTTAGAACCCACACATTCATCTTCCAAACGCACACAGCGTGCCCAGACAAAGAGCTGTGTGTGAGGGGGACGCTCGGCATGTGTGTGATGTCAGCTGGAGACAGGGAAGGGGAGCTCATCATATCCCATTTACGCGTGCGCGTGGGTCTGTCCCCTGACACAACGTGCCTGCTCGCTGACCCCCCTCCCTGCTATGAAGATGATCGGAGGGTGAGATTTCCTTTAAGACCGGCGAACAGCATCTCTCCTCCCCCCTCCTCTCCTCTCTCCCACGTTCGCTCATTCTTGGGACTCCCTACATAATAGGCACTCGGTGAGCCACTCCGAAGCGAGCGGTAAATTGCACTTTTGGACACTTCTGAATCATTGTCATTTTGCATCATCACTGACAGGTGTAGAGTCGCACGACTGTAATTTTTGCGGCACACGTTGCATTGTGGGATCGCGCCGCGTGCTACAGGCATTTTACACTTAAATAAAATGGCCAGGGGTAAGTACAGTGCGCTGTATGGCCCAGCCTGTGTTTAAATCCACGTGGTTTGCAGTTTTTACTATTCCCGAACACACCTTTTCCCCTGTCTCCACTGTTGAACTAGTGAGTTGTGAATATTTATGTGATCCCTATTTGCATCTTGCATTCGGGGTTTTTGCTTGCTGTGCGTCCTGTCGCTGCTTGATGCTGAGACACCTGAGAGTTCAATCCTATCTTAAACGGAGAAGAGAGGAGAAGTTTCGACAACAGATTCTTGTGCCGCTACAAAAGAAAGGATGGCCCAAACATGGCGTTTCCATGTCTTTCTTTGCACCATTCTACATGTTTGCCTACTTATCTGTCTGTCTGTCTCTCCCCTTCTCTGTCTATTAGAGTCAAATCTCCGTCTTAATGGGCATCTATTGTATCCTGCCTCTCCCCCTCCTCTATTCACCACACTACCACACGCACACACACAGACACACACACTCCCTCTGAGGGGGCCCCTTAACCAGGCTCTCCATATGCCTGACCCCCACCTCCTTTCTCCACCTCCTCCTCTTTCCACAACCCCCTTCTCCTCTCCCCTCATCTCCTGCTCACACTCTGGCTTCTGCTCTGTTGCTGCTGCTGCTGCTGCTGCCTCCGCCACTGCTGCCCCACGCTGCCATCTGCTACGAGACAACAGAGGGTGGAAAAAAAGGGAGGAAGAGGAAGAAAAGAGCGGTGAAAAAGAGCGAGTGAAAAGAGGAAGACACGAGGGAAGAAAAGACTGAGGGGGGAAAAAGCTGAGAAAGAGAGGCAGATAAAAAGATAAAGAGAGAAAGAGGGAAAGAGTAGGTTCGGACACAATACAGCAGAGAGCAGAGAGGCTGTCCATCTGCTCCCCCCTCCCACCCCCCACCCCGCCTCCTATCCCCTCCTGACACACAGCCGCACACACACCACAAAGAGAGTATTTAACCTCAACACACACACACACACATGCGCGAGCGTGCGCACACACACACACACACACACGCGCGGAAAGAGAGGCCCAGCCCAGCCTCTCTCTTTAACCCGTTCCTCTCCAGTGAGCCTGCCTGTATTACACCCTTGGGGTAGCAGGTGATGGGTGGATGGAGGGAAAGGATGTAGGTGGGGGCAGGGGGTTGAGGGTAGGGGGGTGGGGGTGGGTGTGATTGAGGGAAACGGCGTAGGGGATGAAGGATTGAAACTGATCTGAATCAACACCAACACATCCTCCGCCCCCCCCCCTCCCAAACCTCAAACCTCAATAGAGACCAGCTTGCTGCCCTTGTCACTATGACAACCTCTGTCAATCATACTGTAGCAGTGGGCTTCCAAATGAGCACTGATGGTGCTGGATTAGTGATGGCTGCTCAAACATCAGAGTGCAGCTCACTCAGCTCCCTCGTGGACACAAACACTGAAGCATTTTCCACGGCAAACATACTTTTTCATACGGAGAGGCAACAGTGGGTCGGAATTATTCACAGTCTACTCTGTGGTGAGAATACACATCCTGCAGACAACTAGCCGAAACTGTGGCTGTGCATGATGTCAAAAGCTGCAAATGACAAAGCACCACCCACGGGCTTTCTTTCCAATTTGCTTGCAATTTTGTTTTTGAATCACATCTCAAGACAGTGAGCACAAGGTGTCGGAGGGGGTTGGTGATTTCAGCCAATGTTCCAGACACGTAGAGCAGCAATCTTTTTTGGCTTATGAAGTAACCGCTTGTCATCATTTGCAAATGTCTAATGGCTGTTACCAGTTCAACCACAAACAAACATATATATCTTTTAAGCCCTTCCAAAAAAAAATCCAGTTCAGTTTCACAAGAAGAAAAATGGCAATTTGAGGAAAGTCTGAAAAAGTAAAACTTTGGGTAGCAAATTATTTTTCTGTTTTCCTCTCCTGCTAACCACCTTGAAAGCCCTTTAGATTTATTTTTCAACCCTTTCTTGTGTCCAAACACCCAAGAGATATAGTAATTAACCGCATGAAGCTGGTAAAAACAACAGTCATGCCGCCCCATTGCCTCACGAGCCCCATGAATCTGACTTGAAACCACAAGACTGAAGCGCAGCAACACCACAGAACGCTGTCCGGCATCATGATGACAACATGACGCCCTCGCTCCTGCTGGGCCTGTCGAGCGCAGTGACATGGAGACGGCTGTCAGGTTTGGACACCCGCACACGCGCGCCACCGTGTAGGTCAACACACACTGCAAACACTCGATTCCCCCAAGGACCTGTACATACACAGTGTCACACACCAAACACCAGTGTAGTGTGTAAAGGGTGTGATGGAGGGAGGGGGATGAAGGGGCGTGACCCACGGGAGCTGATTTCATTAGAGGAGAGGAGAGGAGAGGAGACAGGGAAAGGTCTCTGTGTATATGACCACAAATGGAGAGAGCAGACACCAGCTGTCACTTGCTTATGTCAGCCCTATTCTCAGCTCCTATGTGAGTGAGCGTGTGTGTGTATGTGTGTGTGTGTGTGTGTGCCACTGTGTGATCTCAGCTAGCCATGACTGGTTTCAATTACGCAGCAAACTTTGACCCTGTGTAACCAAGCAGGGAAAAGGAGCTACTGACAGAGAGGCGTGCGTGAGATGTCGAGATGAAAGGTGTTGAGGAGGATGCCACATGAGTTTTTTTCCCCCAGGTATAAAAGTGAAACGTGAGAAAAACACGTTGTCTGTGATAAGTGCTGCGCACCTGCTTGAGGAAGCGGCAGCATCTGCAAGGGTGGAGGCTTACCCTTTTTCTGGGGGGTCCTCGTTCTTCCTCCTTCTGGCCCCGCCCTGCTCCTGCCCCGCCTCCCGTTCGTCCCTGCCTCCCTGCTTTGCCCTCACCAACTGGAGGCCTGATGGTCATCCTGATCTCCGGTGGGCAAATGTAGTTCTCGAGGCTCTTAGGGGGCTTCTTGGTGCGCTTGGTGGTCTGGATCTTCAGCTTTAGACTTCCTTCCTGGAAACTCGCTTCCTTGATGGAGAACTCCTGCTCCTCCAGAAGCCCCTCCCCCTGCTCCTCTAGCCCCTCCCCTTCACTGATGGCACCATTAATCACATCATCACTGCACACCAAGCCGATGCCCCGTGATCCCGCCTGGTCCTCTTCATTTGGCCCCACCCTGCCTCCCTGTAACTCCACCTCTTTGGGTCGGGCCGAGCCAACCAGATCCCTTGGCTCCATCCACGCTCCCGCCAGAGCCAGTCAGGATGGGGGAAGCTGTGGCGGCCAGCCAAGAGGAAGATAGAGAACAGCGGTCTGTCCGGCTGGTTGGTTGTTGTCAATCAGCTACTGGGGTTGGGTTGGTTGTCCCACAGGAACACAGCGAAGCCAGGGACAGTCTGGAGAGAGAGCAGGTGAATGATATGATTAGTAGAAGGAGGTAACTAAAACATCCTGTCCTATCATCCTCATAGCTTCCATTCCAGCGCTGCGTCCCAGCGCACGCCTGTCCGCTGTCATCAACATCACTCGCCGCCTGCTGTGTGTGAAGACAAACGCATAGGCTCATCACAGAGCTGCAGAGGCGCGCTGCCACGCACTCATTTGCATTTTGTACCTCGCATAAACAAACTCGTTTTTAGACACCCACTGCCACTTGCTTTCCTCTCTCCCTACTCTCTTTTTTAATCACTCGCTGCTATTCTTCTCCCCCCTCTCTTTGTCCCTCGTTCTATCCCCATGACAGATCTGAAGCAGAGCTGCGCAGACACTGGAGTGATCAGTGTAAAATAAGACATTCCTCTTCTCTGCTCTGAAACCAGGCTGAAGTTAGCCTGAGGACACAAGACAGAAAAAATGAAAGAAGCTGACTTCTGTTTTTTTGTTTGTTTGGCTTTTTTTCTTTTCACCAGAAATGGGAAGAAGGGAGGGTATCACACAGGGGGGAGAGGGAAGGCAGCAGAGAAACGGAGGGAAGGAATCTAAATTCTTTCCCCAGATGTGGTTTACGAGCTGGCCTGGAAAAACCAGCGTCTGAACTGTTTTACACACGCATGCAGTGGCATTGCTGCACACATGCATGAAAAAAACACGCGCTTATGCACATAAATACACACACAAAGACAGCGCCGCTGTCACTAAGTACCCTTGTCACTCTGCACCCCTGCTGCTATTTCTGCTCTCCAGAGAAAATGTTGCCGTTGCCATTTTTCAGAGGTTTTCGGGTCCTCATTTATGGATCATTGCACATGCAGGTGCAGATATGTATTACATACTTACACAAACACACATATGCGCTTACACAGGCTTACTTACACGCAGGCGTATAAACAGAAAGCAACCAAAACAAACACTGGACTACACTTCTCACTGCAGCTCCAGGGAATCCCATCAGTCAATATGACATGAGGCATGACTGAGCTGGAAGTGGGGAATGCCGTCTCGCACACTGAGCTTAGACCCACGCCATTTACACCAGTGTGAACCCAGGCCGGGTCCGCTACCTGCGGACACGGCTCCAGTGAGGGCTTATTGCGTGCTGCCGGCTTACAGTGACCTGAGTGCACAAAAGGTTTACAGCGTGCGCTGAGAATTACCCGCCTCCTACCCCCTGCTAATACACCCTCCGACATGGTTACTGAAGGCATTTTACACTATCTACAGCATGCGTGTGCGTTTCTCTCCGTGCGCACTCCCGTACCAGCCCACGCTACTGTACTAACAGCTGATCCCCATCGTAATGCCCAACAGGCCTTGCAGCACATGCTTACAGTGTGATTGAATAATCATAATCCACAGAGGTATTTCGACAAACCTGTCAGCGTAAGGCTGCACACAAACAGCGTCTAACCCCCAGGTCAGAGTCAAAGCTGCTAGATTAAATTTTTTTTTTAATTTTAAAAAGTTGTTTCTAGGAATCTTCTCTTTAGCCACAAAGTTTGCCAACCTGCAACCACAGTTGAAGCTGACTCATAAGGGTTGCTGATGTAAGTTCTGGTATCTTGGTTAGGTTATGAAAAAGACCTAAAGCACCAAAACCGTGGTTTTGCATGATTAATCTCTTGAACTCCAAATCACTCATAGTCATCACAGAGTTCATCCTGCCAACCAATTTCCAAAGCATAGTTATGCGCACTCAGATCGATTCCCTACCTTCCTGGAAGTCATTGATGTTGTCACCGATTCGTTCACTGAGCGGTATGAAAAGGAACAAAACTTACTCGAGGTAAGGATTCCATCATCACACAGAAAATTCTGCCCGCTTTATTCTTTTGTCACAGTTACACTATTTACATTTCTGAGGGGGGATTCTTCTGAAAAGGATTCCTTGATGTCCTGTTGCCTTCAAGAAATCTTCCCAAGGTGAGGCTTTTACACTTAGCCGAGCTGCAACCTACTTAATGCAAGAGACTACCAAATTCCCATGGTCCTTTTTATCATATAATTGTTTGTTTGCCTTCTGCGTTTGACTTTCAAACAACAGAGCTTGTGACTGCAAGGCTTTTTGGCAAAATGGAAATCTCCAGCGTCAACGCCTCCTTAATTTAACACTTCCAGTTCGAGCAGTCTTCAAACCCCGCTCGTTGCATAACCACACGGCAGCAAGGGTTACATCGATAGGTGACACATAAATAATAAAGAGGCTGAAGATTCACTTTGACGGATGACCTTTCTCAGAAAGATGATTTTCACACCACATTAAAATGAATAACACCCGTGGCCGCCTGGAAGTTGGCAAATCAATCAAAAAAAAAAAACCTGTATGGTACGCTTTGGAAAATGATCAGCAGTAATGTACAGAAAAGGCAATTTGCATTTAATGGGCCGCAACATGCAAAGCCACTGCTGTGGTCCTTCAATAACTTTGAAAGTATTCAAGGTTTTCCGGGGATAACCAAAAGAAGAGTGGGTCCAGGCTCGGGCCCGGCCTGATCGCACGGTGCCCACATGACCCTGTTTGGTCCTCCTGGAGCCTCCCAGTCTCCAATGTCAGCTTGGTGACTCGCCCTAATGGCATGTGCGAAAGCCACCCTGTCTGTCATGTGACTGAGGACAATGACAGGAAAAAGAGACAGCTGCCAACCACAACACACACACACACACACACACACACACACACACACACAACATCAAAAAGCAACTTATCCACTTTGGGTGGCGCTCTTAAGACTGAGTAGCCCCCCTCACAACCGTAACTCGGTATGACAACAAAATGGCGTCATACATCAGTACAAAATTCACTCTGGGCCATTACTGTGTAAACTACTTAGCTGGGTCATGACTATTCCTCCTCCCTCTCTGCTCGGTGCCCTAAGCTGTGTTAGTTCTCTGTTACTGGCAGACGGGCTGAGAGTTTATGTAAGACTGACCCCTCCTCGGGCCTCCCTCGCCAAGCTAGCCTGAGCCTCGCTGTCTCCTCTCTCTCTCTCTCTCTCTCTCTCTCTCTCTCTCTCACTCTTACACACACACACACACACACACACACCTCGACGAGCCTCAGACAGCAGGGTGATTGTGAGAGGCCAGACTCGCTGCATAAATAGCTTTATTATGTTCTCAAAACTGCCAGCGCTAACCAGCTTCCCTCTCAAATAACATAAGGTCATTCCCTGTGCTGGATGTGAAAGCCTGTGAATGAGACACTCCTCCAGCGTTTTCGCCCGCTCCTCTGAAAACAATTGTGATACAGCATTGATAATGGAATACAGATGGGCAGGACGGAGATGGTGAATGATACGGACGCACAGACAAAACAGAGGTGGAGGGAGTCTTGAGTACCAGCGAGGAGCGCAGAGAGAGAGCGAGAGAGATGGCAGCAGAAACACAACCTTTTAAGGCTGCATACCCAGCAGCCCAGGGCCCGAGGTGGACTCGCAAATAGCTCATACACACATGCAGACAGATGCGCACACACACACACACACACACACACACACACGGGCTCACAGATTCACACATCCACAAGCACACCAAACGCCCGTGTGATTGCACAAGGTGAAGAGTCCCCCCCCGACCGCCCCCTTTCTTTGATGTCAGAGTGTAGTAGAGGCTCGGCCATCCCTGGCTGGAGATGGGTATCTCGGAGGGATGATGAACACTGTCTGTCTGCCATTTTCATTTTTCATTTATCTCTTCTTCTCTTTTACTCCTGCCCTCCGGTGACGGGGCAATCATACAAAGCAATGTTTTCGAGAAGGATCCAATCTTTGGTTGGAGACAAATCAAAAAGAATGGCTTTCTGTCTGGCACTTCCAAATCCAGTGGGCACGAGCACAAGTTGTCCTCTGCCTCGGCGCAGAGCAAGGTGAAGCAGGCCGTCTTTCTTACCCCGTCCCTATCAAGGAGTCTACCTTTTTTTTGTTTAAATATTACAAACTTTTATTTGGGTATGACCTGCAGAATAAAACCCTCCCTCTGCCCAGTTCGGCACGGATGGCACCAGCATGTGTTCAGCTGTCGGGCGGCCAGAAGTACAATCATAAAGTAGCATGTGTGGGACAGCCGTAATAGAAAATGATGGCCTCGCAGCCGCTCCGTGCGGTCCCACACGCACGCACTCCTCTGGATGAGCCATATGCCAGGTAGCACTAAAACCATCCTCACCTAACTACCCCACAGAAGCAGATGAATGTTAAACCATTTTAACTGCAGCAGAAGCCACAAAATGGCTGTCAGCAAAAACACCTCCCCTGCTCCCCAACTGTCTTCCTCCTTCGCTTCACCTCCCCCCCACCCCCCCAACCTCTGTTTTCTCCTTTCTTCTCCGTGCTACCTCTTCTCTTTACCCTCCGCCGCCTCTCCCTCTCTCCTCTCTTTTTCTGTGTGCTCTGCCAAAAGGTACTCCAGTGCTGATATTCTGCTAAGAGAGCCTGCCAACAGTTAGATTTGTCCTTGGATCCCATTCACAACCCCCCCCCCCACCCACCCTCCCACCCCCACCCCACCCTCCCTTCTCTGTGATCCTGTTTCGACCCGAGGTATCCAGCACAGAAGGGGATACACCTAATCGATTTCTCATGCTTTAATTTAAAGGTGGCGTGGGCATCTCATTACCTAATAGGGGGGTTTAATAGCCTGCTTCATACTTTTACGCCACAAAAACGCTGCCGGAGTTTCAACTCCCTTAAACCTGTTAACAAGACAAGATCGATGGTTCCATCCAAGTCTGAATCACCTCCTATTATCCATCCCTCAACCCCATTCCTTTCCACCTAGTCACGCACTTCTCTTGCAGTCGCCTCTCTTCTGGTGCCCTTGTCCTTATTCTTTATCCGGTGATCACCTCCACGCTTTCATTACCATCTATCCTAGAGACCTGACCATATTTCCACACTTTCCCTGACTCATTGAGGCTCGTCTATTTATCTTATACTGCTGTGGTTGTGACAGAGGTTTCCTGGGTGCTGCTGATAGCAGTGGCGTATTGCCATTTACTTTCAGCCCTCACCTTCTTCCAACAAACCAAAGCATGACCGTGTCCAAGCTGTCTCTGACACCCACCGCCAAGCCATGTGAAACTGATCTTTTGATAAATAATTTGCGCACAACTGGGTGTTGCGTGGAAGCAACATTTGCATGGCTACTGGCATCTTTTAACTGTAGCTACTGTGGCATGTGTGGATTTTGCACTTCAATCCCCCCCCGAAAAAGAATAAGAAACAGGGATGATTGCAAAATCAGAAAATGAAAGGCTTTCCTTCAAGCTCAACGCCGGGTGCACCTTAACTTGCAACTTGCAAAGACTTGGCTTTGTGCATGAGACGCATCTCTAGCCTGCACAACGCCACCAGAACAAACGGATCCAAATTAAAGTCTTGGGCGAAGACAGCAAAATGTGACACAGCTCACCAGAGACTTAAGCAGCGACGATCATCTGCGTGCTGCATGTCACAGCCGGTGATGCTATGTGATGGACTATCAGTGTCAGTGGAGAGGCAGGAGGTCCACCACAGGAGGAGAACATTTGAACTAAGAAGTGTGAACAAGAGTGGCTAAGCTGCTCCTGGATCAGCGTGCAGTGGACACTTCATCCCATTGACCTAATTAGCTGTTTTAATCTCACTGCCACCTAATTACTAAGGTATAACACAGCAGTAATGAATGGAGGCCGAATGGCACGGCGTTGCTTGGGGTGGTCTTCGTCTACGTGCGCGAGCGTGCGCGCGGCGGTGCGCGTGTGTCCAGTCGAATTTGTCGGCATGTGACTGCAAGCAAATTGCACATATTTCATGCAAGTCAAGGGATTAAAACAACAACAACAACAACGACGACATGATAATGATGAGGAGGAAAAATGGAAAAGGCTACGGGTTACGGTGGCATGTAAAAAGCAAACATGAAAAGCAGCTTACGCTATGTTGATAAAAAAAACACACACACACAAAAAACACACACACACACACACACACATTTTACAGCAGAGGTGTATTCAGGTGTGGAATGTGGCCAGTCAACCGGGTCTACTTACCCATGTCTAATGTTGTCACACACTCGGCTCTTACGTGTAAATATTTTATCAAGATCATTTACAATCCATTTAGGCACATTTTACACGAGCGACGGATGGGGTGACAGCCTCCCGGGGAGCTGTCAAACGGTGCCAGGATAGTATATAGATTTTTTTGACAGAAAACCCCGAGGAAAATGGCGTCAACGGTGCTTTGGAAAGAGACGAGAGAACGGGGGAAAAAACGAAAATAGGATTTGCAGCCGATCTGATGACAGAAGCAAGGTAGCCGCACAGGGGGGTGCGTGGGGGTGGGGAGGGGGGAGAAATCCAATCGGAAACTTGGCGGTTGTGTCCAGTTCCTATCAGAAATAAGATCTTTTCGAGGCTCTTGCGGGATCGACTCGTGTCGCGGCGCAGAGTGCGTCTCCGATGCCTTGCGCGGCGATCGCCGGTCGGTCGGGGAGCTGCAGAGCGCGGAGTGTCCCTCGCAGATCCGTTACTCGGTCGGTAGTGGAGAAGGGAGAAGGAGGGGGTGGGCGGTGGGGGGGCGAGCAGCACTATTACTGCAGTCAAAACAAGCCCGCATCCGACTGCAAGCCCAAATCCAGCAAGGAGGGGGGGGGGGATGTCAGCGACGAGACCGCGCTATCAGCCGTCAGTGCGGGCGACGGAGGGGCCGAGGCGGGAGACGGTGCTTCAGGTCGCCGTTGGTCGCCGGTCGCATCGGATCAGGGTTTTCTCGCTCTCCGTTCCTCTCTCCCTCTCTCTGCTTTTCCGATCGGTGAATGTCAGGTCCCGGAGCCTGGTGTCTGGTAATGATCTCACCCAGCAGACTGAGCGCTCTGGCCGAGCAGAGCACAGCAGAGCACAGAGGAGAGAGGAGGAGCGAGATCGCCTCCACCTGGCAGCAAACATGCTCGGCGCGTCTCCGTCTCTGCAACCTCCCCGCTAATTCCCAGGGCCCTCTCCTGTTCATACAGACGTGCTGTTATTTTAATGTAATGCAAAAAAAAGGGGAGGGGGTCATGTGGCAAAGAGGCTTGTTGTTTTGACCGAGTCTGTTCTGGAAGGAGAAAGGTGTTTTGCACTTTTTTTCAACAGGTTCAGATACGTTCCAACATACGCTTAAACTTTTTTTTTTACATGTAGAAATAATGAATCAGGTCAAATGACAAAAAAATCACTTAACAAAGATGTTATTGGAGTTTTACAGGAGCCGTTCAACAGGATGTTTACTAACTCAGAGGCTCTTGGACATAGAGTCGTTTGGTAAGTCTCTAACCCACTGCCAGATTAATCACATAATAGTTCAACGCTGGGCTACCAGATCCCTATTGGCTATCCGTCATCCTTCTTGGTAACCCCCCCCCCAGAAAAAGAGAGAGAGACAGAGGAGAAAAAAGGCATAACTAGGAAATAGCCTCCCTTAACTTCAGATTGTGTTACAGCAGTGTCTGGGCAAAGATAGCGTCACCATGAAGCACAGAGCTTACAAAACATATAACACAGACTCACAACTCATTAGATAAAACAATTGTCATGGTTTACAAGAGATATCAGGTCAAATGGAGTGGGTAATATTGCGAAGATAACAATACTGATATAACCTAACGAGTGATATAAAAACATAAACAGAGTAGATATGAATTCTTAATAAATACATCAAATGGACAAATGAAATCATAGCAGTGATGAAACTGTAATCCCTTCCAAAATACTTCTAAGACTTGATTTTATGAACATGATCGGTCGTTCCACTTGCCTCATCTACAACAGACAGCCATGTAAACTTCTGCTGAGTCATAACTAAAAACACAGATCTTGTCAGATGTTGCAGCTTGTGTAACACAGCAAGAAACCTTATAGACAAAGTTTGTCACCTTTGCCTTAATAAGAAACAGGATTGCCCATTAACCGCAACTACTGGAATGACTTCTCATGATGTGATATGAGTACAATTAAGTCAAAAGTTTCCATAACACACTCCGCTGACACATTTGCTTCTGAGGAAGTCGAGATAGATGTGTGTAAGTGGAGGTGAGTGGGTGAATTAAGGCAGATTAAGGTGTGTGGCCTGTCTGCTGGTGTTTTCCCCTTAATATGTCAAACAGCAGCATGGAAAACCTGTGTCAGCCAGCCAAGAGTAAGCCACAGTTGTTCCATTAATTCATCATTGTCAGAACTCTCGTTTATATCGTGTCTCCATGCAAAACTTGACCTTCCTTGTATGGAAAGCATCCTTTAACATTAGCAAGTAATGCAAATGATGTCAGATGACCTTTCTCTCTGTGGTGGCCCACCGTTACTCGCTGTTACTCATCCCTGGCGTATGTGTGTGTGTGTGTGTGTGTGTGTGTGTACATGCCCATGTGTAGGGCACCCACTGGGAGATATTTCATTAGCTGAGGTGGTATCACTGATTGTGAGCTCAGTAGCATGGTAAAACCCAGCAAAGTTTCAAAATTGAAGTTTAAAATCTGCAACACCATCAGCGGTTTGGGTGTTGTTGTGTTTCACTTCCCCTACTGGAGCACACCGACAAGATGCACAAACATGTTATGTGTGTGCGTTTGTGCATGTGGGCATTAGTGTTGATTCTCTATTTCATTGTCGGTGTTTTGACAACAATGCCACAGCAAATATTTGTTGGCCATTTGCTCATTTCCCCACTTACGGGCATAAGGCCAGTATTGTCTTACTGCATGTCTGTGTTTGTGAGCATTTTACTTATATCTTTAAGAGGGCAAAATGATTTGACAATGATAGTAAATTGAAAAAGAAAACACCTTCAAGATGACATCGTCATTATTGTGACTCAGTTTGATTTTAAGCCTGTGTTATTTCAGGGTATGAGGGTCAGTTCATTGCTACAGTTACAAATGGTTGTTCTGCTGCATCCTAGTATAGGCATTAAAATCAGGCTTTTTAATCATGGCTTAATTTTAAATTTGAATTAGCTGATGACTTTGGAGAAACCCTGACCCTAAATCTGGCTCAAAAATAAATTTCAAGACCCCGCAAAAATAAAATAACAAACGTGTGTCCGTCTGTTTGCGTGTGTTGACATTCATGTGTGTCTATTGATTTGGGATGTGTGCAAGAATACAAAGAGACCCCTGAGAGCGAGGGGTCAACAGCTGCTCCCCAACAACCAATCAATTGCAGTGTATCAGTAAACATTACACACACACACACACACACACACACGGACACATACAGAAGGCACTCTGTTCTTGAATCTGTTGCCATGGATACCAGATACAGGCAGCCAAGAGGGAGCAGTTTTCCAGCTTAAACTGTAAATATTGAATTATGATGGGGAGGAAAGAGACAGCAGTGCAGGGCAACATTCTTGCCTGAATGATCTAAATATCTAGATAATCCTTTCATCTATTCACCGCAACAGTAAATCTGGGGCATCATTCGCATTCATCTAGTTCAACATTAAAAGATCAATCTGCCTTCCCCATCCAGCCATTTCTACTCTATCGAACTCACTGTTACAGACTGAGAGGCACCCCATTCCTTCATCTCTCTCTCTTCCTGCCTTTTTGTCTGGAAGATCTTCATTCCCTCAAGTGGAACGCAGAGTAAATGCTTCCCCGTGACTGATTTGCAATACATAAAAGTGAATCTCATTCAAACCACTTTACCAAATGTTAAAGCTTTTATGTGGCAACAGTGCCTCTGTGGTTTCAACGCTGGGGAGCAAGGAGATTGAGATGAAGAGGCAAAGAAGGAGAGCAAAAATTAGTTAACAATTAATAAATGCTTTGGCAAATGTTTTCAAGTGGGCCACTGGAGAGAAAGACTGAGTGAAGAAGCAAAGGGAGGCACTGAAGGCGAATGTCAATAATGTCAGTGGTTCTTTATGAATAATATAAGCAGTGGAGTCAGCAGACCTAAAATAACAGCAACACCCTGATAGTCATAACAGAGCTACGGCACTTGACTGAGCTGGGAAAGAGAGTCAGTGTGCTAACCTTGAGCTGACATTGAGAGCAGGAGAGACTCACGTTCAATCAATGAAGGGCTTTTCTCAGGGAGTCCACTAATCTCACAGGGCAGAGGAGGGTTCATCAGAGCTGAGAGACCCCTGGGACTGACAGAGGTAATGGGGTTAGCTGAGGGAGAGGGAGTCTGTGTGTGTGTGTGTGTGTGTGTGTGTGTGTGTGTGTGTGCGTGTGCGTGTGTGTGTTTGAAGGAAAAAAAAGGAGTTCTCCTGTGAAGGCAGACAGTAAAAGCCATATGAGGAACATGCAGTTGTTAACGTGCACTTGTGTGCTGCAGACACAGATGTGCGTGACAAAAATGCATTGGTGTGTGCGTGTGTGTCAGAAGGAGCGAAAGAGTGAGAAGTTAATGGGGTGTGTGACAAGGTTGATTACTGAGGCCTCAGTGATCTGGCTGGTTAATGAAGTAAATGCCTTCTTGGAAAACACAACACTGGGGGTTATCTTCATCTCCTGAAAGAGACAAACCTGAAAGGGCTGCTCTTCTCCCTCATTTACCTTCCAAAGATGACCAGTAGTTGCATAAGAGCTATTTAGCGTAGTCATCGCAAGATGGGCTTGAATCCATCCTGCTTCACTTTTTACAGATCCTCTACTTGTAATTGGTTGTATTAACCTACTCTGCCAAATGAAACAAAATGCTGAACATATAGGCTACATACAGCAATTCATTAAAACAGAGCTGCTAAGCACACAGTGTGCAGTCCCTGCTTGGGACTTTGGTGTCCACCTGCAGTTTGCACGCACTAGACATGCACACAAACAAAAAAAAGAGAAAGAGTTATTATAAGACTTTGTTCTCCATTTGGGGCTGAGACAGAGACTCTTCTAATGAGAGCGATAATGATGTCTGAGAGGAAATGCGGACCGGAACAAAACATCAACGCAGATGGGATCTTAAAACAACAACAAAGACTATCCTAAATGCAGTTCACTGCGGACTCCCTGCTGGCTCTGTCTATGCGAAGAGATGACACTGTGCCCATCCCCCTGCTACTTATAGGGACATTATCATAATGTTGTCTCTGTATGAGCCGAGCTATCAAGTGGGCTCATCTTGAAGTCGTCCACGAGGCCCTGTGTGTGCTGATGCTTCAGAAGCTGGAGGAAGACTGTGCTGAACAAAAAGAAGAGGAAAAATCTGCCCTAATATTTATTCAAACTGACAGTTCTGTCATCTAACAATGCAGCCCAGGACTGACAGCACCAATTTGAAGAAGCTCTGCAATAGTTGTAAACAAACGGCAGCAAGGAAAATAATGATAGTCCTTATGGTTGTCCTTCTGCTTTCTTATTGTCTTGTCACTACAGACGTCTGCAAAGAATAAACGTGAAATGTGCAAAATGAATCATGCTGTTGACTGTGTGTGGTTAAAGTCTTGCAATAAGCCAGCAGTTTGATAAAGCTGGGTGCAAATCCTGGCTTCTATGCTATACTAAGGAAGGACACAAAAACAAGCACAACAGATTAAGAGTGGCCGTGTCTATAAAACCAATAGTTCTCAGAAAGGCTTACTGTTTGTCACGGCTTGTGTGAACCTTCACACCTCAAACATCAACCCTATACATCCTGTTGTGCTATAATGTGGTCAGATACAGCTGCATTTCTGAGTGTGTGTGTGTGTGTGTGTGTGCCTATATGACAGTATCAGAAAGAGAAACAAAGAGGAAAACTCCCTAGATGACAGAATGTAGCCACTTCCCCTGAGACTCTGCTGTGAGTAGAATTAACACAATGGTGCACAGCAGGTGTATGATACAGCACTGACTGTGATAGCGCTGTATCATTCCTCACAGTCACATTCAGTGAATAAAAAGTCTAATAAAACAGAAAAGGTTCAATGGACAATGAGCAACACTCACCTCTTCAAAGTGCTCTGAAGCATTTTGATTTGACATGCGTTGGTAGCTGGTAGCTAAAAAAAAAAATCTGATTGTCAGTTGTGAGCTTGTGTAACAGAATGTGCGTGACACGTGCAAAGAGAAAATTAAAAAGAAAACATCTTGGTGGTCACCCTAATGCCCTCCCATGTCTATTATCCTCTTTTAAACTGGCCTGAATATTATAGCTGTGCAGTGTCCCGGGGGAAGAATAGAGTGGCCACATACCAGGCGCACACGTACACACAAAAAAAGACACCTGGTCTGCATTTGTTGTTTACTGTACATCGTGTGAACACTGTCCCGTCTGAAGCGGCTTCCCAGCAGCAGGATGTGGTGGTGCGACACGTCCTCGCTCAACAACACCCACTTCCTATGAGTTTGATAAACAGCCTTGCGGTTTCACTCTCCTCCTGCCCGTCATGCAGAGATGCACACGCACACACCAGCTCAACAGTATCACCATCTGCTATTGTGTCATATAACCAAAGTGAGTTACTGTGTATAATGTGACCCATGCTATCATGAGATTTACTAGAATCACTTAAAGCTCAGCTACAGCTCTCCTTCTCCTCTGCAGCCTCACAGAGAGACTGAGGGGAATGAGCACAAGAATGCCCTCAAACCATATCAGAATTAGAGGAGGACATCAATATGTCACATTTGTTTTAGAGCAAGTGAGGTAAGTGAGTCTGAGTTATGTCCACCACTGGACAGTTATGTACCACATTAAAGCCTGCCTCTGTACCCCTAAAGGTGGATGATATTAGACCAGTAAAGATATGGACAAGAGTTCTCTCCTCTCCTCTTCTTTTATCTCCTCTTCTCTCCTCTTCTCTTCTCTTCTCTCCTCTCTCTCCTCTTCTCTTCTCTTCTCTCCTCTCCTCTCCTCTCCTCTTCTCTGCATCATTGCATGGGCACATACGGTCCTGTCAGTCACATCTGTGAGCTGTCAGGATATGAATGTGCATGCATCTGAGGGGAGAATGGGGGTGTGTTAGGCCTGCTGATCCCTCACAATCCTCTTGTCAAACTTAACATGAAAATGAAACTCGGTGTCTGCGTGTATGTGTGTGCGTGCATGTGTGCACACGTGTGTGTGTGTGTGTGTGTGTTTGTGTGAGGCAGGAGACAGGGAGGGTCAAAGGAGAGGAGCCATGCCTAATCCTGTGGGATGTGAGGGTTTCTGTGTATGGAGATGGGCTGTAGAGATGTGTTCAGTGGTGCATAGATCACAAAACCTTCCTAACTGACAGAAGAGACTCTCCTGAGACCAATGTCAAACTGCTAAATGCTAAATGCTTAAAAAAAAAAAAGACAGAAAAGAAAATGAATGACTATAACATTATTGTGTATGAAGTAAGTGTGAAAAATTGGTAGGATTTATTTGCTTTCATTAATTAAGAAATCATATGAAGTGAAATATTACAAAAATCTGTATTTATATTATATTATATTATATTGAGCATAAAATTCCTATGAACCTAAAATTAGAATTAAAGAAACACCATACATTGTGTTTTTATTACTGATAAGAGTTGTGCTGAGACTTTTGTTTAAGAAATGGTTCTATGTTGTATATCAGATGCTTAGGTTATTAAGATTAGTGTTATCACAGCAGTTGTACAATGTTTTTAAAGTACTTTATAAGAGGAAAAATACATACTTTTATACATTTATAAATAATATACAAATATAATAAGTCAATGATAAAATCCCAAAATATTGTGTCAATGAAATAAAATAAAATAAATAAATTTAAAATTTATCTGAGCTATACCCTTGGATGCAAGGCTAAACCTCCTTTACAGGCTGAGTTCTTCGTTAAACCGGAAGGTGGCGGTGTTGTTTAATTTAAAACCTCCTTTAACCCGGAAACAGTCCTTGCGGACCTTTAACAAGGCAGGAAGTGTCTCCTAATGAAGTGACAGTTAGCTGCCATGGCGCTTGATGTAAAGTCCAGAGCCAAACGATACGAGAAACTGGATTTCCTCGGAGAGGGTCAGGTAGGCACAAGGACCGATTCCGCGCTGTGCTTCTTTACTTCCGCCCTCGTCCCGCGCTCGTGCGCCGCGGCTCGTTGCATAGAAACCGGCTAACACAAGCTAACAAGCGTTAGCTTGCTGTCGTTGTCAACAAAGCCCAGCTGCTGCATGCCGTTCCACAGCAGTGATGGAGAAAACAGATTTCCGCGTCTCTGGATTCTGTGTTTCTGTACTCATTGCTCTCGGTGTCTCCTCCTCAGTTTGCCACGGTGTACAAAGCCAGGGACAAAACGACGGACACCATAGTTGCCATTAAAAAGGTACAAAATTCACCTTAAGCTTGGACTCCTGTTAGCTTCTGTGCTGTGCTGCTGGTCTAATGACCGCGTTTCTCTTGTTTTCTGGCAGATTAAGGTTGGCCACAGAACCGAGGCTAAAGATGGTGAGAGCTGACGGCCTGATAGCGCTCATTTAAAGTTTCTTTTACTGCCTAGAGTAACTCGTGCTGTTAACTCTCATTTATTATTGTGTAAACAGGTATAAATAGGACTGCTCTGCGAGAGATCAAACTGCTGCAGGAGCTGCATCATCCAAATATCATTGGGGTGGGTGAGCGTGCTGGACGTCAGCATGTTTTTATCCTCGTGTTCATTATTATGATGTGTGTGTGTGTGTGTGTGTGTGTGTGTTTGTGTGTGTGTGTGTGGGGTGGTGATGAGCTTACAAACAGAGCATTAACATGTGATGTGTTGCAGCTGCTGGATGCCTTTGGGCACAAATCGAACATCAGTCTGGTGTTTGACTTCATGGAAACAGATCTAGAGGTAAGCCAGCTCCCACTCTGTCTGTCTTTGTTGATATTAAGATTACATTACATATAACGTAACAACACTGGACACCCACCTAATAATATGCAGTCTTGTGCGTTCTTCTGCATTTCTTCATTAAGTTCAAATATCATATCCTGGATATGTTTCCTAAAAACAAAACACTTCATTTTCCAGAAAATATCAGCAAATTGGAAAATAATTGTCTTCTTGTCTTCCTTTAATTGTATTATTCACCTCTTGAATTGGATAACATCATATTGCACAGTGTCATTACCCTTATGTGTGTATTGCTGTCTCTGTCTGGAGATTTACTCATTCATTGGTTGAAATCACAGGCATTGTAGAAGAAGTTGCATTTCACCACTGGGCCACCAGATGGAAATTTCAGCCTTTTATTGCTTTGCCATTAACAGAGATCATGGAGAGAGCATTAGTGTGTGTTTTTTTTTTTTTTTTTACACATATCTATTTTAGATGTGTGTGTGCACTGTAATATTGATTTATTTCCCTGTTCTGTTAAGCCTCCAATGCTATAAATGGCACCCCAGGTCAAAGGATGTGTGGAAGATGACAAGATCGTGATTGTCAGATGAGAACACAATCGGCAAGGAATATATGAGCAGGACTACGTAGACAGCAGTGTGAGCGCTCTCAACGGACCATTAAGTGATTCTCCAAGGTCACTAAGGCTTTTCCTGTTTTAGCATACAAGGCTCCAGATGGGCGCCCACCACCAATGCATCAGGCTCAAATAGAATGATGCACAACAAGATGACTGCGCTTTAAGGAGAATCAATATCGCTCTGCTCTCCCAGTGAATTGATGCCATTAGCCGCTCACAGGCAGCAGACGGACACGAGTATGAAATATGATGCACGACTTAGCACCGGCGCTGGGGGCCTATTTTTAGGCCACGTGTTTAGATTTGGTTTTGCTTATCAGCTACAGATGTTGGATGCTTTCATTGGCAGTAATGTTGTGCAGAAGAATAGCGGGGCCAGTGTTTTTAGAGGTAGTGGAACAACTGAGGATCTGGGTGAGAGGTTCGGTCTGAACCGTGGCTCTGGCCGTGTCCACTTCTTCACAGACATGTAGCCCCGGTTTGCCTCCAATTCTCTTATCAGCTCCGATAAGTGTAATTTCATTTTGTGACTGGGGCCCGCAGCTGCACAGAAACACAAAGTAATGGACGGAGATTATCAGTTATCAGACACGCGGCTTTACTTAAGCCTCTTTATCTCGGTTTTGTTTTCTCAGGTGATCATCAAAGACACCAGTCTGGTCCTGACTCCAGCCAACATCAAGGCCTACATCCTCATGACTCTGCAGGGATTAGAATACATGCACCAACACTGGGTCCTGCACAGGGTAAGAGCACTCATGCTCTTATACATACACACACACACGCACACGCACACGCACAGTGTATTCAGTGTGTTATGCAACTTTGCATGTCCAGGATCTGAAGCCCAACAATCTGCTGCTGGATGGCAACGGAGTGTTGAAGTTGGCTGATTTTGGTCTAGCCAAATCATTCGGCAGCCCCAACCGAGTCTACACACATCAAGTTGTGACCAGGTCTGTGCCGTTTCTCCACCGCACGGCATGAAATGGTGGAAGTTGTCCTCTTCTTCTGTTCTCTCTCCCGTGTTCTCACGACTTTGGAAATCTCAGCTCAGCGAGCAGCTTGGCCGAGTTCGTTGAGATAAAAAAAATCATGTGCTCGGGTTTTATTAAGTTACGTTTATCTTGTGCGGTGATCGCATTCTTGTTCTGGTCAGCACATGTGACTCCATGCGTTTTGTAAAACGAATGATTAGACTACCGGGTGGCAGCAAATCGGCAATGTGTGGGAGACTCCTCTCTCTCCTCTGTCTTCCTCTTCCTCCTCTCTTCTCTACCCCCCCACCTTACCCTCTCACCCCCATCTCTCTTTAACTCCAACCAGTGGAGTTTGGTTCTGCTATTAAATTCGGTTTCTGTCCATTAAAAGGAAGTTTTTCCTGCTCACTGAAGGGACTCTTATTTCTCTTTGTAAGACACATGGTTTGGATTCAGTGTCAGTGTTCAGTGTAACTCTCTGTCTCCGTTCATAGGTGGTACCGCTCCCCTGAGCTCCTGTTTGGTGCCAGGATGTACGGTGTGGGCGTTGACATGTGGGCCGTGGGATGCATCCTGGCAGAGTTGCTCCTCCGGGTAAACAAACGTCGCTTCAAAGAGATGTTCGTATGCGGTGACATGGGACACTGATATTTCTATGTCCGTGCTAATATCTCCATACGCCTCCATTCGCTGTAGATACCGTTCCTTGCTGGAGACTCGGATCTGGACCAGCTGACTAAGATATTTGAGGCTCTTGGGACACCCACAGAAGAGACATGGCCCGTTAGTATCTGTTGGGGTGGGGGGTTTCCCCCCAGTTATGTCCGTGGCTGTATTTGCTTTGGCCAGATGCTGATGATCCTTGTCTACATTTGTTTGTCAAATGTCTCTGCAGGGAGTCAGTAGTCTACCAGACTACGTGTCCTTCAAAATCTTTCCCGGCACCCCTCTAGAACATATATTTAGTGCAGCTGGAGACGACTTACTAGAGCTTCTACAGGGCCTGTTCACCTTTAACCCCTCAACAAGGACCACAGCCACACAGGTAATGAGCACGATAAAGCACAGTAGTTGATTTTTTTTTTTTAATCATTTGCTGGCGACTACATTGGGATGATTTCATTATCTAAATAGTTGTTTTCCTCCTTTTTTTGCCGTGTTGAAAACAATGGACTTGCATGTAGATTTTCTCTCCATATGTTGGTAGAATATCTATATTCTATCTATGTGCAAGATGACCCTCGTGGCTGAGCAAGGCATGATTGCTCACTTTTGTCTGTTCTTGTCCAGGCTCTGAAGACGAGGTACTTCAGTAATCGGCCCGGTCCCACCCCTGGCCCTCAGCTCCCCCGACCCAACTGTGCAGCCGAGGCTCTGAGGGAGAAGGAAACCGTCGGGCTCAAGAGGAAAATAGAGGGCCTGGAGACAAGTAAAGCACACAAACATAGGCTCATAGTTACTAAATATGTACGCCCGTACTCCACCTAACTGTATTTGCTATATATACCTGAATCTAAAAAGTGCTTCCCTGACCTTGGTTTGCCCAAAGCCAAATGAAGCTGGTCAGTATTCTTATGATAAAACTGTTTACATTGTGGTTTGAGGAAAAGGAGGAGCATTTGCAACAAATGTCTGAGGGCCAAGAGCCAGAAATTTGAGAACATGCCGGCCAGGTCCAAAGTTGCGAATTTTAGCATTGAGAACTGTTCCTTCGTTTGCACGGTTATCCACACTAAAGCTCGTAAATCCAAAACTGCTGCTCGACTGAACCCACCAATTCAAAGGGTGTTGGCTGCACATTTAACTGCAGTTAAATATTCGGAATATAGTGAAGCAGTACACACACACACACACACAGTTTGGTGGATTGTTGGAGGGTATGTTTTACTGAAGGAGGACCCTGGTGTTACAGGGAGGTTCAAAGCTTTTTCCAGCTCCTCGTGTGGTTTTAAAAATATCAGGGCTGACTGTACGCTATACACCACGTTTCAGTATATTACAGGGAGAAGTTTCGAGCACTTACAGTTGATGGAAACTTCAGTGGTTGGCAGATTGCTCGTTATAAGCTTGCACATGCAGCGTATGTACGGTATCTGGCTCTATTGTTCTGAATATAGGCTTATGTGTATACTGAATATAATCTTTTTTACGTGCTGCTTCTTTTTATAAAGTTCGTAACAACAGTCTTCGTATTATTTTCAGCCGTGATGAAGAAGAAGCTCATTTTCTAAACCAGCTGGGGGCCTGGCAGATCAAAGATGGTCATCGTCTTCACACCACTGCGTGGCACAGCTTCCCACATTGCTCAGGATCATCTGCCGGAAGGAGGAAAAAAAAAGTCCAACTGCGGCACAAGGAGGGGAAAATAAGGCTCAGATGTTGTTGACTTTAGGCGCTATAGAGGTTAAGGCTGTAGTATGAGTCGGGCATTTGGCCTAAGGTTAGCTCTAAATATCCAAGATGCTGCTGTGTCCAGCAGTACAGCGCTTGACGTACAACAGAGACTGTCCGTGGTCAGTCATGTTGGCTCTGGTCATTCTTCACTAATCCCTATACTCTGGGAGCCTGCTGGAACATGTTTATTTATGTGACTGAAAAAGAGAACAACCAAACGAGCTGGTCTGATTTATTTCCTGTAGATGTATTTTTTTTTTTATTTTTTGTATGTAAGACCAATAAATGGCACATATGCATATACGGGATTTTCCTGGTGTGACTGTGTCTGAGACAAGATGTGAGGCTTCAAGGAGAACCACTTCAATACGTTGCCGAGCTATGCTGTACTTATTACAGTATTTGTCCTCGGTGGGTAGGAAGACGTGAATGAGGGGACTGCAGGTTCATACAGTAACACCCATGCAGTTCACACAATGCTGACTGATTTCATGCTGGAAATATCCACAGGGTCTACTTTTTTCATCTGTTCAATGTGTGTGGACAGAAATATGTGAGAGTCAGGTGGGGGAGGGGTCTGTCTGTCTGGACATCAACCTTCTCTCTTCAGGCTAGCTCCAGGCTTGACAGTGTCATGCAACAGTGTGCATGACACACTCCCTGTCCTTCCTCTTCAGCATCACTGTGATCCCACACAGTCTGACAAGTCAGAGACCCGATGATCCGGCAGGCGTTCTGCTGCCCTTTTTTGTTTTTCCTGTCACACTGGATCAGATCAGAGAACGTCACAGTTGGGAAAAGTCCGTCTTCCTATGTAATGAAATCTAAAGTTAAATGCTGTCTCGCAAACAAAAGCATACAGTTCTATTCAAAATAATAGCAGTCCAACATGACTAACCAGATCAATCACTGTTTTTGGTATAAATCATATTATTACATGGCAAATATGTTTTAAAAATCACTGCTATTATTTTGAACAAAACTGTACATTTGGCGGACTCATTAGGTGTGATGACTTTTTGACTCAGACAGGGTCATGGATTTGAGGTCACGTCCCCTAAGTTCAGAAAACAGCCACTCTGCGTGACTCCAGCCTATTTATACATGTCCACAATACAGCACTGAGAGGGGGCACAATGACTTTGTGTGGCGGCGGTGGATGACTGGGTCAGATGACAGGTTTGGCAAATAGTGGCGCACTCATGGAGTCATAGAGAGCTACAGCGGCAGCGTTATCAGCTCAAGCTCGTACAAAGGCCGCTTGACTGGCCAGGGAAAGCCACTGTCGCCCACACGCTGTTGCGCAAAAATGAGCGCAGGGCTTTTGGGAGAAAGTGATATTTACTCATCTGTCTGAACTGGGGAAGATGGACCTGTGTGGGGAAGTGCAGTGGGATGATTACAACCGTACTGTGGCATGAACAGCACAGGGAAAAGCCTCACGTGAGGCGCAACGTGACCGAAAAGACAAAGATCTACGTGTGCACAGAAATGTGGAGATACACTAACATAACAGATGGAAACCGTTAGGAATGTTCCAGATCTATGATGATTTATAGGCTCCTTTTTTAAAGCACTTTTTTGCCCCTATTGATGAGTTCATCTGTACCAACGTTTATTTAAAAAAAAAAAAAAAAAAAAAACTAAGTAGGTGGTGTTTCATGAGGGGGAACTTGTTTTGAGACAGGATATCATTTGTAGAGTCATGACAGACAATGTTTTTGCTTGCAGTGAAGCGGGAGATTTATGTTCATGGTCTGATGAGAAATCTTTCTCTGTTGCAACTGTATGTTTTGGTGTGTCTTGTGGGCTTGGCGCCAACAGACCAGAACAGAACACTGTAACTGTTAGGTAAAAGTGACTGTGTGTCATTTAGTCTCACCTTTCTGTTACTGGCTCAACTTTTAAGCCTTTTCTTTCTTTCAACGCAGGATCATAGTTATATATGTGTCGAGCTGATGCTTACTTTTCTTTCTCCACTGGGTCACACTGTAAATGGAAAATGGAAATCTAGCTGGCTTGATATTAGTGTACAGTAACTCACAAAATTGCATTATCTTCATTTTCCCTTTTAATTTATTGCATCCCAGTAGAACAGACAATATGAATGGGGTGACATTTTCAGGCGGCAGTTGCTCTACTTAGACCATGTAATGGACTTGATTTGTGTGACCTCTGTAATCACAGATTTTCCTCTCTGCGGTCCGTTTAGTCATTCGGTGCCGGCTACTTTTTCTGAGGCAGACGCAACTCGGCTTTCGTTTCGTCTTTTTTTTTTGTCGGTGATGTGCAGTGGGAGGAGAGACAGGGAGGAAGAAAGGAGGGGGGAGGAGGAGAGACGGCAGCGGCCGGGAAGGCGGGCAGGGAGGGAGGGAGGACGGAGCAGTGACACACGCGTCGTTCCCCGGTCGGTGTTGATTTCAAGTGGAGGTGGAGGAAAGCGACCGAGAAAAGCGCCGAGCTCCTGCGACAACGGATTGTAGTTCACCGTGTCCCCCGCAGGAACAATGTGCACCCCGTGTTGTGTCTCGCAGGTGAGGAACAATTATCCGACTTATTGCTGTGCTGCTGTTGTTGTTATTGTTATTGCTGAGCGGTTGTTAACGTTTGGTCGACGGATGAGTCGTGTTTAACGTTGCTGTCTGTGGCTTCTCATCGCCAGCTAATACGACTCGGCGTTTTTTAGTGTGTGTGTGTGTGTGTGTGTGTGTGTGTGTGTGTGTGTGTGTGTGTGTGTGTGTGTGCGCGCGCGCTCGGTGGTTTCCGACCCCATTGTCAACTACCGTAATCCGTACGAAACAAAGAAACACAATCGGGGAGGACGACGGAGAGACGCGGCGCAGCCGATGAGAAGAGCCGCCGTCCCTTTGCGCCCGTCTCGTCCGCGTAAACACGGCGTCAGAAACGCGTCCTCGCTGTGGGTTTTCTCGGTTTTCTTTGCAGTCGTGCACAGCTGTCCACCCGGCCACCTCAAACGTCACCTCCGAACCACTTCTTCTGCGTGCCCCTATAGAAGCGGTGTGGTTTCATCTGTGTGTGAGGGGTTATCGTCTGGTAGTTTGGTTCTAAAGTTGCAGAATTACCCGTGCCTCACTTAGATTATGTTACATACTGTATACCCTCCATAAAAAAAAAAATCTTTGTTTGCTTTTTTTATATGTTTTCGAGAAGCGTTTGCGTGTATGGGGTGCAAATCAAACAACAAAGGGCGTCTGTATTTTCAGGATTTTTTGCTGTTTTGTTTGTTTGTGTCGTGATTTTCTTGGGGGGGGCTTTGGAGATTTGGTTCAAAAAAAGCAAGAGGGTTGGACATAGTCTGGGCTCTACCATTTGTTACTAATAATATACTAATAATTACTAATAATAATATTTGTTAACAATCAGTAAATGAATCCGTAATTAAAATGATTGTTTCTTGAATTGTTTCTAGATTATTTAAAGTAATTTAAGGTATTACTTTGAAAAGTCAGTGTTAGTTGTGAATTTAGAGAGGGATTTCTTCTTCTTCTTCTCTCTCTTTTTTAAATTTACACATCGTTTTTGACCACAGGGTCACCGCTGCTGAGCTGCTCTGGTCAGGAATTTAATTACTGAGGAACATCCCTCGTGTTTGGAGAGCTCACTTCTGTTTCCTGTTCTTCTCAAAGTCAGGGAATGAGCTTCCACTTAGTTCTGTTGCCGTCTGTTTCTGTGGAGGTTGCTTTTCTTCTCTCTGCATGTGTATATGTGTCTGTATATATGTGCCCCACTTGAGGTTTTGTCGGGGCTCAAAGTGATGTGTGGTCTGTTAATTTCCTCCTTGGCGTGGAGGCGGAACCCTGGGGAGGGTGGGCGTTGTTTGGGTTAGAAGTCTGTGAGAGGACCAGGCACGGCGTGGGAGCAGCTCGCTTGTAATTTCTCAGCGGGACCGGGCATGTGTGCCATGCTGCGATGGGACGGGGGGTAGACTTTAGCCCACCGTTGTCCAAAGCGACGCGAGTGTGGGACGGGGCTGAAACCACATGGCAGCAGTGGCGGGGTTCGTGAGTCAGGACAACCCAGATGATAAGAGGCTGCTAATCAGCAAGCCTACTTACTCATGAAGTATCTTTTGAAGAAGACATCAAGCACTGACCCTACGCCCTGGCATCTGTGGGTGCGCAAGGCCAAAGAGTATTTCAGCGTTGCACAACTTGTATCGTTATTCACCAAACATTCCCCTTATCAGGGTGGTGCAAGGGAACCGCAGGAGTTTACTGAGAACTCGGGATGGGTGGGCAGTTTATTGTTATTTGTATATTTCCATCATAAATATTGTGAAATCCTGAACCAATCGCAAAATGTTCATCCCAGCCCCGCAACACTCGCACAAACACAGCTGGCCACGTCAGATGGCGGCTCGACTGCATGTCGCTGAGGTCACGGCACAGTGGTTGAAATTGCGCAGTGGGGCAAGTGGTCTTCGAAACGGGTGCTGGCGAGCTGAAAAGCTGCACTTGACTTGGGAGTACGCGCGCACCAGACATCTGTAGCAGTCCGCTGGAGCAGTCGCACGATTGGAATCACCGGCCAACTGTGTCCATGTGAGACACGCCTGCTATTTTCAGCTCCCTCTCAGGAATTTTGCTGTGGTAAGCAGCAGCGGCGGGAGTTTGTTTTCCCAACGGGGCATCGCTGGCGGTCTTCCATGCCTTTTGTCATAGAGCGGTAACGTCTTCCTAAGCCTCCTTTTCTCCGCATCCCATGTCTTGTCTCTCTCGGATTCATTACTTTTTTGTGCAACGGCTGAGGATGCTGATTGTGAAATACATACGAACTCATGGTGCGTTTAGCATTAGCTGATTCACATTAAAGCTGTGGAAGGGAATGGCGTAATATTGTGTGTAATTCTGTTTAGTAGTAAACTACACACTTTGGGAAGTGAAACAGGCCTCTGGGGACACAGCATGACTTTGGATTAGCCCTGTACCTAGTGATCTTTGACTGCCTGGTATTTTTTGCCTGTCTGTCCGTCCTGGCTTGGTCTGCTGCTGTGTTGACTTTTGTGACACACGCCATTATCCGCATAGGATTGTTTGGTTTCTGCCTTCTCTTTTATTCAGCTCTTCACTGTACCTCAGTTTTGTTTTTGTTTATTTTAACATTTATTGTTTCCATTTGCTCAGTGGACCACAGTTTCTCTCTGTTGGTTGTAGCTAGGGGCTATATTTGCCAAGAGAGAAGCAAAGGCCTCCCTTTGTGGAAACAGAGCAGTGATACATTTTTGCTGTGTGTATACAGCTGCCTAGCTAAACAGTCAATAGTGGAGTTGTCAGTCACAATATACGGAACAAATGGAGTAGGCCTTGGACTGGAGCTTGGGCCAACCTTACTCAAGTGTGAGAAAGGTCTTGCGTGTTCTTGCCTTGACGTCTTTGTTTCGCCCTTTTTTAAATTTTTTCCCTCCAGTTTCTCCTCACCATGCTCAACACAAAGCATTGTTGTAATTTGAGATAAGAGGGCGTGTCAACAGTTTTGTCTGAGCTGTTAGTCTGAAGTGAAAAACTGCGGTCAACGTTATCTGGTGGCTGCTATTGTTTAGCGCTAACAGGGGGTTCCCTCATGTTTTAAAGCAGCCCGGCTACAGCACAGTGTACGAATGAGAGGTGGAACTTACCCAAGTGATGTGAAATAATCGCAAAACTCTTATTCCGAGGGTGAGCCTGAATACATCCCGGAGGCCTTTCTCCTCGTTAGCATCTTTAAAAACGATGTGGTGTTTGATCAAACAGGGGGTCGGGGGTGTTTTAACCAAATTCACTGTATGAGTTGATACTGCGATATCATCTGCCACATTGAACATGTAAACTCAGATGTGCTTCTGAGTGGCTGTCACACCAGGCTCTGAAAGTGATCCCAAGGATGTTGTTTGCTACTGTAGCTGTTTTTTCTTTCGTGCACACACATTTGGACATAAGAACAAACAAGGTAACAAGTGATGACGTCAGCCCTTGAGTGTTGATGACTCGTCTGCTGGGTTTGTTGACTTGGAGAAAACACCCAGCTGGCCTTGTCTCTGTCTACCCACCCTTCCTGGTTTTCCTTTGCTGTGCTTACCATGATACAGTGAGTGACCTCTTTTCTGCGTCTGGTCTGTTGCAAAAAGCAGTCACGTCCGGTCGTGGAAGAATTATCTGCAAAGCAATCTGGACAATATTTGAATGAGCACACAAAAGTCACTGATTGGTTGGAAGGAAGATATATTGCGCAGTATAGGAGACAAACCTTACAGCAAGATGGTTTGCAACGTCTCAAAATCACATACATTGTCACTTGTTTTAGGTTTTAAAGCATTCCTTTCCTGTTTTGCTGACTCTAATACTTTTCCTTATCAGTCTGCGCAGCTACATGCACTACAGTTCACCCTCGTGTGTTTGATTTAGTTTGTTTTCCTGTTTGTCCAAACACTGCAATTGTCCCCATCGCAGCTGCTCGGAGGGTAATTAGGTGGTGGAGAAAAGAGGCGGGAAACGCATGGCAATTATCATCAGTGCTCCCTGTCTGATCACAGATGTGGTCTACGTGAAGGACTGTATCGCATTTGCTGAGTAAGCATCTGGCTGTAGGTCAGAGGCCCCCGCTGGACGAGTCGTACAGGCTAATTCTGTCTCTGCAACACTACTTGCCCTATTGGTGTTTGTGGAATGGTGTTTGCCTTCAATTCCTGGGGGCGTTCTCACGCTGTATGCTGCCCATCGTCTCTGAGCAGAGCAGATCGCTGTGCGCGCACTTTGAAAGAGTGTCGTCTTTCTCCTGTCCCTGAGAACAGCTGGAAGGTAGTGGAGCGCTGGGGTGTGAGTGATTTAGGGGAAAGGGCAGTCGGAGAAAACAAAGAAAGGGTGTAGAGGAGAAAATAAGGGGTGGGGGGGCAAGAGATAATGACAATAAGTCTCCAAGTAACAGGGTGGGGGAGGATGGAGGAAACGAGATGAAGAAAAAGTGAAACGGAGCTTGAGGCCGAGTGAGGAAGAACAGATGAGTCTTTGTTTCCTGAGACCAAAGTGTAGTGTGTGTTGGGTTGTGAGGGTCTTTGCTTCCTTTAACTCGAGGGCAGAGCGTACATCACATTACAAGTAGCTTGTCAATAGTTCCCCGTTTGCTGTGGCATGAGTTGATGATCTTTGGGACAGATGGCTGCAGCGGTATGACCAGCCAGCAAGGGGGTTGGTGTGGATATTGAAGTTGGGGTGTACACTGCCGACACGCCAGCCACCTGCTGGCGTGCTGGTGGGGCAGTGGAGGAGGGGTGGGTGGCCCGTGAAGTGGATAGGGTCAGCGTTGGTTACCATGGATATTCTTTTTGCGTCTGTGTGTGGTGGAATTCCGTGAGACGCGTCCCTCCCACTGGTTTCCCCCTCCCTCCGTCAGCTCGGCAGAGTTTGCTGTCGGGGCCCCTCACTGTGTGCAGCCCGCTGGTGAAACACCCCCTAACTAATGAAATCTAAACACCCTCACAGCTTAAATCGTCCTGTTTTTTCCTGCTTACTTTCAGTCTGCTGTGGTTAATTAATCGCCCATTGAGGAAGACATGTGGGTGCAGCAGAGACATAGGAAACGGCTTATCCTGTTAAGCCGTGTGCAGGGGCCACATGAATAAAACTTGCTTTAGATTCGAGGTTAGATGTCAGTGTGTGCACAAAAGCAGAAATATGCACATGTAGCCTTGGAGGCAGAACGCCAAGCCTCTCATTCTTCCAGGGTATCTCATGCATCTGTAAATTGTGTGCACGTGTATGAGCTTGATCCCTGTACTCCTACATTTATCCATGAATGGATGTTGAAACACCCCCAGTTGGATCCTGATTGGGAACGAGCTGGTCTCATTCTGTTCATTCTACGTTTGATCAGTCATCAAAGCATCAAAGAAGTCTTTGTGTTTGCTGCCTGCAGCTGTTATCCAGATAGCAGGAGGAGGTCAAATTTGTGATTTGACCTATTTTTCTGCTGTTCTTCTTTCTGTATTACAGTGGCGGTAAAGGAATTACATGCAAACCTTGCATGTTGACCTATTTACTCATGCTTGAATAAGCTCACGGAGTGGGAAGGGATTTGCAGTCTGCTGTAGCGAGACAGATGCAATACAGAGACAAGTTCATACCCCTGATTTTCAGTAGGGATTCCTTACTTAGTTTTGCTCGTCACTCTGTCGATTTCTTATTCAAAAGCTGGCATCATGCGTTTTATCACTCATTGCTTAAAGGTTGAAAGCCCATTGATTCATAGGCCGGTCACAAGATGTGGTAAAGTTTATGATGTCAGCCATAATCAGTCCGCCTTCCATGAGATGATGAAGATGTAATCAGAGGAGATGATTGTTGCAGTGCTTGTGCTCTCTCGTTGCTCTTTCGCATCCCACAACTTGCAGTGGTGCTCTCTCAGCTCTGAGAGAGGGCAAGGCAATATTACTTGGGTCAAGTTTCACATCTGAAACATTTTACGGAACTGTCCAAGACCCACGGTGCATGCAACAGAAAGGCTAGGCCATTAGAATCCATTCTGCAGCTCGTGGCAAACAAAAAAGCAATTAAACGGGCCCTCCAGGAAGAGTTTGGCTGGGAACCCTCTGAGCAGAGAGAGCAGGGAGAGAGCGAGGCATGCGGACCGAGGAGACGCCTGAGCCTTGTGACCATGTGCTTGGGCCTGTGTGCATCCAGTTGTCTGCAGCATACCACACATTACTGGCATCTGGAGCGGAACACAACACATCAGACAAAATTGCACACTGGCTTTACTACATCAGTAGACCCTGATCCCGGCTTAGGGCAGACACCCAGACACGGGCTGAGATTACTGTTATGGCTGAAAAGCAAATTGAACTGCTTCTGGTAGGACGCATTACCGGGTTTGGAGAGAAGAAAAAAAGTTTAATCACCAGACAATCTGTGTCACCCAGGCTTTAGATTAGATGATTGATTTGGACTGATCGATTGACAGCAGAAACACTATGACTCATGACAATGTAAATGCAACATCCCTGGTTCAACTATAGATGACTCAACAAAGTGTTGGAAAGATACAAATGAACTAAATATAGCCGCAGAGGAGGAACGATTTTGTTGACATACACTGGGGTGATGCATGTTTTTCTACTCCTTTGAGGTAAGTGTGGATGCACGCCAGACGGTACGCAACTTTTGTGTGCAGGTTCAGTCCATGGCCGTGACTCCCTCTAATTGACGGGTTTTACCTCTCACCTAATGCCTTAATGACGGTACCCAGAAAAGTTTTCCCTGTGGCTCAGAAAGACTGGGCCATGGCTTAGGCCAGCCTTGGCATGTTTAACCCCCAGAGCATATGAACGGTGTGTGTAAGCCCTCCAGCACCAGTGTGGCCCCACATGGTACCACACCTGTTGCCACAGTGGTGTGTGTTCTGCACTCTAGGGAGGTAGGAGGCCTTCACCAGCAGGGTGGGGTGGCTACAGAGAGATGTTCTGCTGTATAATTACAGGGCTTCCTCTTCCCTAAATAAAACACAGGGCCTGTCTTTATGAAACTGTCCTCCTCCTATATGAGGGCCAGTCAGAAGAAACAGAAACAGAGTGTGTGTGTGTGTTTTCAGACAAGAGACTTCACTGTCTGCAATGATCAAGAGTGTCTTCTGTGAAGGAGGGGAATGTTGGGTTGTGTGTGTGTGTGTGTGTGTGTGTGTGTGTGTGTGTGTGTGTTGGGGGGGTTACGCTGTACCAGATCCTGACTCTCCCACACAAAACAGTTTGCCAAAATGGCTCATGTACTCTGCCTAGGGCCTAGAACCTAGGAACACCTCTGCATTCTGCAGTTGTAGTGTTATGGCATTTTGTAACATGAACCTTATCTGTCAGTCTAGCCCCAAGGTTTTTTTTTTCAGCAAGCGGGCTGTTGTGCAGGCTGGACCCATATTTACATGGGCTGATGGAGGAGTAGCATCAAAAAGACCGTCAGAATTCTTAGAGAATGGATTATTAATGTTCGCCTTGTCGTGTGTGCATGAATTTAACCAGAGCTTTTTGACGCTTGAAGAGCTCTGGGGGCTCAGATAGCCGCAGTAATGAATGCAAACGCCTTAACACAGGAAACAATATAGTTGCTACGCTACTTTTATTGAACATCCATTAGTATTTAAACTTAAGTCTTTCAGGGTCATCTGAAAATTCAGATTTGACGAATGAGATCATATTTGTGCTAGCTTCATCTAAGTTTTTCCCTGTGTAAACCAAATGTCTCTTGGTCTTATGATACTTGGGGGAGCTTCTTTTAGCTCTTTTACCTCATTCGCTTCCTTCCAGGAAGGTCAAAGTGCCACTTTTGCAGCTGACAGGCATGGCTGCAAAAAGTGCACTTAAACCCTGGTCCTCTCTTACCCAAGTGCCCCTTAAATACGTTGCGTCCGTATCAGATTACTCATGATGGTGTGGAAAATTGTGAAACTGATATGCTAATGTGCCCCCCCCCCCATATCTCTCCTCTTCTCTCTGTGCAGCTGGCCTGCTGCTGCGGCTCGGCGGCCTGCTCCTGCTGCTGTAACTGCTGCCCCAAGATAAAACAGTCCACAGGGACCCGAATCATGTACGCCCTCTACTTCCTGTTGGTCACCATCATCTGTGTCATCATGATGTCCCCCACTGTGGAGCAGGAATTCAGAGACCATGTGAGTACATAAATCACACACGTGCATAGTCATGCACATTCTCTAAATATAATCAAGTCCATTTAAAAAGAATTTAAAAAAAAATTGAATTTCACTTTTTGTATAGAAACACATGAGAATGTGTGCTTTCTTTGGACACGAGGAGTGTGATTGCCTTGTGACACACAAGGCAACTTGTTAAATTTTCTTGTTGAAAATCTTCCGAGACTTAAAAAGTTATTTCTGTATTGTCTCCTCTTTTTATGTTGTAATGTTTTTTTAGGCCTGTTCCTGAATTCTTAATTCTGTTGTGGTTTTTCAAATGGCCTAGTTTACTGAATAGAAGAGTGGGAGTCTCAGGAGCTCAGGGGCTCTAGTAACCAAGCCAACAGCAATCCTGTGACCTTTTACACTGTTTGGCCCTGCTGCTGCTGCTGCTGCTGCTGCACACTCTCCCCAGGCTTCACTTCACTGAAGTCAACTGCAGTCCATGAAATGAGGCCCGAGTATCATTAGACAGAAGAGTGATGCATCAGAAATGCGTACTGACATGGAGCAGAGGCGAAAGGAACGAGAGAAAACATATTTGTTGGTTGCACACTCTCTGGTCAGCTGAGCCAACTTTTTGTGTCAGCATTTTTCTATAAGAAGAATAAAATGTGCCAGTGTTATGCAAATGGGTCGGATCATAGCAATGCAACATGGGAAGTGCACCTCTGACTATTTCACAGAGCAGTAAGGCCATAGTTGAGGCTGGCAGCCTTTTGTTTCAAACTGCCTACACAGCCTCTGAAGGTATCAGTTTTCTCTCTTTTCATCTTAACATTTTTCATGTAGTTTTTTTTCTTTTCCCTTTTTGGATCATCCCAGTGCAGGCTGGTAATCGGCTTCTCTCTCTGGACATCCAACTAAACTGGAAGCCCTGAGCTGTTATCTGCTCCGATAAACAGTACAGTCGGTCATTTTCGTTCTGCGTGTCACTTTGTGGCAGACGGTGTCACTTCCTGACTCATCGCCTTCTCATTGCTCTGTCTGCGGTTATTTTGATCGCTTGACAAGTGATGTTCCCGTTTGTAGGTTCTTTACAGTATGTGCAGCAATCATCTACTGTGAGTACACTCAAAACGCTGAGTAATCAGAAAATAATGATGTTACTATGGGGAGAACACCTTCAGCTGACTGTTACCATGGCAACGACTGAAGGCTTCCTAAGCTGAAAGCGTATTTGAGGACACTGATATTTTTCCACCAATCTCCTTCTCTCTCCCCCCTCAGTCTCTGCTAGTATCCACGGCGCAGCATTAAAACAACTCCCTGCTGCGTGTCTCCTTGTGAAAGCAGAACCCTGTAAAAGGCCCGTTTAGGCACAAAAAGGCCTCTGATAGCCCCACGCAAAGCCTGCTGAGTTTCGCACACATATACATTGGTACACATAAACGCGTGCGCGCGCACACACACACTGTCAGTCACACACTGAGCACAGTGGGAAGTCCCAGCTAAGAGAGCAGCCATTGTGCATACGAGAGCGCTGGGCTTTTCTCAAGAGATTTACAGCAGCCTGAAGCAGCCAACCCTTTTCCCTCTTAATCTCAACACCATGGACATGCTAATATGGTCCTCAACGTGAGACAAAAGCCCCAAAATGGGCTTTTTCTTTTTACTCTGTGTTGTGATGGCTGTGGACTGTGCTACACACTGACGCGATGACAACTCAATCCGCTGGCGTCCCGCCCTACCAAAACCTAGTAAAGCAATGTCAAACCATGTATTATCTGAAAGTAAAGACCGGTTGGTGTCTCAAAAAAATCCCTTCTGTTTGAATATCTTTTTTTGTGTTTGACATTGACTCATGTCACATCAGTGAAGGGAACAAAAAATTTAGTCTATGGTTATCAAATTCAGAGGCTGTGTCTTCTGTTGGCAATGAGCCACTGGAGCACTCGCAATTTTCTGTTGAAGGCCAGAGCAAAGTCTTTGTGGGCGTCGCTCGCTCCGGGTGTGCTCTCTTTCTTTTTCATGCAGGTCACCGTCATCACTTTTGACTTTTGATGAACTTCATGTGTTCCTGCTTTGCGCTGCTCGCGCTCCCCCTGCTTTCCCCTCGCCCCCAGTTCCTCTGACTCGTGGACAGGAGGCAGTTAATTTATTCATCCGTGTCTTTTGTTTGTGGACACTGACAGTTTGTTGTAAGGCCCCTCTCTAACAGCCTGTAGAGAACGAGGGATGAATGAGGGCCTCATGGAGAGAAAGAGGGGTTGTTGTCGCTGCCTGTTCTCTCTTTCTGCTCCTTTAGAGGCGTGACGCTCAGAATAGACACTATTGGGCCCTTTCTCTGAGGCCGCGCACTAGACAAACATGAGCTGGGAGGGGGTGTGTTCAAACACTATCTAATTTGAGTATTTTCGGTGTGCTATCCCTGTCAATCAGATCCCCTTCTTCCAAGAATTTTGTGAGATGAATTCGGGAGAAAACTGCAAAAGTCTGGCTGGCTACGGCGCCGTCTACAAGGTGTGCTTCGGCATGGCCTGCTTCTTCTTATTCTTCGCTATCTTCACCATACGAGTCAACAACAGCACAGGCTGCAGGGCGGCCATACATAATGGGTAAGAAGGCCTTGTTTTGCCCCGGCTGCCCTTGACCAATTTGTGTGAATCTGTAATGTCTAGCACAAACCCTAAACTCACGCTGCTTGTCTGCGAATACTAAAGCAAAAGCCAAACTACATTCAAACACCTCAGCGGTGGAAGGTGCATTACAAGCAATTTGGTTTTCAAGTAGTCCACTGAACACGAGCGAGACGTAAAAATGAACATCAGCTGTGTAAACCACCAGATCCTATTCTGCCTGAATTTTTGCAGATTTCTGATAGTACTCTGATAGCACCATCTCTGTAAGATGCACCATTTATGTTTCACTTTTTTCATGTACATCCTTTAACATTACCACTGCTTCAAACATCAGGTTCTGGTTGCTGAAGTTTGTTTTGCTGGTGGCATGCTGCGTTGGAGGTTTCTTCCTCCCAGAAGAGGCGACCTTCCTGGAAGGTAAAAAATGGGATGCCTAGCTGTAGCACAGTAAACTTTTTTTTTTTTTTCAAAGCTTGATTTAATAATACAATCTATCATCTAATATATCTTTAGCATCGCTGTGGTTGCAAGTAATAAGCAAAAGTGTGAAAGTAAGAAATTACGCAACTTCCTGCATCGTCTGACCAAAAGAACTGCCTTTATGTGACATGGCTGGAGTTGGGCCTTTTCAGTACTCCCACAGCCTGAGTGCTATGCCTCACAGCAGATTTAAGCGGTTGTCTTGTCATCACTCAAACAATTTCCCCGTCTCTCCCCGTCTGTTCATGGCTACAGTGTGGCGCTATGTGGGAGCCATTGGAGGCTTCATCTTCCTGCTGATCCAGCTCATGCTGTTGGTGGAGTTTGCGCACAGATGGAACACAAACTGGTGAGAACAAATGTCTCCTCTCTCGCTTCCATCTCTTTTGTCTCAGTAACTTCTGTCTCGCTGAAGCATGAACACCCTGTAAATGAGACCAGCACAGTGCATTTTATTTGTCCTTGAGAAACTCAGAGGGCCGGATGTATATTTTTTTTGGAAAGAGGGAGTCATGTCGCTTTGTTTTTTTTTTTCTGGGCAGAGGGGAAGCACGGCAGCAGGCTGTCCTGTCTGCAGATTCACAGGATGCATATGGTTTATGAGTATGCACTCAGGTTTCCGCTTTCTCCCCCAGACACGCACCAGGCTACCGCAGCAGATTGTTTATAGACTGTGAATTTTTTGGTCACCAAATGCAGTGAACTTGATCCTTTCAATATGTATTGGTTGGTATTATAATGAAACCTTATAGTAAAGTAGATTTGAAAACACTTTAGAAGCTACAAACCTGTCTTCTCAGGATACAGGAATAACCTGCCAAACAACTTTTCTCTTTCTTTGAATGTTTCTTTTAGGACGATCTTCTCTGTGTCTGTTTGCTTTTTTCCCCCCATTCACTTGATATTTTTTATTTCTATAATTTGCTTCACCCTTGTTCATGTTACGTTTTTCCTTTTTTGCTGTCTCTGTTCTTCAATCTACAGGAGTTCAGGAGCCAAATACAACAGGGGCTGGTATGCCGCTCTGGCCTTTGTAACTCTGATGCTGTTCAGCGCTGCAGTAGGAGCCGTGGTCTTCATGGGTCTGTACTACACCCACCCCGAGTTCTGTCCATTTAACAAAATCTTCCTGGGCATCAATGGCAGCCTCTGCCTCATCGTCTCCCTGCTGGCCATCTCCCCATGCATACAGAAACGTGAGAACCTGTACTCGCAAACACATCATCTCATTTCAACAGTGAAATGCAAATAAGAACAAAAGCATTTGCATTACAGCCTCTTGGTTTATCACACAGAGAAATTCACAAACGGTGAACTCCACATCACTCCCTGTCAGTGTATAGTATATTGTATTAAAATCTCGTATTCACCCTTGTGTCCCTACAGTGCAGCCCACATCAGGCCTGTTGCAGCCAGGAGTCATCAGCGTGTATGTCATGTACCTCACCTTCTCCGCTTTCTCCAGCAAACCAATAGAAGGTGAGTATGAACAGACACAGCCATTACTGGGTATAAGCTTGGATCAACAGGGGTTTTATTTATATTGACTCATGGGTCAAGCTCATTAATGCTGCAGCACGTACCATGTAAAACACACTGCTGCGACATGTTGTTAATCTTGGGTATTGGGCTGTTATCAACATGCCTAAATATATGTTTTAATGAAAAATACGTTTTAGATTTCTGTATTGCAACAACCAGTCATGACCTGAAGGAGGGAGCCCCTTGTGCTGCACACACTTGCAGAGTGGGCCGAGTGGTGCGGTAGTAAAATCAGAAAAACTCACTACAGAACACATTTGTTCTTTCACAGGTGCATTTTTCAACTGGTGACAGTTTTTCTTGTTGCACTTGAATAATGTTTTAACATTGGCTCATGTGGTCAGAAATAAAGAATAAGAGTGACTCATGCGTTAACTCAGGTCTTTAGAGAAAGTTCTGATTCTCAGAACAAATTAGTTTGTGCAGAGATCTTTGCACATTTCCATCACTCCTGTTTCCACAGAAGCCGTCAAGTTCATTTTCTGTGCTGAGATGCTCATGCAAAGTTAATGTTATTATAAATATTTGATATCAGCACTTCCCTCCTAACTAACACTCAAGTATACTACACAGTGTTGTTATTATTCTGTCTCCATTTTCACCCCCCTCCCTCCTTTTGCCACTGCTGCTAACATTGCGCCAAAATACACAGCACTTTAGCAATCTCCTTAATCCGTATAGTATATGACTGACTTCTTCTTTCATGTCCTCCATCTCTGTCTGTACCTTCTTTCTGTGTAGTCCAGGAGATAGATGGCGTGAACACAACCGTGTGTGTGTTTCCCTTTAACTCTGGGACGGAGAGTGAAAAGAAGTATGTCACTGCTTTCGGAACCGTTATCCTGTTTGGCTGTGTCTTATACTCTTGGTAAGAAACGCACATGTATGCACACACACACACAGACACACACCTTTTGCTGCTCCTTCTTCCTAATCTCAGTGTTGACACATACACAAAACAAGTTTCCCTACAATATATCTCCTTTTAGTGTTATGTCATAAAATTTATAGAATTGAGAGACGATGGCTAAAATCCAAACCCATTAATAGCCATTCTGTTATAGGCAATGTGGAAGAAAGGTAATGTTTTTTATGGCAGGCTGTAGCGACAGAGACAGGGTAGTTTTGATTGGCTGTGACTTTGGAGAGGCAGTGTATGATTGGATGTGGCTGACCTAAGGGTGTGAGACACAAGAACTATGGGCTTTTTGCATTTGTCCACATGTGTTTCCCATCAAGTGGAGGCATCGTGTCTCTTGTGGTTGTTCCTTGAGGAAGAGGGAACTGCAAATTATTGGAAAAATACATAGTGGCGGAATTACAACCTCTCTCTCCCACCATCTGTCTTCATATTTCTTCCTCTATTTCTCTTTTTCCACCCTCCCTCTAGCTTGACGTCCACCACCAGGCGAAGCTCTGCAGCGCTCAGGGTGTGTAGGAATGGTGAGCCAGAAACTGAGGTAAATGCACAAATATTCAGATCTCACTAAGTGGGTGGGTTAATGAAATATGCAGACTGACAGAACAGAAATCCCACTGACCAAGCACTCACATTCATATGTCCTTAGCAAATTAAACAGATGAGGTCCCAGAGACTTTTCAGTGTGTGTATTTATTTGTGTATTTCTTTTACATATTTAATTATAACCATGTCATTACCTCTGTGTTTTCTTTACCTTGCAGAGAGCTCGTTGCTGTTTCTGTTTCGGAGATGATACAGGTGAGGAAGGTGACATCATTCCCCCCTAACTTATTTCCTCCTCTCCACAGCCTGTTCAGTGTGTATGCATATGTCCCCAGCCATAGTGTTTGCACACAGAGGGGATGTGCTCATTGCTATTCCTCAGCCAGATTGAGGATGGTGAGAAAGTATTGGTCAGCAAACACAGATGATGTCACTGTTACTAGGAGGTTAGTATGACACAGTGAAGCGAGCCCAGTGAGGAGGTAGAATTGTGGGTAGGCTCACACCGCCATCTGCTGGAAACACTGTTATCTGTAAGAAAATATGACCATAATGAAGAAAATCTCCATTTATAAAATATATATTTACTTAGAAGTTACTTAGAAGGTAACTGTGTATTAAATAATTGAAATGATTCAATCCAGACTTTATAGCATATCTTTTCTTGAACGTTATAATCATTTCATGCATTGAATGTGTCACCACATCGACTGATTGTGTACTTTTCAGAGGACTATGATGAGGAGAAGACCGGTTCAGGCCAGAACGTGGTGTATGATGAGAAAGAGGGAACCATCTACAGCTATTCCTACTTCCACTTTGTCTTCTTCCTGGGTTCCCTCTATGTCATGATGACCGTCACCAACTGGTTTCAGTAAGTGATCCTAACTCCTGACACACTCGATGAATGTGCTGTGTTATATTGCGTGTTCATGTGCACACAATACTGTAGTTTGGGAGACTAAAAAGAAGGGAGTAGTTGGTAAGCAATAGGCGAGTAAACTGTATGCATGGTTAAGATTACATCGAGTAGAAATGTAGGTGAGCTAACAGGGTTATGCGATTGTATTCAAAGTGCTACTGTTTTTTTTAATGATGTTAATTACTGTATTCTATTTAGGTAATTAGGTAAAGCCACTGTGAAAATTGTTTCTAACTGAGCTTATCCTATAACCTAAATATTGTCTTAGTTGGGTTAACAATTACACTGATTTAGTGGGGTTAAAATCAGGAATAGTCCCACTATTTGCCTTTGCTCAGTTCTCACACTGTGTGCTTCTTTTGCAGTTATGACGGCCATAAGATTGAGAAGCTGTTAGAGGAAGCTGGTCGGTGTACTGGATCAAGATGGCCTCCTGTTGGGTCTGTCTCATCCTTTACATGTGGACCCTTGTCGCTCCTATGGTCTGCCCCAAGCGTTTTGAGGCCTAGGGTACAAATCACAACATTAGGATCAGGCTACTGTCATTCTTGGGATGTGGGCAGGCAGGAGCTCCCGTGTTGAGCCAAGGGACCACCACAGTCCCCCTTTGCATTGAAACACAACCCCACACTACCCTCAGCGTTCAAAGTGGAGGATTATCTGTTGCCTTTTGTTTTATATGCTAGTGTTAATTTTATGTTGTTTGACATTTTTTTATTCTTTACTACCACTGAATCATGGAGTTCTGTTTTATTTACAGGTTTGAAATTACATGAGGAATCATGGGAAGCGAGTTATATTGTGAAACATGAGAGGCATCCATTCCTGACAGATTCCCTGATAATTTCAGACTTGAAAGTCTTTCCTGTGTGTTTGGATTCTCGCTTTTACTCTCAGCTCGCCATTTTGCTGTACTTCTGTACAGTTGGACCATAAACTTGTAGCAAAGATTTGAGACATATTTAATTCAAGTTGAGAGATTTTACAGGAGAAACTGTATTTATTTGAGTGTGTCTTAAATAATCAAAGAAGGAATGTGATGTAAATTGAATTAGATTTGTCCCTGACTCTGTTTAAAAAAAAAAACCAACTCATCTCTCAGGCTCACATATAAGCTGTATCTGTTTATGCTTTGTTATATTGCCCCTTTTGTAGAAGTTTTCTATGCAACAGATCAGGCTCTTTTCAATATTAAATAACCAGTGTTGTGAAGTTTCCACTTAGATCACAAGGATAAACGTTTCCAGTTTTATTAATGTCAGCGCTCCCTTTGAGCCAGATCTTTTCATAGGAAAATCCATGTAATGCGATCAGCATTTCCAGTCATCGTCATTGTTCTCCGGGACAGTGCTTTTCAAATGAACCTGCCTTACATAAGAGGGATGTCAGTGGAGTTCCACCTTTCTGCAGGAGCTGCAGTGACAGAAATGAGGAATGTTTGCCAAAGGTAGATGTCAGAAAACAAGAAGCTACTTTATCCGATAGTTTGGTCTTAACATTATGTTGCATGCACAAACAAACACCTCAGCAGTTCAGCTTTTTTCTGTATAGTCATAAGGCTTTTTGCCTTGTATTTGTTACATGTTTTGCTCATAATGGTGATCAGAATAAGGTAGCATAAGAGTGCTTTTATTAGTGTGATATTCAACACTGGATGTTGAGTTTACTGCCGAATTAAAATTCAGACAAAGACTTTCACCTGTTACCTGTGTAACAGATTTTTTTTGTATTGTAATAAAATACAGTATATTGCACAGTGTCATCTGCAAGTCATTTTATGTTTCTCACTCATCCATAAAGCGGTATGTTTTTGTGTAACTGTATTTCTAACATGTTTTCTAATAACTTACATGTGAATTTTGGCTGATGTTTTGTGATTTGTGGAAGCTTTGATTTGAATTATGCTGTTATGTGACCTATCTTCTTTTGGAAACATTTCTGCATTTCAACGTAGACATTAAATGGCGCTCACAGCATCTTTCAAGGCAGACAACTCAAAATAAAATTGGACAGAAGGATTGGACTGCAAACGCTGTATAAAACCATGACCTTTAGGGACCCTTTTTGACCAAGTTGTACAGTATATTTGAAATGCAGAGATGTGGGTGCCATACAGTTGACATTGTTCACACTCACAATAAACCATCAGTTGAACACCATGTGGTGTGTTTATCAATTGTGTTTGTTTGTCTGTTCATTAGTGTGATTGAGCTAAATCTGATGGACCGAAAAATTTCACCAGGAGTGGTGGATCCAGCTTAGAGGGGATCCAATTTTGGGAGTGATCTGGATCATTATCATGGTGCTTAAGCTTCTGAGCAGCAAGTTCCCAGTTTGACTACTAACTGGCTTCACCACAAATTGATCCAGAGCTGGATTCTCTTCTGGTTTTGAAGAAGTGTTCAACCTTGGTGGAGGTCTGCGTTCTCAGAGTGCTTTCTTGAATGCTAATGTAATTTTCGTTCATACAGAGAAATATTAAGGGTGACTTCATGTAAAAAAAGAGATAGAATACAATTTTGTGAAATGCTCTTTTATTGTTCTTTATACATATATATACAGACAGTATTCTTATGGAGACCTCTAAAATAGTACTCAGAAAATGCTGATAAAACTAAGGATGATATTGCATAGACATACACAGGACCTGCTGATCATTTATACAAAAATGTACTAACATTAGTCACACAGAAAGAAAAATTAAAGTATATACTGCCCAATGTTAGGGGTTTCCTTAGACTGTGTCACTCAAAGTTAAAATATCATTCCTACAACTGTTCATCAGCTTTCTTTCTCTTAACTCATGTCCTCTTCTTTGCTTTCAGTGATGCAGCTCTGCTCCTTTCATCCAGGTATTCAGTGATGCTGAAGTTATTTCCTTGGTGGATCATTAACCCCTCTGGTTTCATTCTGTGTTCTGGGCACTGATGTCCTGGTAGTCAACAGGAATAGTGTCTATGGGAGTGAGATATAGAGAGAAGCCCATAAGCACATTTGCAGGCTATGTATGTGATTGGATTCCTTTAACTTGCAGACACTCACCGTTGCAACGATACTTCAGATTGGACCAGATTATATTTTCCTGAGAGAAGCAGAACACTCCCAACCGCCCTCCTCTCATGCTGGTGTCAATTATCACTCCTGTGTCTGCCACCAGGCTCGAGCCCTCAAAAAATCGAGCCCTGGTTCATACACGAGATGGCATGAGTTAGTCCATTCACACAGTGTGTAAGAGTTTAAGTGATGTTGTGTGCGTTTGTGGCTGTCAGTCTGCTGGTCAGTACCTGATATATCCAACCTGTGGTCTGTGCTGGAGGAACCAGCGGTAGGAAACCTTGTCCTTCCAGCCTACATTCCTGGGGTCTTTCCACAGGAGACGGACCTGCCCAGCTGTGTCTCCTGTGTGCCAGAGGGAATTCCTCAGATGCTCACCTGGACCTGTCTCCGACTTCACCATCTGGTGGTAAGGAGCCACAAAACGTTAGATAGGGGGCAAAATTGATGCAAACAATAGAAGGAGATGGTAAACAAACACACCTTGAGTTGTATTCCTGGCTCAGCAACAGCTCTAAAGGGTGCTGCCTGCCAGTAGGTCTGTTCTGTCTGTTTCCACATCACCACGTAGAATGAGGAGGAGTCCTGGTAGCCGAAGATGAAGCCAGTGTAGTCGTCATCCGTTACCGTGTTCACATGGAATGTTCCCTCAAAGTCAACTCCACTGAACGCCTTGTATCCTGCAGATGTGGACAACAGAAGAAAGAGATAACGGCACTAGTAAGGTGAGAACACACTTCAGAAAAAGAGAAATAATCTAAACATGCTAATATATGAGGATAAAAGTATGAAAGTAGTCTTTACTTGCCTACAGCAAGGCCAGGGTCAGAGTTCATGGTCTGGACTATCTCCATTCCCTGTCAACAAGAGAGAGTGAACCCCATTAACTTGTGCTGTCATTCAAGTGACAAATAAAATGCTTTATTAGGAAACCCACTGCATCACAGATGCTTCTGAAGCAAGGGGCCAGCTTAGGAGGGGAGGCTGTTGTTCACCTGGTTGAGAACCACCCAGTTGGGGTCAATCTGAGAGTCTCCCTCCGGGTCCAGCACTACAGTCTGATAGGCTCTGAAGTCGGTCAGGGTGACCTCAGCGTTCTCTGGGCAGTTGTCGATTATGTCGATGACGCTGTCTTTATCAAAGTCTCCTTCGCAAGCATCTCCAACTTTGTCATCTGAAATTCAAGGACACAGTTAAGGAACCACACAAGAGCTAACACTGCACACATGCTTGACTCGTTCATGTACAGTCCTGGGCACAAACAGCCAGTGATACTCAACTGTCAGAGTCCCTTTGGTCGGGGTTGGCAACTAGTCTGCAGTTGTCATTATCGTCAATTACGCCATCATTATCATCATCATCGTCACAGTCATCACCCTACCAAAATAATGTATGACATTTGGATGAGTGTAAATGGTGCCATTCATATGTCCCCATACATGAGATGAATTCATGAAATGCCAATGCATTTAAAGAATTAAGTGAAGGATGAAGGAAGAGATAGTTTAAAACCATTCCATCCTTGTCAGTGTCCAGCTGAGAGGAGTTGATGACTGTGGGGCAGTTGTCCTTTGTGTTTTGGTGGCCGTCCCCATCACTGGCAAAGAAGAGGAAGGGCAGGACAAATAAATGACATTACACACCTTTATATGCATTCACAGGTTTGCGATACTGGGCTCTACCTGTCTATGTTGTCATCACAGGTATCTCCTATGAGGTCATCATCTGAGTCGGACTGCAGGCAGACAATACAGATGCTGTTGGTCAGAGTTATGGCAGCAGATGAATCTTTCAGGTTGGTGTTGGGTTTGTTACCTGGTTAGGATTGGCCATATCAGGACAGCTGTCGCAGACATCTCCCACCCCGTCATGGTCTCTGTCTCTCTGGTCTACGTTGGGGACTCGCTGGCAGTTGTCAAGAATATTCTTTAAGCCTGGAAATGTAAATGACAGTAAATGACAATACGCAGCCTGCAGACAGAGTCTGTCAAATGCATCAGCAGATGGCAGTGTTTGTTTAAGAGGATGGTGAAATAGTTTCCAGTGGCCTCAATGCCTGGCAAAGATTTACTGTGGAAAAATGCTTCTAGAGAGGAGACAGACATGACCAAGTGCTGAGCAATCCAGCCCCAGGAGTTAAAGACAGAACCAAATGATCAAGAGGTCAAAAGCTCTGCCAAACTGAACAGTGGCCACTGAGCATTATAAACACGCAACCTGAGTATGCCCATAAAAGTAAACATGTGGGCATCATACAAAGACACGAAGGTTAAAACTGTTTTCAGTGGAACAAATGAGAGGTGTTTTAGAAGGCCAATCATGTGAGGTATGTGAGAAACATTTGTGAAACAACACTTGCAGTTGGAACATTTTAATGTTGAACAGAGTTTTCTGCTGTTTTATTTTTTCTAATGACAGCTGAGTTGTTTCCCTGTAGGCCAGTGATCTAACTTGCAGAGGATGTGAATTGAAAACAGACAAAAAAGGACCAGGATGTTTTGATCAGATAGTTCAACAGATAGTTGAAGTTCTGCCAGTCTGCCAGTTCTGAACAGCCTGGTCCAGACAGGCTGCGGTCAACCCTCCTAGACATGGTAGTCTTTTGGTATGGCTATTCACTATGCACATCATGTTCTTAAAGTTATATCCTCTAATTGATGCAATAAAACCAGTAATGATCCAGTTGCTACACCGCCAATAGTATTGACCAGCCAACTGTATTCAGCCACTGTGACCATTTATGACAGTATATAACAGCTGTCTCTCTAATTACACCCACAAAACTATGAGAATGTAATAATCATTTGTCTGTTAAACACTAAGAAATCCACTTACCATCCCCATCCATGTCATCATCACATTCATCTCCCAGCCCATCCTGGTCTGTATCTGTCTGTGACGGATTGTCCACTGTTCTGCAGTTGTCACATGCGTCACCATGGAGATCTTTATCGCTGTTACGCTGGTCCTCATTGGGAACGAGCCAGCAGTTATCCTGGGGCAAGAAAAAGGTTTACTGTATAGTGCAAAGGGCCCTGAGAGAGAGAGAGAGAGACTGCTCCTAAGATTTGTGCGAGTGCATCATATACTGGTTCTGGGGTCACTCACATCTATGTTAATAATGCCATCACTGTCGGCGTCATCATCACAGGCGTCGCCCATCCCGTCCCTGTCTGCATCCTCTTGGCCAGAGTTTGGCACAAACACACAGTTGTCCTGGACACCGCAGTGGAAAACACGCACAAGCTCAAGTTTTGTGAAATGATATTTAGCTACCATAGAGCATAGGGGATGTAGAAATGAGTACCTGCTTACAGTTGTTGTCTCTGCACTGGAGCTTGATGTCAGGATATGCGTCAATATCTGTGTCCTTGCCACACACATAGCCATTACCTGCCCAACCAACGCCACACTAAACGAGACAGACAAACATGGGAAAAGACATTTTGGACATTGACATTGACATGGACATTTTATGTACAGGTTGTAATGTGGAACAGCACAATAGTACAGTGATTCACATTCATTGAACAGAGCTCTATGCATACAGTTGATAAAAATGGCAGTATTTTCTGAATTATTACCCTACAGCTGATGCTGCCGTCTCGCTCCACAACACACTCAGCGTTGGCGTCACAGGGGTTGGGTTGACCGTTGGGACAGAGCCTGGTACCATGGCAGCCTGTGACCTGGTCACCTGTGAAGCCAGTTTTACACTCGCCGCAGCGGAAGGAGCCCTGATAAGGACAGTGCAGGGTCAGGAAAAGGGATTCTGTGCCATGGCAGCGTGTGGCAGTAGTCATGCACCAGTACCACTGGGCTTACCACAGTGTTGTGGCAGTTTGAGTTGGCAGTGCAGCCTCCATTCTCAGGTGGGCCCAGACACTCATCTATATCTTCACATACCTGGAAGAAACAGTACGTAAAGAAGATAACTGCATTCTGTTAACAGGTACAGATGAATCAAAACAGAATTAATGTTTTCGTATACTATGTATTCATTTTTTCCCCCTTGTACCTGTTTGTTTGACTTAGCGTAGGATACTCCCACTCCATTTATCTCGGGTCCGGTGTATCCCAGAGGGCATTTCTCACAGCGAAAACCAGGAGCAGTGTTCACACACCAGACACCAGGGAAACATGGCTCAAACTGGCACTATAACACATACAAACCCCCACCCATCCCCCCAGAAGCTGGTCAAATAATGCTACTTTTGCTTACTGGTTGTGGAGACACATGCACTGCAAAAAAATTAAAAATCTCCGTACCTCATCTACGTCATCACAGTGCACCCCATCTCCTGTGTATCCATCAGGACAGGGGGCACACTGGAAACCCCCTGTTTCTGAAGGGATACACATGTCCTGTCTGAAACAGGTCCCAGGTGGACACTGAGACAGGGACTGAGGCTGCATGACAAACTGTCCGGGACCTGGAGCTGAACCTGTGTTTGTAGGGCTACCTCCAAGACCTGTGGGCACACAGAGACAACTATACAAGCACCTTGTTGAAATGCCAGGTTCAATCAATAGTGTCCAAATATGGTAGATGGAAATATTTTTTATACTACCTACCACAGACAAGACACTCTGCAATGGTGTTCTTCAGAAAAGTTGTCTCTTTAATCTTAACCAGAAAAAAGGGTTTTTCAATTGTTAGAATAAACTGTGTTGCTTGATTAAATGTCTTACCACTCTACAGCCTATAGACAAATAATACCTTTATATTTCAGTAACTTCCTGAAAGACTTAGACTAACATTTGAAAAGCTATAACGTGTCTGCCAAGCTGATCTGTTTGCTTACATAAAAAATTCTCTCCGTGAGTATGATAGGTTTATTGCCTGCCAGCCTTGTTTAAGTGCCCTGTTTGATGCATCATGTCTTAACAAAGCCTCTGCTTTAAAAGATCACCTGACATCATCCACTTGCTGTGGTGCAAGTCCGATTTTTCGATTTACTCGGCTGTCTGTTGCTCAGGTTACAAACAAAAGTAACGAAACAAGGTAGTTCCAGAAAAGCAGCAGGTCCTCACAGTCTGCACTCTTCACAACCAGTAGCGGGTTTTATTGCAAAAACAGTCTTATGACCAAGAAAAAGGAAATTTCCAAATAGTTATAAATCAGCCTACATTCTTCCACAGTAAATAATCCAAACCTCTCACAACTCTCTGACAAAAACACAATTTACATCATAATGTACATCTAAAAAAATATGTCTTTCATTTTGTCATGCTGTTTCATCCCAACATTAATTTGGTCTTAAAAAGCAGCTATGAGGGTGGCAAACTACCATTTCCTATGACTCTATAATTGCATTAATAACATTACTGTGCAAACTGTGTCACACAGAACAGGTTACCTGCTGCAAAAGTAGCTCCTTCATCTCAGATAGCATGCTCCGCAGCTCTAGCATGGTGGCCTGGTCATGTGCCCTCCTGCCTCCCCGGACATCTGAGGGGATTTCACAAGAATGAGAGAATCCGATAAAGTAACTGTGAAATAAAAAAAATATTATTAACATCTGCAACAAAAAATTCAACAGTCAGAATGAATTAATGTGCATTGAAGACTGATAAATATATTTTAAATTTGTAAGTCATCTGACTCGCTAATGTTGCTGTATGAAATCACCGTCACTTTTTATAATCAGGTTTAAGTTAAAATGACTGCACGTGTGTGTCAGGTGATGTCAGACATGCAGCTGCAATTGCTTCTCACCCAGCACATGCAGAGATTCACCCTGATCCACACTACAATCCTGCAAAGTGGCCACATTGTCTATAGTGTCCCCTGTCACCAGCTTCAAGTCTGTCAGTTCATCCTAAGAGAAGACGGTAAGAATGAAACATATTCAGCACAGGTCTATCAAGAAATAGTCAAATATGTTCACGTTTCTCCAAGTTGTAACGTTTGGGATTTACTATGATGCGTTTTGCTGCAGCATATGCAGTATCTGCAGTATACTATGGAAATACTCCTATCACCCTCTTATTTACCTGTCCACTTGAATGCAGGGTCCTCAGAGCCACCTTGTTGGGACCAGGTGGGAGAGAACCAAACGCAGCCGGAAGATCATTTAAAGTGTGCGCCAGCCTGCAGTCGACATAGATGTTGAGGCGAGGTGAACCACGCTGCAGACCGCTGGCGTGTAGCATCACATGATGATTGCGGCCATCTGCCAGGGAGGTGTGGCTGAAACTGGTTGCGCCAAATCTGCCATCAGCCTTCTGGTACCGAATGGTCACTGGAGATGGAGAGAAATGAGAATAATGTAGGCAGTGAAAGGCAGCAGGAGAACACAAGGCTGATAATGTTGATAATGGAGTGTGAAGTTGATACAGAAAGCATTGTCTCAGCCTATAATTCACCCTTGCTTGGTTTGGCCTGCACACTGAGGTCCAGGTACTTAGTGTTGTCCTTGGGGTTGATGATACTGTAGAGAGAAGTGGGAGCCTTGTTGTGAAGCGTGAAGGAAGAGAGGAGGAAAGCCTCATCTTGCCCTTTGTTCTTCAGCTTTCCTTGGAGCAGGTCTGGCAGGCAGTCTGGAGACTCGAGCAGGTCATAGACTAACACAGGAGAGGATTGTTAAGAACCTTCCATTACACCATTGAAGAAGCACTGCAGTGTAATTCTGACACAAAAAAGGTCCAGAGAAAGACACAGTTCAACAGTCAGTCAGAGCAATGTACAGTTTAATGTTACAGAAATATTCTGCATACCAACTAAAAACACTATATCTTGTTCACTGATTATATTCTGGTTGGTTCAAATGCTGCTGACTATGGTACTTTATTATGTGTGCCATGTATGTGTGCACACATATATGGGTATGTGTTTGTGTGCGTGTAAGTGCATGTTCATGTTTGTATCCTGCTGTGTTTTATAGAGTGGTAGATGGGAGCTGCAGAGAGGAGCAGCAGTGAACTCTTTCCACTGGAACAAACCCACTGCTTCACACTCACTCGTACAAATGAGCGTGCGCGCACACACACACACACACACACACACACACACGGATGTATACACAAAAACACTTGCACACAGCCATTAGCTGAATTCAAAATAATACAAAGTGACTGGACATTGCATGGAAAAAATTCTGTGTTGATTCCAGGCAAATCAAGATTTTGCACATGCACTTTCTCATTAGGTAGTTCGTGTTATGTTACCATCTAAGACTGGTGTTATTTAGGTCAGGACTGTTGCTAGATCCTGGATATTACACTCACACACAAGGCACATTAAAAAAAAAAAAAAAAACATTTCATGCCAACTAAATCCAGAGAATGATGCTTGTTATTTATGGTTTGCTGCAGATTACAGGTTATAAGATTAGACAACAGATCATTAGGAATAGGACAATAATTAAAACAGTGAACAGTAGAGGAATAACACACAGAGACACACTAATGGTGAACAGTCAGTACTTACCAATGCCTTCAGCTGTGACAGTGAGCACCAGCTGTTGCAGCAGCAGAGATAGAACTGCCACTCTGGTCCACATGCCCATCATCAGTGCTTGAGAGCGGGACACACCTCAAAAGAAGCCGTCTTCCTGGGGAAAGAACTAAATTTCCTGCTGTGGGTCAGTAAGAGGGTTATAGACAAGTCCAGATCTTGAGGCAAAACATCAGCAGAGGTGAGATGGTCTTACGGCCACAGGCACAGCTTTTAAAGCAAAGGGGTGTGCTCTTGTGCACTACTGTTGCGAAAGTGGCATAGTGTAGGGACTATTTTAATAGTCTGGGGGAGTGTCCCCTTGCTACTACTGTCTGATTAAATGATAAGTTGTATATTTTCCCTGATTGTAAAAACATATGTAGTACTACTGCACTACTACTTTATTCTAAAAAGGATTTTCAGAGTGCTTTATTTCTTTTTCTGTATGAACTCAGTTTTGTTTGTATTTATGACTTTTTGAATTAGAGTTATGATAAAGCTTTTAATCCTCATGTCCTTTGGTTCTACTGTTGGTTGGGGATTTGTGATAAAATGGCGTGAGAAGTACTCTAAATCAGCTTGTAGACACTCAGCCAACTCTAAAAAAACCTCTGAAATAGATTGTGTCTGGGTCTCAAGGGAGGAAAACCTGATTCCAGCTGGCAATTGTTTCTCACAAACATCATGAACTGGTGTCGTAAATGTGGATTTTGTCTCCCAGCTCATCTTCGCTAAGCCAGTTGAACTGTTTAACTGTATGCCAGATGTTTTTAATTTTAATTCAATTTGATTTAATTTGTTCTAAATACCTCTGCAAACCTTTTCTAAATTCCATCTGTTTTAGAATGTGGGAAAGGAAAGACAGAGAGGGCTAGACTTGGGACACTTTTAGATCCTGGAAACATTTTATGATAGATGCCTGTTACTCGTCTTAAAATTTTCTCTACTAACCTCAAGTGCAATTCAAAATTTCAGCTACCTCACTGATCCAAGGAGAGACATTTACCATCCCTCAGTGCATTATCACCGTACGTCTGTCTGTGTCTTGCTGTCTGGTCTCTGACCAAACACCTGGCAGCGTTAAAGAGGTCTGACTGTCAGCTGCAGAACACACATCATGTTAAGGTTACTGAAAATACATAAAACACACCAAATTGGAAATTAATATTTGAAATGGAAACCAGGATATGAAAAGGAGACTCGTTTGATTAAATTGTATGCAATGAACAAACAAAAATAAAATGACCAACTGAGTGACATGGCTTTTTGATCATCTTGTCTCGCGTCTTTTGTTGCATGACATAAGACACTGCCTATATATAAGAAACCACATGACTTGGTTAATGTTGATGAAAGAATAGTAATCATTGTAATGAAAACTGTTTCTAGGACTGTTCTAGGAACAGTCTCTAGTCCCTAGAACAGTTTCTAGGACTGTTGGGGTTCCCTAACCCTAACCCTAACCCCTAACCCTAACCCCCTAACCCCAGGACTGTTAGGGTTCCCTAACCTTAACCCTAACCCTAACCCTAACCCTTTTTTTGATGACATTTTACAAAAGGTACAAATGTCTCTAATAATAAGCAAGGAAGGAGGTATGGAACAAGGGACAACTCAGGAACAAACTGCTAAATAATTTTTCTCCAACAAGGGGGTTATGATTTTGTGTCTGTCTGTCTGTTTGTTACCTCTGCCAAGGAGGTTATGTTTTTGGTTTGATCAGTTTGTTTGTAATTAGCAGGGGTACATGAAAGCTAATAGATAGATTTCCATTAACCTTTTACCAGAAGTGACTGTTGGTCTTATTGAGAATGCATTACATTTAAAGAATAGTCAGAATCAGTTTTGGAACCTTGTGATTTTTTGGGGTTTATTTTAATTAATTAATTGTTGAAAGCTTTTTTAGATGCTTCAATCACATTTGATAGAATAAGGCATCCATAAAGGCAAAGCTTATTAATATGACCAAATTATCCAAAAAAATGTCAAAGGTAACCAAGGCATCAAAAAAGTAAAAAAAGAATAAAATCGTTATATAATAAGGTATCCAAAATGTGTCATAATGTAATTAATGATGTTTAATAAACACATCACAGTGTAAGTCTTAAAAATACAAAAAGTCATAGTATCAGAAAAATATGAAAAAAACGTAACAATATCAGAAAATACCATTTCGTAATAACTTCATACTATATTATGCATTCAAAATGCAAAAAGGGTCATATGACTCTTTTTTGCATTTTCATGACATAGCAGACTAAAATTTTTTGACATTTTTGACATTTTCTAACACTTTTTATTCTATGGAGTGTTTACAAAACACAATGTTTTGGGGCATTTTTAACAATTTTTATTTTTAGCATTTTTTGCATTTTTCAACAGACTATAATAAGGCACTTTTTTTCGTATTTATGGGACATGCCATAATATAACCATTGTGGCTGTTTTAACACATATTATGATATGGAGCGTTGATGAAACACCATTCTGACATTTTTGACATAGTATAGTAAGGCCAGTTTTTATGACTCTTTTTATGACCTTTTTTGACCTTTTGTTGCATTTCTAATGCCTTTTCTGCTATCTAGTGTTTCTTTAGCACCATTCTATGACATTTAATGCCGTTTTTAGCACTTTTTATTTTTTGATATTTTTCGCATTTTTCAACATAGTACACTAAAGCATTTTTTGGGGTATTATGAGACATGCTGTATTATGACCATTTTGTTGTTGATGAAACACCATTCGGGAGCATTTCCAGGCCTTTTTAGTACTTTTGATTTTTTGACATTTTTTGCATTTTTCGATATAGTAAGGCATTTTTTTCAGTTTTTATGACTTGGTGTAAAATGACCTTTTTTGACCCTTTGTTGCATGCATCTGACACCTTTTATGCTATGGAGTGTTTCTTAAGCACCATTCTATGACATTTAATGCCGTTTTTAGCACTTTTTATTTTTTGACATTTTTGGCATTTTTCGATAAAGTATAGTAAGGTGTTCTTTTTTCACTTTTTATGACCCGGTGTAAAATGACCTTTTTTGACCCTTTGTTGCATTTCTAAAACCTTTTTTAAGGCATTTTTCGTGTTCTTGAGACATGCTAGGTCATGCCTGTTTTTCATTTTTCAACATCTTTTCACCTAAACAGTTTAGTTTAGTATTTTTGGACATTTTTTGAAATAGTATACTATGTTGTAAAATTTGAAAAATGTCAAAAAAATGAGAATTGTTGAAAACACCAGGAAATATCACAGAATGCTGTTTTGTCAACACTCCAGATCATAATATATGTTTTAAATGCAACCGAAGGTTAAAAAAGGTCATAGTATAGTATTAATAAAAAACACCTTTGTATGTTGAAAAATGTGAAAAATTATAAAAAATTAAAAGCACTAAAAACACCCCAAAACATCACAGAATATTATTGATTAACAATCCATAGCATAAAAGGTCTTTAAAAAATGGAAAAAGGTCCTAACCTTACATATGCCAAAAACACAAAAAAAAAAAAAAAAAAAAAAAAAAAAGTGATAAAAACACCAAGAAATGTCACAGAATGGTGTTTCATAAACACTATATAGACAAAACAATATTGAAAAAAGAGTTCATAGTATAGTGTGACATAAAAATACCAAAAATAATCAACACATTTTGCTGTAATAATTCCAAAAGACATCAGTGAATAGTTTTCTATAAAAACGTGAATAAAGATGGAAAAAATAATATGTGTTACTTATCCAAATAAATGAAGAAATAAATAAGGTTGCAATCAGTAGCAGAATTCTTTATTGATTCCAGGGGGGATTATTATAATTATTATTATAATCAAGACAGTGTATACAATACAAACAAGAAACAAGACATTATATACATTACACACATTATATACAAATTAAACAAGAGTAAGACAAGACAATAATACAATACCAGTAGTATTTACTGTCAGAGTTATAGTGTTTGATAACCCTTGGCAGTCATGATTGCCAGGTGTTTTGTGGTGCATCATGGTGGAATAAGTCTGTTGCTGAATGCACATCATTATAATGTATGTCATAAAAATATGATGAAAAACATATGTCATTAAAATGCAAAAAAAATCTATCAAAGAATAACATTTCATAGACACTTAATAATATATGTATTAAAATGCAAAAAGTCTCATAATATGTTACAAAATACGAAAAATACCTCACTATACTATTGCTATATCATGAATTGCCAAAAAATGAGGTGTGTTTAGTTAGTGACATCAGTAGGGTTAGGTGGCTGAGTGTGGATAATATAGTGTAAGTCGGGTTGTTGTGGGGTAAAAATAGAGCAACAGGTGCAGGTGCTTGCAGGAGAAAGAGAGTGCACACTGGAAAGATGGGCTGTTATATCCCGTGGAACACAAGGCCCAAGTATCCTCCTCCGGCTGGACACTGCAATCAACCTCTGCAAATCAGCTCCACCTCAAAGACAGCATAAAAAAACATAGTAAGTGATGGATAAATCACAAGCAGACAGGCTCCTTCACAATACTATGTCATTTTTCATGATGTTTTAATGCCTTATTATACTGTCATAACCTGGCCTATAGGCCTCACTACTACTATTACTACTACTACTTCTATACTGATCCGGATCCAGGAAATTTTTGAAGAATTCCTTACCATCGTCAGATTTCACATTGTGAGTCATATCTCCATACATTCATAAAAATGTTAGTGTTACAGTGTAGTAAGGCAGAAGAAAAAAATGGGGGTCACTATCTCATGCTCTCAAGAAAATAATATCAATACAGTATTATCAATTTTAAAATAACATTTACATTCCTTCAACTGTTTTTTTTCTTCCACCTGGTTTATTTTCACTTCTGCAGGCTCTGATGACAGGTACCTCGTGACGTCAAAAGCTCTCTCTATGAATCAGAAACATGGCGGCTGCCATGGAGCTGAGATGCTGGGGAGGAGACTGGGGTTTGCCTTCTGTTCACACCGAGTCCCTCGTAGTTCTGGTAATGTTGTTCTCTGCTCGTAAAAAAGAAACGAAAAAAGACGGTCACTAATATGCACGTCTCCTTTTCACACACTGTTCTTTCTCAATTCTTCTGTGTGTGTGTGTGTGTGTGTGTGTCTGGTTAGCTTCCGTGCTAACTTGCCTCCTGCATATAGTTTGTCGGCTGTGTCGACGTGCCGGAGGGAAAACGGTTACGGTTGCGTTTAGCGTTTGGCCGGCTGCAGAATGACAGCTCTATCCGCTGCATGCTGTCTTTCTGTCGTGTGTGGCTGCTCGTCAAAAGTCACGCTCTTTGCTAGCAAGCGTTTAGTCCCTCCAAGGTCAGCTCAGCACAGTTTGGTTGGACCTGATTTGATTTCTTGCTTGACTTGCTGGCTAACTGTCGACTGTGGCCGAGCTCGTAATAACCTGGTCAGGAAACAAGTAGCGAGCTGTTTGGACGTCGTTTATCTGGTTGTCCCTCAGTGAATCCGTGCAGTTTACAGCTCTTGCCACAAGGTGCCTCTTTCTGACCAGAATGAAACGTGTGCCTCCTTTCAGAGCATTCAGTTTACTGACACTAATGATCGACAGCAGTGTAATATATAGTATTTTATAATTATGTCATAATTTGCCAGGGATACTGGGACTCCTGGAAATTTTGACAAGCAGACAACTTATTGAATGGATTAATGAAAATGATTATTATTTTTTTATTTCTCCACATGAGTTTTTTTCCGCCCTGTTTTTCCTCTTTTTATCAAGAAATCTGTTACAGCTCACTCGTGTAATCAGAGCGGTCCCTTTGTGTCACATGTATTTAGAGGTGGCGCCGAATTGTTCCTGGCGGTACTTTGATGGTAGCAGGCCTTCAGCTGCATTAAATCATTACCATCATGTAATCTTCAGTTGACTTTGAAATCATAAAAGCACTGACTGATCTCTCTTTTACCATCGTTGATGATTCAAGAGTTGGTTTTCTTTCAGGCATATGCCAAGTTTTCCGGGGCCAATGTCCAAGTTTCCCCCATAGACTGGACATGGAAAACTCTAACAGGTGGGCTGAAATCCATGCCATTGTGGTTTATAGGCCACCTGGGGATTGCTTGCTATTTATATATGGTTGACAGGGAATTCCATGACAGATATAAGAATATTTGCTCAATATATAAATTACATATAATAATAAAAAAGTAAAACATCTGTATAATCCATAGGGTTTCAAAGAGTGACTTCATGTAAATTGTAGGCACACAATACATTTTAAATTACAGTTACCTTCATAAGATGTTACTTGATATGCACCACCACTGCTAAATAACTTGACCTTTGTCTTGAACTGTAAAATGTCTGTTGTTCAACCTGCAGCGACAGTCCCTGAGTTGCTTTGCGGAGACTCTGCAGTGCAAGAACCAACACAGATACTTAACTTCCTGAGGAAACAGGTGAGAGTCTGCCAGCTGTATTAACTGCACATTATGTCCACTTTTAGAAGAACCAGTGCATCTACAGTAATATTCATGATTTTCCAGCGGTTTAATGCAGACTACGAGCTGACAGCCAGACAAGGAGCAGACACTATGGCTTATATTGCCTTGCTGGAAGAGAAACTGCGCCCAGCTCTGGTAACACAATCTGTCTCCCGCTTGTTTCCTGGCCACTACTTGTCTGTGACTACAGTTATTTGTTTAGAGTTCTATTTTGTGTCCCACAGTTGCACACTTTCTGGGTGGATGCAGAAAACTATGCCAGTCTGACACGGCCGTGGTTTGCTTCACGTTCGCCGTTCCCTCTCAACTTTCTCGTCCCTAGTTGCCATGCCAACACCGCCCTCTCCCGCATCCTTTTAACCAAAGGAGAGGCACCGCTACACAGAATCACTGAGGTTGAGGGAAAGGTAAATACTGATCTGGTCTGTTTCATCACTCACAAGTGTCAACATGTCACGTCTGTGTGGTTATGGCTTCTCTTTTTCACATCTGTGACAGATCTACAGTGATGCTAAAGAGTGCCTGAATCTCCTCTCCTACAGACTGGGAACAGCAAACTACTTCTTTGGGAACTCGTGAGCTCTTTTATTGTTTGCTTTCTAAAGTGTTCATGTGAAGAACCACAGCTTCCTGGTAAAGGAAAAAAAGGCCCGTTTTGACGGGGGAATGGGTCTTCTCAACCGAATTTGAGAAATCCTTTGGAATTTGGCATTAAAAAGGGCTTTTTGCAGTTTTCATTATTGATAATACGAGTAATAATACTCACATTTCCTAGTCCTGTATCACTCAAACGTGGGTATGTGACTGTAGGCCGACCAGTCTGGATGCCTTCGTGTTTGGTTTTGTGGCTCCGCTCCACAAAGCCAGTCTTCCCAGCAGCCCTCTGCAGAGCCACCTCAAACAGCTGGAGAACCTCACGCGCTTCTGTGACACCATCCTCGCCGTCTACTTCAGCTCGGACCGCACTTGTAAGTCACCCGGTAGAAATATTCACACTTCTGGGCTTTAGTTTGGTAAAAATGTGACACAAAGATGTTGAGGGCGTATTTGCTAGCACACAAACAAACTCGCACCTTTGTCTCACTGCATGCTCGCTCTTTGTGTCTGCTTTATTTTTGGTTGGCTTAACACTGCTCCTGTTCCTCTAATTCTCTTTAATCCCCTTTTTCTTCTTCCGATGTCCCCATCTCTCTCACCTCTTCCCAGGCCCCCCCCCATCCGTTCAGGAAACAGTGGATGCAAACCTGCAGAAACTAACTCAGCTCGTAAACAAAGAATCCAACTTAATAGAAAAGGTGCTTCTGCTTTCCTTTTCTCTTCTTTGCACGGGTTCATGGATGTATTTGGCAGGTGCAGTCTCAGCTGTACTTACATGCAGCATATAGTGCATCTTACTGGATCACTGTCGTATTATTTTCTGCTCATGCGCGCTCGCTCTAATTTAACTGCACATCCTATGCTGTAGATGGATGATAACCTTCGCAGCAGCCCTCAGCACAAGCCCCACAGACCAGACCCCAAACCCAGTCTGGCCAGCGAGAAGAGCTCCACCCCTGCCTGACCCTTGAACTTACGACCTTGATCCACCCAGGAACACCCTGTAGATGAAAGGTGCTGCTCTGGATCTGACTCAACGTCCTGCAATCAAAAAGAAACTGTCGTAAAGCTGGACTGCAACTTGAATGGAAAATATCTTAATAATGAACAGAAGTAAGACGCCATCATTATAAAAAGAGACTTTTTACAGCATGATGAGGGTGATAGATTTCAAAGACGTTCTTCTGGAAAAGAAGGAAAAGCGCTTGTGCGAGGTTGTTTTTAAAAAGGGGGAGCACGTGTATGTGGTAAAGATGGAATGCTATGAAGTGGTGCTCAGTGACGAAAGGCACGGGAAGGTCAACGGAAAGCCAATCCTAACCCTCGAGAAAGGATATTGAAATTACTATTGCATACCAAGTTAAAGAGACCCTGGTCACTAAATTAGAACAGTGTGGGGCTAGAGCATGGTTATCCTAAGAGGTTAGTTCTCTTATGTTACTCCAGTTTATAAATCTGTGTTTTATCATCTCATATCCTTTAGCACCCGTCTGAGCACACAGTATTCCATAGACCCACTCTAAAAGGTCCCGCACTGAACATTCTAATAACCTTTAAATGAGGGTAATGTACAGTATGTATGCGGTCATTACTGTAGGAATAATCAATGACTTACTTTGATTTCCTCTCCTCTGCTTTAGCTTGTATAGTTGTAAATAGTTTCATGGCTCAAAATGAAACAATCAGTGCAATTTACTCGTTTCCGCTAACAGGGCTGGTCCGCCTGCTCACAGTCTTTGCCACATACACTGAGGTAATGGAGGGGCCTTACACACTGTATTAACTTATTCTTGCTAAATGTTTGGGACTAATATGTGTTTGTGTGTGTGTGAAGTTTTTTTTCCTTTGTGTCATTAATAATCCATTCACATCTGTTGTTGGCGTGATTTTTTCACAGCCAACGTTTATTTTGTTTGGATTTTTTTCTGCTGTATTATCATTTGCTCTGCCAATTTAACTGTTGAAAGTGACGCGTCCTGTCGGGGACGTCTCGTCAGCTGCCTTCTCTTTTTCGTCTGTTTTTACAGTCTGATTATACAGTGCCGAACAGGGACTTTGCAATGAGTTGCCTGTGGTTTCTTTTACTGTGCTGTTCTGCAATATCCTCAGTATCCTCAATATCCCCCAGTTAAAAAACCTCCCTTCATGGATACATTCCCTTTAAAGCAATCATATTTTGAAACTAAAATGTCATCACGCCACGTTGTTGGACAACAGGCTTGTGATGGCCATGGGTGCAGTGTGCCTTCATGACTGCTGGTGTCAAAATACTCAGTGTCCTTCGTTATTTTGATGCATTAGCATACACTTTCTTTGTCATTTCTGTTGCTGTTTTTCATAATCTGTTAAATGTTGGTTACAGATGTCTTCATATTACTGACATATAAATATAATTAGCCAATCTTGGCCACTGCCTTTTTGTTTTATTTTATTATTATTATATTTTTAATTTTCAAGCAAAATAAACATGTACTTATAAACTGGAGCCAAATCAGAGCTTTCCAGTGGACTTTGTCACCTGCTTTTCTTCATAAAAGAGTAAATGTTTTCCTCCATCCTCTAACTAAGCCAGTTCATCAAGCAATCAATCATGAGCGACTTGTTTTTCCACTTATAACTGCAGATGATTTCACTGTTGCCCACTGTGCCTTTCTGATTGTGTGGTCATTTGTTTAGATGTTGGGAGGATAGAGAGCTCTTTGTCTGGTTTTGGCCCGTAGAAGTGGAAAAAGGGAGAGTGATTACTCTGGGAGGAAATGATGTATCCTTGAAATCAGATATTCTCCCAGTCATCGGTTACATGTGGGTGCTGAAGCTTCTGTAGGCTGGTTTTTTAATGGGTGCAGTAACAGGAAAGAAAGAGCCCACTGATCTGTTGTCAGTATGGTGCAAAATAATACATGTTGCATCTTTTCAACTGCAGCAAGTAGTTAAGAATGATGGTATTAGTGTGATGTATATTTTTCTGGGTAAGAAAAATGTGTTAAATCACCATATAAACAGTGTCAAAGAACTGGCAAGACTGGGTTCTAACATTCAGAAACAGAGCCTTCCTGAATTCAGCAGTAAGAAGTGTTCCAGCTTCCTACCTCAGCGGCTCCAGTAAAACGAGGCTGTCACTTTTCAAAGAGCTTTCCTTCAGGTTCCAGCAGAGTACATGGAAGCCAGAGGCTGTTCCCTGATGGTCTGCATGTGTTTACCCTCCACTCTCCCTCCTCTCTCTGTTTCCCAAGAAATGATGAAAGGTGTCAGAGGTGAGCTGGAAAGAAGGTCTGAGTGCCTGGAAAAATAGTAACGTAATATTTGTGAAACGAGGTGTCCTCTGGAAAACCATATTTACCTGTGATGTGAATGGACCCCAATTCTTGACAGGAGTTGTAAGTCATAGAAAGGCACGTAGAAGTCTGAAAGTCTAAAATGATAGATTCTGCAGAGGTTGTCTTGTTGGAAGCGAAGAATATTGTATATTTGACTGATTTCGGCCTGAGGTGCCTTGAACTGTAAAAGAGGGTGAAGCAGTCTAAACAAAGTTTACATCTGTCATTTTACATTGATAACAATGTTCATTGTGTTACGCTGATAGCAGTAAGTGTACTGGGAAATAGCATCTTTGATTTGATTTTCTGTTTATGGTTGTTTTATATATCATTAATAACTAAATAATTATAACTGGGGGTTATTTTACATAACACCGCATCTCTGCTTCACAGTTGTGAAGAGTATAGTGTGTATGTCCGCTCAGGTGATTCTAAAAAGACTGGTCATGCAAAATTCAGAGGAAGGATAAATCCATTTTGGGAAGCGTTTGAGCCAGTATTGCAGCTAATGGAGTCCTGAGGCCCTCTGGTGGTGGGTATAAGTCAGAGCTCTAATGAACTGAGTAAAAGTAATCAGACCAGTTGTGCAAATAGAAAAAATAATCATATTCATTCAGCTCAGACGAGAAAATCAGTTTACAAGACAGGGAAAGAAAAAGAGTTGATCTGCGTTTGCCATCAGCTGCATATAACAAAACAGAGAACTGATCACATCTGTTTACAAAGGTTATTTACACCAAATAGACCTATTCACAATATGAAACATAGTTCAAAAAGTGCTACAGTATTTTTTTTATGAAGATCTTCTGGATGACAAAAGACTCAAACTATCACTTGTTTGTCTCGGTGACTATAAATTGTCTATTTGACTTCAATACGTTGCCAGAGCCTTTACTCACAGTGTCAGATCTGCAAGGGTCTGTTGTTAGAAACAGCTGCAAACAAGTAAATACAGCATTTACAAAACAGTGCAAAACTGTCCCATCAGCGTACTTACGGTCAGAATTACAGAAAGGTTCCACAACACTTCACTTATCCAATGGCGAAACAAAATACGATAAGATGTTCGCCTGTGGAAAAAAACAAACATTTCAAGGCACTCAGTTTCAGTCCAGTTGTTCAGCATCACCTTTTTGCACTACCTCTGTTTTTGACATTTTCAAGATTCATTTCTGGTGCCAAAATACTGATCAAGTAGCTTTTTACTAAAAACACAAGTCCATCAATGACGTCTCTGTAAACAAATTGTGTCTTCTGTCTTTACCGTGGATATTAGAATATTTTAAGGCCTGACATATCTGTGCTCTTCTCAGTAATGCATAAGTGGTCATTTTAATCATTATAAAGTGAGATCATTCAAAATAACAAATGTCCAACAATGAACTGTAAACTCTTCAGCACGTGAGGCAGGTAGCAGAGCTAGCTGTCCTGAGTAAACTCCGGCACCTCCTGGACCATGCAGACTTCCAGGCTGCCCGGCATCTCCAGGGCCAGAGCAGGGTGGCACGGCTGGGGGAAGCGCTGGCTGAAGGTTCCCAGCAGCTGACCGCTTTGGGCATTGTAGAAAGATAGACGACCAAACTGGTAATCCAGGAGAGTACCTACTCGCTCAGGCACCTCAACCACAAAAACACTGGACTGAACGCCGTTGTGGAGCAAATGAAACCTGCAACTGGAAAGACAGAGGGCGAGAGAGGACGTTTTAGACTAAAGCAATGGTGTGAAGTATCTTAGAAAATGGGGAGAAATTTGTGCATACCCTGATGGTGTAGGAATACACTGCAAACACCACGACACGCTGTTTTCCCCCAGTGAGCCGCCTCTGTTGGCCGCGCTATACGCCACTCCGAGTCTGTAGGCTGCACTTCCCAACACAATCGTCTCCCAGTAGTAGCGCCCTCGCGCTGGCAGCAACTCACCCAGGATGGATGGACACCTGCAAAACACACGAAACTCTTTTTTTCCCCGCATATTCCTCAAATGTTTCCTACGTTACGGTACGAGGTGACTGAAAACTGTTAAACTCACTGTTTGTCTGTGAGTGGCATGTCTTCGTTGTCCTGGGAGTAGTGCACAGTGGTCTGGTCCACTGACAGCTCCAAAGCGCGGTGAGCTGAGGCTTTCAGCAGGTGGAACCTTGTGCCTGGAAAAAGTAACAAGAACAAAAAAAAGTTACAGGTAGTGAGAAAAAATAAAACAACAACAACAGTTATAATTTGGGGTTTTTTTACCTTTTGTGGAAATGAGTGCAGCCTCACTCTGTTCGCTGGCTCCAGCCTCATTCACCGCTTTGATGTAAAACAGGTAATTTTCATTGGGCTGCAGGAGAACCCTCTGCTCACAACTTTTGATTCCTGATATGGATCTATGTATGTGACACACACACACACACACACACACACACACACACAGAGTCAATCTATGGGAACAATTACCATGACTGTCTACAAATCCTAAATGATCCAGATCTGTTGATCCGGCAAGGTGTTTGAGACCCACCTGAGCCCCTCTCCCTCTAGTTCATACTGGCGGCAGTACTCCAAGGTGTAGCTCTGTCCTGGGGTCTGCTTTTGCCACCTCAGCGTAGCTGAATCCCACGTAACAGTACAGTGCTCTGTGTCAATCATGGGCACTGATGGAGCTGCAAGAAAGTGAATAAGGTATTTAAGACAAAAAAAAGTGTGACGCTGCCTGGATGGAGCATGGCAGTAAAAATGAAATGATGAGACAAAGTTGTCGTCTGCAGTGCGTGGACTGACCGGTTGTGAAGGCGAGTCTCTCGCTGGGCAGAGAGCAGCCTGTGTAGTTGACAGCCATCACCCACACCTTGTACGTCTTGTCAGGCTCCAGCTCCTCCAAGACACAGTAACTCTCCTTCACTGTCACACGGTATTCCTCTGACACAGCTGTGGACAGCAAAAGAGATATGCGTTACATCTTGAGACCAAAAAAAGTTTGAGGAATCATTTCTCCTACACTCTTAAATTCTCTCTATTATTAATAAATCAGATCCACAAAAACTATACCCACTATAAAAGCCAGACAATAATACTCTAGAACAGCATAATGCTAAAGGCCTGTTATAAATAGACTATTGAATGAATATTGCATTTTTTCGACTGAAATATCCGAATTTCTCAAAACAGAAACATCACTTTAGATAATGTGTTTTTATTAAAATTCAATAGCTAGCAGAAGGTGATAAAAACAGAACTTTAGCCACATATTCCTCCCTTTTCCACTTTAAATAGCGTTGTGAACTTGTTCACCTCCTTGCGGATCCTCCATGCAGTAAACCTGGAAGCAGTCGATGATATCCCCAGGGTTGACTTTCCAGTAAACAGTGACACTGGTGCTGGTGGCTGAGCCTGGCTCCTGAGACTGCAGCGTGGGCCTCTGAGGCACTGGATACAAGATTCGCAACTATCACATATGTGCACAGGACACCAGACTTTGCACATGTACTTCCAGGTGTATTTGCAAACATACAGTATGTTTGCGTCAGACCTACCTGGGATTCCCTTGCGCTGTGCAAGGTGTGAGCTGGAAGCGTTGCCCTTGGCGTAGTCTTCGAACACCAGCAGTCCCTTTGGACCGAGCTCCAGTGACATGGCTGAGTCCAGAGCTGCCTTGAGCCTAAACACACGACAGCAACATTTAGCTCCCGGCCAAAACTGCAAGTCAATGTCAAAACCTGTCTTTGAGTTTGATATGGACAATGTAAAAAAAAAAAATCTACCCCCAGAATTCAGTTATAAACTTGCTGGCATACTCCCTGGGTTAGATCACTGCAGGTCAAGCAGCATGCTGCACTGGTTATCAATATCTAGTAATGTGTTACTACTGGTGCAGCTTCCAAAGCAAGTTGTGTGTGAGTTCAAAAGAAAACAGTTTAAATAAAATGGAGGAATCTGTCGGTCAACAACCGTTCATCCATAAAACTTCACGGTCGAGGAAATAGACACATTCCTCCATTTCTAATTCCCTGTAGTTGGAAGGAAACCACACAAGCTTGCACTCTGTTCACTGAGAGTACATTACCTTGCATGAATGTCTTCAGGTGACTAGTAGGAGAGCAGATCGAAGAGGGATTCATCAGAAATTTTGACACAAACCTTGATCACAAATCACTGGGAAGACATTTTACCAATGATCAGTCTGTCTGAAAAGCATCAGGACTCACCCGTGCGTCAGTCTCAGCCTCTCTGGCCGTGGTCTCTAGAGTGGCTTTGGCGGTGTCAATGCTCTCCTGGAAGGAGACAATCTGGTCATATAGCTGCTCCAGCTTGGCCTTCTTCTCTTCCTCCATGCTGACGGACATGTTGTTGTACTGCTCCATCACCAGAGCCATCATCTCCTCGTTCTGCGCCTGCATCGCTCCCTCGCTCTCCACACACTGGTCCTGGTGGAGAGGAGCGTTGACAGCCAGGAAAGACATTTGATGTCACAAATGCTCACAGGTAAAGTGATGATGTCGTGCTGTTTGTCGGACTTTATTCAATCTGATTAATGTATGCGTGCTAAAAAGAATGACCGAAAGAGTTAGCCAAAGAGCATTAAATGTGAATGCTTTACCTCTACAGAGTTGTAGGCCAGCTCCAGCTCAGACACCAAGTCTTCAATGTTCTCTGACCTCCCCTGAAGCTCTGAGATCCAGTCACTCAGCTTCTCCTGTTATCACAACAACTCTACATAAATTATAACATGTATATGTATCATGTATATCACATGTTTAACAACATGCAGCTTTACAGGTATGATATTAAAGTTGCAGAATTTCTCTGAAATGAGCGCAGTGCCTTCACTAAAGATTCAACTCATTACTGGTTCAGTATTAAAAGATATCCCTCAGTTGCAATATTTGAAACGTGACTTTTATTATTTCTTATTTTACTGATCTATTGGGGTCTTTAAGCTTTGAGAGGAATACTCAGGGAGGACACTGCAGGACAAGAATGGTGGTAGTCCCTTGTCACCGCCCCAACACTGACAGCTCACATTGAACTAGGTCGAGCTGGGGTCGCTCCCCACTCCTTTTGAAGTTTGACCCCCCCCCAAAAAAGGTGCAAACATGAGTGCAATGTGCATGCATACTCGCGCCCATCCATGGCTGAAGAGGTGTCATGTGCACAAGTACAAGTTTGCTGGGTTGTTTTGGTAAACTTGTCAAGATCGATTTCCCGCTCTTTGGAGCATCTGAATTGACAGCACTTCTTATTGCTGAAGTCAGACTTGTATTATAACTTTGATGTTTGTCTTATTTATAGTCCAGCTGTCAGTGTTTCATATAAATACAAAATCCCACACGCGCTTGACCTGCTTCAGATGTCATCTGGAAATGACGTTCGATCATCCACAGTTTTTTCCAGCTTTCCTTTGTTGTAGATGCTACATGCTCTCGTGACTGTAAAGCGCACAATGAAATATCTCACCACACCGGAGTTGTCTGATGTGTTTTCCGATTTACAGAAAACAAGCTATTTGAAACTGAATATCAATATCCGGACCTACATCCCCTTTAAAAATGAATATTGTCAGGTGAATGCAGCATGTTGTAGCAGGGTCTCTTACTGGATTTACAGGTTTACGCAGGAACTTGGCGGTTAGGAACTGGCTTTTGGGAAAATTGCAGACCAGAGAATACAATCTATTTCTAAGATTGCTAGAAGGTGCTATATTGCTAATACAGAATCCTAATAAAAGAGAGGTGGCTGACCCTGTGCTGACCCAGAGGGACAGCGAGGGAGAACAGTGTGCGTGTGAACGGATCGCATCTCAGCCTCCGCTTGATGATGACACACTGGACCTTTGCACCGATCAAAGTAGAGCATTACATCACAGCAGTTCAATGCGCTCGGCCGCAGCCTGCCAGCAGCCAGAGAGCATGCAACCTGCCAGCATGAATGGAAAAGTTATTGCCGACTAATTTAGGAGCAGTTTATTATATGATGACCCAAACTAATGCCAGTAAAGTGTGTTTTGTAATAATGCGGGTAAGGTGTATGATGATGAGCTGCTATTTGATTACAGAATGCCGTTTATCATCCAGACTGCTGCTGTGCTATTTCACTAACAACCCGCTAAAGCGATCAAACATGGCGGAGACACTGTGAACCCTCTGAGCCTCACTGAACCGCAGGCTTCCTGTTAGAGATTTAAAACTCAAGCCTAAAGTGTATCCCACCGAGTAGGACCCCTCACAACAAGTAAACTGACTCTTCTGCATAAAAAGTGCCCGCTTAAAACAAAAAACTCTCCAGTTTTTCAAATTTAGTGCACTACCTTGATTTCCTCATAGGCTCTGTCCACAGTGGTCACCTCGTGGCTGCGATGCTCTCCGGACACAAAGCCGTCCTCTGACAGCAGATACCCACAGGTGACGCAGAACCAGTCCATCCCCTGCAGCTCAGCAGCCAGCCGGGCCTCATTCTCCTCCTCTGCGTCGATGATTTCATAGTCAGCCTCAATGAGCTCCTCTTCTGGGTACAGATCAAACACTTTCCCCTCCACCACCTCCTCCTCCATTCTCTTTTCTTTTTCTTTTTCCTGATCAGACTCAGGTCTTGATTCCTCTGCATCTCTCTGTATTTCAGATTCTGGCATCCCTTCTGCATCCTGTTTAGATATCAACTCATATTCAAGCTCCTCCACAGGCATCTCTGGGGCCTGTGCAACAAGGCCTTCTTGCTCCACCCTTTGCCCTATATCCTCTCTGTGCAGATCAATAACCGGACCTACATCCCCTTTAATAACGATTGTCTCTGAGGCAACTATGTGCATCTCCTCTTTTTGTTCTATATCTGGACCTTCTGAAAGTATATTCTCTCTGTGCAGCCCAGATAAATCCTCCTGGGGAGTAAAGCTCCTCAGAGGAGAAAAGACCACTTCATTCTCTTCTATGTCCTCCTCCATCTTCTTCTCCTCTGTGTCGACCTCCTCCACGGGGGCAGGTGGTGAGCATGGCCTGTCTAAATTATTTCTGTGTAGTTCTTCTGGCGTTACAGTAACCTCTGGTTCTAATTCCAATTGAGGTTGTGTCCTTGGTTCTTCCATCATTGCCACTGTATCCTCAGGTGCTATGAGATGTCCACGTGTGTTTTCAGGTTGGGGAAGAGCTTCTGAATCACTTGTGGTCTTGTCTGACCACGGACAAATCTCAATGTCCATCTCTACAGCTTGTCCTTTGGGAACAAAGAGAATTAAATCATCACCTACATTCACCATGTCCTGAACAACAGTCTCGGTGTCCATTGTGGGTATTTCAGCTTTGACTTCACTTGTCAGCTTTGTTTCGTCTGACGCATCAGTAACGGAATCCTCTTGTTGAAACTGCAGGGATTCAAGTATTTCATGATGTTTCTCATCTGAATCTGTCTTGACATCCTCTGGCATCACAGGTTCAGTTACTTCACTTGAAATCTCACTTTTAACCTCTGACCCTTGATCAGCTTCAGGCAACTGCTTCCTGGCTGAAGTTTCTCCTGTCAGAGCTTCTTGTTCTTTTTCTCCTTCGGGCGCTTCAACACTTGTTACTTCCTGAAGCTCAATCTGAACTTGGGTCTGAACCTCTTTTTCATTCACTGCTTTTTCAGTTACCTCCACGACTGCTTGTACAGCACAATCACAGTCGGTGCTGACTTCAACAGGCGCGCCATCTTCAGAAACGACTTCTGCTATTCCTTTTTCCTCACACGGTGACATTTCAGCTGATGTCTTCATTTCACCTGAGGGTTCCGCTGAGATGGGCATTTCCTGTCTTATAGTATCGGGTTCATTCCCTTCAACTATGTCTGGTTTGGCCCCTGTTGCTACCATCTCATCAACAGCCACCACCTTAATATCAGCCACCTCCTCAGACAAACTCTTGCCACTGGTGTCTGTTTGTATTTCTGATTTTATCTCCATCTGTGGCACCTCGCTGTTTACAGATGCTGTTGCTGCTGTCTCCTCTTCAGCAGTAACAAGCACTTCAGCTGTTTCTTCTGCTGCTTTTTTTGCCTGGCATGGCTGTTCGCTTTCAATAACGCTTTGCTCAATTCTTTCGTGCTCTTCTTTCTGATGCTCGTCACCCTCTTCTGTGTTCTCTACTTTTTGGTCTACCTCTTGAATTCCAGGGAGTACCTCGACAGTGGTGTTCTCAGGAGGTTCAGTCTGGTCTCTTTTTACGTCATGTTTCACTTCCTTACTTTGCAACTGATCCTCTATCAGTTTGGACTCAATTGGTTGTTCTGATGCTTTTCTGATGGCCCGTTCTTCATTCCCCATGGACAGTTGTAGTTCCTCCTTTTCACTTTCCGTTTCTGTAACCATTGCTCTTTTGTCATCAAATGTTGCTGATTGTGGAGCTTCACCCCTGTCTCCACCACTGACCTCCTGTGTCTTTGATTCCTCTGTCTTTGTCTTGTCCTCAACTTCTTCTTTGACCACTCTCGTTAAACATCCTGTCAATTCAAATTTATTCTGGGACCACATCATCCTCCCCTCCTTTTTATCCTCCACTGACTCTGGTGGGACCTCTACAGTGGGAGTTTCATCCTTCAAAATAAACTTCTCCAGGTACCCGGCTGCCTCCTCTGTATCCGAACCCCGCCTCCTATAAGACCTCTCAGACGCCACGCTCTCTGCCTCAGAGTATTCCTCATCGCTCCTCCTCCTCTCGCCTATGGCATCCTCATAAAGGTCAGAGTACATGAAGGACATGGCGGTGGGCTCCTCCAGGAGGATGGGGTCAATGATCTTTGGGGGTCCCGGGGAGATATAGATGGGTGTGAGGATGGTCTCTTCACTCCCAAACAACACTGAACCATTCTCCTTTACTGACCTCTGGCTCTCTCGTCGTGACCTCATCCTGGGCTCAGTCTCCTCCTTGTTGTCTCTCTGCTGCAGTGTATCAGCAGGAGCTCCTTCTCCATAGAACACTTCATCCAGGTGTTCCCCGACAATCTCCACATCTGTAACAAAGACAAAAGATTCTTCTGATGCAGAGGGGCCTCCTGTGACTGTCTCCTGCTCCACTGCTTGGGGTTCCACTACACGCTGTTCAGCCTTCTCCTGCAGGTCTGGAACCTGTTCTCCGGGGACTACCTCATCCAAAAGGGTAAATTTCTCAAAGTAGTCTATGTCTCCGGTGCTCTCATTCTGAGCGGGTTTGTGTCCAGCTGATGGCTGAGAAGAATCTTGATTCGAGGGCTGTGGAGAGATTAAAATGATCAAATCAATCTATGGAGGACATTTTAATGTTAAAATCCAGAATTAATAATACCATACCAATAAAATAGGCATTTTATTGGACAAATCAATACATAAATGTGAAAGGCAAGTTGAATTAAATCACGCAATCATAAACAAGCGTTAAAAGATTCTATTATGATCATTATTCTTGATCAATCAGATAAATACCTCAAGTATTTCCCCATCCTGTGGCAGAACAAGATTCTGTTGCTGTGTCCTGTCATGGTGGTTTCGGGATCTGATCTTTGGAGTTTGATCCAGATAAGACAAATTGTCCTGCAGCTCTGTGCTTTCTTCCTCATCCACAGTGGGAAGTTTAGAAGGGACTCTGATGTTGAGAATTTCATAACCCTCTGAAATCAAACTAAACAGTTGCTGATCTTTGTTTTTGATATCCTCCAAGTCCAGCTTTGTTTCGGTTTTCTCCTGTTTTACATTGGGCAGAGAAACCTCTGCCATCTCCGGTCTCTCCACTCCCAGAGCCGAAGCCGATCTTGAGCTACCAGGTCGGCTCAGCCTGTCCCCCAACCTGCTGCTCCTTCCTCCAGACCGTGTCCTCCTGCGAACTACTTTCTCCTCATCAAAGACGATGGTAATCTTGCCTGCAGCTCCAGAACCCTCCATGCTGTAGGCTTCAGAGATGGAGCTTGTCTCAGAGGCCCAGGGAGTAGAGCAGCGGCTAGAGGCCGTCTCCCAGACAATACCACTGTCCTCGCTTTGAACTGTTACCATGGAGAACGATGGATCCACCATCAGGCACTGGAGTTTGGGCTTCACCGACTGGTCCTGGACGACCTCTCGCAGACTGAAGGAGGGAGATATGGATCAGAGTTAGAGAAACAAGAGCAGGCTGTTTGTGCTGTTCACTAGAAGAGGAAGGGCATGACTAAACAGTCTGACTGCAAGAGGAGATCCTTTTGGCACAGCTCATGGAAACGCAAGCAGAGAACAAACCAATGAATCAAATCAAAACACATATGAGCAACATGTGCCAAAATTAATGTTCTGCAGCACTGAGGCAAATTAGAAAATGTAAGATGAAAACACGGTAACACCTGCTGATCTTTTCTCAGGATGATTATTTGAGATGTGAAGATTTCCGGCATTACGCCGGCGGTCTGGTGCCAGCCCGCCAAGGCGAGTAGAGAGCTGAAAAAAAATAATGATCAAGTGCGCTCGGGGCTGTCCCTCCTGCAATGAATACAGCTCAGTCCCCGGAGGGTAAGAGCAAGGTGACGTCCCAAAGTGTCATTCATGTAATATTAGAGAAGAGATGCCTGGCCTTTTCAGATACATCCAACATATCGATGTCTTCTGCTATTTATGACACGGCAAAGATAGCTAAAGCACCCAGAATGAAACATGATAAATGAGATGTAAAATATGGGATGGCGAATAATATCGCTCGTCAGAATAGAGCCACCTGCAGTGCCACAGTGGCAATTGCTTCTCTGAGCTGGAGAACAGATGATCATATAATGTGTTAAATGGAATTAATGGAGCACTGTTGTGTAACAGGGGTACAGCTGTCCAGTCAGAGATAAGCCAAAGCTTTTCTTTTCTTTTTATAAAGCAAAATGTATCCTGAGCTCCGAAGCCTGAGAACGAGTGGTTTCTCACAGACTCCATTCAGTAAATTTTATGGTAAGATCTCCCAGCAGAGAAGACACAACTTCACAGAAAGACAAAGTGATCCACCATCAGAGTTTTACAGTGTGCGAGGACCAGACAAGTGAGGAAAGTACCTGTTTTGCAGTTCCTCCACCTCGTCCTCATCGTCCTGGCTGACGGCCTCTGAAGCTTCGCACTGAAACTCCTGCAGCTCTGTCATCTCCGAGTCCAGACTCTCGCAGTCCTCCATCTTGGTAGTAGCCTCCAGCTCTTCCCTTCGTGGCTCCCAATGATATTTTTCTGCGTATTTTAGAATCCTCTTGATGTTTTCAGCCCCTCCGAATTCACAAGAGTTGGTCTGCCTGTTTGTGTCATTCTAAGTTGGGAACTGTCCATCTGACTCAGCGAAGGGACAGAAATAGACCGAGTGGGGAATGGAAAGAGGGGAGTAGATACGAAGAGGGGCAAAGCAGTGAGAGAGGTTTCACGATCGGCTGTTGAGTGAAGCACACCGACAATGAACTCCAAGAAGAAGCTAGAATGTCAAATGATTCTAAGAGATTGTTACAGATCTGAGTAAATCACTATCGCTGTGTTGCTCTGGGCGTGGGCCGGTGTGTTACAGCTGACCGAAGCGGTGTGACTTTAAGATCAAAATCCCCTTTGCTAAGTTAAATATAGGCCGTGAGCTGAAACAGTACCCCTGGTCCCCCTGCTGCTGGTAGCAACACTAAACAGATCCACACAAACACACACACATCTTGCAAGGTATCTTCCCCCTAGCAGTGCTGGCACTCCGCAGAAGTAATAAAACTAGGTGTAATAAGGTGTCAAGCCGCAGACAAAAGCCAGCGAACACGCCGGCTGCCAGAGGAGGCTGCAGAGAACACCCGAACAAAGGGTGCGCTCGTTTTAGGATCCGTTTTCAAAGCTGTGACACACTGAATGACGACAGAGCTCCTGGTGACGGAGGCAGAACTGCACTGAACTGATGAAAAAAAATGTGATTTCAGTGGGAGAGTATTTGTGCTTGAGGTCAATGTCTGTATGCATAGAGCTGATTTAAAAAAAAAAACATAACAAAACTCATCTTGGTTTTTAACCACAAATGTTTGTTTGTTTGGATTGGACCATTGTGACATTTTGCATGAGAAATTGCCTTAAGGTTGCCAAACAACTCAATTACACTGTAATCACATTTGAACATAAATGACACCTGCAAAGAAGAAGCCAGTGTACAATTTAATATGATTTTGGCACTATTATTAGCATAGCCAACAACCGAGAGGGCTTCTCGTGGCGCACAAAAATAGAAAGTGAAACAATCGCATATCTTCAGAGATTTGTTTTTAAATAAACATTTAAAAGTCAATAATGTACATACGGAGCTGGGGAAAATTTACAAACTCAAAAGCGGCAGAAAAAAAATGAAATCCTGCTCAAAGGTGTGAATTCTGTAAATAACTTATGGACTAGGTGAACTGCATGAATGACAGAGCAGGTCTTGCCCTAGTACAGAGATGGCTGAACTAAAACAACACAGTATGGTTTTGTTACCAGTTAGGGACAAAATAATGTGACACATCATGAGCAGTGATAAAGAAATGGAGATATCCAGAGTCTGGCGTCTTAGCTGCCCTCCAGCGATCGCCCCAGAGTCATTTGAATTACGACACTCACTTAAACATCACTATTAAAAAGCTGTTTTCAGACGAGCTTGGAAACCTAAAAGATGGTGGCGATGAAAAAAAAGAGAGGGCCTCTCGGGCAGCGGTAGAAAAAAGTGTACATTGGGTGTAAGCCCACAACAGCTTTACTACTTACCTCGTAGAATTGACTTCTATGTTACAAGTTGGTCCAGACGGGCACAATATACGTACTGTACACGTATGCGGCGGAAACATAATTGGCCTCTTCCAATGCGACTCTAAAAATGGGGATGTAACTAAACCTGAGATCAGAGGAGAGAAACATGGCCCAGACCAGTCTTTCAAACCGAAACGTCTTCGCTTCCATTTAGCTTCAGATATGGGCAGGTTGCAGGTGTTGTTTTCTGTCTTCTCATAAACTAAATAAGCTTAACTTCATCCCAGGGATGCTACTTGCGCTGGGGCGGGCGCAGCAGTAATCATCTCTAATGACGCGGACCGATATTATCCTGCTTCAGTGCAGCATCTCTCCGTCGCCGGCAGAAGTGGAAGGTTTTGACTTCGCAGCCCTCTGGTGTCACTCCATAAATATAGTTTGTTTTCCTCCGCTCTCGCTTACTGGAAATTATTGTTATGTTAACTCGGTGAAGGCAGCAAAGCAACTGGCAGTACATTTAATAGGTACCGCCACAGGACACGCAGCGTGCGACCTGTATGAAGGCAACCAGAATCCTTCTGGTTGAGGTGCGGAGGCAGCGCGGCTCCTCTCTCAAAGGTCTCTCATCGTTCCCGGGCACAGGCCTGTCTTGAGGTAGAAAACTCCAGTCAGCTCATCCAATTAGAGGAACCCCTCATCTCCTGGATGACTCCTTGTTAACGATGGCTCTGACTGGGAGGATGGAGTTCAGGTCCTTCCTCTGCTGCAGTATCCGACAAGACTGCGCAGACACAGAGAGACGAGCAGCGTGAGGATTATGAATAACTCATAGCTGGCCCACAGCGGCTCACGGGAAGAAAGGAAATATGAAGAGAGCACAGTCATCGGGACCGGCATGTACCTCAGCAAACTGAGCTTTTATGGCATCAAACTTGATCTTCTCGTGGACTGCCCTGGCGACGTTATTTCTTTCAAATGGCTCTGAAACACAAGGAATCGCTGTCACTCACAGAGCATACAGCTTTACCGCGGTGTTTTAAAAAAAATACACTGTTACTCTATGACTAAGTGGTTGTGGCAGTCAGATGTCTGCTGAAATGCTCACCTTCAACACATATGTACTTGTTGCTCCACTCTTGAGAATTGGTCTTGGGCAGAGCTCTGGCCTCGCGAACAGAGATCACCTGCTTATCCCACCTGAAGAAAAAAAATTTTAGTTCCTGAATGAAAATAAACACAATGACCAAAGTCCTGAAGGGCCGTACCAATGGCTTTGCTTATTTCAGTTCATCAGCTACACAACAGGTACACTTCACTGCCAGCAAACAGAGGGTAAGTTTTTCAAATCAATTCTGGAACTTGCAGTATAAAAACAGACACTTCCTGAGGAAAGATAATATCACGTAGCGCTCTCAAACTGCATGATCATCATGTGATGCTGTGGCGAGCAACAAAAGATTAGCACACATTTCCAAGGACCAAAAAAATGCTAACAGAGAGTTGACATACTGGCCTGTTCTATGCAACTATTTCACCTATTGTCCGTCTTTCAATTCTGAAGACCAAAATATTGGAGTTTTGCTGAATGCATCAAATTTGAGGGGGAAAACGCACATTTTAATATCCGCCATGACAGTTTCTGCATGTTCAGGTGAATTGCAGTTGCAAATGCAGCATGGCACAGTAACACACATACTGCAAACAAAGTGATCATGGTATGTCGCGCTAGTGCTGTGTAAGGCCAAAGGTCCCACCTGCTCCCGCCTCTCACCCAGAAACATGAAACCAGAGAAGAGGATGCATGATAGAGAAAGGAGAGGAGGAGGGGGGACAGGAGAGAGAGAGGAGGAATGGGAGCAAGAAAACGAGCAGGCAGAAGAACCATGGGGGCATCTGCAACCCGAAACTCAGTAATGCGATGTCCTTGGGAGGTACCTGAAGTGTGTGGCATAGTATTTCAGAAAGCCCAGCAGCAGCTCTCCCAGAGAGGACTGGTTTCTTGAGATGTAGGGGGGGATGTGTTTGGGTCCCTCTGGAACCATGTCGATGTCCATGAGGGGATTAAAACACTCCTGAAAACGAAGGCACAGGACAGACACGCAAAACTGAGCGGCACTGCCATTTGGAAACGCACTAAATGGTTTACTGGCATTTTAATTTGAGGATGATAATCTCTTGAATTAAATAGTTATATGAAAATATAAACATACATGGAAGACTTCCCCCATGGAGTTTTGTTCACAACACTTTTTCAAAACAATTTCGAGTGGTGTATAAATGTATTTTGAAAGAAACAGTCCATGAATGTAAAGACGTGTCTGCAAGCATTTGAAATAAATAGTACAGGGGACAAATATAAGGCGAGAAGGTAAAAATAAAAAACAACAACAACCCCCCCATAGCTGAACTGATACTGGAAATGTGATTTACAAGACTGGCGATGAGGACACTCACTGGGTGGTCCTTCTGTAGAGAAGGAAGGACAGGTTCATTCAGAGCTGTAAAGGACACACGTCACATACATGATGAGATTCATGATGAGTCAGGGGTCCAGTGACAAAGGATTTTGTCTGTGTGTGAGATTATACTGACTCTGGAGGTAGTGCAGCACCATAAGCACCAGTGTGTAGCTGCTTAACGTTCCTTTGCTGGCATCATTGATCTGATTGTGCCGCGCCCACTTCTTGATGACGAGGATCATGGGTCTTATCCTCAGATCGGCTGAGAAAGACCACACAGACACCAACTTCAATGCCTTCCTCTCAAAAGCTGCACTGTGCATGAACAGACAGATGAATTTTAATAAGTTTCTCACCCACCATAAGCGTAACTCCTCAGAAGGAAAGTGTTTCTGATGCCCACGGTGTTGTTGATATTCAGATCAAATTCCAGATCACTAAAGGGGTAAAAGATGTATAAAGATTTATTTCTGATTTGATGACGCAAACACAGGCTTCAACGGTTTCATTAATTTGCTCCCACCTTCCTTTCTCTCTGAACCTGAGGATTGGCACTTTGGCTCGGATCAGCTGAGTCCTCTCTACATATGCTATGAATCAAAACAAACATCATATGATTTATGGTAGTTTCGCTCTTCTTTCCTGTAAAGCAGAAACTCTTTTTCCACTGGGTATAAGGCTCCACCTAGTGGAGTCTGTGGAGAACATAAAAACAGAGGACAAAGGAAGCGACGCTAAATAAGAGGCGAGTTAGATAGTCATAAGTAAGTAAGACTGTGTCAGCAACAATGTTCAAAAATCCTCAGAGCTAATAGACAAATAAATAATAACTATATTACTGTAAATGATTTGATATTTGCAAAATTGTGTTTATTACTCACAGAGTGATCTAAACAACTTTTGGAGGACAGAGAGCACATGAAGAGGATCAGGTCTTTTCTGAAACAATAAACAGAAAAAAAGTATCTTGTAACTGTACGTTTTACACATACACAATGACCTTCACCCCAGAGAGTCATAGAAACTTACATTCCCCTTGAGGACCAGACACATATCAGCATCACTGCTCCGACAGCCCAGTCCGTTCATAGAAGATCCGGTCAAGTAAAGCCGTGCCACTGTGAGAAAAAAAAACACTTTGTGAATAAGAATGAAACCACAAAGTGAGAGCAGTCAGTGACTGTACAGTCGTACGCACCTGCATAGACACGTTGTATGTCCTGCTGCAGCTGCGCTCGGCACATCTCCTTCCGGATCAAATCCGAGGACTGCTGCTGGCACGCCTCGAACAACTCCAACATCTGCTTGCTCAGCTGAGGGCACAAACACATGCAGCTCTAACTTAACCAAAGCATACTTACAATTTATACACAATAAGCTCCAGATTAAAGCCATCTGGTTATACAGTACCTTGTCTTTAGCATAGGCCAGCAGGCTGTTGGAGCTTTCTGGGACAGCAGGCACCTGAGGGTGGGAATGGGAGTGTGGACTAGGATAAGAGCGGTCGAAACCAGACAAGGATGATCTGGAGGATCCAGCCACCACTTGATCGCGATGATGAGGTGGGTGGGAGGGTCGGATTAAAGGGGAGCCTATTTGTGGGTGAAAGGAGGAATCAAGGCGTTGGCGCTTGACAACATGGGGGCTGTATTCATCAATCTGCCTTCTGGAAGAAAAACAACAATAAGGAAACGTGTGACGAGACATGGAGGCAATTTTAAGGAACCAAAAGAACAAGACAGAGATTATTCCACAGTGCACGAGTGGGAAAATGACATACTTGCGCCTGTTGGTCATTGGTACGTGAGGAGGAGGGACTGGAGAGGTGGGTGGTGGTGGGGGTTTCCATTCATATGGAGGAAACCTCTCCAGTACAGGTGCATGGAAGCTAGCAAAACACAAGCAAATATTTCCAGACAGGACTGATGAGGAAAGAAAACACACTGATGTCCAGCACACGGATGCAGATAGCATCTTCTTCATGCTCACCTGTTGACCCTTGCCAAGCTCTGGTAGTTGTAATCGTAACGTGGGGACACCGGGGGTGGCGGGTACAGGCCGTTACTGAAGCCAGATCGATCCCTCGAAGCAGCGCTGCGGGGGAACATGCTGCGGGTCTTTGCGGAGCTCCAGCATCAACTCCGCTGAGAGAAACATAAGAGCAACCTTAACAGCAGAGTGGGCACTGAAGGAAGAACTGGGGCACTCGCAGTCGTTAAACTTCCCCACAAGAGTGACAAAAACTCCAGGAAAAGTCGGAGAGGAAACTAAAAGTAGCCGGTGATCCGGCTGTTTAGCAAGTTAGCAACGTTAGCAAGTACCGCGACGTTAGCTATTCACCTTATCGTTTAAACATTCAAACTGTTTCCCAGTATGTTTATATAACGATCGTGTCTTTGGAAACTAGAAGATATACGTTAAAAGCGTTTTCTCAAAAACCCAAGCCATCTACGTAATACTTACCAAATTTCATGTCAAATGTAAACAAACCTGAAGGGGCTAATTCCGTGCGTACATACTTCCGCATTGATACCATGACGTAAGGCAACGCCATTTAAAGGGCACGCAGCTATGTTTTCGTTAAAGGGAAAATCCATCCCCATTACGCCCACCCCTCCAAAAACGGGTTAAGAACAGGGGAAAAACTAAAGAAAACGTTATGGTACTGACTGCTGCATAGATAATACTGGACAGTGAAATTAAAATTACAAATGAAAAATAATCAGGTTTCTGTGGTATGTTTGACTATATGCATAGACTATTAAAAATAGCAACTTTGTATACCCAAATGAGTTGAATTTGAATATGGGCTGTCACTTGTGAATCAGATAAGCCCGTTTACCAGTTAAAACACCGAGGCTGCTGTCATGTCGTCTCTTATCCATTGTCCTTTGAGGATTTATCACCTTAGTCTATCTCTACTGTACAGTCGATGTACTGTGCTGTTCAAATTCAGACCTTTAAACAGAGCTTTTCATGGTTTTAAACATAATAGGAATAACTTTTTAAAAAATCTCTTTTAGTATAGGAATTTCCCCCTCTGAAGTCCACAATCTTCACTATATTTCAGTGACAAGCTCTGTGGAAAAAAACAACAGGACTGAAAGTCATTACTATAAAGGAACACCAAATCAACATAGCAATGCAGAATACATGAGACTGACTCATTCGATTAGGAATAAAATAAAGTTTTATGTCATTTTTGTATTGACTTTTGTGTAAGTGTGGTAGCTTTGTGAGTTGTGGGGCATAACCTTAACTTAAATATGCTGTTGATCAATTCTTTAAGGAAGAAAATCGCTGTGTTCTCAGATTCTTTTGATTATTGTTAAAGTAATATGCTTAAGCTATGGCACAGAAGCATATCTGCATTAGATGATGCCCTTTTCAGCCTTTTCTCACAACCACAAGGTTCAGGAATAGATATTGCCTGGTAAATCCCTTTTGCTGACTTGAATTGCTAACTCATTAGACATAAAAAATGAAAAAAATATTAAAAATTAAATAATAGAAATAAAACATCCCTAACAGAGTTATAATAATAATGTAGAATTACATGTGCAAACATGACAAATATTCATAAATGGTGTAATATTCAGACATTTTAAAGAAAAATGTAGAATACACAGTGCATCTTTTGCTGGCTGCCAAAGACAATTGATTTGTTGACAGTCAATACTCCACCCCCCAAACCACATGAACTGGGTTATTTACTGGGCTGTGTAATATTATTTTTTATATACATTTTCAAGAAAACAAGGATCTGTTCACTGAAAATACTAATCGAGGCATTACCTTGGGCTGCTGGTAATTTCAGAAAGTTTAGCATACTACAGCTTTAGAATAACATTTTCGCAAAGCTCTAAGTGAGCAGGCAACTTCCCAATAAACTTATTATAAAACAACAAAACATCAAATGGCATCAGTCCCTTGAGCACCAAGTGACGTCACTGCGGAGGACGGTGTCGTGACGTAGGCAGTTCAATACTGACACCGATGTGAGTGGGAGGGAGGCGGACGCATTGGCCAGACGTGGAGCGCGTTGGGGGAGTGCACATATCGGGGTCTGTGGATGGGTTTGGATCAATAAAGCACATATCGCTACAGCACAGAATCGCTGCAGAATAATACGGTCCATGCAAACGAGCCCACATATCAGCTTTGATAAGGAGAGCCGTAGTATTCCACGTGAATCAAAAAAAAGGCATCAACTGATGTTGATGAGGCTCAAGGGATTACTTATGGTTTAGCCCAAGAGCGCCATTAGAAATCGGCTTTATTGTGGAAACGCACTGGTAATAATCAATGTGTGGAATAGCTGTGAAATAACTGTAGTCTGGGCGAGAGTGGGGGTGTAGTCTGATACTATGGTAATGAGAGAGAGAGGGAGGGAGGGAGGGAGAGAGAGAGAGAGAGAGAGAGAGAGCGAGCGAGAGAGACGTGGGTGAACAGTGCGATGCTGTGCGTTATCTGCTCGCTAAATGAGGGTTATCTTTCCCAGTTCAGGTAGCAGGACTTCTCCACCCAGCGAGGATCAGTAATTTGCACGACAGCAGCAGGGCGCCCGTCGGATCTCCACTGGACTCTGCGCCGGTTCCCGCACAGCGCCGCCGCTGCTGCTGCTGCTGCTGCTGCTCCATCACCAAACGCTCAACGCCGAAAGCAGGAGAAGACGCGCCGAATTCCGTGCCATGTGCAGAACGACATGTATGTGTGAATTCATGCGGTGACAGCGGAGGGGAATGGAGCAGTTGTCATCGAATTCCTGCAGACACGCCGACGGTGATAAAGGGGAGGCTGTCGTGTAGAGAGAAGATCTTCATACGCAGCAGCCAATCCGAGAGATTCGTTTTTATTGCCAGCGAAAAGGATCAGTGGGCAGGTGTCGCCTTTAATTTCAACCACAACAATGGGGTGAGTGCGATTATTATCCCACAGGCTGACTGATTTCCTTCTCCATTTCCTTGCTGTATTCATATGAGCTGCGGCCGCCTATCACGGTATGAACTTCCCTGCCATGGAAACCACACCACGCATAACAAAATAATGACCCGGGTGTATGCGTAAAAATCTCGGCTATCCATCTGTCTTAACGCAAGGGTGATGGTGGATGCAGAGTTTAGGTAGGCTGTGTTCTTGATATTCTGATGGCCTTGATGTGCTGCACATGAAAACAACACATTATGAGGAATATAATGAAACAACTTATGCCTCCTCCCCAGAATATCTCTGCTTTGGTGAAACAAAAAAAAAATTCTCTGTGGCCAACATGGTAGCACACACATGCTGGTGCAGAAGTTGCCACCGTCATTAAACTTTTAGGATCAAAATGGGTTAATCTGCAGTTCCTTCCAAAGTGGGACTACCAGGGGGTCCTGGTCCTGGGTGTGCTCCCCGAAATGAAGCAACGTTAAATGTACCTACTATTCCACAATTCCCTCATTTTTGCCTTAGGAGAATGAGAGAGTGTATGAAGATGCTCGTTTTTCTAGGTCTCCCTGCCCTACTGTTTACTACCCCCCCACATTATAGACAGTTATGTAATTCTGAAAGACGGCATTTGTAACAGCAGAATTTCTTCTAAATTTTTCTCAGACAGGCATCTGTGGGCTGATGTTCTGTACATTGTGTTCCAGGTCCTGCCTCAGAGAAGGTTTGGGAACAGTATAATGTCAGAAGCAGGTTAAAGTCAATAGCTACAATGCTGTACAAGGCTCGAGTGACAGAAAGTGGCTTCCTGTCTCTATGGCAGTCGAGTGACCGCTGCCTCACACATCCCCAACAACAGGCACCCATCAGTGGAATATCTGCCTAGTGCGCAGCACTGCTCATTTGCATGTCCCCTAACCCTGAGCTCAGCGGTCCATTTCCCCCACCAAGCTTGCCGTTCATTAACAGCTGTCTCCTGCAGTTCATTGTGATTAATTGCACAGCAGGAGGTTAACAATATGGCACAGGCATGGTGCGATTTCAAGGCATCAGCCAAAACTCCTGCATTAACTATTTAAAATACACTGGAGGCTTCCCAGACGCCCGCTCTGCCCTCCTACAGTGTGGGCAGCACACATCATTCAGCGGTCTCCCACTCAGCTTCAGCTCTCCACCAGGCTCTGCCATACTGGTGACTAACTTGCTGTTACGCAACTGACTCAGTGACTCAACTGATCCACGATGGAATATATTGTAAACTGTGATTCAAAGCACAATCCTGCATACAACCTGTGTATTTAATAATATGTGTAGGTGCAGTTGGGATGAAAGTGTACAAACAGTAGCTGCAGATCTGATGTCTGGATGTCTGTCCAGCAGAAGCAGCACAGACAGATGGAGTCTTATTTCACTTCCGGCCTCGTGGCTCAAACCAAGCTATAATGGTAGCGGAACAGAGAAGAACATTAGTGTTGGATGAGGGCTGGAGATGCCTATCGGCACCCACTCTGGTGCGCTATCACTTCCCTGGGCAAATACAATCAATGCACAGATGGACTCGGTTTCTCTCTCTGTCTTTGTCTTCGCTTGTTTGTGTGGGTGTGTGAGACAGAGAGTATGCTAGTGTGTTAACAGGCACATTTCAGGTCATCCGAGCCCCTCCCAGTAGATGGAGCAACGGGGAGCTCTCTCGTTAATGACTTCTCTCTAGCTTAAATAAGATCTACGTGCGTTCAAACTCTCCTCGGTTGAATTAATGAAAAACTGTGGTAAGAGAGAACAACTTCTAGAGAAAGGAGGGGTCAAGGTGGAGGTGCCAAGGGAAAGTGAGATCTCCTGAGATGGGCTGTTTCATCATGCTTCAGTTTCAATGTCAGTGTTTGCAGGAAGAGGGGCAGCTGTACAGTTAAAGATGACACACTGAGGTAGAAAATAGAGATTCAGTCTTTCGTGATAAAAAAAATTGTGCGTGTGTGTGTAAGCTGTTTAATTACACACTTTGACTCAAAGACTGAGTGTTCACATCTGTGCATCAAACCCCTGGAAGCACAAGCACCAATACTGGAAGTGCAGATGTTGTGTGTGCTCATGTGAAACGCCCTGTAGGCATTGGCACAGTGCTGTTCACAGATCAATACCAGCGTTAACATATGTAGAGTTGAGGTGAGTGCCATAGCTCAACAGATTTTTAATGGGTCAACTCCCCCTGCTTAAAAAATGAAATGACAAACAGTAGTATTTTTGCAGTTTGAGTGAACCGACCCTTTAATTCACAACGCTCGTCAGAGCAGCGGGTCTGCCTTTACAGCAGCCCGCCTGTTGTGGCACTCTTTTCTGTTTTCCAAAATGTACCACTGGTGACTTAAAAGCCTGTGTGAAAGCAATTACTTTTGATTTGACCTCCATTTGTTATCACAAGTAAAAAACCGCCTTGCTCCCCAGACTAAGGAATTTCAACTAAGAATTATTGGCCATGATTCTGTTAATAAAAAAGGAGCATTTGAAAAAAAAACCCCAGCAACCTTTTACTACTAGAACATTAACATTATCAACAACAATTAATTCAATGTCCAATTTTCCAGAAAACAGGATTTCATGTAGTACAACATGTTAAATGTTATACAGTATGTTATACAAGATCACAACATACTGTATATCTGTACTACTCATTGTGACATGGCTCTAGCAGCACCAATCCATCTTAATCATCATCATCCTCCCATAGAACTCAGCAGCTGTGTCTCGTTCGCGTTGCCGCTCGATACCGTGCCTTTCTTTTCCTTAGAAAGTCCTGTTTGCGTTTCCTGAAAGTTCAGATCTGAACGCCGCCTGTGTTCTCGCAAGTGTTTGTGCCGCACTGTGCAGCAGTTTTCAGGGCTTCCCACTCCCTCCAGGTTCCTCTGCTCGGAGATGGGTGGATTCATCAGCGCTCTGTCCTCTCCTACATTCATCACCTCCTCCACGCTCTCCTCATCCCCATCACTCTCCCTCCCTCACTTATTTTGCCTGCCTCCTCTCTGTCTCTCTCTCTCCGTCTTAACATTCACGTACCGTCACCTGCCCCTGTGTCACGCAGTGCACTCTGCATGCTTAACACCTCCTCCTCATCTTCTTCCTCTTCCTCCTCCACACTTTCTCCTCCGCCACTCATTTGCACCCAAATGTTATTAACACTTTGTTCACAGTCTTGCTTTTCAGTTTTTCCTTTCTGTTTCCTCTGACCAGGCTCCCCCTCTCATAGTTAGGGTGGGCAGTTTCAAGATCTCTACGCACTTTTGTCACGCGCTGATAGAAGTCACTCAGAACACTGAGGTGTTCCCCTCTTCCTTCTCTCTTCCTTTCTTTCTCCCTATTGCTAAATCTGTGCAACCTCCACGTAGCCTGTATGCTAGTGCTGAACACCAGCAGATTCAGTCCAGATTCCAGTGGATCTTATAGATAATCTTATTTTTACGAAAGGCTAAATTATTGGAAATTATTTTTATTCATATTTTGCAAGAAAATAGCTTTCAACTTGAATCGCATTCCATCATTTATTGTGCTGTATTTTAGAAATCCACTTGTAGGAGTAGATATTGCTTTTTTTTTTTTTTCCTTTCCTGACAACTGGTGGGTGTCCTTTTGGAACCAAACTCTTTGGCACAGGCGTTCATGTAGAAATCAAAGCCCGAACCGAAGAACGTTGCTGTGTTTGGTGCGCACACAATCGAGCAACAAGGAGCGCAAAATTTGCCAGCGCTCCATCAAATTATGCAACGAAACACGATGCCAGTTGCCAAGCGGCTAGTGCACAGATCATGCAGCCAGGCCGTGTGTTGTGTGATGTGTGCTGGGAGAGAGTTGAAATGACTCACAGTTCCGCCACTTACACTACTGTCGATGATTATGATAATTCGCGCACAGCCCTCCACAAGCAGCTTTGTGGAGTGGCATTAATCATCCCGGATTCACTCTCTGACTTCCCGCACTCCCCACATTCCCCATCATTCTTTTTCTTTTCCTGCTGAACTTCCCCTGTCTCCATGTTTTTCTTTCTTTCCTAGTCTTGGCTAATCACGCACAGGAGGGGTGCTGCTGCTGAATTTTAATATTAATTTATACAGCAAGCCTTTGATGTCCCCCATCACCCCCTCAGTGCAGTGTAAGCACTTCTCTATCTCCTGCTCTGCCAGCACTGCCAGCCCAGAATATCTCCCTCTGCACCCAGCGCTTTGAGTGCGTGAGTGTGTGTGTGTGTGTGTGTGTGTGTGTGTACCGACTGTAGATATTACCCATGAAGCCCCAACAATGCTGGAATATATAAGGGCACCGGAAGAGCAAAACCGAGGAGTAAGGGATAAATGGAGCGACAGGCGAAGGTTACGCATGAGTGAGGGGGGGAACGGTTGGTCAAAAAAAACAAAGACGACTCTTATATAATCCCCCCCCTAACACAAATAGGGGGTGAATCTAAACTCTGGTCTGAGTGTCACACAGAGGTCAATGAGGAATTAATTCATCTCAGCTGCACTCACCATGGAGTTTTGATCATTTACTGATCCATGCTACACAGGCACAAAATCCACATATGTACAGATTTATAATTCCATCACATTTGTGTCATGGTGTGCAAATGTTTATACATTTTGTGTGTGTGTATGTGCAAACTGCAGCTCTGTGGGGTGTGTCTGTGGTAGTTAACCATGGCCTACTGTCTATATTTAGCCTTAAACACTCTCCTTTCCCCCCATACTCCCCTGTGTGACCCTCGCTCAGTGCTGCAGGCATTCCCATATCAGAGCAGGGAGAGACGGCGCTGCCTTACGCAGAAAGAGAAAGGCAGAAAGGATTTTCTGCTGGATAGCTGCATGCGTTTAGTGCGCGGTGAGATAGCGTGCGAGAGTTTAGACTTAAGTTGGAGGCGTGAGTGCTGGAGCTGCTGCTGTAGTTTGAAGGTTGTTAGCTTGTTATCCACGCATACGAGACTATGACTATATGTAGTAGTCCCGCGACAGCCTGTTTTTCTGTGGCGTAACTATGGAGGATGGCGAGTTGGCAATCCGGTTGCCAGGGCGATCGGACTCCCCGGTGGGCAACAGGAGCTTCAACGCTGGCGGCGGCTTCGGTGAGACGCTGGTGCTGCGGCACAAAGAGGTTCACCACTTCTTCTTCGTCCCCTTCAGGGAGCAGCCCATCTACAGCACGCGGGCCCACGTCTTCCAGATTGACCCCAACACCAAGAAGAACTGGCTGCCCACCAGCAAGCATGCCGTGACCGTCTCTTACTTCTACGACAGCACACGCAACGTCTACCGTATCATCAGCCTGGACGGCACCAAGGTGAGCAGTCGCGTCTGACTGGTACGGTTCACCCCACACACAAAGACAGAGTTCATCATATTCATATATTAGATATGTCTCCTTGGCACCCCTTGTTTTATTTCCTGCCACCTGACATGGTTTTATTAAGATTGTTTTAGTATAATCACCTCATCACACAACAAACGGCCTTCCAGGAGATTTTTGTGGCACTGTGATCTACTGCATGTTAATAAACTCTGCACCAGCACTCAAACACATCTTCAAGGAGCTCAGCATTGCAGCCCATCTTAAGTTTCATCGTGTGCATGCATGCAACTACTGTATTTGCAAGTGCATGTATTTGTGAGTGTCTGTCTGCCGTTTTTAGAGTCTATACTTAACGTCTCAGGATATTCTTGTTAGAGAGCCGGTATTTCTGCCGGCAACGCGCAATTGAGTTCTTTATAAGGGATGGACCAGTCACTCGAAGACACACTGCCTGCCGGTTATGGTACAGGAGGGGTGAAGTTACATGAGACAAACAGATGATGGGGGGGAGGATGTGTGGTCTAAGAAGCAAGAGGCAAAGACAGAGAGGCCAGGTGAACGAGAAGGTCAGAAAAATGCGAGGGGAGCGAAGCAAGGTCGCAGAGTTTGCATTCAGTGATCACCGAGTGTACATGAACTACTTCTCACAGCCAATTTAGCAACCGGCTCACATCATACAGCACTCGAGACAAGCACTAAATTCACCGCACGCTCACTGACTGCTACCCTTCCCAAACTCATTGTTAGGTATCGATGCCAGCCAGAATGGCAGCTATTACGCAACACTGCTAATTGATCAGCAATTCATTTGTTTTCTGTTAGTGTTACTTAACAAAGGAAGCTGAATTATATAAGACGGAGAGGTGGCCTTCCTTTTTGACTCATGTAAATTAAAGGATATCAGTACCTTTTGACGTCCACAACGCCATCTGTTGCACTTTGCCTAAAGTGGTTCCTAATGAAGACGCAAATCTTCAGAAACTGGTCACAAATGTCACAAAACAAATTTTTTTTCCCTAAAAGGCTCACCAACTATCTGGAGTTCTGTTATCATGTCCACTGTTGCCTTTTACAGTTTCTCACTGCCACTCTGCCATCTCTTCGTGTGTACGTGCATGCGTCCTCATTGTGTTATCATCTTGTTCGCTGTGTCCAAACTCACAAGCTCTATCCGTTCACTTTCCAGAACATGGATATTGTTGTGTAGGTGGTTGCAAGTCTGGGCCGCTGTATCAGAAACTATAGATGCTGTTCTCTCCGGCTTCCCCCGTCTCTCACACATACAAATAAGCAGATGCACAAACACTATTTGTTGCTGTGTTTTTGTCAATAAACTTTCATCACAACCACAAGAAGCCCCAGGTGGTGCATTCAAAGACCTTTTTTTTTGTCCAGTGCAAAACCCAAATTCAGTTTACAGTTATATGAAACCACATGAAGCAACATATCCTCATGTTTGAAAAGCTGGAAGCAAAGAAAGTTTGACATTTTCATCAAAGTTTTGTAATTTTTTTTTCCATCAATTGAATAATTCACTTAGAACTATTGCCACATTGTTTGGAGAGACTGAGGGACGCACAACTAAAACACTAACACCACCACAACACCTACAGAACAATAAAGTTAGATGTTGTGTATGTATCGCATACATGCAATGTAGTGTTTTGTACCACTTTCACCTTTGGTCCCGGAGAAATGTTTTGCCATGAATGTCCATTCAGACATACAAAAATTGTTTTTGCTTGTCACTCTCTTGTACACACACACACACGCACACAACACACTGCAGTGATAAAAGTTAATGTAACACGTATTAAGTGGCGTTCCTCTGTCTTGCAGGCAATAATCAACAGCACCATCAGTCCCAACATGACGTTCACGAAGACTTCACAGAAGTTTGGCCAGTGGGCGGACAGTCGAGCCAACACTGTCTACGGCCTGGGATTCTCCACTGAACATCATCTATCCAAGGTACCACCCTCATCCACCCACTTACACGCACACGCACACACACACACACACACACACACACACACACACACACACACACACACACACACACACACGTACACACACACTACGTCTACTATAAACCTGGATTCTGTTTTCTTCTACTCCCCCAGTTCCTGAGAGTGTAGAAAGTGTAGAAATCTGTTTGGTGGCTGGTTTATGGGGCATGAGTCAAATTAATGGCCAAAATGCAGATATCTTCAACTCCTGCTTCAGTTTTGACCATTTGACCTTTGTCTTAACTGATTAACAGTGATGGTACAACTGTAACAGGAACTAAGTCTGAGGCATATCGATATGCAGTCTTAACCTAAATGCCAATTAGAAGTATTTCCTTTGTCTTAAAGGTTAAGTAATCATATTCACTTTGCAGATAACTGCTGTGCCAACACTCCTGAAGCACTTATTCTGAGAACTACAGCATTTACATCCCTGTACTAGATATATTATATTGCACTAAAGAGAAATGATATTGAGTTACTCATTGCAGTTTCATAAATGGCAGATACAGGACCAGCTCCAGCAGAGTTGTCAATTTGATTTCTCCACCACTCAGCCCTCTGCAGTACTGTACAAACTAAATTACTCTGTAAAACTTTGGGAGTACCGTCGATGGTGAACCCCACCCTAAAGGGACATCAGGGATGTGTGTGCTTGCGTGCATGTGCCAGAGTGTTTATATTTGCCCAAAGCCCCCCAGCTGAGCTCACCTTACCTCTTCAGGCTTGGTGGATGTATCTTTGCTCTCGACAAAAATAACCCATGAGATCAACTTTAGTTAAGGACAACCTCTGATTAAAGGAAAACTCTTACAAGGACAAACACAGTGGCATGGGCTGCTTTGTTCTGTGTGTGTGTGTGTGTGTGTGTGTGTGTGATATACTAACGGTGACCTAGTTAGCTTACGTTTCTGCTGAGGCATTGTGGGTAGGGGCCTCCTTTTCTAAGTTCAACCGTGGGTCATTATTGGCAACTACTTCTCCCTATCCTACCCCTGGCTTCACAGCTGACCTACAACGCTCTAATCTGCGTGCATGTGTGTGTGTGCGTGTGTGCGCATGTGTGTCCATGCACATATTGCTCAACTGAAGAGATTAACCCACAGAACTATATGAATCACAGTCTTTACTGATAGATTTCCATGTGTCCAGTTTGCAGAGAAGTTTGCGGAGTACAAAGAAGCAGCACGGCTCGCTAAAGAGAAGAGTCAAGAAAAGATGGAGATGGCCACATCTCCTTCTCAGGTATGTTGACTATATACTATTGTAACCCCCCCGCGCGCGCACACACACACACACACACACACATACACACGCTCCATCACCCTGCTCCTGACCTGACAACACCAGGATGTGTTTAATGAACAGCTGGTGAACGAGTCAAACACAAAATCTGTTTCCCTTATTATTATTATTATTATCAAAGGAAGCACATTCAGAAAATAAGAAAGAACAGACAGATAGAAAACAGACACAAAAATACAAGTATATGTGTAATTAAAGTTGATGCCAAGGGTAGAAAAAGTTCCAGTGTATTGATGTAAAAACACAAGTTCTGTGACAGACATTTTTTTACTTAATCTTAGCCTTTGTATGTGTGTGAAACAAGAGATAATTTTACCTCTTGAAAAGTTATTAGAAAGAGTAATAATTAAGTAATAATAATTAAGAGTAATTAGAAAAGAGAGCTAAAATGTGTGAAGGGCTGCCATTGCTTTTTGTAAGGGTTCACAAACCCTTAACTTTGGAAATCTGGAAGTTTACGCATTTTTATATAAGTTAATAACATGTTTTTGTATAAAAAACTCTTAGTCTAAAAAGTAACCATTAATTACATCTGTCAAATAAAAGGAGTGGAGTAAAAAGCAAAATATATTCCTCTGAAATGTAGGAAGCATAAAATGGAAAATACTCAAGTACAGTACAAGTACTTAGGGGTAGTTCTTGAGTAAATGTGTTTTCCTTGACTGACTCCTGGGAGGCACTGAGGTTAAGAATGACAACCTGAAATTAATATCAATACATAAATACATACATATACAAACATACAAAAAATAAATCATATAAATATGATATACATGCTATGTACATATACACCCTTTTCATTAAAAAAAATAAAATAAAGCTGTCCCTGGACTCACCATGTATTGGAGAACATAATTAGACTGTGTGTTAGGTATTTGTTTGTGTGGGATATCTAATAATGAGTGTTTTAGGGCATATGTAGCTGCGTCTGAGAGAAAATTAGCTTGTTTCAGAGGAGAATTCCCCGTGGAAATCGCTTCTTTAATCTAAAGGCTGCTAACAGGCTTCATGTCCTCGTCTGTTCATTACGGAGGCAAGGGGAGCAGCCCCCCTGCTGTACTGCGGTCTATTCCTTGCACTATTAAAGCCACAGCCCACATGGCACCTTGTGCTTCCCACGGGAGAGTGTTTTTTAATGAAGCCAAGTGGACGGCTTCACTCTCATCAGGGGCTGCGCTGGCCAGCAGCGCACTACATTGGAGGAACTCTGCGTTTGTTGCATTGCACTGCAACTGTAAAGGTTGTGGCCTTCCTGCTATAAGCCTGCAGTGGTGTACTGAGGCCGCCTGATCTGTCTCACTGCTGAAAGTCACTATTTGGCCCATAAGCCCGCTGGCTTTCTTTCTTACCTCCGTCCCAGAAAACCCCCCCAAAAAAACATGAATTTCTACGATAAAATAAGAAGAGAAAACAGAGCTAAACGTTATGTACTGGTCCCAGTGGGCCAGACCCCACAGGAAGTGCATCGTGAACAGATATTAAATGGTATATTAATGAATGTGGAGCTCAAATGGCAATGCCAGCCATAATCTCCCCATTATCTCTGACTTCCTGCTTGTCCATTACACACGAACAGGCAGTGTCATTGTGCTACTGTATTATGCCCAAGCCCCGAGTCTTAATAGCTTTGTTTTATGTACATGCAGCAGCTCCGTGATTTGTCTCCTGTATAATTTTGTGGTTGCATGGGATATAAAGATAAGCGTTAATCTGTAATTCCACAATTTCCCACTGCTATAGTGTGCCATTTAATGGCCTATAGGCATGTGGGAATTTTTTTGGCACCAGAGCAATAAGAGCTTTATCAGCGTGAGAGACAGCAACCCCAACTTTTCCCCAGTACACACACACACACACACACCTCCATCATTTCTGTCGACTCTTATGTGGGGAAGATGATTTATTTATGAGATTCATTTTTTTTTTAATCTTGTTGGCATCTCTGGTAATGGGAGGCAACTGAGGTCACTCAAGTTAATTATTGCACATTTTAAATTACTACATGCAAGTTAATTGTAATTTAGTGAGTCATTAAAAGGTACATTCCCATAAGTGGCGCAAGACTGAAACAATTAGTTGAGAGAAAATCAGCAACAATGCTGATAATCCGTCTCGAGGTAAGCGTCGATAAGCTTCTCAAATGTGGGAATTTGGTGCTTTTCTGTTATCTGTACAAGGTGAAAATTTAAATTTCATTGAATGTTCCACAGATTCAAAGTAAACTAGACTAAACTTCAGTCCAAAATACACAAAAAGCAAGCAAAATGAAAACTATAAATGAGGAAGGACAGGAAGAAAAAGGTACTTACAAAAATCTCAGTGAGGCAAAAAGAGGAGGCAGAAATGAAGGCCAGCACTAAAGAGCTGAGCTGAAACAAAATTGAACTGAACAGTCGAAGTGACAAGGACAAAGAGCGAGACCAAGACTTAAATACAGGAGGAAGGAAGGGAGAATAGGGCACAGGTGAAACACATCACAGCATGGCAGACAATCACAGGCACAGACAGTAAAATTGAAATCCAGAAGACGCATTAGGGAATAATTACCCAAATAAAACAGGAAATTAACAAAAGCAGAGTCCAAAAAGAAAAGCGAGTCTCTCTACGGAGTCTCTGGAAATTTGCCGTGACACTAATCTGTTGTTGTTTTGTGTGTGTGTTTTAAATCATTTTAAATTGAACATTATCAGGTTTTGGACTGTCAGGCTGACAACACAGGTTGCTCAAAAACTTCACCTGGGGGCGCTGAAATCTCATTGAGGAAAATGACAAACTGATTAATCATAAAAAAAATAATAGTTCATCTGCTGCCCTAAAGTGCTGCCATTTTTTTTTCTTCGTCACTTCAGCCATGGCACCTCCCTTCACCCTCACTAACTACTACGTCTGTTTATATGAACTACTTATTGCTTCTGCTTTTGATAATGTTGAATGTACCATTTGCTGTATGTTTGAGGCCTTTTCACTGAAAAAGGCACCATAACTATAAAATGTAGCAGATGTGAAAGCTTTTGCGAGCTCACTGCAGGTTTAATCTCCTTTTTTAAAATGATTGACATTAGAGAGCGTCACACAGGTATGTTTTTTATTGATGTCACAAGCTTGTAAATTGAACTTTTAAAATGATGTAAAATTTGTTTTCCTTCTCATGTGATCATCACTACCAGTGTGAATACCAATGAGGACATTATTCAAATAGTTCATTCATGTTCAATCATGTTTGACTGATGATTGGATTTCTAACTGACGGTAACGGCCCAACATCTTGATCTCGCACGCAGGAGTCTCCGGCAGGGGAGCTCTCGTCACCTTTGACCCCTGTGACTCCGCCCATGGAAAACATCAACGGCACAGATGAAATCTGTGACACGACCCCCAACTCGGACACCCGTCCAGAGCCGGCGCAGAACGCGCTGGCCTTCACACACAGGTACATCCCACATTGTCCATATGTCTGACCGTGTACGGTCACTAACACTGACACTGTCGTATCTCGCACACAAACAAGACAAATTTTTCACACCTCTCCTCTTCTATGTCTTTCTCTCCATCTGCGTTCACCGATGTATATATGTTGCATGTCAGCATGGTAGTGAACTCCCCCCGATTTACCGCTGCTCTCTCGTGTTTTTCCTCCCCAGGGAGCAATTTAAGACTTGTCGGGTCTGCTCATTCTGATAGGGATTTCATAACAAGTGCTGACTACTGCGACATCATAACCACACAAAAATAATAATAAATAAAAAATGTTCAGGCGCAGACGTTCCAAAAAATACAAGACACAGGGAGGGTCTTCTTAACGAAACCCGACGCGCTGCCCGTTCACTGAGGTCACAACAGCGTATCGAAACTCAAGCGAGGAGCAATAGAAGTGCAATGAAGCCACAGGACTTTTTCTTGATTAATAAAAGTGACATTCCCGAACCTTCACTTCACGTGGACCAGCAAGTCTTTCTCAGAAATGAGGAATTGTTGAAGTTATTAATTTTGTTCAATATGAGCATGCTTGGTAAGGAAACTCACACATATTTATATTTTAACGTCTGCCCACTGCAACGTGATCTTTTCTAAAATCGAATCGTTGAATGCAATACAGAGCATGTGACCTCTGTGCATGCACCGCCACCGTAGTGTGCATTCCCGGTGTGTTTGTGTCCCCCTATCCCCGGCGATTGTCAATACTGGTTCATTTACAGTAGATTATGTAAGATTAAGAGGTCAAAGTGCTATGTAAAGATCTTTGCTGTGTGTAATGGCTTTCTGAAGAGGTGCGGCTCTGAGGCTCATCACCAAAAAGGTGTCGATGACACGTTTATGTAAGACTTATATAACATACTGTGGGGTAGTGGGAGGCAGAGAAAGACCAAGACAGATGACACACACATAGACAGAGTGTGTGTGTGTGTGTGACAGAAACTGGGAAGAGAGGTGCATTGTATAAATTCTGTACATGAGTCACTGATAGTTACACATCCACCAACTGCATGCACACACTCACTGCACTGAATAAACGGAGCACATGGACAATCAGTTTGAGTCATTGGAGTGACCCAAGTGTTTTCTTTCCTCAGGAGAGGAAAAGTTCTGTCCTATTATCTGCTGTCACGTGTAGTGGACTGTACACACAGGTCTTTCATTTGTGAAAACTCTGTAACTTGTGCCACTTTTACTATCTCTCTGGCTGCGATTATCATCAATTAAAGATATCAATCAATCGCTTAGTGTATTATCATTCCTTCTTTTGGTTAACGCTTGCCGTTTGAGTGGAGAACGTTCCCTTTTTTATATTTAAAGATCATTTGAGGGCTCTTTAGAGGTACTGTATGTTTTCGGTAACGTGTTAAAGTCTGCAAAGCCTTGACAAGCTCAAGTGCAAATGCTCATAAATCCCTAGCGCTACATCGTGAACTCTGTAAAGCTACACAGATGGGTGCAGTGAGAGAGGGATGTAGAGAGGACACCCACTGCCTGCTGCAGCCTCGCTGCTGATATGTCTATTAATGCTGCATGCGTGGGAGACGGGGTCGACGCTCGGCATTCGCAGTGGCAAGCACGGACATTTTCTGAGAGGCAATGCAGGGAGGGTGGATGCAAAGTCCGTCCAGATATTTGACCACACGAGCCTCTCTCTCTCTCTCTCGGTCTATGATTCATGCCTCTTCGGTGGCTACATCAGCCTCACATGTGCCTTAAGCTGCAGATAAAATGCATTTTGTGACAATGTGCGAGCATGTAGTTGATCTGATATCCAAAAGGAAATAATGGAAACGTCTGTATTGCGTTGCAAATGTGTTTCCTTGTATTCTGCTTCGTGAAGTTTTAGAGGCACACAGGTGTTTGCTGTCTTTTTGTCCCAGACCTGTATGATGGTCCTGCTTTGGCTCCCTGCCATGTGTCTGGAATTAGATGATGACTTATCTCCACAGTGGGTACACCATGCTGCTGCTCAGCTGGGCTGTGTAGGCAGGCATGTGTGGGAGCCGAGGGCAGAGGAAGGGAGAGGAGGATGAGAGACAGCTGTATGCAGGTCTGCAGGATGTAGGCGTGTTTGGCAGGTCTGCAGTGGACTCGTTCTGAATGGTCTTTGGGTTTATCGTAAGACCTTTTGCTGGGACTGGCTTGGCTATGTGTGAATGGTCTTCTGGTGTTGGAGGATGTAGGCATCGGTGGATTGGCGGTAGGCTCCTGTGAACGGAGACGGTGCTGATGTCATACATGAGGGTGCCGCAAGCGCCTCCGTTCCTACGGTGCTGCCATGGCAACTGCTCTGCCTCCCTGCTTCTTGAAGGGCTCCGCAAGGGGGAAGAACCTACCTGACAGCGCACAGTGGTCAGGACACGGCAGAAGCACATGGCGGCTATAGAAAAAACCTTCTGTTGTGTCATACAAGCAGGGTTGGGGGGGGGGTACTGGAAAATCGACATCCAGTACAGTTCCCAGTTACTTGTTAAAAATCAGTAACTTATTCCAAGTATCACAATACTAAAGTAGTGTATCCTGATTACTTGTAGATAGTTTTGGACTACCTCAAAGCCAAATATGCATTTAAACATTGCCCACACTTCCTGTGATATAAAAAAAACGTGATAGTACAGTGAGGCAAGTATCATGAAAAAAGTCATAGACTAGTAAGTCATAAAAACGTCATAGTGCAAAGGCCTCAGCACCTGAAAGTCGTGTCCAAAAGTTGCCCCCCTCATGATGACTGCCCCAGGAAGGGCTTTTCAAATGGTAAAAAAGGATGGTTATCTAAAGCACAGGGCATGTAACAACCACGCAGAGGATAAGCAAGAATATGTGACATACCAAACACATAACACATGAACAACCAGACATTATCATTAGGACTGTCGCACGGTACGACTTTGATTTAGATAAAAGCAGCTTTTATGATAGAAGAGGATGAATGGAGTTTTGGTGGACTACCACATCAGCATCAGCACCCGCAGTCCACCAAACGAGTTTCAGTAAGTACTTACACAGAACAGTGTCAGGGGGAAAACTAACACACTTTAACGTTGGCCTCCTGGATGGCTGTGTATCTCAGCAACCGTCAGCTGTTCTCCGTCCTACCTGCAGATGTTTCTGTAAGTTTGAAGTGTAAGCGGTACTTTCATAGCTGGGAGGCATAGCTTGCACTGTACCGCGATGTTGTAGCTGCCTGTCTGTGATTGAAACGCAGGATTACGGTGAAATTTCCACCCGGCGACTTCTTTGGCATCCTTCTTTTACAGTATATTATCACTCGCATGCGGGTTTCACGTGTTGGTTTTGTTGTGGTGCCGTGTCGTAAAATGTTGTCAGGTGTCCGCACTGCGCATGTCTGTTGCATGGTGGTAGTTTCATTTTATAATGTTTTTATAAAATACATCGATAGTGTGTACTGTAATGGAATACAGTTACCTTTTATGTATCCTGATTACATAACACATTTAATCTGTTACTACCCAAACCTGCATACAACTTGACATTTTTGTGTTAGTAGCTTTATTGAACCTAGCAGGAGAATTATCATTGACATTGTAAAGTAGTAAAACACAAAACAGGTGGTTGATATTTTATTTAAGAGGGACGGTGTATACTGGCAGTGAGTACAGGTTATGTCTAAAACACAAAAACTTTTGAATTTAAATAAATTAAAACCAATAAAATGCAATAAAACCTGACACCCCAGAAATTCTATGACATTAGTGCAATCTTTGGTACCAGATACAGAATTTAAGACTTTAAGATTCTGAAATCTTGAATCAGGTGTATTCAGACACAGTGCAAAAAAACTGCTCAACAATTTCAAGGAACATATTGATTCTTTAGTTCAACATCACATGAATGGCTCTTCCACGAGACTAAAAATTGAACATAATGATCATCATTTAAAAAATATCAATAGCTAATAAAATCCTCATGATAACATACTAATGTGTAAATTATGAAATCATCTTTGACCCAGCTGCATCTGACTTACCCTGTGTGTCTCACAGACCTTCAGCTCTGTTCTGCTGTCCTTACCCAGACGTGTGCTCGGGTGCCCTCCTGTAGCCTCTCAGCCAGTCTCGTTTAATGAAGACAAACACTGGTGTCAAAACATCTTGCACTCTTTTCGCTCCTCTAATCCTGCTTCCATCACTCTCCCTTGCTTTCTCCGTCTATCTCCATCTTCGCATCTTGACGTCTCGCCTGCTCTCCTGCTCTCTGAGCCGGTGTGTGGGGTTTATACATTGGTGGTGCCGCGTGCCTTGGTGACAGCATCGCTCTGTGTGTGTGTGTGTGTGTGGTTGTGTGTCAGTTAGTATGTGCATGTGTAGGATGAAGTGTCGTCTCCCCCCTATGCGTCACACACGCAGACACGCTTGCACTCGCAGAGGGGGAGGCTGTTGTGTAAGAGCCGAAGGCGCCGTGGGAGTCCTGGGCTTTCTCTCTTTTACACTTGACAGAGTGGGCAGTATAGCATAGTGGAGTGCTGCTGCAGCGTGTGAACATACATGTATATGTGTGTGGGTCAGCGGGGGAGGGGAGGGGATGAAAACAAAATGGTTAAGGGTCATACACAGACCCTGATCACTCCTTGAGTGAGCTAAGCTGCCTTTTGTGGGGTTTTTTTGTGGATGTGCCTTTCCGCTGCTGTGAGGAATTACTGTGAAGTGTGTGGGAGTAGGAGCTCCTCTTCAAAGGTACTTGACTCGATGTCAGTACTCGACAACGTTTAGGTCTCTCATACATTCTGCCGCCCAAGTCAGACATTATGTGACAGCGTGGGCATTATGTAAAGCGTAACTGAATGCCTGCAGCGTTCACGTGTAACAGGGGAGACGCACAGCAGAAGCACTTTCGCTTCATGCATATATCTAATATTACACCTCGACTATGTACTAACGGCTTCAAGTCCCATATGCAAGTAATTCTGTTTCTTTTCCCGCCAGCCTTTTTTCTCCCACACGCGCCTCTCCATCACGAAATTCAATCACATTCAATCACTTCTCCCTTATCTCTCATCTCATCTTCTCGTCTGTGAGTAGCTAGACCAGATTAGGCTCTAGCCAGTCTGAGGGTATAATCTCAGATTACAACTCATGCGGCAGACAGCTGCTTTCACAGCTTCTGGCCGGGAAGTGCCGACCACCAGTCTGAGTGCCCGCTGCAGCCTTTGTCAGCTGTCAGTGCCGGAGGAAAGGTGGATGGGTGTATGCTTAGATTATTGGCATCGCCTGCAAAGTGTCACATAAAGAGACACAAAAAGAAAACACAAAACTGAAAACATCCACAGAGACTCAAAATGACAGCAAAGAAACGCAAATGACTAGAAAGAGGCATAATGTGGCTATTAACTCACAATCCAAGGGTGGATTGATGGATGGATGGTCCAAGACTCAAAACGACTAATGGTTCTGATACTGTAATTTTATGTGAGACCTTGCTAAAAATGGACCTTCACAGTCACACCTTGAGGTTGCATATTTACATCAGACATCATGCGTTTTCAGATGTAAACTGACATGTCCTTTGGTCTGCAGCCCCGCCATGACCAAACACTGGGAGGCTGAGCTGGAGGCGCTGAAGGGGAACAATGCCAAACTGACGGCAGCTCTGCTGGAGTCCACAGCCAACGTCAAGCAGTGGAAACAACAACTGGCTGCCTACCAGGAGGAGGCCGAGCGACTACACAAAAGGGTGAGGGCATGTTGTGATTACCTTTTTCAAATCAGACAGGAGTGACCATTTAGACGAGTGTGATGTCAAGATGAGAGGATTGAAAAGAAAAACAGAGGTGAAAGATGAGTGTAATCATGAAGGAGAGTAGAAAAAGCTTGTCTGGGGATGAAAGATAGATTGTTTCTTTTCTCTCTCTCTCTCTGGATCTGAATTGTGATGTCCATTTTGTGCTTCGAGGTGACGGAGCTTGAGTGCCAGAGCAGCCAAACCCCAGTGATCAAATCCCAGAAGACTGAACTCAACCAAACCATAGAGGAATTGGAGACTACGCTAAGGGATAAAGAAGAGGTGTGTGTGTGTGTGTGTGTGAGAGAGAGTCAACTAGAGTGACTTACCCTGAAATGTAATGTCTCATGCACCCTATGGTTCGTGTTACTAGCCTTTTAATCTGTTGTTCTCCAGGAAATGGAAAAATTGAAAGAAGAATTGGAAACCATGAATGACCTGATGGAGCAGAAAGACACTCTGACCCAGAAACTTGAAGTGAGTGAAAGACATAGTTGTCAAACTAGAAGCGGCGTTTCCTCCGTCAAATACTGTCTCACGTATACAACTGCAACAAAAAGAATTGCTGCCCACTCAATACCAACAAAATATCAACAACGCTGTCTCTATCATCCAGGAGACGGAGCTGCGCAGTCGGGTGCTGGAGGAGCAGCTGGCGGGGGCTGAGCAACGGCTAGAGGAGAACCACGAGGAGCAGGAGAATTTCAGAAAGAGCCTGCGGACGCTGCTGGAGTTACTGGACGGCAAGATCTTTGAGCTGACGGAGCTCAGAGACACCTTGGCTCGGCTCATAGAGGAGGCCAGCTAGAGCCGGCGCTGCCTGATCTTCACACACAGAGCCATATATTAATGTAACCCCTGACATGCCCAACCCACCCACACCGGTCGTACCCACCATGTCCCCAACCTGCACCCGACACACGTTACAACTGAGACACTGCACTGCCCCGATTCTGATTTTGCTCAAAAAGGGCAGCTAACCCCCCCACCTTTTTTTTTTAACCTTGCAGGCACTGAGCTCCAACCAACCGCAGGCTCTCCTGTAGTTCGATACAACGCAGGGACTACCTCATCTTGCCTTCTGATTGGCTGGTGTAGGCGTAACCTTGGTTGGATTGATCTCTCCAGTCTCTAGTGCTGGCATAGTGCAATTGCCCACCCCACCCCAAGGCCCCCTCTCCACTACCCCCACCACCACCACCACCACCACACACACACACTCACTAAGTTAACTTGCGAACTGCGCCTCAGTGCCATCTGCTGTTTGACTGGAGAGCTGCACCACAGTTTGCAGCATCACAATGTATCTCTCACGCTCTCTCTCTCTCTCTCTCTCTCTCTCTCTCTCTCTCTCTCTCTCTCTCACACACGCACACACACACCCCTTTCTTCATCTCTAAACTGCCCCCCCCCCTCCCAAGGGGAATGCTGAAAGTCATGTGGAAATAATTGCCGTTAAGACTCAGAGAACTGCGCCAAAGCTGCCAAATCCCCCCAAAATATTGTCCTCTGACTAGCAGATGGTTTGATCCAAAGTGACTTACTGTACAGAGAAGTGCTGAACAGAGAGATGGAGTCCAACGTTTGAGCTGGGGCTGCCAGCGGCGTGTCACTGGAAACAGAGAATTAAAGAGATTTAAAGGACCGCTCTTCACGAACCAGTCACTCTTACCTATTAGCCTGGAGTGACATCCATGCTGCTCCCCGGTCTGGACACACAAGGCTGCTTGGAAATGGAGTTTGGTTAACTTCTCAAGTGAAAGACAGCTATGTATCCACAGCCTATTTAAAAATCCTACATGATAGATGAGCATTGAATCTTCCAGAGGCTTTGTTCATGCCACACAGAAATTTTAGACCTTGTGCCCTTGTTCGATTTGACGTGAGAATTCCAGTATCCAGACTGCTTCCACCGTCTCAGACAAATGACCTGTCTTCCTGCCAAACTCAGTGTGGTGTGTGTTTCTGAATGAGGCCTGACCTTTGACATAATGTGTGCCTTTAAAAGCACACATAAGTGGACACATGCTTGTGAGTGCGTGTGTGTGTGTGTGTGTGTGTGTGTGCAGTGAGAGGAAGACCCTGTTTTTGGATATCATGGCCCACACAAACACACACACACAGACACACTCACACACACTCACCCACCCACCCACCCACCTACACACACACACTGAGCAATACCAGACAGGCTCTATAGGACACCTCTATCTAACTCTATCAGGTACTCTACTCAGTGGACTCATGCAGATAGGTCAAATGCAACTCAGCTGATCCCCCATGTCCGACAGAAAGTGTACTACTGTTGACCGCGAACCTGTGTGGCAGCCCTGTCTAGTCAAAGTAGTGCATCGTGAAGGGCTTATATAGAGTGTCATCTACATGTTTGTAAAATCTCCACCTTCAGTGAAACAGGCCACAGATTTTCACTCCTCACAGGTGAATACAGAACTGTACTCAGTTTCTATTCTTTTCTTTTCTACACAGAATATAATACTGATGATATAATTATAGAACTGTATAGGACAACTTTGTACTCATGATGACAATGTAAATGAATGGATGGAGAACTCAAATGCAGTAACACCCTGCAGTGGCTTATTGTTGTGTATTAACCCATGGAAACGTATTGCATAGTTATTATAAAGTATCTAGTCTGTAGGTAAACAATGAAAACCTCTTCAATATATATTTAAAATGCGTAACAACACAATGTAAACACATAGTGTTATATGTTCTGTACCAAAATATTCACTTATGAAGCAGCTCCTGTTACGGTGAAATCCAAAACCGCATCTTAAAATCCCTCTCCCTTAAAAATCACTTGATTTCTAAAACACACGCTCATGAAATGCTGCTTATATTAACTTTTAATTGAGCACCCTGTTTGCACTGTGTTCTTACACTTTTGTAACTCCATTATATATATATCAAGAGATTTGCATTCAGTCGTAGCACAGCATAATACTGTACTTAAAATATTGTAGTTAGTTGCACAGGTTAATACACTGGAATAAGACCCATAAAGGGACATGTTACCCAATGATTTTTTTTCTTTCTGGTTTAACTTTGACAGTCAAATGGCAGAGATGGAATACCTTAATATTAATGCCGTTGTTAATGAATGCCTTTGTACAGTAGTGGATAAGAAGCTTTTCATTCTCCTGTTTTGTAACTTATGGTATTTAAATGTAGGTATGATTATTATTATTGTATTTAGAGGTATGAGAAGACTGGCAATATTTTTGACTAAAGTAATTTTGAACTCATGATATTAAAGAGGTACCTCAGGCTAAAGGATGTTTGTAGACTGGTGACACTTGTGTGTTTGCAGGTGAAAGGATTTTGCCAAATGCTGGTGAGAAATGATCAGGAGACACACCTGTTGGTGCTTCAGCCAAGCGAAATCCTTTGTTGAATTCAAACAAAGACGGCCCCACTGGGCTGAGAAAACACCTCTGTGAATTAAGAAATGCTATGTTTTATATTCAAATACAGTGATCGCAGAATTCAGTGTACAAATCGCTTCATTTCCTCTTTTTTTTTAAACACATTATCAACTAAATTAGACAAGAGTGAAGTGGACAATCTTTGCTTCATAAGGTTTTATTCAAATGCAGGGGCGAAGTTGTAAAAAACACCTAAATAAATGACAAGGGTAGGACTAAAGGAAAAAGGGTATTCTTGGAACAGTATGTTCACACAATACTGTGAAAAACAACTGAAATCTTTAATAAGTCCAGTGTTTTAGGCAATCAATCCAAACTCCTTATCACCCATGAAGTTTTCTTCCCTTTTTTGTATTACTCTATACTGACATTGCACTTTTCTAAGTGAATGCTTACTCAGGCAGAAGTTTGTAATTTATAGTGTGGATAACAGATCTACATAGGAAATGCTCTGAAGGAAACATAAAACAATTTGGCTGGAAAAGCTGGATAGAAACAATGCAATGCAAAATTACAAGTCAGCTGACCAATAAGCTGTGGGTTATTTATAGCTAAAAGTCAGTGTAAAACACATGACGGTGTGTTTCCAGGGTTAGTCAGGGGGTGGTTGGTTCATGGCAGAGGTGTCACCTTCTGAGCTCAGTTTCCTAAAGGTTTTGAGCACGCTGTCAAGTCATTGTTTAGCGGAGCAACGTACATTTCAAGCACTAACATCTTTTGGGGAAATTTTGCCCAGGGGTGATCTGGGTTAGATTTCGGTTAAGAGTCGGGTAAGGGTTACATCTCCGTCTCATGCTACGTGATGAGACTACCACAGAAGAAAATTGTGCTGACAGTGACAGAAGACGTGTAAAAGTGCCTCAGATTTGTACTGCCAGGAAAAATAAACCCTCTTTAGCGCTGAGCTATTTTCAAGCTGTATAATGTGACACATACTGTGCCTCATGCTTCTTCTGTTCTACATCGTCCGCCTCATGATTAATCTTTGAATTGCTCTCAACACAACAGAAAAAGCACAGATCTTTGCATCAAAGCTGTTTAAGACAATGCTGAGGCAGACCCAGTTTAAAGTTCATCAAGCCGCATCTTTTTGCTTCATGTTAACATGTTTGTGTGAATTCCTGTGCTGCTAAGCATCTCACTGTTCCCCCTCACAATATCCTCCTATCGCACTTTTTTAGGTCCAATACCACATGTTCAGTGCTTTTTAAATTACTCAACTGCTATAGATATAATGTTTCACAAGTGATTCAAATAAAAATCAAACATCTGTACAGATAAAGTCATTCAGAATGTGTATCACGTAACATGAAAGCCATGACATTTATGAGTAGGGGCCATGGACTCACTTTGCCGCCAAAATGTTTCTGAACAAGTGGACCCGTGAGTTTAGTGCACGAGTCCATATGCGCAGGAGACGGTTTTCACTTCCAGCACTGTGAGTAACAGATCTCCTCCTGCGTGGTTCTGCCCACTGAGTGCAGAGAAAGAAATGAGGAAAGATGCAATAGAGGAGAGAGAGTGAATAAGGTGGCAGGAGAAAACCGCATCACTCACGACCGCCTGCTCCACAGCCCACGGTGGCTCCCTACAGCTCTGGGAGAATCTAGCCTCCCACATGCCATCCATCATTCAAGGAAGCGTGACCGGTTTCACAGCTCTGCCGTGACTATCCCACATACGGAGTTTGAGAGTCACCAACCAACTCTGCCCACACTTCACGAACACGACTGACACGACACGTGACCTCCACTCCGCCAAAGAAACTTTTCGTCAGGTCTGCCGATGAGCTTCCCTCTCCTTCTCTGCTACTCTAGGTGACTCGGGTCAGAGATGTTGTCAGATGTGGCACCAAACGATAAACCTTTAGTGACTGCATATCGCCCACCAGCCTGGCCATATGCTGCGGTTGAACAGATGGGTCAATACACTGGAGAGTTGGGGGTGGTGAAGGCCTGAAGAGGACAGGAGCAGGGGGAGGGGCGCACATCTGGTGCGATAGACTATAGGACTTAAAGCATTTGCGTGGTGTCAGATTAGACAAGCAGCCACACTCACTTGTGACAGGACAAAACCAGCTGTGCAGCCCAGTGGGTTTCAGTCATAATAAACTGGTTGAGCAAAAATAGTTGATGGTGTAATGGTTTGCAATCTTGACAGTAAATCCAGTGATCTTTGTTCAAATCTCTTTGAGTAATTCTGTATTTGTTTTTTAGTCTCCCTCATCACCCCAAATCAGCAATCATAACCACATGTTTTCTGTGAGAGCTTCTTATTTCTAATGCTTCAGGCCCGGGTGGAAAAGTCAGCGCACTGTGTTGGTGCAAAATGTGTAACGTGCTGTCTGTGAATTGCCAGTGCAGAGCTTTCCAACAGTACATTTGATAAGAATAAAAATAATAGCATGGCATCATTATAGTCTGATAGTCTGATAAAAGTAACAAAACCACAGTGACATACATCAGAAATAAAAACAACAACAAAAACACACAAATCATTTCCTTCACAATGGTGAATTTTCTGTGAAAAACAAATGAAACAGGTTGACCACAGACCTTTGGAGGGTTGGTGATATTATGACTCAGGCCCTGGCATAGTCACAAGGTATACGTGCTGGGCCGTGTGTACTTGAGCGAGTGAGTAACTGTTTGTGTGTTTTTACAGTACAGCGCAGCTCTCTCCATTGCAGTACAATACAGTGTGTGTAGTGCCAGAGGTGCAGGCATTTATGTGCGTGTGTGTATTTGTTGCGCCTGAGCCCTGAGCCCTAGCTTTCCCAGTCATGGCTGGCCAGCCCATCATCATCCGAGTCAGACTCTGGCGAGGCCTCCTTGATGCGGCGCAGCGCCTCATGAATGCTCCTGGTCAGGGGGTCGGCGGAGGCCAGGAGTTCTCTCTGGTCTTTCCTCTCTTTATGGGGGACGCGCCTCAGTTTGACCCCCTTACGAATCTGAGCCAGGATGCTGTTGGGATCATCGTCACCCGTGTCAGGAGGCAGGGACCGTTGGTCGACCTTCCTCAGGTGGAAGCTGCCTCTCTTCAGGGAGGCCAGCACCTCGTCCATGGGTGAGCTAACTGTATGCAGGGAGAGAAGAGGGAGACAGACTGTGACCGGCGACTGTAAATAGATAATCCAAAGAAGGCCTGAGAAACTTCTGTGTTACTGCATTATCCCAGTACCTCTTCGGTTATGGGTGTCAAACTCCGGAGTCTTCCTCAGCTTCTTGCGGGCGCTCAACAGCTGGCTGCTATCAAAGAAGCGAGGGATGAACGGCCCGAGCGGGGAGAGAGGTAGCTCTTCCGCCGCACTCTTCCCCTCAGCCTTTTGCCGGCCTGGGCTCCCGGAAGGTGAGATCTCCTCCCTTGTTGGCAGGGGAGGTGGAGGGGGCGGTGGGGGAGGAGGGGAGATCGGGGATGCCAGCAGTGAGGACAGGGAGCAGGGAGAGCAGGAGGAGTCTGCAGGACTGGGGACGGGCAGCGGAGGGAGGGACGCCGTAAGAGCTGTGACGGGCTGAGTGGTGAGCGTGGAGCTGGGGCTGGGGTCAGTCTGCACGCTCGTACTGAGGAACAGCGGCCGGCCCTGCACCTGGACCTCCTCCATCCTCTCACTCAAGCTACTCACTTCCACGCTCCTTCCACGCTCTCTCCTTTTGGTGTGGGCCACTCGTAGTCGAGTGGACTTCAGAATAACCTGCCCTGGGTACCGCTGTAGAAAGACATAAACAAGAGTCGGACAGTAAGAAAAAAGAACAATATCCTTTGTGCACTAACAGATAATAAGAGGACACATACCTGTTTAAAGGTGCGTAGTCTGTCCAGAGTTCTCTGTCTCTCCTGACTTACTCTGCTGGTCTTCCTCTCCTCATCTTCCTCCTCTTGTTTTTTCAGCTGGAAAGTTTAGTGGTTTAGAGGAGGAGAGAGCTAATGAATACGTTACAGATACACAGTCACATCTTTATAAAGAAAAACTGTAAAACCTGGGGGGATATAGCATCTTTGTGGATGGCTTGATGTTTCTGCTGTTTCTGAGTGTGGTTGGAAACACAGATCTCCTGCAGAAAGGCAGAGAGGGAAACAATAAACACACTGCCAACAATTAAATAACTACAACAATAAAACCTTGTAGGCCTGCATTCTATATTTCAATGAATATCAGTTTGGAGTAATTTACTGCCTTGTGGCTTTATGTATTTTGCATTTCACTTATTACATCATACTACCCAATATCATGGAGTTATTTAACTGTATATTTTTAGCTGTCTCTTGATAAAAATGCTTCCGGGACAGCAGAAGGAGACAGTTTCGAGGGTCACTTCTGCTCCGATATGAAGCCCAGTCAAAGCGCACAACACACACTCCATTCTATACTGTATATTCAATGGTATGCACCAACAGTATGTAGAAACCGGGACACACTTCAGGAATGAAAATAAGCCTGAGTGTGAGGAAAGAATACACACCCTCTTGTTCCTCAGATAGGAGCGCTTGGCAGTGATGCGCCCCCTTCTAGCCTCCAGCTGTCGGGCGCTGACCTGAAGTCTGTGCAGCTCTTCCCTCTCTGCACTATCATCCTCTCTAATGTCATCTGCACTTTCAAAGGTGTCATAGTACACCACTTCATCCTGACGCTCTGAAAGGACATAGATACAGTGTTGAGAATCCTGTGGCAGGTTTGTGCACAGCCAGCTGTATAGAATTGTTTATGAAATGTAGGATTCTCTTGAAAATGAGATAATGCATCTCAACGGACTTTTATGCGCTAAGCACCATTTATCCAAAAGGAGCTAGTAAATTCAGCCAAAAGAGGGTCTTACCTGTCATCTGTCTGCGAATGCTGTCGAGTTGAGCAGTGAGGAGCAGCTCTTCACACTGTAGTATATCTGCCTGGATGTCATACAGTTGGAGCTGGAGCTCATAGTACTGTGTCTCCATGTGGTCTAAGAGGGCCATCGCATCCTCGCCGCTACACAGACTCTGCATCTGAGGACAGGGACGGGACACAGGACAACCCGCTGTGAGTCTGTTTGTGCACGTGTACGCGTGTTTCGTCTTTACTGCTGACTCTTACTGCCGCACCTCGTCTCGAAGTGCGTGTTTCCTCTGCTCCAGACAGATCTCCCTGGCTCTCTGGAGCTGCAGGGTCTCCTTGGCGACACAGTAACGTAGTCTCTCCATGCGCTCCACCGCCGCTGTCCATGAAGATTTACCAAACTTGCGCTGGTCCACCTTCATGCGCTCATAAACCCCTGCGCACAAACACAAGCGAAAAAACACAATGTACAAGCTACACGAACATGAGAGTTAGTCATGAACATGATCAACTTCCTCCTCTGCTACAGTGAGCGGGCATGTCTCCCATAATGTCTTTTCTCTTGAGGTGATGACTGAGGCTTTAACGGTGTAAAGGTTTATTACACTGATGGAGCGAGAGACATCTAATGGCCATCTTTGAACACTACAACTTGTTTCTTTCTGCACTTGAAGGCACTTACTTGATTTGATTTTTGATCTAATAAGTGTCAGATAACGCAGAGACCAATCAGCGGTGGAGAAAAACTCGGATAAGCAGGGGCACATTGTGGAGTAAACCCTCTGTTGGCAGAGCGGTTTGATCAATAGGTTGTCCTTGTTTCCTCCTGTCCCTGTCAAAGCACGGCTGTCTGCGCTGCCTCATTAATACCAAATCACATTAGCCTTGGCGTTCAAAACCACACACAGGTCAATAGCGGGCCAATGTTACCACTATGTGTGCGTGTGCACGCTGTGTGCGATTATTCAAAGCCTCTGCCTGCTGCTTAACCACCTTGACGTTGGCGGTGACAGTGACGGCATATTGTACCTTTCTGGGCTCTAGCAGTGATCTCAAAGTATTTTACAGTAAACTCCTGAATGTTGAGAACCGCCTCCTGAGCTTTCTTCTGCCAGTCGGAGTCCTCCTTTTTCAGAGCTTCAATCCGCCTTGGGCCCAGGTAGTCATTCTCCATAGAAATCTGTCGAGAGAGGATGAACATATATTTTTAAGAGCAATAATGGGCCTCGGTGAGGGAGTATGGGATAAAAGATTTTTCCTTGTGAAAAATGGACTTCAAAAAAGTTCAGCGATAAATGCATTTTTCATACATTTTATAAAATACTGCTTAAAATACGAACACCCTTGAATTCAGTATATGGTATGCTGAGATTAAGGGATGCAAAGGGCTTCATATGAAGTGATTAAAAAAGGTAAAATATGGCACAGGCAATGCATTCTTATATCAAAATCCACACCAAGAAGATAGCACTGTTTCTTTCTATCTGACATTCAGAGTGGATAGAAACACAAATATGTGACACCTTACTGCCACTTAGTGGCAAGAGTGAATGGAAAAAAAACAATAACCCCAAATAATACTTAAGAGCCAGTTAGGTTGGTGATATGCATGACAGTACAGATAATATCCTCTACACATGTTGTAGAGAAAGTAAATAAATAATAGTTACTTGGAGGAGCTGGATGAGTAAATTAAATTAGACATTTACACTCCATCACCAACAGTTTTACCATGGGCAGGATCGACCTGGAGAGGAATCTACATCCTGACACATGGAGGCACTGGTAATATGCAGTACTTTACCCACACAAGTTACTGTGTGCACACACATTTATACAACTGTGCTACATACTTGTTTTTTCATCGTCTGCATAACCAGATGTTTTGCAAACATTCACAAGGTGAACAACAAATCGATTTCCAGCCGATTTACAAAAGTGTAATTGCAACTGAGGCGGGAATCGATATTTTAAAAAATGTGGAACGTAGAATTGAAGTATAATGTTGCTTTGTGTTCCTGTAGAAAATATAATAATGTATATTGATTATTTCCCCATTTAAGCCTGCAATACATATGCATTAATTAATTGTTATGATCCATGTTCTTTTGACCTCTGTCTTGCTGGTGTGTTTTCCCTTGTCTGCTCCTTCACATGTTTCGGGTGGTTCCTGGTGTTGAGTTAGGGCTCCCTCTGGTGTTCTTCCTTCTCTGTAATCGTCTGCTTAATCACCTGGCTAATTCCCTGCACCTGTGTCTCGTCTGCTCGTCACCTTCCGGTGTATTTATACCCCTGATTCCCAGTTTGTTGTCAGAATGTGACCTCTGTTTCCTTCTTGACTCTACTTCACAATTGTCTGGGTTTCCCTGGTTTTGACCTTGCCTGTCGGACTACGGTCCTGGTTTGCTGCCCCAGTGTTTTGACCTTGTGTATGGACTACGACCGGTTCTTGGATTACGTACTTTTGGTTTTTGAGACTGAATAAAGATTATTGCTGCCAACCACACTGCTCTGCGTTTGGTTCCTGTACTGACCCTCACATCCATAACCATATAAATAATAGATAAACATGTACAAACTACTTAAAACATCCAAGATGAAAACAAATGTCAAAATGTCTCTGCAGCAAACAAGAAGGAAGGTGAGCAGCATGGGTTACAGAGACACACAGCATCCCTGTGCGACCCCAAGTAACCTCTCTGCACCTCAGCTCACACTGCACTACCCAGCAGTACAATTTACCACTGCAATTTCCTGCTGTCAGTGAGCCAGGGCTCATTCCTTTGACTTCCAGGGTTATTTCTTGGCATTCCAACACTGTTTAATTTTAGATTTACATCTAACTATTTTTTGTCATTTACCTCTTGGTGCATCAACCTTTACCATGAAAGCCTACCATCTAAGATGAAACTTATATGAGAGCTGTCTAAAAAGAAGTCTCTTTAACAAGTAATTTAATCTGGCACTGTACTCAAAATAACACGTTTCTCGTTAGAAAAAATGTGATGTTTTTACAAATGGAAAATACAAACTACTACTACTAATATACTAAATATGACCTTTTTAACTTTATCTGGCATTGGCCTTTATTTCCATTATTCATACTGAGTCACTGCAAATGGAATTATTTCCCTCCACTGTGAGAATGATCTCACTCATCTTAATAAAATACATGACACCCTGTTTACTTTATTGTCTCCAGCTGACAGTGGGGGTTGTCGCCTCCCCAGAGGAACTAGAAGTGAGGACATATATCCAGCCATGCCTAAACCGAAGAGCTCTTTCATTTCTCTCCCCATCTTTCCATTTCTGCTGCATGCCTGCTGATCCCACTGCGTCAGCATCAACCTGTACCTGCAGTAAACCTATAGGACTACACACAACATTACTTATTCATGTCTCTGTGAGACTTCAGGAAATCGGAGATCCATGGGGCTCCACTCCAGCTCACAGCATGTCACTCAAACCGCCCCCCACCCCCCACCACCTGCCACATCCCAGAAGTATTTCAGATGCTGTGGAAAAGGATAAAACTGACAAGAAGGTGTTCGCATCCAAGGCTGGAAAAAACTGTGTGTTCTTTGTTGATGGAGGGTACATGTTAATGTGATACTGGAGGGTTGTTGTTGTTTTTTTTGTTTTTTTGACAGGGAGCTAAATATAAATGTGGCAGCACTGCAACAACTTTTCACCAGCCTCCTTCTCTTCTTTGCAACTGGATACATCTCCCCCGCCCTCCCTTTGCTTCACTACCCATAGGGATACATACAAGAGAAGTCATTTTGCAGCAAACTTGTACGCACATACACAATAATGCACACGCACTGAGCAGAACCTATTTTAGGAGACATGAGAATTTCCTGTGAGCACCCATTGTATTTTATGACCTTTTCATGTCAGTGTCCAGTGTTCTGAAATATACCAATGAATCACTGAGTTGAGGACCGTCTGCACAGTAGCCTGCTGGTTAAGTATAACATCTGAATAACCCCTAGGGTAAAACAAATGCCCACATGGTTCGCATGTACAACAACATGGCCAAACAACCAGAAACAGTACAAAGGAAAAATTTCTTACCAGAGAACATTTTTTCAGTAGTGAAATCAACTGGTGATCTGTGTTTGTGAGTATTCTCTTTACTCTTTACTTGTCAGTGGAGCACCCTCATTCAAGAAGTTGGAAAAATGCAAAGAGGTTTTGGTAAATTACTGGATCATTACAGAATTTGGGCCCAAACTTTCTGCAAGAAAACAAAAAAAAACCCTGTGGAGACCCAGACTCGTGTGAGGTACACTCCTTTTAACATGTGTTCATGCATGTATGTACAGTATGTACTGTTTAACAGCTGCAAACTGTTACCTTGATCTGCTGTCTGCGTAGCATTGCTAGTTCCCTCATGTCTCTGAAAGGCTGCAGCAGATACTGGTACAGCTGGGTGGAGGCTTCCAGCAGGCCTCCATAGGCCTGGTCTTCTTCCTCATATAGTGCCAACAGCTCCACCATGCTGTCCATCGTCTTGTGCTTCTCCAGCAGCTGCATTGCACGCACACACACACACACACACACACACAAGATTAACATCCAAACAACAGACACATATTTACAGCTCCTTTTAGTAGCTGTAATGTAATCTGCAGAGGTGAAGTAATGTGCTGTCTGTTGTCTAATGAAAAGGTTTACAGTTACATATGTATAAATACTTAAATACACATTTTACTGTCACTCATCACTCAGTGGAACCTGCACCTCGCTGTTAGACTGCAGGGATGCTTTGTGTAACAGTAAATAATAGGAGTGTGTCTGAGAGCACTCACTCAGCAGAGTCCTTTCCACTGCAGGGACGATCAATACACACACACACACACACACACACACACACACACATTTTTTGCCAGGCTGAACAATCCTGCATGCTAACAGGAAGCGCTGAAATAGCCATTAACTTGGCCCTCAAATGGAGTGGGAGGATCGATGTGCGAGTGTGATGTGTGCGTGTGAGACCCTACGACACAACAAAGTGTATCTGCGTTTAAACAAATTACAGAGCGCTGTCACTGCAGACAGAAGAGCTCAGGCTGTGATGAAGAAGAAGATGAATAGAACCAGTGGTTTCTCCTTCAACGGGAGGATGAATACAGCTTCAGGCAAAGTGTTTGATGTCTTTTTTCTGCTCAGGATGTGCTGTTAAGGAAACACTTCCTGTGCCTAGTATTCTGTCCTTTTTTAGTGCGTGTGTGTGTGAGATCTGTAGGAATGGGAGTGGGACCGACTGGGCGGAATGACGTGGGTGATTCGTCTACGCTGCTCACGACCTCTTCTCACTGCCAAAAGTAGAGCAGAGAGGAGATGCCTTGGCCGGAAAGTCACACAAACACACGAGTGTAGGTAGATGTAGTCTCTTGACTCTTTCTTACTTTTGCAATGACTGTAAACATGCAAGCAGATACCCTGCTGCCGGATCCATGAACAGTGTAAGCTAAGAAGAAAGTAACTATTTTTCTACTACATGTAGTATATATTGATTCCAGAAACAGGGCTGATGTTTACCTTCAGTGCACTAGAATAACCATGAGTGCTGCTGTGATGATGATAATAATGGAGAACTTTTCCTCTCTCACTTGGTCCTCGTCCGTCTCCATGACTCAGGGATGCATTAATCCAACGCCACCGATAAGTGGGACAGTGTGGGAGCCGGTGCGCATTGGTTTAATGTGTGTTTATATTAAGAGTAATTAATCAGTCACAAGCTCACTGACTGCTGCTGGTGTGTAAGGTGAGCAGGCCTGAAGCGTGTACGGATTCTGGACCGTGTCTTCATAACATCAGATGTTAGAGCAAATGATTCAGTGCAGCAACATGTCTGCAGTTGGTAAAGTTAGAGTTGATTTTCAGACATGAAAGAGGTGCTGCCTGTGTTTGTGTGTGTGAGGGCACTTGACCCTCAGCTGTTTAAACAGCAGACAGGCAGCCATGCTGGGGGTTTAATATCCCACAGAGGCCATACTGGCACTCACAACCTCATTTTACAAATTCTTCTTCTCTGACCTGCCGTTTTTCATACTTGTTTCAGTCATAGGAATTAAAAAGACTTTACACTTTCCCTGTAAACTGTGGAATCACTGTGTTAAACTACAGCTGTGTATATTTTTGTGTAGCATACAGAGGTTAGATTGTGGTACATCCTTGTTTCATGCACTGCAACTTCTGGTGACATCATTCCTAAGCACTTTCCCATTCTTTAGGATGCAAACCACATTATATTACCTCATGAAAGTCCACATGCTGGTTTTTTTTTTTTTTTACCCCAGATGGCTTACATACTCCGATGCAAAGAGGTTAAAGCACACAAAGGCCAATGAAACCTCAGCGCAGGTTCCTGAATGGACAGTTATTCTTTTTTTTTTTTTAAATGTTAAGTGTGGACTGGATTATTAAAAGAGAAGATGCAGAAGAAGAAAGTGATGCTTAAGATATACTTATTTTACGTGTGTGATTTATGAAGATCATTAGTACATCAGTTTCGGTCTTGTTTATATAACCTTATAGCTATACTACATTGTTTTGGCCAGTACCACTAAGGCAGTGGTTGAACTGGGATGTTCGAAGTTGTTCAGTCGACTGAGCGCAGACTGTGTCAGCAGGACATAATGGAAGCGATGCTGTGGGAGGACCACAAAAACCTCTCACCTCCTGCAGGTGCTTTGTGGCGCGGTTGAGCGCCTCCTCGTACCCGGACTGCCTCAGCTCGCTCAGGCTCTCGTAGTACTCGTCTGGGTCGTCGTTCTCCGTGAACAAAACCTGCGAGAGGATCTTCCACCCGCACGTGTCGAGCGCGTGGCCCAGGTACACCTGCAGACGGTAGCACAGCTCGTCCATCTCGGTCTCGGGTACCTCCGCCGGACCGAACAGCAACGTCCACACCCCGGCCGGCTCCTCCGGAAACACCGGGAGGCAGGGTTCCAGGTCCGAGTTTACCGAGCACAGCTGCTGGTGGATTGCCCGGAGGTCCTGGAAGGAGAAGAGCCCGGCCCAGCTGCAGTCCTCCCTGCTCAGGCCGTCGAGCTCCTCCAGGTCCAAAGTGTCCAGCGAGGGGGACAGCTGGTCCTCCCGTTGAGGTTTAACCACCTCAGTCACGGGACTAACAGTTTGAATTTTCACAGCCCTTGGCTTCGTTGCTGTCACGGACTTGGATTTAGGGCTCGAGCCTTTGACCGCAGCTTCCCCGGCTGCTTTGCCGGGGCTCCTGGATACTTTATCCCTGACGGGACTTTCGGGCCATTTTGTTTTGTCCCCATCCTGGCCCGTCGCCTCGGCCAACGGGTCCCTCCCGAAGCTTCTCCTCTGCACCGTCCTGTTGTGGCACGTAATGGCAAATTTACCCTCCACTTCATTCCAGGCGACGATAAACACGAATTTGTGCTTTTCCTTCTCCTCAAACGCATTGGGGCGAACGGCTACCCACCCCGACTCCAAATTATCCTCCATTGTGAAGGACATGTCTGCAAAGTGATGACACGTATAACAACAACAACAACAACACAAACTGAAGCTACGCTCGCACCGTGTGCGCGTCGGAAGCAGCGCAGTAAAAGTGCGTGGCTTGCGGTGTTATGATGACAGCGTTTACCAAACACCAGTTTCTCTCCGAGGATGTTTTGCCTGAAGGGATTTCTACCCTCCTTCGCTCGGGCGGATGGATTCGGAGCAATGCGGTGTCATTTCCCATCTCTGGCCCACCTGCTTTCGCCTCGGGCGTCTGTCTGCCTGCCGCGACCTCCTGCAAACGTCGCCCTCGTCATTAGCGCCCCGATCCCGAAAACACACAACATGCGACCGTGTGTCCGCCGCGTCCGCCAGTCAGCTGCGCTCCGCCGCGTTCGGTGTCTCGACTCCAGACCTCCCTTCTCCGTCTTCTCATCGCGAAGCAGCAGCGGGATCGAACCGCAGCGGCGAGCATCGTCCACACGCTGCACACACGGGGTCTGTGCCGTCCAATCGCGCCGTCTCCAGAAAGGTTAACATCGTCTCCGAAACTCACAACATCACCATGTTTTGTTCGCCGCTGGCCCAGCAGGAGCACAGACGCAAAAATAATGACGTTGCCTTCATGTGCTGTGAGAAATAGCGGAATTTCCGCCTAACCCCGTTGAGACCACATAAGAAAAGATTTAACCGAAAATGCGAACGACTGTGTGGGCTTTTTATTTGTCAAGATAGATCAGATTTTCTTATTTTGAAATATCTCTACTTTTCAATTCGTCACGCCATCATAAGCACGAATGCTGTTTTTGGCCAACGTTTTGACAACCTTGTTTTCTACTGCCTTACATACATAATTAATATGCAACATCTCGTACTATCGCTGTGTTTATTACTATTTAAAGGTGCGGTTACGGAAGTAACCTACAATAACGCTGCATTCTTGGGAGACAGTGGGAGAGCAGACCTAACCGGCTCTTTCCCGAGAGCATTTGAAGGCAACAGTAGAATCTCAACTTGAGGAGGGTACGTAAGGACGCGCTGACGTTTTGATTCGAGCAGTATGGGATGTTTTGCAGAGAGCTGCGGCATCAAGAACAGGCTGCATTCACAACAAACAAACAAACAACCTGGGTCCTTTCTAATGCTCTGCAAAGCTCATGGAATATACAACAGTTTAACCAGTCATGATAGAGATGAATGCATTAAAAAGTGCTATATAAATGCGTCATTTTATCTGTAAAGTATACACAAAGATGCATCAAGCCATCTGGTTCAGTAGAGTTGCTGAGTTGTCACTGTTTATACAAGCTGGCTGGAGTGTTTCGTTTCAGGGGACAGGAATGAAAAAAATGTTCCCCTTTAATGGTCACAGTCTTGAGATAGATACAAGTCATTGCTCCCCTGGTTGCATCACTTCTAATGACAAAGATAAAAATGCTTAACGGGTTTCAGCAGAGTTTACCTCTGCTTTGATGAGCCCCAACCACAACCTCTGGTTCAACAGACATTTTTTAATAGATTCTCTGCTTCCTTATCAAACTGTATGATTAAAACCCCCCCAAAACAAATTCATTCAAGATTCATAAGTAACAGCTCATCAAACATTGACCTATGATTATCTGGCTATGAACACTGAAGAGCAGAGACAAGGGTTTCAGGACAGAGAAAGGCTGGAGCAATAGTAATGGTAACCATTTACTGCCAACTGGATTTGGTAGATGAATAAGTTAACGGATGGATGAATTCTGTACAAAAAACAAAATATTCACCCAATGTATTATCTGGACTTGAACAGGTGTTCTTACTCATGGAGATCAGTTTAAGAGAGATCAGGTCGGTTTACAAACACTTCTCTCTCCCTCACGTGGAGGTGTCAAACAGATCATCAATATAATCTGCAAGGAAGTCATCTTTTCACACAGTTAACTGGGATGCAGAGAAAAAACTCCAAAGGCTGTCAATCATCAAACCGAGGGCTGAAAAGTTTGAACAGGACACGCCCAGCCTTATGTAACTTCCGGTTACAACACTCCTCCCCTGACAGGTAAACTTTCCACCCACTGCTCGCTTGAGCTTCTGGTGAAATACCTGGTTTTCCCGTCGACAGCTGTGGTTCCATGGTGTAATGGTTAGCACTCTGGACTTTGAATCCAGCGATCCGAGTTCAAATCTCGGTGGAACCTCACAATTTTGAGAAGCGCTTTCACGTCAAGTTATACCAACCGTGCGCTGTCATTATGAATACAGGTTAACACACAGTATTAAACCTGAACTAGCAATCTAATAAAAGACATGTACGCTATAGTTAAATTGTTAAAAAAAAAAAAAAAAAAAGAGGTTAATCAATTAAACACAGCAAGAAACTCAAATTCTAAGTTAAAAAATCCAAAATAATTTAAGTAATTTAATTTAAAGTCCTCTCCACAAGAAGACAAGCACGGAAGTCTCCGTGATCCGTGTTTGAACAAGTGGTTCCATGGTGTAATGGTTAGCACTCTGGACTCTGAATCCAGCGATCCGAGTTCAAATCTCGGTGGGACCTGAAACTTTTAAATCACAGGAAAAAAAATCCTGGCAAATATAGCAAACATGCGGCGATTGCTACTGAAGGTTAAACTGCAACTTTGCAAAGTGTTACTATAACATTGCGCGTACCCTAACTGACCACCACCGCTGCTCATCTAGAACATGAAAAGTGTCTATTAACTGATACATGCAGTGGAGTCACTCAATAATAGTACTGATTTAACACGTGTCTCAAGTGAAACTCCTTGGTTTGATTCCTGGGCTGGCTGGATCAATCCACAAATTGTTATAGACTTATTTTGTAACAACAAAACAAAAAGAAAGGGAAGAACAATCCGGATTATTGCGTCGTTCTTAATTTCATGTATCAGAGCATTTAGCTAATTTAGTAACATCAAATTTGTAACTTCCTGTCCATCCATTAACATAAAATAACTGGATCGAACGGTGTATTCAAATCGTTATGTGTTAACCTATTTTTGCACGTAGGTCAAGCAACAACCGGATAAGAGGAAACTTCGGGGGTGACTTGCTTTGTTTGCGCAGACGCGTCGTCACCTCTCCCTCCAGGCCTCCAGGGGGCACTGCGTGCACGACGCTGGGGCAGAAACGCGACTGTAATGTCGTCACTTCCTGGCGGGGTTTCGATCTGGAACTGACCGATGTAAACAAAACGCCCGTCCAACAAGTGACACCAGCATTTACAAACCATAATCAGAACTGAGATGAGAGGCTGAAGTTTCCCCCGTATTTAATTTATGATATATCGCTAACATTACGTTCAATCCAACAAGGTAAGACAGTTTAATTCAACTCCATCAGTCCTCAGTGAAACCCCAGTTACGTTTTATATTCATTTGTATCGTTTGTTTACACTGCATTGACGGAAGTATTGTACTTAAGTAACATTTTGAGGTACTTGTACTTCTACTCCTTCATATTCATACTCATTTCACTTCCTCCACTTGGATCTTACTTTAACTTCTTCGAACATTTTTGTTGATATTATTTATAATGGAAAGAACGGTTTCTCGTGTTGTTTCATTCTACAGTGTGTCTCCGTTGTGTCTCACGCAGACAAGTTCATTTGTTGCTCCACTTTTCCCCTGCTTGCCTTTTCAGATTAGACTTGTGTTTAGAATCAGATTAACCCTCCAGGCATCTTCATCGTTCTGCGATGGACCCATCTGACAACGTGGAGAACCTCAAACAGACAATGGAGGCTGTGGCACTGACCGACGGCCCGGCTCCCGACAGCTCCACCGCACAGAAGGATACCTCGCCTTCGGACATGCTGAGGTTCTTCTTCCCCGTCTGCTCTAATATTTCGGCCTTCACTCAGTTTGCATTGCAACCAATAGTTATAGTTAGTTACTTATTTATAGTATAGACAATAGTTTCTGTCTTTGTAAATGCTGAAATTACTTTCTGGGCAGAATAAAGCAGCAGATGGCCAACCAGTGCTTTGAGATGGCAGTGCACCTCAATGCAGGTACGTAACTGTGCATTATTTCCATCGCAATGAACTACGCAAACAAAGCACTGAAATCAAGTCTACTATGACAGGAAAAAGTAAGAGACCATGCAGCACATCAGAAACTGAGAGAGACCTGTGAGTATGTCTAGTTTGCTTAATGATGTGGATCTGGATTTTAAAACAAACATAAGATTAAAATAAATTTTGGAAACATACACTCTTAATGCGTATTTCCATCAACTGTTCCAGACCCGATTATCTGAACAAGCTGGAAAGAATCAAGATGACTCATTTTAACAGCACACTGGCACTGCACAGGTAAACTCATTCGAGAACAATCCTTATGCTCTGTGATTAATGCCGCACTCTGCATAGATGATAATCTCACATTTAACACATGATGTAGAAGCTGTCACCCTTTGTCAAATTTGACCACTCATTGACTTCACCCATGTCTTTCAGAATGCAGATGTGGCACGCCATCGGAGAAAAGCTGAAGCAGAATGATTTAGAGGCCGAGTAGGTCATCGCACAACATACTGAAGCGACGCGTACATTTATTTTGTTTATTTTGATGATAGTTTTCTACATTTTTGTGGATTTTTTTTAGTGCGCTGAAAACCGAGAGCGACAACTGCATGGCCCTCTGTTCGCATATAAAACAGCTTCAGAAAGTAAGCAGCCGCATCATCCGCTGTGTCCATCACTTCATTGTTGCTGTTTAAAATCTCTTTGTGTATCCAGTACCAGTCCTGTGCTATGACAATAGATAAAATGGCACTGCATTTACATTTTCTGTATTATGCTGCTGTCTGTGGATATCAGATTTGCTGACTGATTTGTTTTAGGCCTGTCCCAGGACAATTATGAGTGATCCAACAGGTATACTGTACTGTCCTGCTGGCCCAGGACACAAATTTCTATAAAATAATATTTCATCAAACTACGTGTTACATCACTCATCTGCTTTTAACTCGAAAATGCCCCAGTTTGGTCAATTTCTTTAAGTGTTAATTTCATCCCCAAATCTCTCTTGTTTTTGGTTTGTTTTTTCAACAGGAGTCAAGAGATCTGCAAAATGAAATTACAGAGATACAGAAGAAGAGACTTGGTATGTACCAAGGATTATTTGTAATTTTTGTGGGATAGAGTTGTTTCCTGCTCCTTGCATACTTGACAAATGACGAACAGTGAGTTCTAGGAATTGTCGTTAATGGATTTTCTGTTAAACCACAAATTGTTTTGACACTAAAGTTGTCGCTAATATTTTTTTGTGTGTGTAGAGATGAAACGACTCATGCATGAGAAAATGAAAGAGATGGAAGAATTGATGTCCAACAAAGGGCACCCGGATGCAGAGAAGTACAAAGCAGTGTTGGAGAAAGGCCAGGCCAACCTGGAGAAATATAAAAAGATGGCCATCATGACACAGGATGTCCTCAGGGTAAGGTGTACTGGACTGGAGTAAAAGAAAATATACCATCTGTCAGTACAAAGTCTAAAAAATGGCTCATACTTACACTGAGCATAGCAGCTGATGTGTTAACTCTGTGTTTCTCTGCAGGGCATCCTCTTGGCCTGTAAAGTCAACTGGCTGGATGATCCCAAACTCCGAGACATTGTCATGACACTGGAGGAGTTTCCTATCTCAGACTAGAGAAGGAGCTTATTCACTCATATGTATATGTTTCCGTGCTGTATTGTATAGTGTGTAACCAAATAAAAACGTTTAAAACCACTGTGCATTTGTGAAAGCAATGTAGGTGACCGTCCGGTCCGCTAGAGGGCGACAGAGGACGTGAGGAGAGATTTTTTTTTAAGACCCACCACACATCCTGTCAGTGAAGAAGAAACTGGAGGCGTCACACGTGTTTTCCGAACCCGCACGGCTGCATCTTAGAATAACAGTCTCACACTTGGGTTTCTGGGTCTTGACCGGGATCTGACAGGGCCGAAAATGCCGAAGGTTAAAGCGGAGAAGAAAACCAGGCAGCACCAAGAGGTCAAGAACCAAGGTACGTTTCTCCGAGGAAGCGGTTAGCGGTTAGCACGACAGCTCGGTCAGCTGCTGGGAGAAACACGGGCTTTAAAGTTCATCACCACGTCCACACAAAACATCCCAGTGTCACAGACCACACATGTATCCGTCAGGATGCTCGCTGTCAAGTGTGTTGGCTCAGCTTACTCTTACTAATGTGCCGAGCCCGGTCCCGAAAGGCTTTATTTACGTTTGGCTGGACTCGTACGTCATACGTCACATGGCACTGCTTAAGCTCGTCATACAGAGCGTTCACCAAATCATTAGGTGAAGTCAGAACGGTTGCCTGTCAACTGCTTAATGCGTTTCCTATTCAGTTGTGTCTTGAACTGAATACAGCGCATTAACTACATACGGTTGAATCGCCCAATCGCATCCCACATAATGTTAATGAATACAGCCATCATTTCATCTTTTGTCACACACTTCAGAACAGGAGACTTTTAAATCCCCGGGACGACAGTGGATGTAATCAGCTGCTGTTCTCAGCAGCGTTACACAAGTGCAGTGTGCAGTGTCCCGTTCTGCTGTCTGTTGCAGGGATCATGTTTAACACCGGCATCGGCCAACACATCCTGAAGAATCCTTTGGTCGTCAACGGTATCATTGAGAAGGTGGGACGCACACCGGCGTCCATCAGTTCAGCACACACAAAGCTGCTTTCAAGACGAGTTCTGCACGCACGCATCATGATACACAGACTTCCTAATAGGTGGTTGTGGCTTAGCTGGTGTGTGTTACCTTTTTTCAGGCCGCCCTGAGGCCGACAGATGTGGTTCTGGAGGTGGGACCCGGTACCGGTAATATGACCGTTAAGCTGCTGGAAAAAGCCAAGAAGGTGAGCGTGTCAAAAAGTGTCACCCTGTGCCAAGTACAATCAGCAGTAAACCATCCTGGCCTGCAGAGATCGTGAAGTATTAAGTCATAAATCTATCTTTATTCTGGCCGCTGGGTTTTCCCAGCGGGTTTCTGCTCTTGGCATTAGGGGTGTAGAACAAGGGAGGTGGAGCGCCTCATTCAGAGGCGTTCACAGCCCCTATAAACGATGCTGCACAGTCTCACCAGTAAACGCCGTTTTTTGCAGGTGGTGGCCTGTGAGCTGGACTGCAGACTGGTGGCTGAACTCCAGAAAAGAGTTCAGTGCACGTGAGTGACCACAGCAGCACCGCATACGTGCACAGTACCTGCGAGTAAACAAAGACTTCATGTGATGTAACGAATGCGTTTCCCAACAGACCCATGCAGACCAAACTTCAAATATTAGTCGGCGATGTATTAAAAACAGATCTACCTTTCTTTGACATCTGTGTGGCCAATTTACCGTACCAGGTAAGGACGTGCTTCCTCCGCTCCGCACATTTGATGATAGATTTCACTGCCTCCATCTAAAACGGGATATTTCTTAACCTCCTGTGCAGATTTCATCGCCGTTCGTCTTCAAGCTTCTGCTCCATCGACCTTTCTTCAGGTGAAAAAGTTTAAGGAGAGGCGTTGTATTGGGTTCGCCTCACGTCCCACGTTGAGCGTTAAGCACCTCTTTTTTTTTTTTTGTCGTACTTTCGTTCAGGTGTGCCGTGCTGATGTTCCAGAGAGAGTTCGCCATGCGACTGGTTGCCAAACCCGGAGACAAGCTGTACTGCAGGCTGTCCATCAACACACAGCTGCTGGCTCGCGTGGACCACCTCATGAAGGTCGGCAGTGTCTTCACGTGATTCGTTTTCATCAAGATATTTTTCCAGCGTTGCGACAACTGTGCCTCAGTGTTGATATTTTTCCCTCTTATCAGGTGGGGAAGAATAATTTCCGTCCGCCTCCAAAAGTGGAATCAAGCGTTGTCAGGATAGAACCCAAAAATCCTCCTCCTCCAGTTAACTTCCAGGTGAGGTTTGTCTGCAAACGGTTAACGCTGCGAGAATGCAGACGGTCGAGACGGGAGATCACTCCTGGATATTTACTGATGTGTTTGTCTCCTGAACAGGAGTGGGACGGCCTGGTCAGAATCGCCTTCGTGAGGAAAAACAAAACCCTCAGCGCAGCTTTCAAGTGAGATACCCGCCTGCCGCAGACGCTCTCCATGAAGCCCGTGTGGAAAAAAAAAAAAGAGTCATGCGGATTTATAATTTTCAGGTCGACTGCGGTGGAACAGCTGCTGGAAAAGAACTACAGAATCCACTGCTCCGTGCACAGTGTGGTGAGTGACTCTCCCAGCGTACGGGGTTTGTCAGTCACGTTTAGACTCTTATTAAACGCCGCCGCTTGCACCAGGCTTGTTTTTTTGTGGGGGTGCCAACCTGTCGCTTTTTAACATCACCGGTCGGCCAGCTTAAACCTGAAGTCTTACGCTTCACCTCAACAGGAAGTCCCAGCGGACTTCAGCATCAGCAAGAAGATTGAGAGTGTTTTGCAGGAGGCTGATTTCAGCGAGAAGAGAGCCAGGTCCATGGACATTGACGACTTCATGGTGTAAGTCGAACACGTGCTATTTTAAGTGTTTCTTCGATTGCCTCTTTGCCGAAGAATCTACTTTCAAATAAACGGCCTTGAAATGGACTTGTTTAATCGTGGGTATTTTCTTCATCCTCAGACTGCTGCACGCATTCAACGCTGCAGGGATCCACTTCTCTTAGTGGCGGGGGAGACTGACGAGAGCAGTTTTATGACTCCTGACGGAGGCTGAAGTTAGTGGTCAGACGAGTGGAAAGATGAGTGGAGATTTGCTTGGGAGGAACTGAATTTCCAGTGTTGAACGACTTGGATGACGCATACAAAGAACACTGGATACGCTCATATTGAGTGTGTTCCTTTTTTTTTTAACACGTACATGTACGCAAAGCGCCACTGGACATGCATGGACAATATTTGGAAGATGGAAGCTATATAAGCCGTCTTGGTTGTTCAAATGGCTCTCAGCGTGTGTGAGAATTTGTCATTCTTTGAAATATAATCAGCAATGGATGATGATTGTCATCCAAAATCACTCTACAAGTTTTCTAAACCATGTCAGAATGAGCTCTTTGTGGAAAAGGTGAATATTTAATGAGTGTGTGCAGCCTCTCAATAAACTCAGATTATCCACATGTTTTCTTTTGATGGTTTTCTTCAACGCTATACACTACCCTTCAAAAGTTTGGGGTCACTTAGAAATTTCTTTATTTTTGAAAGAAAAGCAATTTCAATGAGGATAACTTTAAACTAATCAGAAATAAACTGTATACATTGCTAATGTGGTAAATGACTATTCTAGCTGCAAACGTCAGGTTTTTGGTGCGATATCTACATAGGTGTATAGAGGCCCATGCCAGCATCTATCTATATCATTCCAGTGTTCTAATGGTACAATGTGTTTGCTCATTGCTTCAGAAGGCTAATGGATTATTAGAAAACCCTTGTACAATCATCTTAGCAAAGCTGAAAACAGTTGAGCTGGTTAGAGAAGCTATAAAACCAACTTCCTTTGAGCAGGTCGAGTATCTGGAGCATCACGTTTCTGAGGTCGATTAAACGCTCAAAATGGCCAGAAAAAGAGAACGTTCATGTGAAACTCGACAGTCTGTTCTTGTTCTTAGAAATGAAGGCTATTCCATGCGAGAAATTGCCAAGAAACTGAAGATTTCCTACAACGTTGTGTACTACTCCCTTCAGAGAACAGCACAAACAGGTTCTAACCAGAGCAGAAAGAGAAGTGGGAGGCCCTGCTGCACAACTGAGCAAGAAGATAAAGGTCCTCACAGTTAAATTAGTCATGCTGTCAGAACTTGTGAGAGAATATATAAAAATACTATCGCAATTTCCCAGAGACCGTGTCGGTGCCTTCTACACAAGCTTGTAGATGTAGTTGTTCACTGTGACCGCTGGAGGGAAACGAACACTCATGATAACCGTTAACTCCTGTGGTGTCAAGGTAGACAGTGACCTATTAGTGCTTCCGGTAAAACCCTTTCAAAATAAAACGTTTGAAACTAGATGAGCTAAACCCATTCCAGATCACGTTCCTGCAACTGCAGCTGTATGACGTGTGTTCATTGCCGACAAAAACGTAACACTTGACAAACGCACAGAGTAAACCTTCTGATTAAAAGAAATAATCCTGTGTACTTACATTCTGCTCACAGAGCAGTTTGAGGTCGTCTCTCTGCAGAGAGATGCTCAGCCACTCCTTCAAAAGATCCATCTTGTCAACGTGGATGTTGGGATGACCGTCCACCTCCATCACTTGGTTGGGGTCCAGTAAAAATGGTGGCTGCTGCAGCTGTGTGAAACGTCCGATTTATAAAACCAGACTCCTGTCTTTAAGCTGCTGTTGCTGCGTGAATAAAAAAAAGTAACTGGTTATATTCTTTCACAGCTGGGTACAGTGTCACCTTTAGGCCCTTTTCTAAAACCTGTCACCAGCAGCTCACCTAAGTGCATGACATCACATGGGTTTCTGTGGAAAAATGATCAGGCAAATTATGACAAACCCATTTTGCCACAAAACATGTCAACCCTCATTTTACTGCAACAGCATGTTTGGGGGGAAAAAAATCAGCATCTGGCCACTGTAATAGTTACAGAGATAGTAATCATACATTCTGACTCACCAAGTTGGATCACCATCCCACTTCCTGCAACCAAGTACCCTGGAAGCGGGAAAGAAAAGAAAGCTAATGGAAGTGTGTGTGCACGTCCCTTTGTTAAGCAGGAGGCATCTATCACCATGGATACCGACGCACATCGCTTCCCCGCAGCACAGCGTTTGTAAATGCAAAAACAACACACTGGTACGATACTATACGACACACGCTTATAATGAAATCAGTTTCTACTCAGAGGTGATCAGCGATGGCTCCTGACGGACACACACATCATTCAAATGAAACACATGAATTTTTATTACTTCATCCAGCATTACATCCGGTGCAAACACTGAGCAACATAACCAATGGTAGGTCAGGAGTCTTCACTATACATTTATTAATAGCAGGTTTTTCTAGTTTCATTTTTATAACAAAGTGTTAAATGGGTGGAAAACATGTTTTACATTAAGAATTTTTTTTTTATGTCAGTTGCCACATTGAATGCAATGGCACAAACTGAAGCAAACTACATGTAAAAAAAAAAAAAAAGCAACAAAAAAAACTCCCGTGGAAAGAAACACAAACTGGTTCTTCCAAACTGGTAGAAACTCTTGGGGGGGGGGTTGACAGAGAAGAGATCGCTTACAATGAGTTTATGACTTCACAATGCCAACCGAGGACTCAAAAGCATGGAAACCGAGGACGTACGCTATCACAGAGTGCACATGCAGACATGTCAGCCAGGGCGACCAGAAATTAAACACTGGTCCTGCACGGTAAACCTTAAAAACGCGTTCGGTGGGGATCTCTTCTTCAGCCAGGTCAAAGATATTCTGTTCAAATAAAGTACAAACAAGTATAAAAGAAAAATAATTTAAGAAGAACAGGGAGAGGAAACTAAAAATTCTCCATGAAAAAAAAAACAAACAACAAAAAAGTCTGCTAAAAGGGAAGGAAATAAATCTATTTTCCTCCTTAAAGTTTTCTATCGAGACCATGGTGAGTTAACAGCCAGTTTTGTTAGGAGGGGGACGAATGCAATTCCTTGAGCCTGTTGATAAGTCAGACAGTCCTGTTGGAGGGATTTTTTCCCCCCGTGTTTTCACAGCCGCTCTCGACAGCTCAGAGTTGTGCCAAACATCTAGTGGTTATGTTTCCGTGTGTGCCGCTTCAGCCGCTAGTCTCTACAGAGCACGTGGCCTCTTGGGATTGATCTGCTTACTGGCTTGCTCCTCCTCCTGGAGCGCAGAGCGGAACGACTTCACTTTGTCTGGAGAAGAGACGGGCAAAGTCATCATCACAACAAAAAAAAAAAAAAAAACCAAAACCCTAAAGTGATTCACGTTCGGGGAGGATGTGTGGTCATCAGCGCGTGGTCAAGTGCTTGAGTCATACCTCGGAGCTCAATGAGGATTTCTATCTTCTGGTCTAGGATCTGCTCCAGTTGAGTGGCGTACGACTCCACGTCGTAATCCACCTCCTCGGTCATCTCCAGCAGGCCCTTTTCATCCTCCAGCCACCGGATGGACTCCTGCGGCAGAGGGCACAAAAAAGCGCATGTTTACCTCCGCCGAGGAGTTTGGGTGTTTGGGTCTGTTTTATTGGCACGATTAACACAAGAAAGAACCCAAATATTCACCCAATTTAGAAATCAGTCAATTTTGGAAGTGATCTGGATCAGTATGCAGGAAATTCTTGAATGACTCTTCACCAACTGCAGTCACATTTTGAGTCATACCTCCGTAAATCCAATAAAAATGGCATATGACGTCTTCATGCATGGAAATAAAAAATGACAAAGAGGTGAGATGTAGTTTTGTGAGTCATGCATACCGACCTGGAAAACGGCTCGGTGGTCCTCCAGGACCTGCTCCTCCATCTCCACTAACTGAGACACTGCCTCGTGGAAGGTAAAGAGCTGGGGGGACACTTCCTCCTCCTGAAGGACACATGACGAGGGACGCAGAAACAGCGTTGACGCACTTTGCGTACTTCGTGTACCGGATTAGCCTAAAACACTTGACACCTGCTGGATGCCGGGACGTGACCCCGCGTACATTTCGGCGCTTAAAGAGAAATAACTCGCTTACATTCTGCTCACAGAGCAGTTTGAGGTCGTCTCGCTGCGGCGAGATGCTCAGCCACTCCTCGTCCAAGAGATCCAGCTGGTTGACGGCGTGGATGTTGGGTCGCCCCCCCTCCATCACTTGGTTGGGGTCCACTGTCAGTTCCTTCACCCTGCAGGGGCGAAAAAGACGTTGAGCGGGTCAGCGCCTCCCCAACTCTCGCCGTTTGATTTGGGGTGGGGCGTTCACTGGTGGGTTCGGAAGGTAGCACAGGATGGCGGCGTCGTGACAGCGGTGACGTCATGCATGGGGGAGGGAGGATGATGTTAATGCCTGCGTCCGTTTGTTCTCATGCTGACTTCGTTCAGAGAGAGTTTGTGCGGTTGGCGTGAGCAATATAACGCAATCCAAAGCGCGCCCCTCGCAGGAAGTTACAATCATAAGGATTCAGGGTTCTTGCTTAATGAGGCCTCGCAGAGCTGGCGAGATACCACGGCCCTGAACCCGACCTGCAGGTGCAGCGCTTTCGTTAATGAGCGCTATTGGAGGGGGATTACCTGCTCAGCGTTCGATCGGGCGCCTCATGGACGACAATGTAGCCATTCTATCTACCAATCGGACTCAAGCGTTCATGCACGTCCAGGGGCCGCTCGGGCCTCGCAACCGATGACGCAGAATGAATAAAAAAAAAAACCCAAAAAACAACACGGCGGCGGGGGCGCTGCTCTTCGGGGAGTCAGCGAAAGGAAAGGGGTTATGTGCGAGTCAGAGCAGGGGGAGGAGGAACGAGACCTTTCGCGCCATGCGGATGAAGAAGAGGAAGGATGGAGGGGGATTGGCCGATGGAGTGCGAAAATGAGAGCAGTGTCACAGTGTGAGGAAAAAAACAGAGGGGAGCGCATGCACTGTGTGTGTGTGTGTGTGTGTGTGCAGTGCAGTGCTCCGGGGAGCGCTCGACCTGCTGGGAGAGGTCGCAGCAAAGTCGTCGTACTCAAAGGTATTGGTGGGCGAGTGGTCGGGGCGATTCCCCTGACCGCCCTGGGAGAAGGGAATGTCCGACGGACTAATCCCAAACTCCTTCACTCTACGCGGCGGCACCAGAGGGGAAGCGGAGGGCGGGAGAGAAGAAGGGGAAACAAAGCGGGGGGGAGGAAAAAAAGAGAAGTGAGAGGTGATACAAGAGAGCAAATCTACCGAGAGCAGGCGCCGACATTCATGTTCGCGACGCCGGTACGAGTGATCGCTATCTACACAAAAGCCACTGGGAGTTGTCGTAGTAATTTCGCAACTTCCGCTCGTTCCCGCCGCACTGAGGCACTGAAGCCACCGCAGCTGGTCAGCAAGCTCCCACCTGTTGGCATAGCGTAGCGTGTTCAGCGTATTCTCGCATGACGTCATACCGGGAGAGATTGTCGCAATCTATTTGGAGAGAGAGAGGGAGAGAACGACATCACGTCACCCACGGGAGCGACATGACAACGCAGACGCAGATTATTTCTGACAACGAGGAACTGACCATGCATGTGCGTGAGTTTTCCCCAATGAAGGAGTCTCTGAGGACCTGGGTCAGCTTACTGGCTCTGAAGGGAGTGTGGGGCTTGTTGCGGCCGAGAGCCCTGATACACTCCTGCGCACAAAGACGGGGGGGTTGAGGGGTTAGGACCTTCAACGAAATCGAGAAAAGCTAAATACGACGGAGCACGGTCTGCTCTCCGGCCGTTACGGACCTTCAGGGCCAGCAGGCTCTTGTTGATCTCGGCCCCCTCCAGGCGAGTCTGGCGGTCGGCGCTGGACGTGTCGGCCCCCCTCTCGTTCCCGGCGAGGTCGATGAGGGAGAACTTGCCGTGCATCTTCCCCTTCCTGCGGAGAATGATCTGGAACACGGCGTGGCTGCGGGATGAGTGCGCGTTGGCCGACGTCTGCCCCGACGTCCTGGGGGAGAAAGGGCGAATGTTGCGCGACTTTTACTTCAAATGAACGTGGAGTACAGGGAGTGTGACCAGGAAAAGTCCGCATGGGACAAAGTGGTGGTGGTGGTGGGGGGGTCCCGTTGCTGTACCTGCAGCTGTTGCCCACTTCTATGAGTTTCAGGACATCCTCCGTGCACTTGACCTCCTTCTCCTGAAGCCCCACCACCTGCACCTGCTGCTTCCCGTCCTCCAGCACCCTCAGCTTAGCTTTGCGATTCAGCAGGTCGAACACCTAACGGCAAACGATGCGCACGGTCGGCGTTCTATTATCGTTTTTATTCCTGCGTGCGTGTGCGTTAATTACAACCCATCGCTCACCTTTCCACTGTAGATTTCAAAGAAGGTTGCGTACACCTGCAGATCTAACTTCTTGTAGTTGGGCTTCTTCAACATGAGAAAGACGTCGCGAGCTGCGCGAGAGGGGAGAGAGACACTCACCGGCGCGGTCCACCAGCGCTTCCTCGCGAAAAAAAAACGTGCGCATGCGATAGTTCGCCCACTTACCAGCTAATGCATAAATTCCTTTGGAGCAGTCTTGGTTCTTCCCGGAGAAATCTCCACCCATAGTCTAAAACACAGGACACAATCCGTGTAGGCGGAGGGGGATCTTTTTCAAATTCTGTGCAAGTGGAATACTCTTAACAAGAACAATTAGCTTCCTGGAACTCACGTGTGTTTTCCCACTGCCCGTCTGCCCGTACGCAAAGCAGGTGGCCATGCCCCTCTCGAAAATGGTCTCCACCAGCGGCCTGGCAGTGAACCTGCAGGGCAAGACACAACACACGTCCGTCCACTCCACAGTCTTGCCGTTACGTACGTGAACAGAAAAAAAAAAAAAAAACGCGCCGCCACTAATCCGGCTGCAACGCGCGTTTGTCCTCGGTTTTGCTTTCGTTTGCTGGCGCGAACCTGTAAACCATCTCGTTGGTGGTGCTGTCGTCGAAGGCGTAGTCGAAGCGGAAGGTCTGGTTCTCCAGGTAGCGGGTCAGGTCCACTTTCTGCTTCGGCTCGTGGACCATCACCACGTCCTTACTGGGGATGGTGATCACGTCCAGATCCTTCATGGTCAACTCTGGAACGAAGCCGGGCAAAGCACTTGAATACGTGGAGGAAAGCTACCTGGCATCGGCGACGTAAGACGACCGGCTCCTCACCTTTCTTGTTGAGTGGACGTTTCCTCACGCAAACGCATATTCTGTGCTCTTCGATCTGGACAGTGCAGCAGAGGAGGACGGTTTACGATCGGTCGCCTGCGGCCGACACAGCGGACGAGAGAAGGAGGCGGCGGCCGCGGGCTCTACTCACCAGATCTGCTGTTGTCAGGGGCCGGTAGTCGAGGCTGGCTCGGAAGTCTCGGATCATGTACATGATCTCATAGTTGGGAATGGTCGTGTCCACCTCCTGGGGGAGGGACGGGAAGAGACCAGCTAATCAGCAACAGGAAAGCCATTCCGTCCAGCGCGGTGAACAAAAGTGCATTCAATATATTTGGCGCATTAGCGGGAAGAAAGGACGAGCGGCGCCGACCTGAGCCCTCTTCTCCCTGAGCTCCTGCTGCTGCAGCCGGCGCCTCTCTCTCTTCTCCTGCAGTTTCTCCACCTCCTTCACGCAGTTTGACTTCCTCCGCGCTGCCAGAGACAAGAGAAACTGCTTTTACCGTCCACCTTTCTTTTATTTAAAAAAAAAAAAAAAAAGAGGCCTCTTCCTCTCTCTCCCCTCTTCCACTCAGTTTCTTCTCCTTCCTCTGTCTATTTCCCCGGGGGCCTGAGCAGCGTCTTTCTCTCGGTCTTCCCTTGAAACAGAAGGGACAAACCTTTGGCTATTTCCAGCCAAGCAGCGATTGTGTTGGAGCGCAGATCGGGATGCGGTGGCTCGCACACAATGCCTCCGGTATAACACTAGCTGCTTTCTCTGCGCGACCAACAAAAAGACCTTTTATGCTCGGGTTCTGATCTCCTCATTTGTCCCGCGTCCTGAAACACAGCTGGAAACGGGGGGGGGGCCCTCGGACAACGCATCGCTTCTGGTGCAGGGCATGCTTTACCGAAAAGAGACCCCTATTTAAAATTGAGAGTTGGTTTTAAAGCAAGTACGATTATGCTTCTATCCACCAGAGGGTTATCCCGTGTTTCCCAGCACAGCGCGCCCACCCGCCACGTATTTGTGTTTTTTCAGGACAACCACAATTTAGGGAGCCAGGACAGGAAAACACGGTTAAGCAAACCATGTGAGTAAGCGGCGGTGGCGGCTCGCTGCGACAGTCGCCGGCGTCCCGCAGCAAAGCCCCGGCCGGAGCCATGCAACGCGGTCCCGGCCCACCGCTGGCTCCGGACCATCAGAGCCGAGGGATTAATAATCTGCTCTAATCTGGGAGCAGAAGACGAGCCGGGGTCGGCACCGGGACGAGGCGCTACAGGAGGGGTGCGGCACTACTTATGGGTTTACTCAGTCTCACTGAGAGCGGTGAAGAGGGGGAACTACACCCCCCCCCCTTAGCTCATCAAATGACAGCGAGCGCACGGAGGGAAGGAAAGCTAAAAGAAAAAGCTTATTGTTGCCGTCTGAGCCTGGAGGAGCACCACAGAGCGCCACGGGCTTTTCCACGTGCGCTTGTACGTGACTCAGCAGAAATCAGACGGGGAAAGACAGCGCAAGCCTCTTTTTTTCCCCCCTCCCTGTCTAATACCCAGAAAGCCTGTCTGCTGGATGGATCTGTCGTGCCACTTCACCACCACACAGCAGCTCTGAATAGCATCTGGCCGACATTTTGGGGCGCGCAATCTTTCGGTAGGGGACTCTCAGATTCTACTGGGAACTCTGCTACATTCGCCACGGGGTGGGGGGTGGGGGGACATGCAGGTGGATACATACAGAGCTGTCCAGACTCCTTTCTGGATATCAGGTGATGTGAGGATTCTGCGATGCGGTCAACAGAAACACGAGATGTTAAAAAATTAGGGCCGCACGTTTTTGTTTCCTGCAGGCGGCCCAAATTATTAATTAATTACGAAAAAAATAATACTGTAAATGGTTCTCAGAAACTACCTTTTTTTGGAGTGGGATCACAGTTAGATCTCAGATTAAGTCAATAAAAAAAAAAGAAACACACATTATTGTTTTGATCGTGTTACCGTTCTGCAACTGCTGTTGGGTCTGAGCTTGGTTGGGCTGCGCGGGCTGCTGGGACGGAGGCGGCGGCGCCGGCTCTGGTTGCGGAGGCTGCTGGAGTCTGGCCCGGTTCGGAATCCCTGAAAGCGAAAATGAAAAAACCCCACAGAGACGGAGGAGGAGAACGTTTTACTCGTACGCTACCGAAACCCGACTTTTGTTCTCCTGTTCGCTCCTGCGACACCTTCGTGTTGCACAATACAAGTTCAACCACACTACAAACCACATCCTCTTCAATGCCTGTATGGCTGAATCAACACATCTTTAGCGAGGTGTACCTAACCAGATGACATAAAATGTGTGCAATGTAAAGTGACTGTACAGTAAGTGAAGGCTCTGCTACTGGTCACTGATGTGTTTTGTGTGTATTGGCCTTTGCAAGTTCATTTAAAAGACTTAAGAGCAAGGTTTTAGAAGGAGACCAGTTTAACGCACAAACCTCTATTATCCCTGGACGGAGTGTCATTCTTAGTGGGTGCTATTGTCCGCCGGTTCTGCGTGAGAAAACGGAAAGCAACGGTGAAATATTCCGGGACGGGATGCTTAGGCACTTCCCAGTTTCACCTGTGCCTGTCTCATTGCTGCTGAGGACCTGAAAAAAGCCAAACATCCTTTTCTCTGCTCAGTTCCCAACCTCTCGCGCCTGCCTCTGTTCACGTAGAGACACAGAAATAGACAAAGCCTGAGAATCAGATTAGCGCCGGGCGCGGAGACACGATGACTCTGCCGACGCACGTGTATATAAATACGTATATGTGTTGATCATTCATATACACACACACACACACGCAGCATCACTGGATCTCCTGTGCGGGTTACGGTGGAGCGAAACAATCCTCGTTTCTGGCACGTTGTAAAGTTAAATGACCCACTCACACTTTACACCTTACGTGTTTTATTATGAAAATTTTAAAGGAAATTTAGACTCTGTAGCAGGTTACATCACCGCCCCATTATTTACCAAAACGAGTGCTGACATGACAACGCAGAGCGGCCCTAATCTACAGTGTGCTTCACGCTGGGTACTTAACGGAACCAATTAGCCTGTTACCGAGAGGGATCCTGGTTCTATATTAAGGTCCAGCCACCGAGCTACCCGAGCGAGTCTGCCCACCCTTGTTGCGCTCTTACTACAATGTGATGAAAGGAAGCAAAACAGCTGAAGAGAAATGAATAAGAACAAAAAAAAAAAAGACGTCTACTTTCTATTTACACAGTCTAAAATTCTCCCATTCGTTCGCCAGACGAGGCAGCACAGCGGCACTCACCTTCGCGATTTTGTTGACCTTCACGCACGCGGGGGCGGGGGGCGGCGGGGTCTCCGGACTGGGGGCGATCTCCTCGTCTGGAGCCACGTCTGGGTTAAGTGCAAATATGCTCTCCAAGTCAATCTGTCCGGAGGAGGCAGAGGAGAATTACTGCCAACGTCCGCTGAGTGACTGCACAGCGCGCTCACCGCAACAACGCAACGCGTTCCCGTCCGAAGCAGACGGCACTGAAGAAAGGGAGTTAAAACGGATCGCAGCTGTAGCTGTAACTTTTGCCGATGTTTGACAAATTGGCAGAGATTTGTTTTCGACATGAAATAACTCGTGTTGGAGAAGCTGAATTACATCCGACCAGATCGGACGCCATAAACGCGCAGAGGCGGGCGAGTAGACCCCCCCCCCCTCTCTTTTTAAGTCAACCGGCAGAGAGAGAGCCTGAGGTTGAGATCAGACTTGACGGGAAGGCGAGCTGACATGAAAGTGGGGAAAAAAAGACGGAGTACAGCGCAGTCGCTGGATTTATGCATTCACGAAGCTGAAGCCAAAATGTTGGGAGAGAGATTCAGATCAGTGAAGATGCTGATTTGACTGAATATAAATATGACTGTCCAAATCACTGGAAGAACTGAATAGACACCTTTAACATCTTCTCAACAGAGGTGCTTAATTTATTATTGATAGCTTATATACTAATATATATATATATGTAAGACAGACAGAACACAGTGGAGCTGCATCGCTGAGTGAGCAGGATACACTGTTGAGTGTCGACAGTGTGGGACATGTGACCGGAGTAACAGTCTGCGTGAGCTCATGCTCACGCGCGCGGAGACGGCGACGTCTGGCGGGACTGTCGTACAAGCGGGCCGGTTGTGTAATCGCCGCGGTTCCCGAATGTCTTTGGATGCATTATTCATCGCTTCGGGGGGAAAATAAAAGAACACGCCGCCCCTGGTGCTCCGAGCGGTCCTAAAAGGTGGCGTACCTCTTTGCCTTTCGTGTCTCCATTTTCGATCCACTCCACCGTGACGCTCTCGTTGTCCTCGTTCAGGGAGGTCACCATCGCCTGGTGTATGCGTCCTGTGAGGGGCGGCGCAGAGGGAAGAGACACAAACAGCGGGTTTGGTGGAGAACAGCGCTAAAATGTGAGGGCAGCGCCTGCTAAAGCCCAAGCTTGGTCGCTTTGAGGGCGATGGCAGGTATTTAAAAAGCTGTAATTTAAAGCTGGGAAAAGTTAGTTATTAAAGTTATTAAATCGTTGTCTCGCTCCTGAATTTGATCTCAGTTATTGGAAAAGCGTTGAACACGGTTCGCTTCCTGGGAAATACCCAGGTTTATGTCGCGAGCACGATTTCATTTCAAGGTGAAGCGCTGCACTGGCGTGGCGTCTAATGACGCTGACAAAAACCCCGTCCTGCCGGGAGGAAACTGGTTCCTTTGAGTGCCAAAGGAAAGCCAGGCAACGGGCCGGGGCTAATCTTAGTAAGTTCTGACCGTGAGGTTTAATTAGGACCTGTTGGAGAAAAATCACTGATGGCAGAGACGAGCACAGCTGCTGCCTCCGGCCTTCGCGCTTCTGTCCGCCCCTTCTGTTCCAAACATAAACTCAAACGCGACCCGGGGAAACGCGGCGTTCCTGCATCCATTATTCAGAGACGTGCGGGGGGCTGGCGAGCAGAGAACGTTCTTCGTGCTCCTGGCTGCTTTTCAACATTTGACCGATTTACTTAACACTGGCTTTACATCCGCAAGATGCGGACTTGGGCGCTGTAACGATCAGGACATCAGCCCGGTCTTGTGTACTTAAAGAAAAAAAAGGATTCCTCTATCATTTGCAGTTGTTAATAAACACTGGATCAAAAGCATCCCTGCTTGGGGATGGTCATTATGTCAACAAGTGCCACGCATCATCTTTCTGTTGCATCATACAGCGCTGATCAGGAAGTAATATTATATGACTGTCTACTACACACATTTTACCCCAAAATAACAGCGATACAGGTCATTTTTTGAGCCCGGGGCCTCAAAAATCTCTATGATAGTGACTTCACAAAAAAAAAAAACTCCAGTGTGGGACTGCTGAAGCATTTCAAGCTTACGCAGCCATAAATCAGTTTAACAGACGAGCGATGCATTCAAGGCGCCGGGCCCCCGCGAGCTGCCAAAACTGCTTCGGCGTACCTCGTCATCATCGTTCAACAAAATTCAAAGCTTTAAGTGGGCGTGGCTAAAGCGCAAAACGGCGGAGATGTTGCTGCAGTCGAGGGGAAAAACACCAAACGAGGAGAGACAGGAGGGGGTCCTCCGGTCAACCCCCGGGCCTCCACAGTGACGAGAGTCACTCATAAAGAATTGCTGGAGGGATCCAAAAGGGAACTGCTGGTCTCTCCAAACCCTCTTGCCCTCCTGAGAAACCTTCTCACGAGCCACACACTGGACTCCATGGGATCTTCTACAAATGGCATTGCCACATTCCAAGATCAATTGGTCAATAGGTGATGGTCTTAAACACACCGATCTCTCTAATCTCAGGAGGCAGATGCAAGAGTGAAGATTAGTTTGGATACCTGAACTATCGGTCATTTTTTCTACTGAATCACCCCATCAATGAAATGCCTTCAAATAATGACAACTATCAGAGCCCAAGATCAAACTCTTTATGCTAAAGGTTTATATAAAAGGTCATGGAAGTCATTTGATTTTAATTGATAAGTGACTAATTCATTTCTATAGCTACACGAGTTAATAGGCTAAGTCCCATATAGTGGCTTGTCTTACGGCAGTTTATATGCTGACAGCTGGATGTACTGTCCACCGTGTCCCACTTTTCTACTAAAACCTGGCTGAACGGGTACGCCGATACCCCCCCTGTAGCCAAAGGGGCTTAAAAGGGGGTGCTTCAAGCTCTTCTAAGCCGAAAGGAACAAAGCATTCGACGTGTCAGTTTCACAACACGACACGACACAAGACTCGTGTGACAGAGTGATGCATTGGGGATTGCAGAGGGAACGAGAGTGAGCCCTGGCAGAAACGAGGGAGCTGGCTGCAACAGATGGGGTGGCGGCTAATAGCCTGAATCTGGCTTGAATCTGAAGCAGCTCTGCCACCGACCCCCCCACCCCCAGAGAGAGGGCAATCCCTGCTCTGGATGCAACAGCAACCAGCAGGGAAATGGACAGACAGAACCACTTCCCTCTCCGGGCCAGCTGACCGTTTCTCTCACACTTACCCCTGATCTCAGGACACAGACTTGACTTGGGGATGATTGAGTTAGGAACATTTAATCAACAACAAATCAGTAGAATACTTTGTTTAAAAAAAAATGGAACTGGCTTTGAATCTATCACTTTGAATTTATCACTGGGTGCAACCTAATTGTGGAAGAGCCAGCAGAATGAGACAAACTTCTCAGTCATCTTTGGCTGCGTGGCCCTGCAGCAGTGCTCTGCAACTACACAGGACAGGCGGAATAAAGCAGACATTCACACAGAGGAGAGTCAAACAACAAACCGCCTCTCCCTATCTTGGTCTACTCCCCTGTTAGCCCTTCAAAAAAAAACAAAAACCTGAAGCTCCAGTCAGCGTATTGCAATCCCAGTTTCTTCCTGATGGCAATCTAGCTTCATCATGCAGTAATTCTGTAGTAATCACACAGCTGTCACAGCCGCTTCACGCACTGTCGGCCGTTTGTTCTTTCTAACATTATTTTGGTATAGGTTTACGTTATCTAAAATGAAATTATCGTTTCAAATAAAGTTTTTTTTAATATGATCATCATTCATTATCCAGAAAAATAAAACAGCGCATTGGTGTCACCATATCATGTCATATTTACAGGATGTTCAAAAACATTCTTGATGCTTGATTTTGGGCGTTTGGTCTGAGTTCACTTAGTACAGCAAAACCCCACCGGGGTTTAAAACACAGCCACCGAGCACACCACCCGTTAACTAATTGGATCGTGGCTCGGTTGCAGTCCAGCGTTACTGTTCCAATAAAGCCGGGTAACATTAGCTACCGTTAGCAGTTAAGCTAATCACAAGCGAAGCGGCTAACGTTGAGCTAACTTGCTTAGCAACTGAGCTGGCTTGGCTCGTGCTAATTTTGAATCCTTTGACAGAATAACCAATTTGGATGGCGTTCTACACCGACATTAACGTCACTGCTTTAAAATCATTCATTTCCAATTGACCGCATGTGCTGTTATCAGACGACGCAAATTAATAGCTAAGGGATTCGAATGGAAGCTAGCTAACAAAGGTAAAGGCTCATTCAAAGGCTTTGGCCATGTTGAAGCACTCCGCCCTGTCAGCTAGTGTTTGCTGTGGCTAACGTGAGCGTTACGCTCCACAGGCAGGAACAACGGTTGCTGTATTCAACAGCACCGCAGCAACAAAGATCCCCAAACAACTTGCACAGTGTGACGGGGAAAGAATAGACAGGGTGAAACTTACCATCGCTGCGTTTTATCTCTACATAAGTACCAACGACAATCTTCCCAAAACCCGACGCCATTCTACATTACTTAAACAAATAACAGAAACAGGACTAGAGACTTATTATAAGCCGGGGGATTGCTGCTTCTTGCGTTTAGCAGTCTTTGGTTGGAGAGGAAGATGCAGCCAACCGAAATGAGCTAGCATTACGTAGCGCCCAAGGATAGCTAAGCCTTTCCGGTCCGGCAATTTTCAAAATAAAAAAATGACACATACACATCGTGGCTTGGATGAAAATCTAGGTCCTCGCATACTTTGAATTTCATAACTAGTTGAGTATTGCTCTTTTAACTGGTTCTTGCTCTGAGGTATAAGATCACTGTACCTACTTCTTCTTAAGTATATCTATTGCAGAACTTTTGCTCATAAAATAATATAATGGTATTGTTACTTGTTGTGTGTGTTGTGTGTGATATCATTGTAACCAGACATATGACATAAATGATGACGTCCCACTTCCTGGTATGAGCAGCAGTTAGGTGCAGGAGCTGTTACACCTGTATGTATCGCTTTTATTACTGCCATTACAACAACCAGTCTGAACGTGCTTAATACAACACTATGAACAACTTTTCCGGGTCTCTTTCCATTCTCACTCATCCTTCTTTATCTTCTGACCCCCATTTCTCTCCTGTCAACCCAACCAGTTGAAGTAGATGGCCACCCACCCTGAGGTTTCATCTAGTCAAAAGAGAATTTTTCTCTTCACTTTCACCAACATCGTATTAATCGAGGGACTGATGATATATGTTGTGATTTGGCACTGTACAATTAAAACTGAATTGAATTTATTTCAAGTTATTTCCCCCTCTGATCTGACTTGATGATTAATACAGACTGGTGGAAAGTAAAACTACCAATCTGAGATGAAACCCTGAAATAAGTCTCCACAGGCTTTTTATCTAATCGATTGCATTGAAATTAATCAATTAATCCATTAACATACGTGTTCTTCTTCCTGTTCAAATTCCATATGGAACTGCAACCTACAGGAGACAAACATTATGAGAATACTTCTTGATATAATCATATAATTCTCCAACCCATCCTATAACCACCACAACTCATCGGGCTCAAGATCGTGCTCTTTCTAGAACTAACTAGCTCCCTGTGGTCCTACAGCTGTCAGCCCCCCCTCGCTGTCTACATATCCACACACTCTTTTAAACCCCCCCTCCCGCCACTTTGGCATCAGGCATTTGCTGGTAAGTTCTCAGCTGTCTGTGCCCTAAATAGACCTTATCAGGAGCACACCATCTTTGTGTGTTGGGGGGGCATTCTCTCAGAATTTATTGAATGAGAAATAACTTTTTTACTAAACCAGCCTTGACTAGTTCAAAGACACTGGGAAGATATTTGTTTCAATACAAGTAATTGTGATTTATGATGACCTTCAGGACCGGTAATTGTTTTTAGGGGTTTTTGTATGCTTGGCCTGAACCCCTATGTGTGATGGATGGCCCACCTTAGTTCTGCCCCCCCACCTCCCATTGAGATCCAGTATAAATATAAAATGATGTGTTGGTGGGGGAAGGTCAGAGGACAGAAGACGTGTATAACAAACACTACAGACTGGAGGTGCGTACCCCGGATACCCCAGAAGATCTTAGAAGAGGATTGAGCAAGACACACTGCACATAAAACCTAAAGGTACCATAGGGCTTCCACGGGGACCTTTTTAAAAAAAAATTATGTCAATTGGGTATGCAGAGGTTACTTATGATAAGAGCACAGAGCGGATCAGACCTTGCCTATCAGTGGAGCAGGAGGAGATGGTGTTTGTCAATGAGGAAAGTGGCATTTGTTGCAAAGCTCCAACTGGGGTACGAGACCATGCCCATATAAGGCCTGAGGGGAGGCCATTTAAAGTTAGAGATAGCATGTGCGTGGCCATTTGCTACGGCAGACCCAGGTCAGCAGGATACCTATTAGCAAGAATGGTGAGAATTAAAAAAAATCTGCTTTTAAATTACTTTTAAATTATATTATTATGCAGACAGATTGTGATTATTGTTCTCCAGGGCGAATACATATGTACTAGTTACTGCTTCCATATTTCTTTTCTAATAGTCGTTGCCTTTAAAATACAAAAAAATAAAACTGTCTAGAAAATGTGTTTTTAACCTTTAACTTGTTTGAAATATAATGATATAATATTTGTTCTTATGCAGAAATTTCTGTACATGATTGGAACATGTGACTTTAGTATTAAGCTTTGGTGGCTTTATTACAGTTAAAACCCTGCATGTACATTTGAATGGTGACACTGAAATTGTGCTTTGGCTGGTGAGGTGATGTTCTCAGACACAAGAAGTGATGAGACAAGTGCTGATAGTCAGTATGGATTTTACATGAACCACTCAAGAGTTTTGTGATCTCTGGCTTTTATATCTCATACAAATTAATTCCAATTTCTACCAGATGGGAGACCCAATCGAGTTAAAAGACGAGGGAAACAAACACTTCCAGGCTGGAGATATTGATAAGGCCATTGAATGTTACACTAAAGCCATCAAGGTGTGCAAGGACAAAAAAGTGCTGGCTGTCATTCACAGGAACAGATCTGCATGCTACCTGAAAAAGGTAAGCAGTTTGGTAAAGCAGAACATAACAGCAACAGATGAAGTGTAATTTGTAATTCTCCTTGTGAGTAGACTTTATGTTCCTTTTCTTTACAGGAAAACTATGCCAGTGCAGCATCTGATGCATCTAAAGGTAGAGTAATAAATGATAGAAATTTAACCAGCACCAATTATAATATCAAACCAAAGAATTGCATCATTAACTTATATAAAATTCCACAAGCTCATTATGATTTTCCCTTTTTTAGCAATTGATGTTGACGCAGCAGACATAAAAGCTTTGTACCGACGATGCCAAGCTCTGGAGAAGCTGGGAAAGCTAGATATGGCTTTCAAAGATGTGCAGAGATGCGCCACCCTCGAACCAAAGAACAAGACCTTCCTGGAGACCCTTCGCAGGCTGGGGGCTGACATCCAGGCCAAGGTCAGCATTAGACATGTTCATGTTGCATCAGAGATGTTCATACAAGACAGTGTAAAAGCTGCTTCACTTTACATAAATGTAACCAACATCCACTAATCTATGACTTAAAATAAGCAGTACTAGATGTATTCAGTAATGATCCTTTGGCTGAATAATATCATAATTGCATTTACATCTAAATTAATGTATATGACTGGGGTATGCCATTATCACTTGTCCATTGTTGCTCTATTGCTTCAGGAAATGATCAAAGTTTTTCTCTCCGCAGCTCAAAACAACATTCTCCACAGATTCAAGGGTACAGAACATGTTTGACATTCTCCTCGATGAAGAAATGGAAAAGGACAAGAGGGAAAAAGTTGGTATTTCCTGTAACTTGAAGAAAAATTGGGGAATAGGGCAGCTTGCTATTTGTAATTGTCTGTGGCTTTATACAACACTACTTGTCCTTCAATGTCTAGGCTGCCAACAACCTGATCGTGTTGTCAAGAGAGGACGCTGGAGCGGAGCGAATATTTCAGAACAATGGAGTGCCTCTGCTGCTCAACATGATAGAGACAGGCAAACCAGAGATGATCTTGGCTGCTGTTCGTACTTTGTCAGGAATGTGCACAGGACACAAAGCTCGGGTGAGCATAGTCAAAGACAAAGACAAAGGCAAAGTGAACATCAAAACATTTTAGGGAATCCAGAAAGTGCTTCACCGTGTACATCCTCTTCCAAAGACAATCAATCTTGAAATCTACTACTGTCTATATGATGCCCTCAAAAATAAGGCCAATATTCATATGGTATTTATCCTCACAAAGTGTATATTTCTTTTCACTCCCTGAAACAGGCCATGGCTATTGTTCACTTGGTGGGCGTTGATAAGATGTGCAGCATCATGGCTGTTGACAATGAGGAGATCGCACTGGCAACCTGCAACCTCTTCCAGTGCGTTAATGACTCCCTCACAGGTGGAGATACAAGGGAATATGGGAAAGAAGAGGCCTTGGTTTTGGGTGAGACAGAATCATCATCTGTTTCTGTATGGTTTCAGCTATGCTACTGGTTGTATTTTTTTCCCAGCACTACTGACTGAGAACTAAAACCCATCATCTGTCCCTCTGCAGATGCAGCTAAAGACCTGAAAACCATTCTTCTCTCGCTGCTGGAGATGGTTGCTAGTAAGAAGGTGTCTGGCCATGGCAGAGACCAGGCGCTGAACCTCCTGTCTAAGAATGTACCTCGCAAAGACAAAAAAGAGAAGGACAACACCAGGACCCTCTTCACCATTGATCACGGTGAGCCAGACGGGTGCGTTGGGTCACGTCATGAGTGACAGTCCATTGCTGCTGGGTAGCAGTGTATCTATGTATGCATGTATGCTGTTTGTTCTACAGGCCTGCGGAAGATCCTCAAGGTGTGTGGTCAGGTTTCCGAACTGCCAGACCAGCTGCCCATGACAGAGAACACACAGCTGATTGCCAGTGTGGTCCTCAACAAGCTGTATGACGACCTGAAATGTGACCCAGAGAGAACCAACTTCAAGGACATTTGTAATGATTATATCAAGTACGTACAGGAGATAGAGATCCCCCATTTACCAATGTTGTAGACAAGACTTTCCAAATGAAGACCAAGGTGACATAACATCCTTTCCTTTTTTCCACAGATCCAAAATTGACCCCAATGACATGGACAAGACCATCCATGCAATCAACACCATGTCAGGGTTGCTGCAGGGCCCCTTTGATGTCGGTAACGCTCTTGTTGGACAGCAAGGTATCATGGAGATGATGGTGGCTCTGTGTGGATCTGAACGTGAGGTGGACCAGATGGTTGCCGTGGAGGCGCTGATCCATGCCTCCTCAAAGATGAGCCGCGCCTCCTTCATCATTACCAATGGTGTGTCTCTACTCAAGGATATCTACAAGAAGACCAAGAATGAGAGGATTAAAATCCGTTCGCTGGTGGTAAGTGGAAAGAATACAATATTCAAAGGAGGACAAAAATGTTTCTTGTATAAAAACAGCCTATACACAGTAAACAATAACAACACAACACATAATGAAAACATCACATTTCGAAGTAGGAACAGTACAGGACGGTACAGGAAAGTAAAAACACAGTGAGCTGCAGTTGCTCGTATGCAAGGCAAAAAGTTGTTCACTTTTTTGCGAGAATACTCAAAAACGTTTGACTTGAGTACATCAGTTATGTGTATGCATGTCACTGTCCCCTACAGGGTCTCTGTAAACTGGGTTCAGCTGGAGGTGATGATTATGGTCTGAGGCAATTTGCTGAGGGCTCCACAGAGAAGCTGGCCAAACAGTGCAGGAAGTGAGTACTTATGCACAGATGGTTAAAATGACTGTGCTAGAATCTAGGTGACAATATGAGAGAGAGAAATAGTTGTATGTAGAAAATTTGCAAGAAAACTGATACGGGTAACATTATTTTTGAATAATATGCTCTTTAGTTATTGTTCACTTTGGTGCATAATGTGGTGGATTTAATTCATTGGCATATATTAGCAGAATGTCATTGTACCTTGCAATCCCACTAGTTTCCATCATCACTTATTTGCGGTTTCCTTTTTTTACTCCAGGTGGCTCTGTAATCCCCAGATTGATACCAAAACAAGGAAGTGGGCCATTGAGGGTCTTGCCTACCTGACTAATGATGCTGACGTGAAAGATGACTTTGTTGAGGATGAGCCTGCCATGAAAGCCATGTTTGAACTGGCCAAGGTAAAGAAATACCAGTCAGACAGAATCATACAGTAAAGCCGTTTAATCATTAGCAATAACATCACCCCTTTCTCTGTATTTTTAGTCTAAGGACAAGACAATCTTATATGCAGTAGCTTGCACCCTGGTTAACTGCACAAACACCTACGAGAAGAAGGAAATCCTCCCTGAGCTGGTCCAGCTAGCAAAGTTCTCAAAGCAACATGTACCTGAGCAACACCCGAAGGTAAAAGGGCAAAGAAAGGACGATGAACTGCTCTTTCAAACAGCAGACCACAACATCTCAAATGACATAGGCAGAACAGGAAATTGCCCATATGCATGCATATACACACTGTGCACATTCTGTTTTGTCAGGACAAGAAGGACTTCATTGAGAAGAGAGTGAAAAGGCTGCTGAAGGCTGGTGTCACCTCAGCTCTGGCCGTAATGGTCAAAGCAGACAACGCCATCCTGACTGACCAGACCAAGGAGATGCTGGCAAGGTGGGAGAAACATTTCATGGCAACGGGATGATGATGGATGCATTCCTCTGTCATCAAACTCATTGCACAACTCCCCCCCCCCGCACGCTCATCACAGCATGTGATCTAAGTCAAGAACAAATAAACTTTCTGTTTTGTTATCGCTTTTTTTGACAGATCAGAGAGAATTGCCATTTTTCCTTAATGTTTCTTTACAGAGAAGAGGGAAATGAAAGATGAAATACAAATAAACAAATCCAGTTTCTTGTGTATTCCTACACCAACATTGCTTAGAAATATGTGACTGTTATTTCTCTTTTCTATTTCTTATCTTCAGGGTTTTCTTGGCATTATCAGAGGATCCTAGAGATCGTGGTATTATTGTAGCCCAAGGTGGGGGAAAGGTGAGTTACAGGTTTGGATAACACTTACTGAATCACATTTCACGTGTTCCATAGCCGGATCCTCAGACAAACAATCCCAATTTTTGGTTGCTACTTTCATTTATAACAAACTGTTGCTCTAACCTCAGGCTTTGATACCACTCGCTCTGGAAGGGACTGATGCTGGAAAGGTGAAGGCCTCCCACACCCTTGCCAAGATTGCAGCTATTTCGAACCCAGAAATTGCCTTCCCCGGTGAGAGGGTAAGACATGCAGAAATAACTGCTTGGTTTACTTCTGAGGCAGTCCCATTTTATATGATAGTGAGAGAGGGAAAATGGAATCTTACCAAGGCACCTCATTCTGATTGCTGTTATAGTTTTATGGATGTAGCTGATGGTTTACATTATTATTATCAATTAATCCTGTGTCTTTCTCCCTTGTAATCTCCCATGAGTTTTACTATGTATCTCGTAATTGTTCAACAAAGTTCTTTTTAAAATTCTTAATACAGCTGTTTCTTGGTTGACAGGTTTATGAGGTGGTGCGGCCTTTAGTTAGCCTCCTTCACACAGACAGAGATGGCATGCAGAACTTCGAAGCTTTGAAAGGCTTAACCAACTTGGCTGGTTTCAGTGAAAAACTAAGGTGAAATCTTTAACCATCAAATGGTATTATGGGCATTGTGATGCTTAGAGGCAGCTTTCAGGTCTCGCTTTATTGTGTTTTTTCATCACATCAAACATCTGTTTTGTAGAATAAAGATTGTGAAAGAGAAAGCTTTGCCAGAGATTGAGAACTACATGTTTGAGGAGCACGACCAGATCAGACAGGCTGCCACTGAATGCATGTGCAACCTTGTGACATGCAAAGAGGTAAGAACAGACAAGTACCTAAAGCGATGCATGCAAAATGGGCGCAAGCCAAGTTTTGTAACAGGTATCAATTTCAACTCTGTGTGTTGTAGGTCCAAAATCGTTACCTGGAAGATGGCAATGATAAACTGAAACTGCTGGTGCTGCTGTGTGGTGAGGATGATGACAATCTTCAGATAGCTGCAGCTGGAGCCTTGGCCATGATCACTGCTGCTCAGAAGAAGCTCTGCAACAAAATGACCTGTGTGGTATGTACAAGAGCATTTTTAGTGAAAAATAATGTTTATAGTGTTACATGGCAGTCTGTTTTAAAGGCATACACTTTAAAAAGTGCCCAGGAATCCCAAAGTGAGCTTTCCCTCTGGAACTGATAACTTACACTATCTGGCGACTGACTGAGCGACTGATCTCTCCCAACAGACCACCCAGTGGCTTGAGATCTTACAGCGGTTATGTCTCCACGACAACCCCATGATTCAGCACCGTGGCCTCGTGATCGTCTACAACATGCTCAACTCTGATGACACTGAGCTGGCCAAGAAGCTGATTGAGAGCGAGATACTGGAAATCCTCTCAGTGATTGGCAAGGCAGAGGACAATCCCAAAAGGCAGGAGGCCATTGATGTGGCACGCACATGCCTGGTCAAAGCCATGGATCTTGCTCTTATCAAACCCTTCACCAGCCCTTCTTAAAATGCTGGCAACAACCCTAACTGCAGCAATGGACCTTTTTCTTTATTTCTTCTGTTAAATATATTTTTTTTTCAAATGCTTTTTCCACATTAAAATTATTAAAGGATTTGTGAACCTGGCTCCCAGTCTCTGAAGATATTCTCTAACATACACAAATCAAAGATTCGAAGATTTTTTTTGAACAGTGCATATGGAGCCTTCCTCATCAGTTCAGTGAGTGTAGGTATGTGTGTGTATAGCTCATGTGACAAAATAATTGCTCACATTAACCGTTAGCATTTTGTATAATATTAGCGAGTTCAGTTGATTTGAGCTGGGTAAACTCGTTTAGAAAAAAAACCTGGATATTTAACCTGTGTACTGGAGAAACAATGTCATGTTAAGTCTTTGTCCAGGTTTTTGTTCCCTGTTGGCCATGTGAAGTTATTAAACAGTGTAGTGAAGATCTATACTAACTGCTTGAACAAATAAGCAAAATCAAGTAAAGAGTAGTGAATGCTATGGCTGGGAGAGATGCAAAAGTGTTGTGTTGCCAAAAAGTGGGGTGAAAGCTTCAAGCTTGTTCTGTCAACCTCTCTGCTCAGTTTCTTCTGCAGTTGATTGCTTCCAATTCTGCATGATCGATCACACCCAGGGGAGGGTGCTGTTTGACGGCTGATGTTCAACACCCAAACTTTGGCAGTTGACATACTATTATTATTTATTCTCTTTGAAAGGTTTATATTTGATATGTTGTGAAAGCAGAATACTGATTATGATGAATTAGAACTTTTCACCCAGCACATTTCTGATCAAAATCTAAATCAGAACATTGTATATACTAGTAGTTCAACATTATTCCTGATGAATACTTCTTTTGTTTTTCTTAGGCCACAGCAGCATATGTGCTTTTACCACCAGTAAGTTTTTTCCTCCAGATACCACATCATTAAACCCTGGAAACATTGTTGGTGGAGTTATTGGTAGGTTCTGAACACCAGTAAATCTGATGCTGTGTCTACATATCATGTTTCTTTAGCTTCTGGATAAGCAGCCAGTTGTAAATCTTTCTTCTCTTTTCTCCCACATCTTGTGTTTAGAAAACATAGCTTTTTGCTGCTATTCCAACATGCCTTTTATTCTTCTTACTTTCACTCAGTGGTCCAATTTTTGTCTTTTAAATGCAGTGATAAAGATAAAGATGGAAATTATAAAACATGAAGGATTTCTAAGATACTTACAAAGTTGGGAAAGATATTTAGATTATAGATAGAATCTTTTTTTAAAAAAATATTCACTCCAGCTCAGGCCAGTAGGGGGTATGTTCGAGTCGCTTTTCATTTTCTTCCATATCCAGTGGTGCACTGAATGGTATGGTTGTATGAAAAGAGGCAGGGCAGGGACATAGAGACTCACAGGCTTAATGCTGCTCTTTCAGAAGAGGAGTGAGTCTCCAGTGCTCCACGCTCAGCCAGTGGTGGAAGTACATACAGCCTAAATATATATATCATCATTATATTATATTATCATTTATTCATCTGCCGGGGGATTATCGCTTGAAGAGATATTTTACGGAGAGGACAGCAGCAGCCACTCCAAGGAAAATATTATTCCTACACGACTAGAAAAAGAAGACGATCGGGCGGTAAGATTTCTGTGAGTTTCATGCATCGCACGGAGGGATAGAGAATCTTGTGTTGATTTACGCCACTGACACTCAATACAAATACTTCCTTCGTATAACGAGCGTGAGATACCGTGTTCCCGAGTATCAGCTGTCACGTTGTTGTCGCGACAGGTGAAAGAACGGCAGGTGTGCGCGGAAGTCATCCAGCTGTTCCGTGGCTGGTCCTGAGGCGGTTCAGAGAAAATGTCTCACCTGAATTTACCACAGACAGGCTGAATATCTCATACATGTTCTGTGTGGTCGGATAGGAGGGGCATAAGGTGGCGTTTTTCTTCTTCTGCCTTACCTCTAAATATTTAAAATTGAGATTCAATCCTTCAGTTCTTAAAATCCTTAAACTTAAACGCTGAATCAAAGTCTGGCTGGTGTCGTTGTTGAGGTAAAGCCTGCTGTACAACTACTTTGCGCCACAGTGTCGCTTTTGTACAGTCACTTGTTTGCTGTATCAACATTTACTTTTGTCTTATTATCAGTGGGGAAGTAGTTTATATGAGTGCAACTATGCCTTGCGCATTTACTTCGAAACTGGAGGTCTTTCTAGTTTGATGTGAAATGAGGCAAGCCGGTTGATGGTTCTGAAACACATTAGTGGGCAAAGGAAGAAAGTCACTTACAACATAACTATGGAAATCAAACCATAATCTCCTGTGGGTATGGGTGTGGAGTAATGCTAATGTTAAGACCCCTACATGTCTAGATATTACTGTTTAAAACGGACCTTTTGTAAGACAAGTCACTGAGAAACGTTATTGCTCGAGTGCAGTCATCCAACTGCTAAATCCCATTCCCAATCTGCTGTAGGCCAGGTGACAGATTTGTTGTATTGTTGTTGTGAGATGGGTGCATTATTAGAAACTCCACTGGAGCAGCCTTTCATTAACTGGCCTGAGTCTGAGTATCTGTCACATTAGCACCGCTCTTTACAGTGAACTGCTACATTTCTTCCATCCTGACCCACCCCACCAGCACTGGGCTATGACTGTGAAACAGCCTCATCGGTCCAAAGAAAAGAAGAGATAGCTGCTTATGATTGCCATGCTATCCTGGGAGACTGAGAGTTGCCCAGCGAGCAGGGATGCTGCTTTTCACAAGCTCAACAACAGTGGCAGCTAAAATACTTATGACATTATGTCATATCAATATTGATATATTAATACAGAGTTTTAATAGATAAAACCATAGTTGTGTGTCTGTGCTTTGTCATAATGTCACTAATTTGGTGTGATGCTTCTATTGGAGAAAAAGAATAACCATGCCAATGTGACTGGTTTCAGGTCAGAATTTAGGGCAAGGTGTTGCAGAGGAATATGAGTGTGAGGTTTTCTTTATTAACTTCCTGTTTCTCACTAATTTGACTGGGAATCAGTCAAGTAGGTGCAACTTGAGCCAGGTAGGTCAGTATGTTTGAAAGGGAAAATGGCTCATGCAAATGTCCTGCTGTCTCTCTGGGAAGAACACCTGAGCTCTTATGCTGCGCTGTGCACACTGCCCTTGCACTGATGATAATGTTGCTTGTCAGAGTGAGCAGCATCTGAACATTATGTAATATTTTCCATCCGAGTAGCAGCAGAAATGCCACAGCACCGCAGAGTCAAAACCTCGAAGAGACAAATCTTCAGAGAGACAATTTTTTTCTTTATTTCGTGACACTCAGCTCCTTTCTCCTGTTGGGTGTGGGCTTTCACTGTGGTGAATCAGATTCTGTTAGTGATTCAGTTGGGATCGTGACCATAGCCTCACGTATTAATCAATAGCACTGATTCAAATCAGAAACCAACATCTTTGAACCAACATTAGTGTAGCTTTTTCTTGCTGTATAAGCTTCTTGTCAAGAGGTGGCACAACAATTAACGGCTGCAAGGGTTTTAGTGCCGTCTTGTGATTTTAGGTCAAAGAGCACTCTTTGTACTGTGCTCGTACTCCACCATGGGATTCTAGTAGTGATAGGATCAAAATAACAGGCGTATGAGGCTTATTAAGACAGTTACATAAGTCAGCGCCAACAGAACAGGAGTTCTCAGCCCTCTCTCTCATCTCTGATAATGGTCTAACTGACCCATGTGCCTCATGTCCGTGCACACGGGTGTGGCCCCCTGTCTGGTCTGGTTACATTCAAGATAATAATCTGATTTTTTTTTTTTAAAGCCTCACTATGTTGTGAGAAAGAAGTCCGGCACCTCGTAATGTTGTGTGTGTGTTTAGTGTGACCTCTCTTCCTTCTACACTCACTCTCATGGGGGTCCTTTCTCACTCATGTCTATAGATATGTTCTGGGCCAAAGCGTTAGGTCCCAGCTGCACTGAGCCAAGAGCATGACAAGAGTGTTTGTTTTCTGTCCGGGATTCAGCGCCATGTCAACCTTTTCTTGTTGCGTGACTGACTCAGATCAGTTGCAGCGCTTTTGAGTTCCGAATGAAATTTGAGATTGTTTGTAGGTTGATTCCATACAGGTTGAAAACAGTATACAAAAATAAAATGTGGCATAAACGCTCTCAAAATTGACAACAGTTCATTTTAGTCAATTGCGTTAGTGCTGAATAAGGTTTTTCATAGTATAAACCTCAGACAGACCAGTGGGCAGTTTGAACCACATGCTCTCTGGCCTGATGAGGTTATACCTCTGTTCAGCTGGGTTGCACCTCTACCTACACACAGGCTGAGCTCTCTCTCTCTCTCTCTCGCTCACTCTGTTATCTCTTTTATTGTGCTCATTTGCCAGCGAGGCTGCACGCATGTCAGCACATACCACATACTACAGATAGCCATCAGGACTCAGTCAGGCCTTTATAATTAATCTTTTACACTCAGCACAGTGATCTATTTCCACCCACGTTGATTTGAAAGTCTATTAGAGTGAATATGTTAATCATCAATCAACTTAAAGTCAGTCCCTTCACCCTCCACTTGTGATTAGTTTACATGATTCAGATTAGAAGTACTATGCAGTGGGCTAATGTAATCTGAAGTTTATGTAAAACGCCATTGGTGAAATCAACATGTGCTGCTGACAGCAATGAACAAAACCCTGAACAGTATGTTCATATATAGTGTTAAAATAGGTGAGTGTGAGTCTGAGGAGATTTTTTGTTGTTCACAGCTGAATAGTTCATGGCTTTAGTTCACCTTAATGCTTTCAGTTAGCATTATCACGATAATTCACTGTTTATCTTATTCCATTTCACTATCAATATCAGTCATTTGCACATCTGTGTTTGCTTGTAAATCTTACATTCCCTGCTGAAACTTTGAATTTGATTTTTGTAAATTACAACTCTGGTGTGTGTACACTTTGTGGTGTGTGTAGTTGCTGGTAAAGAAGGACTATGCACCCGCTTGATTCAAGGTCCCTCATCTCAGCCTCAATGGCACAGACACTGAGTTCCCGTTTGAGCAAAGGTACACTTTTTTCTTAACAGTCCACAGTGCCTTATGTAATCTCTGATCTCACACATATTTGACGTTTCGTGATTGTCAAGAGTTGTACTCATCTTGGGAAGACTGTGTCAGCATCTTTTCAAAATGCCCCTCATTTACTTTCAGCATCGGCGTCGGGATGTAGAATTTTCCCAGTATTATCACTTTCATCTTAATAACATCCAAAGGGGGAGTCCCCACCCCTCCATGGCCCCGTAGCACGTCAGACCAGCTTTTGAAAGGGTGAAAAAAGATCTCCCAAAGGACGCTGATTGGCTCATAGTTGATCTTCTGTGTACAACCATTGGTTGGGGGCTGCTGGCAGAGCGATAGGTTGGCAACCTCTCAGGAATTCAGACTATTCTGAGGTTGCGGTGTTTGTTGTTGTTGTTGCTGCTGCTTGTTGTTGTTTTTGCCCTGCTGAGAGTCCCCTGTGTCCCCCTCCCACTTTCCTGCCCTGGTACAGATGAGATTTCCAGAGCCCTGCTCAGGAGACCCTAGGGTGTGAGAGAGTAGGATGGAGAGCTGCCAAAATGAAAGTGTCTGACATGGAGGGGGGTGTAGACAAACAAGTGGGAGAAAGGAATTGAAGAATGTGGAAAGTCCTCCTCTTTTTCTACGGCAGCCTGTGACTATGAAACAATAAAGACACGACGACCCTCGTGAGATAATGCGTGTTGTCATTCGGTGCCATACATATAAAATTATTCTCCAAAATTGCTCTTTGGAGAATAATAAATAACATTAAGTTGCGTCCACAGTGGTATGTGTCAGTAATAAACCTGCCCATCAGCCTCTTGGCTTAAAGAATTGAAAGAGTACCTTTGGACTCCAGGGCAGGGCTGAGTAAAACGAAGCAAGGCTTTTCTGGGTTGGACAAGTCTCTGTTGTTCTCTTTGTGTCATTGGATCATGTCGCTCCCTCAGGATGGCCTCATCCTGCTTCTGTGTCTTTACAGAACATTATTTCCTCTCCGAGTACACATCTATATGTTTCTTTCACCCCCTCCCGCCCCTGACCTCCCATTCCCTCGGCTGAATCACGTGACTCTGGACACAGAGGGTGACCTCCTCCTCACTGCTTCTCATGCAGAGTGGAACTACAGTGAGACACTCTCTGAATTACAAACACACAGTTCGAGTCCTCTCCCTGGGCTTGTAGCGTTCATCAGCAAAATGTATTCATTTTGTTTCTGTATATTTTGAGATAGCCTACTGCTGTTATTACCGCTGATTTATTCATCTGCCCTGCAGGGGAAATTGCTTTTGCTTTGAATAAAGCTTGTTCTCTAGCTCCGTATCTTCTTTGCATTGTCTTCCTCCTCTGCCCTCATCATTCCCTCCTTCTGTGGTGCTCATTTTTTCCTGTTTATATCACAACTGAAAGGTCAAAGCGCTCTCAAGGTGTAGTCTCTCTTTACCTCCCAGCTATTGTCGCTCTTGATTGGCTGTTGTCAAAAGGTCAAATACCACCCGCATATGCAATATGATGATAAAATGTATGTTTTGTGGTTGCTTGTCATGCCTCTCCATGCAGCATCCTGGTGTTAAAACTAGATTGTTAGATTACTTCATTTGCCCCTTGGCTATAGATTTGGAATATCGCTTAGATGTTTAACCTCTGCACACATGTGCAGAAACACACTTCTTTGCCAGTTCTGCAGTGCTGCGCAGTGCCTGCTGTATGACCGGTAGGGACACACACTGAAGCTGCAGCACAGCTTGCCCCTTAGAGAGATGATGAAAACATACACACCTGCGGAGGATATGGTGAAATGTGGAACAGGGCACGTTAAAAAGCAATCCAAAATAATACCGGTGTGATGTTTTATAGCTTCATCGGGTGTAGGAGAGGATGTCTCTGTGCCGAGGATATGTGGCTGTGCATGGGGCTGCAAGACCTGTGTGTACGCGTGTACAGTATTTTTACGTCCTGTTTGCTGTGTCAGGCTTTTGTTGAGACAGTCTGTTTGAATTGGGTGGAACCAGAGGGCAGAGCAGCTGAATTTTCAACTCTTCTCGTGTCCGGAGTTTGATGATTTCGTTTTGGCTGAACAAACAGTGGTGGAGACACCCGGTTCTCTATGTGTCTGCAACGCCGTCTCGAAGTATCCACAAAGCCAGGAGATGCATCTGAAGAGTTTTGAGGCGGTGGAGGAGCACAGATCCTTTGTTTTTTCGTTGTCATTCGTCATGTTGGTTTGATCATCTCTGCTAGGCTCGTGGAGGGGAGCCCACGCACTATATGTTTGTTTCGCAGCGGCATGATTCATAACAGAACATGACACATTTTACAGAAGCAACTATTTTACACAGTTTGGGTAACTAAGCCACTTATATAATCAGACTGACACACCAAACAGTGAACAAGGCTTAAGAAAGATAACCCCACACTTCATATACTGACTTGGAGTATACAATATGCGTCAGTTGTTATTTTATTTTATCTATTAGTATACATTTTATTTGAGTGTATTTTACAGTGCTGCATGTGGTCCTGGGAGATGATATTTTTAGATACAGAAAAGAGACTTGATTTGAAAAAAACAACATGTTTTCTGGGTTAAAATTTGCTTGGGTGGAGTTTCTGTGAGCCGCAGTCAAATGATCCAGAGCAGTTAAGTTGATGGAAGCCGATCCCCTCCGGGCTGAGCTAAGCTGACTCTCCATGCATCTTCTTGATTGTGTTCATCCAAATCCAGACATCTGTGCTTATCATCTCACAGTTGGGGATTGTGAAGGTCATGAAAGCCCAGCAGTCCCGGCCTCTGTGCTCTGCATTGCTGGTCTGCTATTGATTCTCCATTATGTCTTCCAATCTGATGCAGTAATCCAATAGCATCTTGGGACTGAAGCAAAGCAGAGCAAACGGGAACCTGTGTGTAGTATCTGTGTCCTTGTGGTGACGGCGGGGGCTGCCTTGACTTCCTGATGTCATGGTGAGATGGCCTGAAAATGCTCCTCTGTAACAATCGCTACTTCAGTGTTATTATTTATTGTAAAGAATAAGATCACTGTATAGGTGCAGATGAATGATTTTAAAATTCTGTAGGATTCCAAAAAGGGTTTAGCGTGGCTCGTGAGCTGCCCGTCTGATTCCTTACCACTACTTTTCTCATTGGAATCTGTGTGGTAGTATTGACAGTTCAGATGTGTTAGATCTGCGTTTTTATCATACCAGATGGTCCACGTCTGCTCGCAGTTACTTATTTTCCTTTGCCAGGACTGCTTGGCCGCAGAGGTGCTGTTTGACTTCCACAGGGGCCGACTGGCACCCTTGGCAATATCCCTGAAGCTGAGGAGGAGATATGGTGTGAGAGCCAGTGTTTGATCTGCACTCAAGTGTGTTTGTTTGAAGGGTGGTAGACTTTCTGACAAGGTTGTGTGGACGAGCTTGAAGAGAGTTGTTTAGGAGCTGAGAGACTGAGGGAAAGAAGAACTTGGTAAGTAAAGTTTATTTCTATAGCACCTTTTCAGAACAGAAGTCACCAAGTGCTTGTGCTTCCAAAGCAGAAAGATAAAGTAAATGAATGTTAAGTACATTGTTGACCAAGACTGAGTAAGAGCGAATTTGCCAAGAAACTTGTAACAGCTTTGTCTTTTCTCAAATTTTTCCTGCAACAGCTGCTTTGTCTTTGTACTGTATATTTGTCTCTCGCATGCAGCTCAAGTTTGAAAGCAGTATGGAATGGAGATTCAACAACAGTGGATTTTTCCTCTTTCCACTAACTTTTTGTTGCTCAATTTTACCGTGCTGTAAGACTTCGTATGACCTTGCTTGACTTTTACAAAGTCACAGTCAACAAACAGCCCATGACTCAACCCCTCTGCACAGGCTACATCCAAATGTTATTAATTTTAGACTTTCAAGCTCAGAGAGTCCTTTTTTATTGATCAGTTGTATCATTTCTCCGATGTGATTCTCCCCCTCTCCCAGACCACAAAACATCCACTATCTACCAGAGACATTGATCTGACAATAATGCATTTTTGTATTTGCAACACTAATGTGATTGTGACTCACAACTAAAAAGGCATCATTTTACCTATGTGTAATGGTGCACAGTGCATGTCCTCCTTTATTTTCCTCGTTATACTTCTGCGTGCCAGTAGTATTTGCAAAGGTGGCATATGCCAGTGGTAAGACATGGATAATTAGGACCATCCACCCATCGCTTTTCAGCCATATGTCCACCCATCCGTCTGCGTCTCTTTGTTGAGAGGTGAACAACAACAGACCTGCTGTTGTTCATTGCAGCTGCGGGCCTCTCATGGATTGTTCTGGAAACAGTCTGTTAGAGCACCGGCTGGGTTGTGGGGTCAGGTGAGGGGGGGGGTCAGAACAATCCCTTTTAACACTGCCACCCAGGCCAGGGCTGCACCAGACAGGCCTGCCTGTAGGCTTGTTAACTTTCCTCAGGTTCAGAGCAACCATCCAAACACTAAATGCAAGGGCCCAGGTGGATCAACACCTCATTACTCAAATTCACTGCTAATGACCCAGCCCATGATTGATAACAGGATCCCAGGCAATTTTTTGGTTGCATAAAATCATTCAAGTAATGTAATATTTTCCTATTTATTTTGACAGACACGGTAAACAAACAGAGTCCACCAAATACAAACAGACACTAGCATGGAGGTGTGCAACAAACCAAAATGTATCTGTTTGGTGTTGTGTTTATAGCAACAGACGAGCTGGTGATAAGATAAGGACCCAGTCTGAAGATAAGAGCTTAGTGTCAGCGACATTCTTTTAATATCTGAATGAGTGTGTGTGGACGTGTACAGATGAAGACGCAATCCTCTTTTGAAGGCTATTTTTAAAGATGGCTGCAATATATTCAGTGCATTTTATTTTTACAAAATGTACAACCTACAGAATTGTACCATATTTTCACTGACAGACTGTGGCTGGTGGTAAGACTTTCACAATAAAAGTGTTCCATCGCGTAGCAGTGGTTAGCCCTCTCTTTAGAGGTTACATTCTCAGTGCAAACCATTCTGATTTGGAGAAGATCTAATTGCTGATCACAGAACAGGTGACTGGAGGAGGTGTCGCTGCGAGTGCCGATGAAACCAAAAGATACTGCCTGGTACCAAGGCTCCGAGACCTGCAGGTGCATTTATATGCAGGTGGTATGGTGACTGCAGGCTTGCTAGCTTATCAGACAAAGTCTCAGTTTTGCAAGGGTTTCTGTTACGCCTCTACTCCTCACCCCCCACCCCCCCACCCTCGATGTCCCTGTTTTTCCTGTTCAATCAGAGGATACACACTGAGGCACAGTTATGTCACAGTTTCACTGACTTATGTCATGCTGAGTTATTTTCTCTGAAGAATGAAGGAGCGGAACAGGGAGAAATCATGCTAGAACCAAAAAATGGGGAGGAAGAGAGAGAAAAGGAGCGGCACGCTAAAATTCACACAGATTACATGACTGTTTTTTATGGCTCAGTAAGGACTTGGTTGTGCTGTAAGCTGGGCATTGGCAGCACATCACTTTCCCCCCAAGGCAACATCAGGCTCCATAAAGGAGGAAAGGAAAAACTGGGAAAAGAGAATATATATATACCTGCACGCTGTGATATGTGAAGCTCTGAAGTGACAGGCAGGATAGTATTGTTTCTCCCAAACAAAACTGCAATGAGGACTTTGGACTCTTGTTCTCAGATGCGTGTCCTGAGTCATGAGCGACAGTCAAAGAGGAGATCTGCTGCTGCTGCAGGCCAGTTCAACAGTGACACTAACTCTTCTTGTGTCTGTTCTCACGCAAAGGGTCCCCCACTGATCTGAACCTCCTGATGATTTCTCCCCCCGACAATCAAGAGATGTCGCCCTGATTGCTGTCTGTTGGGCACAGCTTTTCATTAAGCAAGGCAAGTGTATGGTCTTGAAATCCAGCAACTCGGACAATATGATTCCATCGTTATCTATAAAAAGTTGTACCACAAATATTTGAACTTTATTACAGTTCAGTTACTTTGTGTGTCTTTCAGATGTCAACCACAACAGAGAATGGGATGGGAGGGCCTTGGAACACAAGCAGAGAGAAAACGTATAAGAAGGTAAAAACCAGAAAGTCTGACGACGCGTACAAGAGCCTCCCTGTGTTCAGTTGCGTGTACCAGCTCCCTTAACATTTATTTTGGAATGTCGCTTTTTAGAGTCAGCAAGTCCAAAAGACATTTAGTTCAGAGTCACATGAGACCTTATAAATGTCCTTCTACAGCACATAATGTTCTGACCCCTGTCAGGGCCCGCTGCCAGAGATTAGTCAAGTGCTGGTCACACTTGTTTTCTTTCCTTTTTAAAAAAAAAACATAAAAAAAACGTCAGCCGTCACCACTTATGGCAGCGTTCCTTAAGATGTCCCCTTTATAAGACTGTCCACAGTAACTACCACTGTTCAGGTTGGGACTAAAACCTGGTCAAAGGTGTTTTGTGGTTGCGACCGGAGTGCTAGTATGTTAGTGTCCCAGCCCAGCTGTTTGAGTGTGACATGTTTGCATGTATAGTAAATTACACTGTACTTTACTGCACGGTGGCCACTTGTCAGGTTTGCCTTTTTAAAAACTTAAATCCTTAATATTTACGTCAAATACTGAATGTAATGGGGACAAGCGGTGACAGTGCGCTACCACAGCCAGGCTGATGTGATGTTTTCTCTTCTATTTTCCCATCCAGACCACGTCATCGGCCTTGAAGGGGTCCATTCAGCTCGGCATTGGCTACACAGTGGGCAACCTCACCTCCAAGCCTGACAGAGATGTGCTTATGCAAGACTTCTATGTGGTGGAGAGTGTCTTTCTGCCCAGGTCAGTGCCACATAGTGTCAGACCACTTCGACACATGTTCATCCTAATATTTCTATACATTTCTATACACTTGTTATGTGTGTAGTGATGGTTCGCACCCAATAACAGTGGGACTTTTACATGATTTGAAGGTTACTGGTCCACAAAAGCCAGTGAGTCAGAGAGCTGCTTCATAAAAGGAGATTATGTGTAGGTGGTAACAGGCTGCTCTTTGGTTACAACACTTTCCTGACTCTGCAAAGTCAATGAATGGAAAGTGACTTAAGACTAAGCTTTGCCTGTCTGCCCACTCAAATATTATATGTCTGGGTCTTGAATTAAGAACGCTTAAATCTATTATTAATCACGCTCACTGGAAACTGCAGGCGGTGGACACCCAGACCAAAGAAAGTCTGCTGCAATCACAACCTGCCACCACCATCATTTATCAGCAAAGTGAATTCTATTTGTCGAATTCATGATGCAGGGATAAAACTATTCAAGTGGATTATCCTGCCAAGAACTGTGAAATCAGCTTACTGTGTGCCTCTTACTGCCACAGTGCAAAACGTACATCAGTGTGTGGCCGCCCCGTCATCTCAGGCCGACTTTACACTTACGTCATGAGCTGAAAGAAATATTTTATATAATCCAGAATAGACCCAGGAATTCTTTGAAAGTGTGAACCACGTATTCACACATTCATTATAGCACAGTCGATGCTCCAACATCTATTTTCACACTTTCACATTCAGTAGAGACAGAGAGTCAGTTTTAGATGATCTCATCAGCTGGAGTTTGCTGTATTAATAGAAGGGTGATATAAAAATTTTTTTTTGTCCATTTGAAATGTGTTGTTTATGCCATATCTTGAATAAACATACAATATTTTTGCTGTAATTGTTTTTCTGTCTTTGGCCAAATACATGGATCATCCAAATCAAGTCTTTAATTTTCAAGCTTCAGGAAGAGAACTGGAATCCTACCAGGAAATACTTTGTGGTTTACCTTTGAGATTCTGCACCAGGATATGTAAACTGAGTATGGTTTATGCAAACCTAACCTTGACACGCATATTGACCTTTTGTCATCCTGCTCCTCAGCAACAGCCAAACATTACACTTGGTTTTTGTGTTGGCCCCAAAGTGTTTAAACAAAAGCTGCTCAAGCTTGTGGAACAGTGAAATGCAAAACAGTTTAAAGTGGATTTTATTACATCGCCCTCAACCTGCGCCCATTGGCAAGCCTTCTCACATAATGGTGAAATAAAATGAGAGCTGTAGTTATCTTCACAGTCAGCGTTTCACCGTGAAAGTCACCATAATCAAGCCTATTTTGTTAGGGGAAAAAGAGAAAATTGCACAAGACAAACAAAACACAATGAGTGGGAGAGAAAATCGCCTTTCATCTGTAACTGACATTACCATTCCCTCTTTACTCTTTACTTTCTCTAAGCGTTCTGTCGTGCAGCAGCACACTTATACAAACCCCTCTCTTTCTTTTCCTTGACAGAGTATCTTAGGGAGCTGCTGAGTGATGGAGACAGCTCTCAGATGCTTTTATTGCCTCTCCCGTCTCACCACTCTTCTCCCACTCTCCCTCCTCTTGTTGCTCCTCTCTGGAGGTTTCTCCGCGGTTGTTGTTCCTGACAGTCTGGCTTTGGATGGCTGGCGATGTCACAGATCATTTTGACTGCCACGCATATACATGTGCAGTTTTTTTGTTTCCCAGTGCATGTATCTTTGACGACCAGCACTCATCTTTCCACAGGAAGGCACGCGCACAGATGGCCCCCTGATTAGACTGAATGAAACATTTCCAGCTGCTGTGTTGTCAAATGGTTTCCATGCGAGGTGCATGTTGCCATCATGGACTGTCAGTCGTCGATAACAGTTCCTGACTATTGAATATAGCATCAACACAAAACAACAACACAGTAGCCTATTTACCCAGAAAACCATGCAAGTTCTCAGAATAATAACCAGATTTAGTGGTGCCCTGGAAAACAAAAAGCTTTATTAGCCTACTTCTTGTAGATTTAGGGTCAGCAAGATTGATTCCAATGAGGGATTATTTGATCAAAAACTGAACAGCTGACTCATTCTAACATGATCAGACATGCTTACGCTAATGTCACGGCGTTCCCCTGGGACACAGGTTGGACTGGTTGCAAAACAGGGCCAGCCATCTGAAAAAGTCTCGCGACCCAGTCAAGAAAACAAAAACTGCACTATCATGTATATTTTTTCCTTTTTGGCTATTCTCTTTCTCCCCCTCAGAGTAAAGGCTCATATGTTTATTTGGTGCTGTTGAGATCCAGTAATAAGAGCCATCATCAGTCTCTAGGCGAAGAACTCTATACAGGCCAGTTTGTCATTACAATGCTGGGGAATCTGGGGTTCCCATTGATGACTTCACTGAGGCTTGGGTGGAGCGCATTACAAGGGCCCACTGATATTCTTACCAGGAGTCAATAGCCTAGATACTCAGGAACAAAGAGGTGTTAAAGTTCACTTTCCCCCTGCCGTTGCCTGCATGTGATCCTTGCTTGGTGAATGCCAGTCTGTGTTACTGACACATGTTTCACTTGTGTAATGCCAAATGTCTTCTTAATTCCTGCTTATTTTAGTGATAATGTCGTATCTAATGTGCCAATATGTGTTTTTTGTTTCCTGGGGGGCTTGGCTACTAATTGCACCTATCAGTGAGGGAAGCAACTTGACCCCAGCACATCACTATCCTGACTTCCGCTTCAAGACCTACGCCCCACTGGCCTTCCGCTACTTCAGGGATCTGTTTGGCATCAAACCAGACGACTACCTGGTAAGACTAAAAGCTGGTCATCATCTGTTCCCTCTTGGCAGGATTAACCACACAGTCCTTCAGCTTCTAACCAACCAATCTATTTTGCACAGCGTAATTAAGTCAAGCACACATACCATATAGCATTAAGAAAGTGGAACGCCACAAAACTTGACAGAATGGTTTGGCATTTTGGGGATTATACTCATTTTGAATTTACTTCCAGAGTCTCTGCTGGTAATAATAATAATATGTTCATTTGTGAGCTTTAGAGGTGCTGCTAGCTGTTCCTACCTGTTTTTTATGCTAAATTAAGCTAACGGCCCACTAGCTTGAGCCGCACATTTCATTCCTGCTCTGCAGCTGATTGACTTGTCATCACGAACACTCAACTCAGATTGTGTACCACTGTTTCCATTCATGCAGGTGTCAAAAACAGAAACAGGAAAATGCTCATTGGTCTCATGTGGTGGCCTATTGGTTGTCTTTTTCCTGAATGCTTCCCATTGACTGAATGCTAACATTCCACCTGACTACATACTTACTAATGACAGAATCCAATGTTTTTTTTACTGAGTAGCGTGTGGGTAACGCCACACACCATCTGTGCTGGGGAAAGACAGGATGGGAGGATGAAGTGAAGGCCAAAATTGGGGCGTTGGCGATATCGGAAGTAATGACTGAGCTAACAGACCCTGCTCTCATTATGATGGCTTTAACCAGGAGAGGAAATCAGCTGATCATTCTGTGATTTCCCAACAGAACCAAAAACACAAACACAGAGAAAAAGATGAAGAATGAGAGAGAAGTGTGTTATAAGGGATTCAGCATTTGGAGCAGCAGTTGGGTTTTCTTATTTCACAGTCTGTAAAAATACTTACATACTTACTTAATTACTGTCACTTATGAGGCATTCATTTGCAGTCTTGTTTGGGGTTTATCGTGTTATGATGATGTTTTCCTGTTTTCTATCAGCCTCCAAGCCTTTTTAAAAAAAAAAAAAAAAAACAGCTGCATTCTTGTTTTTGAATGCTGAATTCATTTCCACGCAAGTGAAAGACAAAAGGCTCTGGAGGAGACTAATGTAACGTTAAAGCAGCAGAGGGAAGATCGCATCAAGGACAGCAGCTTCCAGGATGTGTTCATGACTGATGTCCTTGAGGTGATGATGAATTCATTCAGGCTGAGGCCAAACAGCACAGTCTAATTAAAAGAAAGGCACACACACACACACACACACACACACACACATCCTGAATGCAAATGTAATAAATTGCGGATGTGTGCTGGTAAGTCATTGCAGACAGTCGTCAGAGAAAGGGTCTCGAGAGAGAGAGGGAGAGCGGATGCCTCCAGTGTTTCTCCTGTTCTCTGAACATGTTGCTCTCATAACGCACTAATTAACATGTAACGCTTCTCAGCAGCCTGCTGCTCTCGCAGGCGCTCTCAAGTTGACTAACACGTTGCGATAAGGGCTCTCAAACTGTTCAGGACACAGCACAAGCCGTAATTACCCTCCGCTGCTGTGAAGTAGAACAGGTATTTCTACAATTAATGGATAAATGCTTTTCTGACAATACACCAAATGTCAATATAGACTTGGTTGTAAAATACGCTATATGGCCAAAAGTACTCCCATGTAACTTTGGCGTGTGGCCAGGTACGCAGTATAAAAGAGTATTTCAGACAAATTTGACCTTCATAATTTGTGGCGAGGGTTCTGGGAAAGCCTTTTTCTGTTTCAGCATCACAGCGTCTCTTTGCAAAAAGCCGGGTCCATAAAGAAATGGTTGCCCCATTTTGTTGCGGCAGAGTTTGACCGACAAAGCCTTGGCCTCAATCAAGCTTTATGAACTGGAACACCAAATGTGAGCCAGGACTTACGGCCAAACATCAGTGCCTGACCCCACTGTTGCTTTTCTGTCTGAATGGAAGCAAATCCCTGCAGCCAGGTTGCAAGATCTTATGGAAAGTCTCTGCCAGGGCTGCATTAACCGATTATTTCAGAAACAAGGTGCTGGCGTCTGTTTCTCCCGCTGACTTTGGATTATGTATCTAGTAGTGATGGGTTCATGATGATTGTGTTTCAGTTGGGCATACAGTTTTCCCAAAGTTTTAACCATACAACAAAACCTGACCGCCACTCAGTCGATATAACGTCTTCAGGCCCCCATTAGTGTCTGAGTGTCCCTGAGCAGTTGTGCTGTTTTCCCAGCTGGAAATCCAGCCTTGACCTTTGCAGAAAAATGGATGGTATTACAGCAACTATCAACATCAATGTTTTTGTTATAATACTAATTACAACGAAATGCAATATGGCCGTACTCATCAGGTTAACATATACTTATATGCCACATAGTGTATGAACAATACCCTACATAGGACTTACTGTAAATACCCTAAGGCCAGTGATGATTTACCAGTTTTCTTCTCCCAGCAAAACAAACAAAAGATGTCTGTGTAGCATAATTGTAAGCAGACTTTTCATATGAACTATAAATAGGCTTTTCTTTTTGCTGTGGAGTTGTTTGTGTGTTTAGAGCTGTTTTTGTTTGTCTAACATGAAATGTTAAACGGGTGTGCTCATGTTTTCCCCTCCTCCTCAGTACTCCCTGGTAAACGAGCCTCTGATTGAGCTGACCAACCCAGGGGCTAGCGGCTCTCTCTTCTACCTAACCAGCGATGACGAGTTCATCATTAAAACCGTCCAACACAAAGAGGCCAAGTTTCTCCAGAGATTGCTACCTGGATACTACATGGTGAGACAGTTGGCGTCGCTTCATGAGCTCTCCAGCACCTGCGAAGGTGGCAGAACTGCAGAATGGGTGTCTAAAACCCTCTGTGTTAGCTGTGTCATTAGTGATCCCATCATAAGATGTTAAAGTGGCATTAATGGGATGCAGTGAACATTTACATTAGATTTGGCTGAAAGGCACCATCGGGCTGCAAAGTGGCTCAGTCCGGGGGGTGCTGGAAGACATTCATGCCTAAAAAGCTTTTATATTTAACAGGGAATTTACAACATCATATAGAAATATAAAAATTAGGGACCAAACCATTTCCTTGTGTCTCATTTATGAATGTGTGAAGAAGAGAGCCCAAGCCAATACACAAACTATATTTGCTTATATTGATTCTGCTCACAGCAGTGTGACCCTACCTTCTCTTTAACTTCACAGAACCTGAACCAGAATCCACGCACGCTGTTGCCTAAGTTTTACGGCCTGTACTGTATCCAGTCGGGAGGCATCAATATCCGGCTGGTGGTAATGAACAATGTGCTGCCTCGCTCTGTCAAGATGCACTACAAATATGACCTGAAGGGATCCACCTACAAGAGGCGCGCATCCAGGAAAGAGAGGGAGAAGGCCTGTCCGACCTACAAAGATTTGGACTTTCAGGACATGCATGAGGAAGGGCTTCACTTTGACGCAGAGACGTACAACAACCTAATGAAGACCCTGCAGAGAGATTGTCGGGTAGGTGCTCGTAGCAATGTGTGTGGAGCATGATTTTGTGTATGCGTGCTTCTGTCTCTGTCTGTTCATTGGACTGGCAAAGTAATGCTGAAACAGGAAGTTCACTATTATTTCGTGAAAGCAGGTTGACAAGGAAGTCCAGGATAAGGTGACATTTGTTTCATTATCAGACTAACTTCCTTAAAAAGGCCATTTATATTGAATTCTAATGCCATCATTCCTTCACTAAAGAATGACCTGTTTTCAGCACAGCCCCACATGGAAATTATGTTATGTGCCCTACAGTATTAGAGCTGAGCTTACCACTGTGTGTACCATAATTCAGGACAGTGCACGTGCATCTTAAAAGGAAGAAATGTTTTGAATTTTCCATGTTTACCAGTAGGACTGCAGTGTGTTTCCACTGTGTGTTCAGTCTAAGCTCCCAGTTTGCCCAAGGCTCTGACCTCCCTCCTCTGAGCTGCTATGTTTCAGTACATGACAGCTCTGCAAACACTGAATGTGATCAAGACATGATCCTGGTGGCGTGAGAGACTGGGAGGTTGATCCAATGATAGTCCTCCAATATAAAGGCTCGCATACTTCCCTATTTTAACACAGAGGCCAGGAGGCTGTCTGCTGGAGGACTTTAATAGCAGACATGATCTGTGTGCTGGTGATCCACCAGTAATTCTTTGAGAAGAATTAAAAACAGACAACAATTCTCAAAATAAGTTTTCTGAAATAGATCAAAGGCATTACTGTTAGAGGAGACATTTATGAAAGGTCCACATGCAATAATTTCTCATGTTTTGATGATGTGTTTTTGGACCACTACTGTAAAGAAAGAACAGGCCTGTGGGCTCTAAAAAGCAAAAGGAACAGTTTAACATAAAAATAAGTAACTGGCAAGCTAACAGTTAGCTTTAACTGACATTTAGCTGTACACAACATACTGAACCTTTTTGTGCCAAAAGTGCAGTTTAAAAGTTTACGTGGGGGACATTCTGGGTTGCTTTACTGAAACTTGAAAACCTAAGATGTTTAAAGAATTACACTGTGTGTGTTAAAAAGTAAAGAAGTGACTGTTCCTAATGGGGAGTGACATTCCCACCCTGACAAGGTGAACGGGCTCTTGGGACAGCTTTATGTGTGACGACAGTATGACTTCCAGACACTGATTGAAGCGGCAGGCTAATGAAGGGGTTTAGAGACCAAAGACCTCTGAATTTAAATCCCATTTGTTCTGCTTGACATACATTAGCTGCACATGCACATAGTACACACACCAACACACAACTACTCCAAGGGGTCGGTGATCTGACATTCAACCTGGAATAAGATCTGGATATTACTCTCTCTAAGTGTGGATTGACATATTTGACAAGGCCCAAAAATCAGGATGAAAGACATCCTGCCCATGCAAGTTCCTGTTGGTTATGGCCAACCTGCCAGACCTGGCAACCCTGCATGGCACCATTCAGCAAACGACCTAATGACTTCCATTACAGGAGCCTCAGCTTAAATGTTTCTGTTTTTAGTGTGATTGATGGCGTATGGAGCATAGTTAGTGGTAATGAACAGGGTGATGCTGTGGGTATATTTAGCTCAACCTATTAGATAATGGAGTTCTCTTCTCTTCTCTTCTCCTTCGTGTTAACAAAAAGCACATTTTAAGCTGCACATAAAATTAACTTTTCTCTTCTGGTTCTACTTGGCGAGATCGTGGTCTGGTGTTGCTCTTTTGGGAAAGTGTATTTTAAGAATATCCTTCCTGGAAAGGTGTGTAAACAGGTGTAAACAGCTGCTGCTTTCCCACCTTTGAAGTCAAACAGTAGCTCAATCATGCACTTTTGCAACCTGGATCTTGTGGCGTTAGGTAAGAGAGAGATTTACACAAATTTCAAGTGATCTTCTCAGGATATGGCCCTTCCCATCATCATTAACCAACATCCTGACTTTCTCAGCGTTCTCTGTTTTTTTATGTTTTCTTAAGCAGATTGAAGCCAGAATGGCATCCTGCTCTCTTGCTAAGTCAGGGCTTCCTTAATGTTTAACCTGGCAGCACGCACACATTTACAAACCTACCCTAGATATTCAGTGTGTGAATGCATCAGTCTCTGTGTGCCACATATTGTGTGTCTAAAGTATTTATCATGGGTTGTGTTTGTAATTACGTACTGTAAGTGAGCCTGTTAAGCAGTGGCTGTTAGAGACCCTGTGCTGTGCAACTTGTTATTGTCATGGCTTTCCTGCGTTTGCCTCCTGAGCGGGAAGCAAAGTGCCCTCTAAGCAGAATCTCTGTCCATTTCCATGAGTAAGCAGCTAACCCCGTCACCCCAAGAGAGGCCGCGGACCATAACACAGAGGACGGGTCGGCAGAAGCCAAGCAACAGGGGGTGAGGGGTGTGGGGGGGGCGAGGAAGTGGAAGGGGATTGTTGTCCTGCAAAAGTACATGTGGTGAGGCCTCTGGAAAGTAGATTTTCCCAGAATGTGGACTGGTATGAATTCTATTTCATCGGCATGTGGGAGGTCAGAGTTGAGCTGAAGTTGAAAACAGAGCGTTGAGAGGAAGAGGAGCATGTGCAAAGCTTTTGAGCGAATCAGATATTCCTGCTATGTGGGACACTTGGGGGAAACGCAGGGAAGGCTCTCTTCCTTTTAAGTCTCCTCTCTCCACTACTCTGCAGCTCCACTGATACTTCCCAAATGCGGAAACAACACAAAACCCAGAGCATTAATAATTCATGTTGAACTTTAGCATACTGTACAGACAGAGGGGGTCTATAATGGAGTGAGTGTGCATTTGTTCCTGGTCTGGTGCCGGCTGTTTGCGATTTGTCACAGGGAGCAGCAGAGAAGAGCATCATGTCCCCATTGCATAGCAGCGGTGCTGATGATGATGTCAAGCTGTAAGACAGCTTTGTTTACAGTATGTGTAAAGACAGCAGAGACCTCGTCATGTGGGGAGAACCCAGAGCAGACGACACTATATGACCCGATGGATGTGAAGTGGGAGTCCTTTACTTTCCGACACAAACAAGTGCGGAATGAGAGAGACCGCGACAATGCGGGCATGCATGATTGGTAGGAGGACAGTAATGGGTTGCGTAGCAGCTAGTGTAGCCAGTCATGAACAACCATTTACTGTATGGTTCCCCCTCTTCTCAGCCATGTGATCCTGTGACAACAATGGCTTCTCTCACGCTCGGCTGCAGAAATCCACAGCCTTGACCTTGCAGTCGAAAGTCAGCGAGCCTTCTGTGGGATCCTGAACCACATTCAGGCCACTCCATCTATACCACAAGACATGGATTAAACCTTAATTACACACCTTCAGGGGGAACTAATGATTATTTAAAAATACATCTACTGATATTATTATTATTATTATTATTTTCTCTATTAGATGCTTGGTGTAAAAAAAATCTGAAAATAGTGAAAATGCCTATCATAACTTCCCAGGGCCTAAGGTGATGTGTTTTGTTGTGGAACTGTTCTCCAGTTTACAGTCTTGTAAAGTGCCTTTTCAAGAATGAACAAACGACAAAAAATTAGAGCCACGTCTTTAATCTGATATGTAATGTCATGGACAGCAGATTGTACTCATGAATTATAGACGCATACTTTGGCTGAAATATTCCTGTGATGGTAACTGGGCTCAGAGTCAGCAGAAATACCCAGGACCAGCACTTCAGCTGGGCCAAAAAGGAGCGCAGGAGACTCTGTGTTCTGGATTTTCTATCACAAAGGTGCAAGGAGTTGAACCCAAAATGCAGACCAAGGCAGTCCGATGGGGAGGTGCAGTGCGGTATTTAATAATAAAGACAAAAGTGTCCAAAAAAAAAAAGTTACAACACAATGACCCAAGGGGTATAACAGGGAACACTGGGGAGTGAACAGAGATACACTGAGCATAAAGGAGGGGGCAAAAACAGAACCAACAAAGACAGAGGGAGACACACAGCCCACATTTAAACACCAGGGAGGTAGGGCTAACAACACACAGGTTAGGGCGGGGGCAGGCAATCAGCCCCGGGACGTAAAGCAACATAGGTCACACCGAACAAAATCACGATCAAAATAAAACAAGAAACAAGAGTCAGAACAGACAGAAAAAATGTCTCTGGGGAATGGCTGTGACATTTTCAGCAGACAGGCCTCTACTTAAGAAAGCTTTGCAGTGTGTTAGTGTCACACCAGCCAGCACCGTGGGGAGAGCTACAGCCCTGCTGTCGCAGAGACAGATGGGTGGAGGAGTGCTACAGGGTGGAATACAGAGAGAACCAGAATTTGGAGATTTGCTGAAGATGAAATGCCGCTGCGACAAAGCTCACTTCCTACAGATGTGTCAGGATTAGCCTTTCCCATTCACTGTAAGAAAACTGAGCTGTGTTTGAAATGAGGGCAGAGGGCAGGTTGCCCGGGGGGAGAGACCCAAACACTTGGCCGTTATGCCTCGAAGCATCACATAATATTCTGCATATCACGCAGATTTTTTTTCACATCTGCATATATAAACAGCATTTTTCAGGATCCAAAAGAAAATCTATAACACAACAACCATAGAAATGCAGCTGTTTTTTCTCCTGCTTTGACAGTTTGATTATTCGCCTGGGAGAGCTCACAGCACTGGCCTTCTGTGGGCAGCCTGGTGTGCGTGGCCCTTTTCAAAATGGCTGCCATTTGAATAGGCTGGGGGTGTTGGAGTGAAGGGATGCAAATCGTTGATATGGAGCAGACAAAGCTCAGACAAAAGCCCCTCTGTTTGTCTGAGTCAGTAATTGAGTCTGTTTTGTGTTTGTGTGCTTGCATGCACATGTATGAATGTGTGCGACCGTGACTTTGTACATTGCTAGTGTCCGTCGCAGATGTAAACTAGACTTACTTTCCTGACAATAACAATGTGTTAATTATGCACTTTAAATGAGAATGCCTAAGACTACGATAATTAACTCTAAATTAGACTAACTTAAAATTTTGATACTTGTTTTGTCACTGAAGGGATTGAACGGAAAGTTTATTTGCAGGAGTAAATAGCTTCAAGCCCAGAAACCAGTACAATTACCAGTACCAGCTATTTCTTTTACGGACTAGGTCATAAGATAAGCCTGACTACCTGCCAGTGACCCGGGTCCAATTCTCAGATCCAGCCCCTGCCTCTCTCTCTCTCTCTCTCTCTCTCTCTCTCGACCCCGTCCCGCCTCAAGACGACTTTAATTGAGCAGTGGGAGACGTGAAGTCGCAGACTCTGGGAAACTGGGCAAAAGGCTCCTCAGACAGGTCAATGTGTAACACTAGGGTGACTGTGGAGAAACACCTTGTTTATTTAACTGAAAACTGGCTTAAACAGAAACTTCCTTTGGGTAGCTTTCTGATCTTTGAGCCACTCAAACGTGTTGGGTGATAAAAGTGTTTTGGCAGCGGAAAAAAAAAGTGGTTTCCAAAACATTTTCATAGCGTCACTATATTTACCTTCGGGGAGTTGAAGGTAAAGCATCCAGTCCAGGAAATGAACCTGCCAGAGTGTTCAAGCAGGTCACAGTTGTTGCCATTAATTACCAACTCAATCATCGAGCATTTCTCGTAAAATCTGCCTTTCTTGTAACTTGCTTTAGGTCCTGGAGAGTTTTAAGATCATGGACTACAGCCTGCTGCTGGGTGTGCACATCCTGGACCAGAGTCAGCGAGAGGGGGGCGAATCAGGCCAGGCAGGGGGCGACGGCAGGAGACCTGTGGGTCAGAGGGTCCTTTACTCCACCGCCATGGAGTCCATCCAAGGAGACGGCAAGGCGGCCGAAGCGCTCGCCACAGACGACACGTGAGTCGGCTCAGCTGGGGGAAAACACACACGCATATTATGCACACATATTTGGGCATACACACTCTGCCTTTGTCTCTCTCTTATTCGCCACCCTTTCTCTCACAGACACAGTTATACAACTGTGCTCATACCTCGCACAGGACACTCATACGGCGTACACACAGCCAGGCTCTCATAAAACCATAGCTACACAAACACAAACACAGCCACTGTTCTGCACATTTACAGCAATGCATATGAACCTCAGTGTCGTAACAGGCTCTTTTACAAACACTTGTAAAGGTGCAGAGGCATATTGCTTTTATTTGAACAGTGTTGCAGATGACGAACAGTCGCTAGTCTCTCACTGCTGGCGTGTTTTTTTCTCGCTTCTAGGATGGGCGGCATCCCTGCCAAAACACACAAAGAAGAAAAGCTGCTCATCTTCCTGGGTATCATCGATATTCTACAGTCGTACAGGTGCTGATCTTTAGGAGATTATGGAAACTGGCTGTCAGGCCTGCTTTGGGGCTTTCTGAATATTTCTGATTTGGTAAATTCGTCATTCATCTGTTGACTCCGGGGGACCTGAAACCCATCTGAATATGACTGAGGGTGATCTGCAGAACGCCCGTCTCAATTTCTGAAGTGTGTAACGTCCCGTCCATAGCCAGTAAAGAGGGACGGTGCATGCATAGTTCAATAGAGCAGCACGGCACGATCCTCTCTGGGTAACTGCTTCGATTGATGCTCGCCCCGCGACAAGGCCTCTTAATGTTGAATTATCACCTTGAATTGATGGAAAGACCTACGAGCCACTTAACCACACTCGCAAAAGCACCGAGGGCTTTTCTCTACCCAACACGATTTAAACAGACGCAGCAGTCAATCTTCTTTGACTGACACATTGATTTTGTTGTCCTAACAGCAAACAGCGAGCTGGGGGAGGAAGCCTTTTGGCTCATCAGCTTTTCAAACTTCAAGCATCAGATGCACACAGAGTGGGTGAGGTGAGATTAGGTCAGGGAGGAAGGATAAACAGACCCAAGTTATCTTCCATTATCCTGCCTTATTTCTTAGCTTGCCTCACCCTGAAATAAACCTTAAAGGCTAAACTTTAGAAAATGAAAAACTGTTTTGGATTTCCTGCTAAAAATTCAAACAAAGAACCCTAGTTTGTGTCGTGCCAAGAGGGAGGGGGAAAGACCTCAGGTTTGATCAAGCACAAAGGGCAAGTTGTTTTGTAAGTGGATACAGTTGTGACAAAGCTTTTTCTCGTTTTGTTTCTCCCCAGGTTCATTAAAAAGCTGGAACATTCATGGAAAGCCCTCGTGTACGATGGCGTAAGTTGATAGTTTGCTCAAATCTGACACTGGTGCTTTTATGAATGAGCCCTTTGTTTGCTGTGGTCTAATAAAAGCATTTTCTCTGCCCGTCCCCAGGACTCTGTGTCAGTACACCGGCCCGGCTTCTATGCCAGCCGCTTCCTAAAGTTCATGAGCACACGGGTCTTCAGGAAGACTCAGCGTAAGTCTGCAGGTTGATCGTGGTCAAGCATGAGAGGGGAGGGGGCCCAGAAACAAAGGGAAGTGGGAAGTAGGAAATCCTGGCCTCAAAAGCAGAGTAAATTTATAGGCAATTTTTATCGTCTATTCCTGGCCACTTGCAAGTCACTCTAACATAATTAGATCAGTGGTAACTCATTTCTGTTCTGTGGAACATTAACTAATATTGTTCCTTTGTTTTGCCCTCCTCTTTCTTGCCTGTTCTTGGTCTTGTAGTTGTTGCGTAAGCACTTAAGGCACATGATCCATTGTGTGCAGATTTTCTAGCTTTGATTCAATTTAAGGATTAAATAACAGGCTTTTATTCATTAAAATGAAGGACATCGTGCTGATTATGTGTAAACAACCATGAGGCCAGGCCATGTAAAAACGATTGAGTTTGTGATGTGATAATCCAGAAACACGCAAACACATACGCTACGTACAAAACAATAGACAGACAACACTGACTTGCATTTTTAATGCCCACCTCAACCTGGAGATTTCTGCCTCGATACTCCAGGTTTTCAGACGCTGATCATATGCGTGACAGACCGATTCGTCCACCAAACACTTAAACCTTTGTGTGGCGTGGCTGTCCGTTAAGCCAAGAATCTGCTTTTGCAGTTCACATCAGCATCAAATATAGTAACAAATGTTATGTAACCGCTCAGGACCTTCTTGTAGAAATTAAAATGGCCGAGGCGATGACTTGAGGATTTAGTCCACGAAGACCCATCAGAGGGAGATGACAGGAAAATCTATTTCATTCCCTGTCTGGGAGGCATAACAAGGATGGCTTAGGGGACATTTGTGTAGTTTCTGCGCAGCGTAACAGTTTATTAACTCTGCTGCTAATTTTGAAAGCAAAGTATCGAGAGTTTTATTTGCGTGTGCGAACATCGTTTCAGTTGGGAGAACTGCCTCTTTCCTCCATCTCCTCCAATTACCTTTCCCTCTCGCCTCTTCCTCCCAGCTTCTTGATCTCTCTCCTCTCCCCTTTTGTTTCCCTGACTCATGTGCTCCTTTTGGCTCCACAGCAATTCGATTCTCCCCTTCAAAGAGGACTCGCACTTCCATCCCAGCACTGAAGTCGTCCTCTCAGGAGATCCTCTCATCCCAGGCTGATGAGAGGAACGAGGAGGACAGGAGGGACAGGCTGGGAGGAGCCCACAGTCTTGCCAGTCTGGACGGACAAGGTACACAAAGCAGCAACTTCCTAAGCAAGCCTCACTCTGACGGTGACATCTCAGAGTTCTATGGGGAGCTAATTTTCCATATAATTTGTAAAACAGCATACCTCGGATATTTGACAAAATTAAGGGATGAATGAGCTTTTTTGAAACTGAAAACCAAAACGATTTTGAACATACTTGCCATTTTACCATTGTCCTCAACATCTCTGGACTGCAAATTCATTCCCAGTCATTTCCAGTTTTAGTGGCTTTTAAAGAGAAACACTTGAGGCCTGTAAACAGCCACTTGCATTCAGCCATAAAAATGTTGTCCTCTCAGCATTGCGGCGGGGGAGAAGCTGTCACCGACTGATACAGTGCTCGGCCTTAATGGAAGGAAAACAGAAGCTACCTTGTTAGTAGCATGTCTTCAGACCATGTGTGTCCATACAGCATGAGTAATAGACGCGATGGCGAAGTTTCAGGCGTGTTAACCTCTCCTCCTCACAATCGGACCCTGGTACAGGAAGGTGTACCGTAAGATACAAGGTTGCTGGCATGGGTGTGGAGCAGAGAGACTAGTCATGGGGTCGTGTTCCCTTTTTTTTCTTTCTTTTTACAACCAGGGCGTGCTCCCACCAGCGTCTCCAGCTGTGACGCAACACGCTATAAACCTATTTGGTTGTTGTTTCTCCTAAAGCTCTTTAATGGACACTAAATGGGTCCCAAGCAGGACAAATGAGCGTGAGGTTGTTACAAAAATTATACTGTACATCAGTTTAATTGGGATCATTTAATCAGTTAAATCAAAATCTCATGCTGTGCCTTGTCTCATTTATTAGATGTTTTTGGACAGCACAACAGAATAACAAGAATAACTCTTTGTCCTTCCCTTGCTGGCTGATTCAGTTTGGGCATGGAGATTACAAACAAGAAAAACAAAGTGTGTTATAAAATAGGAGCATGGAGCATGAAAGACGTTGAGGTTTTCCAGGTGGGAACAGTCAGGCGAAAAGATAAAAAATGCGAATGTTTTCTCCTCAGCTGTGTTCGGTTCATACCTGCGCCCTGACCTGGTCCCCGCCAACCCGTCGTTCTACGAGGGCTCATCCATGGGAACCATCTCCACCTCCTCCATCTTTGTCAACGTGGACAACCAAACAGAGGACAGGTGCGGCGTCTGCTTGTCTTCCTCTTATACTCTGTCCTGTTGCTCTCATTGTACCGTGACACTCTGGGGTTGATTTAGGGGCTAATTGTCTCGTCAGTCACCTGAAAACCCTGTTAGGTATTGGGTTCTTGTGCACGAGGAGGACGGCACTGAGCACACACACAGACACACACCCACATTAATGTCACCTGTGTGCTTACGTCACACGGTCCTATTGCTGATGTGCGTCACGGAGCAGGTGACTCAGCTGGTCTGACAACATGCACACATACACACACCTACACAACATGTGGAGCGTATGTCAAAGGATGAGAGGTGATGGCAGACAGGAAAGGATTGGTTTGGCTTTATTTAACTAACCAACACTTCTTATGACATTACCTTTAAATGGTATAAAGTTGAGAAACAGATGAAGACCTTGATAAGGTATAACCTCATATTATCTTGTATGATCTGTTGGCACTACGCATGATGAAATGCTAATCATCGTTTTGCATTAACAGGATTTATTGCAGCCATAACCCACTTTTTCTTTCACCGAGTACATCCTCACTCCCTCTTCCTGGAAGCTTCCGAGCACGTTGCCCTCTGCCCTCTCCGTGTTTTCCGTCTTTCACCTCTCCTCCTGTCGTGCAGTGTCAGGTTCAGCTTGTTTTCTGAGGCTCCATTGTGTGACTTGTGCGGTCTTGTCCCCTCATCCGTCACCTGCTGCTGCCCTGACATTGTTCTGTCAACTGTTTTCATAAATATTTAAACACGCTGTCTTACTTGGTGCCACTATGCTGCAGAAAGACTGTGACAAAAGAGGACAGGCGATGCAATGGAGACTGTATATGCACCGACAATAATCCCCGTCTGACGGCTGGTTTTTACAGTAGCAACACCTCGTGCTGGGATGTTGGAGGGAGCACTGCTCTGAAACAAACCAGTTGTTTAAATGTAGCTCAGGCTTTAGCCATCTTTCTCTACAAATGTACCTCTCTCTACCTGGCTACTGGCTTTGAACTCAAAAAGTCACATGTCATAAAAATGTAAAAAAAAAAAAAAAAAAAAAAACATTCCTGAATTTATCAGAGAGTCACCTGATGTGCGTACTGTATAAGGAAAAGGCTTGCATTGCCCCCTGGTGGTAAAACCAGAACTGTATATGAAAGGTTGAAAAAAGATGCACCATGGCTCTGGTGTTCACATATGTACCAGTTGTGACAGCGTGGCTGTTTTTCTGCTCGTGTGTTTTTGTGTGCGTCATCATGGCAAACTGTTGTCGTGGAGACAGCTACTGTAGCAGGAACTACCAGTGAGGTGGTTTTGTTTTACTTTGGCAGGTGTTTACATGACTGTGGACAGATGTAGTCACAGCGACCGTGTCACAGCCGTGTAAACTGCAGTCATTAAAACTTTTGGGTGTGTGGTTAAGATCAAAATAAAGGCTGAGTTCAAAGATGGGTGTATGTGTATCTCGGAGTAGCTTATCTCAGGTTACTCCCAGGAACTTCGGGGCGAAGGAAACGTGCATTAGCTTTGGCTGCGTGGGAACAAATCATAGTTTGGGTTTTTGTGTCGTGGAGGACCCCATACAGTGTGACATCTTGTAATGCAATAACACTCCCTGCTCATCATGTAGAGCAAATTGTCCATGTTGCGCTTCTTGTATGTATGTAATTATTATCACGGTTAAGATCTCACAGAACTGTTGATATCATGTCCTCCCTTTCCCAAAAATTGGACTATGTGCATTTCTCCCCTCAAGCTGAAATGAAAATTCTTGACAGTTTGTGCAATTTCCTGGAATAATTCAATTATTAACTTCATTCGTACCTTTTTATGCTATGGGTGATCATTTGTGGTACATATCCCACCAAGGTCCTCACTTTGACTTAGTCACTGTGGTCAAATCAGGACAGTCTCGAAGGGATTTGATTAATTTCCTGTGAGACATTTCAGAGACTATGAGCCTCTCAGCTGTGGCCTCCACTTTCCCGACACCAGACAGGTTTCCCACCCTGTTCGTGCTCAGTTCATCTCTCTCTGCAATAAGTGTGCGATTTGTCTCTGAAGCGTGCGATTTTCTTCTGTTTTCAAGCACTGTTTATACAGCTGCTTCACTTTAACTGCCCTCCTCACGGACAGTGAACCCCTCGGGGCCGTCTAGTACATAGGTTAGCATGAAAACGTCTCCGTTTCTGTTTCAGAGACGAAGTTGCATCCAGCTCCACGTTTACCCTGGAGGACAGCGCGATCTGCCTCACATCGGAGCAGAGCACCATGGATGTGGACATAGACCGTGATGACGGCTCCATTCTCGATGTCTACTTGGTGAGTTGTGTCCTCACCTGTTATTTCAGGTCATTCCCGGGGGTTTGTGACTTCTTGTGGCCTCTCAAGGTTTTTAGATATTGATTTTCTGTGCCTATGTATGTTTAGTTGACTTAATGAAAAGAGGCCTGAACCCTTTTTTTCTCTCTCTCTGCTCCCCTGCAGTGAAAAGAGCAGCTTTACAACCTTCATTTCCTCCTGCCAATCATAAGACAATCGCTGTGCACCATTGGACAGGCCAGGCCGGCCTTTACCATCACTCCCAGTGCTGCTAGATCCATGTTGCCACTTGTATTGCCAAGACATAAAACGACTGAGATTCTCCACCGGTTGAACGACTAAAAAAAGACGCCGACAAAGTCACTGCGATGGACGTCTGCAGGAACCACGAGACGTGTAATGTGATGAGCATCAGGCTGGACTGAGTGTCACTTTTGAGAGCATGTGTAAATGCAGTGCCATTAAGTTTTATATATGTATCCTGTTTTCATGGCCTCTGCAAAGACCCAAACATTTACTACATGTACATATAAGGAGCGGCTACATACAACTCATGCATTTGTTCAGTTTGTTTTTTTTCTGCTGACCAGAAAGAAACAAGACTTTCAAAACTCGCAACTGCACTAGTTGCCGATCAGAAGAGAAATGTTTACAGTGAATTCGGAGGAGGGGGACGTGACAAATATCACACAAAGGACACACGCCAGCTTGAAGCCACAGCCGACGCAGTTGAGGAAAGACTCACGAGCAGACTCTTATTCTGAAGCTACCGGGGCCAGACACAGGCCGCGACGGGGTTAAGGTGGCCAGCTTCTCCTATCTGGGCTGTTACTCATGCTGCCCAGACACGAACTTGAGGCCCTGGCAAAGGGCTGCTGTCAGGCGACGGGAGAAAAGACAGTTACTGGCTCTTGGAGGAAGCACAGAGCGAAGGGACGACGCGCTCGCCCTTCATTACGAAAAGGCACTTTTGACATTGGTTATGATTACTGTAAGAAATATTTTTTTTTCTCCGAGGACGTCGCTTAGATGGGTGGGATGCCTGACGTAAGCACAGAATTGGACGCGTGAACATGCACTTTGTTTTCTCTTTTTACTCTACAAATACACACCTCTGTACGTCATCGATACTACATGTACAGAGACAACGAAGGAACATTGTAGATCGTTTCTGATGCGGAGCTACTAGTTTTGAGGTTTGCGTCGCGACTGAAGATGCTTTTACTCAGGATATCCTTTGATACTGAATAAGTATGTCCTCTTCGAGAAGTTATGAGACATGCATCCTACACTTAGAAGCCGTCTGATACCTCTTCATCAAGACCCTATCCAACTATACATGTTGAATTCCACCATCATGCGTCAGTTGAGACCATAATTTATGTAAATCTCAATATTTTACCATTTGCTGAAAGAATACTTTAACCGCTGAATGTAAAGACAATGCATATTTATATATAGAAGAGACTCCTATAAATAAACTGCTTCAGTAAATCTCAGTGTCCATTTGTGCTTTGCAACTTGTGCATCCGAAGCAAAACTTTTCAGTGTACCATTTAGGGTTACCTCTTGACATGTCACTGCTGTATGTGTGCATGCATAACTCATCAGCTAAACGTGTTCCATTTTCACACAAACTACCCTCAGTTTCACAGCGGCGCGACCAAAACGGTGGGCCGAAGCAATTCTGTTGTGTAACAATTTTAATTTACAGAACATTGTCAAATTGCATTACATTTAGTGCAAATAATAACACTTCTGATGTACAACTTAGAAATATACAAAGTGTGTAGATTACTGACATAATATCAAAATTAAAAACACTAAATGCATTCTTCAGCTGACATTGCTCATAGATTTAGCTCTTTTAATCATCAGCAAAAACAATTATCCGGATCCTTCCTAACCTCTGACCCCTTAGAAAATCTGATGGTTACATTTTGAAGCGTGTGGATCTACTGATTGCAAAACTCCCAACTTTTGATGGCATTAAACACAATCTAGAGTAAATAGAAATCTTGAGGTAAGATGATGTGAAATGCTGACCCTCGCTCCCTCCCTCCCGCTTCATTTCAGTGTTGATAAATGCACATCTGGTGGCTGTACAGTAGAGAAAGCCAGGACTTTTACACGTTCATCCTGGCGCGTAAGGCATTCTAGGGGTAGTTTATCAGTCAAAGGGCAGGAGGCCACTGCACTGCAGTGTGACATGTGAAATGTAATGTATGTATGACTGAGAATGTAGGGAGTAGACGATATCCTACGCGGCGTTTGACGACTTTAGCCCGTCCCGCAGGACAGCAGCAGGAGCGATTCCCGAAACTCACTCGGATGGGCAGATTTTCTTTGCTTCGTCGGGGGCTGATGACGGAGGAAAAAAACAACGTGGTGTCTCGGTGAAAGGGGGGGGGTGGGTCTTTGTATCAGTCGCTATGGCTGCTCATTTCGAAACATCCGTCAGAAACTGTGTGTGACAGACAGCTCCAAGACAGAAGCACACTGACACCAGACTGCAATTATTGATTATCAGTTCAACTATGTCAAAAATATAGATCAACACGAGTTCATCAGACTTAGAAAAAGATCTTCATCTCCCACTTAAGGTGCCCATGGCCCATCCCAGTCCAATCGAAATTCAAGCGTTTAACAGTCAATTCACATTTCTCACATTGGTAAACTAACTGAAAACGTAAGTCTGTTTTCGCCGTACAATACATTGTGTCCACGGTGCTCTCCGAAAAGCTACTTTATGACAATCTAGAAATATAAAGATTTCAAAGCTTTAGGCTCCGACCCTCCATCAAACTGCAAAAGGAGTCATCACTAGAAGGACGGGAGAAGGCAAGTAAGAGGAGACACTGTACCTCACCTCATCAATGCTTTTCCTTGTTGATATCTACTTTCCTCGCTCATGGTAGTTACTTTAGCAGCAGCAAAAAAAGTAGCTGTAATACTAGTGATTGAAGCAAACCCCAAAAAAAACAGGAAGTGTAATGTAATCATAAGAAATGTACAAAACAATTTACAAAAAAAAAAAAAAAAAAGAAAATAATCGGTAACAACAATTCAAAAACCACTTAGGAAAGTCTTGAATTTACATACAAATGCACCCATGACCAACTGATAGTGTTAAGACATTATAACGTGGCTGGGATTAGAACGATTGATGGATTAAAGCTGTAAAACCAGTCTCCTCTACAAGCAGGTGGACTGTGGATGATGTGGTGTCCTGCATGTAGTGGGCTGAAAACACGTCCTAATTGTCAGGCGTATGGGTCGCGTTGTCGACGAGAGCCTGTTTAACACTGAGCGACGCGGCCTCTCCAGCGGGCCTGAAACGACAAGCGGGAAGATCACAAATTGACAACTGCGGCGAACCGAATGCGGCACTTGTCAGCGTAGTTGCTCCGTGTTTGGATTCCTGGTTACCCCTTTGTGTTCAGAAGAGGATGGGCTTCCCAGCAGTTTTCTCCTGGACGTAGGAGGTGAAGCGTTTGAGGAACTTGGGATACTCTCTCTTGGCCACAGCTCTGAGGACCGAGGCCGGAGCCCAGCCCCCTGGGTTTACTGGAGCCAAACACAGGAAGAAGCGTCAGGAAACCGCGCGTACGTGCTAAACTTTCGATAAACCCGTTAGTCATGCGCCCGTGCTGTACAGATTCTGCACACAGACGGCGGTTTAGGGTGCCCTCTAGTGAAAATGGACGGAGTTATTTTTGGATTTTTTTTCCCCCCAAACGAACTCCCATGACCTGCCTGAATGGCTTCAATAACAATAAACTGGCTGGGGATTCCTTCTGCAGCACTGTTTCATGTCACAATCTCCTCGTCTACAGGAAGTCAAGGGAGGGGGACAATCTGCACAATGCAGCGCTCCACTATCAGCTGCCACTTACGCAAAGCCAATTAGGTTTTATTTTATTTATTAGGACGGACTGTCTATAGGCAAGAAGTAACAGTTGGAATGGAAATGGATTAGAGGTTGGGGCTCATCGTAACACTTCCTTTTGGGATTTAAGCGGGTTGGATGTTAACATTAAAGAGTTAGACTGATGATGACAGAGTGGCTTCGTTTTGTTGGCCGCTGCTCTTGCCCCGGGCACATACACTGAGGAACTCACCATTGGCAACGTAGGTGATCTTGCAAAGGATGTTGTCTCTGCTGATCTCTTTATCACCCTCTGGCGGGCTGACCAGCGTTTGGCAGATCATGGCGACATTGATTTTGGCACGAACACACCGGTTAGTGGGCTGAGAGTAAAAACAAAAAACCAAAACGTAAATGCGAGCAATCCCCAAGCGGCTACGAATCTCACTGCAAGCAGATTTGACTCGACACCTCGGTCGCTCAGGCCGGACTCGATTTGACGGCGGTCTAAAGCTGCGCTTCTCTCTCTTCTGTTTACAGTTCAAAGGGGCCATACAAACAAAGCCTTGTTCAGCTGAGGTGATGTAATGATTCATTTGCATTTGCTATCTAATGGCAGTACTAATATATATACACACACAGTATGTACAAACAGACAAGAGGTATGTTCGCTGAATGTTGTTTTGAAACACGAGATGCCCATTAGTGCAGCTAAGAGCAGGCGTAATGCGGTCCTCTTACAGGGGCATTGTTGTGGTCCACAGAAAAGTTGCAGACCAGCCATGTGTCGGGATCATTTTCATTCGTTGCCATGATCTTCCTGAGGGCCGACAGATAGAGCACATCTCTCTGAGAGGCGGGCCACACTCTCTGAAACACCAACCAGACGCGTTAGCAATCAAACAGGCTGCGGCACGACGCCGATGGAGCGCGCAACGCCGGAAAAACCGCCGCGAGGTCAACTCACCTTGTGCGTCTGGTAAACAATGATGGCATTATCAGAGAGCGTTTCCACCACGTTGAAATTTTCAATGGTGGCTGAGGGCGAGGGAAGAGTTCGGTCAGTCCACGACGTCAAAACAAGAGAGCGAGTGAGACGGCGTCGGCGCAAGACGGTGAACTCACTCTCCCAGTCCATTCGGACGTCTGTGTCCCAGAAGTAGCGGCAGACCTCGTGTCCCGTCACCCCCTTCACACAGTGCGTTGCCTTGAGAGGGTCCAGGACGATGCCGTTCTCCTCCACCTCTCTCCTGTACACCTGCGAGACAGAACAAACCTGCTCTAAATACACATACGCAATCTTGATACGAACACATAAACAGCTCGAGGGATTCTCCAGATTTTACTGACACTGACTGGTAAGATCTAGCGGATCTTTCCCGTCTGAAAACCTGAAGGAAATGTGTTAATAGATTCATATTTGAATGCATGAAGGCGACAGCGGCAAAAAGTAACAAAGTGGGTTTACTCAGGTACTTCTTTTATGGATTTAATCGATTATATTCCATCGTGACAAGCGCTAAGTATTTGAGTGGCTCTTCCATCTCCAGCAGCCTCCACTGCAACCACAACCTTTCACAAGCCTCTTCGCTCCTCTCTGCTCACCTTCATCTCTCCTTCTTCTATCACCAGCTGCCAGTTAGCATCTCCACCCACATCCTGGAGCGAGTAAGTCATGTGATTCTGCACCATCTCCTCCACCTGAGAGATGGACGGATATGGATTAACTTCATGCGAGAGACACTTCTTCACCTGCCTATTGGAGGACATGCGTGGAAACGGGACACAGGACGCTGGGAAAAAGACGAAACATATCTTGCATCGGCTACACTCAAGCTTTATGATTTACAGTCCTGAGATATCAGTCGCCTACATGGAGCACCTATGCTGGTATGTTATCAGAGAGGTTTTGATAACCTAATCAGAGGCAAACAGAAACAATGAAAAAAAACCAAAAAAAAAGAACGCTCAGAATCTTAGGAATTTCTTTAGAAAATATACGAGCCACTGAGCCGTCGCCAAATAAATATTTAACACAATATCCTGCTTGGGGGTGTGACTCGGCATCCCAACAATGCATTAAGCACACAGTGCGCAGCCAGTCTGGATTCATGCGTCTTCATGCTCGTGGAAGTGACGTGAAGCAGCAGGAGGGAATGAAGAGATGTCGCTAAGTTTTCGGTCATGCAGCATTAGACTTTTATCAGGAGAATGATGAGAGTCGTTACGTGATGAAGACAACTTGTTGGCCTCTCCAGGAGTATCTACTCAGTCTAGTCAAGTTGGGGTGTTTTTGTTGTCTTATCACATAATGCTACAAAACGACTTTTGTGTAAAAACCTACTTTAGCGTACTACTCGAACGGCACGAGTCCTGGAGAGACAGGTTAGTAGACATTCTCATGCTCATGCTCTCTCTGACTGCGGTGAAAAGCAGTGCACCCCCCCAGGTACGGGTGCTCTCTGTTGACCAAATACAGTACCTGAGCGCTGAATCTGTGAATGTCATCTGAAGCACTGACTAGCTCGACGGAGGACAGGGAAGAAGAATGGCTATGGGGCTGTGCGGCAGAAAGAGGTTCGAAAGAGAGAGAAATGAGGAACCACACCAAAAAGAGGCGCCACCGCAGCAGAGCAGAGCGCGCGGTCGCACGACCTGCTGACGCAGCACCGCGTACGCATCAAAACAAGCGCGAGCCGGCGCGAGCGGAGCGAGGACGCGTTACGTAACGTGTCGCAGGAGCATCGGCGCGGACACGCCGCAGGGCTTTGTAGACAGGTCGCACTGGTTGCGACTCTTCAAACCGGAAGGATGAGTTGCAGAATGGAGGAGCGACTCGTGACCATTGGAAAGGTGCAGTGTGGGGATAAAGGTGCACGGTAAAAGGGAATGCGTTGAGCACCTTGTTGGCAAATCGGTGTGTGCCAATGGTGGAATAGGCATCTCCAAGAGACACGGCAGAAGGGCGAGATATCCTGACCTTCTCCGACTGGCACTGAGAGACACAGAGAAAAAGTTTGATAAGACAGAGATTAAGGAGGCGCAAACTAGACGGCGGCATCTCAGCACACCATGTCTGTAAGTGGAGAGGGAGAAAGATGAGGTTGGGAGAAACAACATGTTTACATGTCCAAACATTGTGCTCATGTAAAAAAAAAAAAAAAAAAAGAAGAAGAAATCTTCGTCACACCTGCTCCTCTATCTTGTCTTGTCTGTCCAGTGCAGCTTCCACCGCATCAAAGAACTCGTCTTCGTTGATCAGACTGTTCGGGCCCTCCTGGGAAAAGGCAACGACAAACGCAGTGAGGAACCCCAGCGAGGAAACCGCCCCCCCCCGACGAGGCGCAGCGTGACAAAAATGCAGATGATGGGGCAGAGCGGAGAAATCGTTCTGCTGCGGTTAATCATGCTGTTTCTACTCCATCTCAAGGTTGTCGAGGGACAACTCGCCTCGTAGTCCGGGCCTCCGTAGTGGGACTTTTTCTTGAGTTCGTGCAGAGCAGACTTGTAGGCATCTTCTACCCTCCTCCTCTTCTCCATTTCCTGCGCACACAGAGCAGCGGGGCAGTACGGTCAGAGTAGATGCATTTAAAACAGCCAATTAAAGTCATGCCGACTAAAAAAAACAAAAAACACCTGCGCTGTATTTCAAGGAGATCTTCTCATCCTCATTTAGCGTCATGAAGTCAGAAAACATCTCCAACCCGAGCGCCAACGCGCCGTCTATCGGATCGCAGCTGACCGAGTTTATAAAAAAAACAAAGAGAAAAGACCCACCGCATCCGATATTACCTACGTTCCCATTCCCTGCCGGAGACATCGAAACACACCTCACACAAATGAACTAGGAGCAACAGACCCCTGCTACACAATAAGTAACACAGGTCTGCCAGATACACTGTATTACTGGGTTACTAATACTTCCTGTGTTTTAAGTATTAAAACAAAGGAACCAAACAAACAAGGTCAACCATCTGGTCCCTTTGTGTGAGTCCGTGAACCAAGAAACTTTCGCTCTGTCGACTATGAGACCGGACAACAAATCTGCCATAAAAAAAATGGTCATGTTCCAATTGTGGTTAAACGTACACTGTAATAAACAGTGCTCTCAAGAAAAACATGAAAAGCAGAGACAGGGAGACAAATAAACAAGCGATGAAGGGAGGTGTGGACGTGTGACACTTTCACAAAAAAAAACCCCCAAAACAAACCAGGAGGCCTTCCTGCTGTCAGACAGGCAGAGACGTACTGTGAAGAAGAGGCTGCCCGTCTGTAGAGGGATCCATGTCTGGGTGTCACGCGTGAGCAGCTCTGTCCTCCTCTGCAGCGAAGGCTTCCACAAAGTGCACCACGAAGTCCGAGCAGTCATTTTCTTATTTACGGCGCGCGCGTCTGCGCGGGCGGGTCTCGATCCTTTGAGTGTGCGCGCCCCCGTCTCTATTCCTATTTCCCCGCTCCACATTGGCAGCCGAACTTCACGCGCGCGCAACCAAACACAGATAAGAGCGAGGTAGTCTCACCGGAGCAGTCCTCCTCCCAGCTTTTGTACGTTTTAGGGTTGGGCAGCGTGCTTTTTACACGGGGAGGGAGGGGGGGGGGGGCAGCAAAGAAACTGGTTTGACAACATCAGCTGAGCTGATCAGGATGTAAGCAGCATGTGCGGCTCGAAAGGGCGTGCCTTCGCAGACACAGGCCGCTCTCGACATAAAAGAAAAATCAATGAATGGAGGAGTGTTATGGGAACTGAAGGCCGCTCACGGTCGCAACGCGATGAAGAGATAAAGCTCGTTATGGGCAGCGCGCGAGCTTCTGGCGAGCCAGGCAGGCTGCTGTGAAATGCGTACGTTCACGCCGCCGTTAGCGCTGCATCTGAAACATACTGCTTTTCGGTAAACCCGAGTATGGAATTTGAGAATGAAGACTAAGCCCCTTGGCTTTTTTTTTTTTTTTTAAACCACCGTCTTGCAACTGGCAGCTGAGGGGGAAGCTACGTTTCGACATGTCTTGCTACAGGCGCCTTACGTTGAGGCACATTAACGTTTCCCACAAAAAACAAATACTGAGAGTAACGGAGTAATTAATTACCTTACGCAGTTTGAGTTACCATACGTATATATGGAAGCCAATTCAGAATTTAAGAATGAAGACGAGTGGATGTATACTACTTCCTAAGAAATCGAGGCTTGTCTAACCTTTTCATAAATAGAGCTACTTAATACAAACACTGTAAATCATTTCCAGAGCGATCTCTGGGAAAATGTCTTCTAACCTGCACCTCTTCAACGGTCAGTATGAAACATACATGAGACGCGGAGGAGCAGGAATGTTGCAATGTTGAAAGCCCAAAATCGTCAAACCCTTGCTCATAATAGCCAACTCCTTCGCGACAAAAGGAAGGCCGCAATTAGCTCGTCAGTCTGCAGGGCTTCCGCGCAGCGCCGCCCGCCGACGCGCCCGCCGTTCGACCGCGTGTAAGGCGCGAGAGCAGACCTTGTCCAGTCTCTTCTGCCAGCTGTCCTCTCGTTTGACCATCAGCTCGATGCAGTGGGACAGGGTGGAGAGGATGCCCGCGGTCGTGGCCTTGAAGGTGATGGCCTCCCCCTTAAAGTCTATCCCGTTGATGCCTTTGGGACTGGCGGGGGAAAACACTGGCGCGGACGGAGACAAAAACTGGGTTACAAACGGACAAACACACTAATGTGAATCAGCGGCTGATTCTTTCAAAAAATGGTCGCAGGCAAAAGCAACCAATGGCTGGACGGCATCCGCAGGTCCACTCACGTTTCTCTTTGCTGCCGTTGTTGTTGTGGTTATATTCACCGTCGGGCCTCGTAGTGGTGGGAAAGTCGTCTTCGTCATCCTCTACTACTGGTAAGAAAACAACAGGCATCTTTGATCTATGTCCAGTTAACCACAAGAAAAAAAAGGCATGAACACCTGAACCTGGACATATAGCCGAGAGCATATTTAAACTTATTAAACACAAAAAGAAAGGAGCACCCCAACTATTTCTTAATCGGGGAACTGTTGATGCCACAGCAAGCGTAGCTCAGATTAAACTACATGCTCATTTAATCTGCGCGCGAGACGGAGGCTAACTGCCCTTTGTCACGTTCACGTTCACGGAGGTTACCTCGGTCTCTCTGAAATTCATCTTTGGAGACGGCGTCGGAGCAGGAGTCAAAGTATTTCTGCAGGGTGTCCACCTGTCTGCACAGAATGTCCCGAAAGGTTTCCATTTCTGCCAGCTTCTCACGCAGCCTGTGCCCCTTCTGTGCAGAGGGGAACAACGAAGATCAACAAATAAATCAGACAACGTGCATTTCAGTTTTGTTGTGTCTACAATATGGAAATGCCGTGAAAATCATTATAAGAAATAAGCACAGAATGCTGATTATCAACAGTCACCAGTGTGACCTTTATCCAGATACATCTTTTAACTCAGTCACTTGTGACCATGTTGATTTTCTCTTTACCTTGAAGGAGGATGTGGATGTGGCAGACAAGGCACTGGCTGCAGAGGTGAGAGACAACATGGAACCATGACGCCTCAGACTGGTTTCCGAACCATATCCGGACTCAGCCTGTGGCCCAGACGGGGGAGGGGGGGGTGTGATGAAGGAGACAGAGTGTGTGTGTGGAGAAAGGAAAGAAGCAGAGGGGGAGGGAACAGGAGATCGGTGAATGGAGGAAAACACACTTGCCACAGATTATAAGAACGTCTGCTGCACATCAAGACGAGAGGGGAAAAATAAAAAAAGAGGGGAGATCGATCTTTGCAGTCAGCAGCTCTGAGTAATGCTGAGCTGCTGAGGGGGCACACACACACACACACACACACACACTCCCAGAGTGGACTGATAAAGGCTCGATTGGGATCTAACAGAGGAAATACATGCACTGCATTTGTTCTATTAAATGGCCAAATCAGGAGAAGGCCATGCCAGGGACCGCCATCTCAGCGAAGTGACAGAGCTTCATTACACACCCGGCCGGCCCCGCCAAAGAAAAACATTCCTGCCCCCCCCCCACATGCGGCTGTTAACTGTCAAACTCCTCCGTTAGAGAGCGACAGTGAAATTCGCGGCCGAATACTAGAGCCCTGCGCTTCAATTCGCAGCTCGACTCATCCAGGAGGGACGGTCATGTGGACGGGGTGCGTCGGGCGGAGGCACGAAATACTTTGGACGCGTGAATAAGCGCTCCGGGGAGCAGTCGGGAGACAAACTTGAGTGGGAGCACACAACCAACCGGTCACGTTATATGGAATTAGTCACAAAAATCCCAATCGTGTGGACGGTCACATTGCAGGAAGCTATGGAGCAGAGCAGCAAGTGGAAGGTTTGAGCGGCAGGAGGGTCCAATGCCGGTCGGTGATGGTTGAGAACTCTGACTTGAATTTTATTCCTTAGTGAGTTTGTACAACGCGTGAATTCGACCGCAACATTCTGGCTGTTAGTGTAAACCGTGCTCGGGGCTACAACACGTCCTTTCACAAACACACACACGGCGCGTTCCAGTTTACCACTTGTTGACTTTTTGACACGACGTACACGACAAACGGCTGAGAACGAGAGGCGGTTGCAGGGTAAATAAGGCCCACGAGCTGTTCTTACAACGCCGCGAGGATCAGGATTGGCGTGGCTGCCTTGCTGGTTCAGGCAGAGGCTGAGAGGCAAAGCGACGCTCTGCAGAGACGCGACGAGGGGGGCCGACCCGCGACGGCCCAGGCGGCAGCCGTCTTCGCGGCCCCGGTCGTGCTGCGCGCCACCCGCTCGTACGCCGACACGTCGAAATGGCATCTTGCGCCTGTGGCTTTTTGCGACGGCAGCAAGTCAAGCACGCGGCAACCGCCACTTCAGCATGTCTGAGTAGCCTACCGCTCGCCCCTCATTAAAAAAAAATACTTCCCGTCCAGAATACACCCACGAAGCAGAAGAAATTCAATTACAAAAAAAAAAAAAAGGACAGCGGCTGATTTCCCGACATGCAGCGGGGTTAAACGCAGAAAAACAACCCAAACAGTGCTATAAATGTGAAAGACTGCATGCATGCAAACAGAAAATAAGCATTTGTTTGCTGTGGGGATGAGGGTGGATTCGCTCATGTCGCAACGCAGGCACAGCGAGAGGAGACGGGTGACGGCGGGGGAAGCGGCATGCCCACATGCCATGAGCCCACCATTCGGCCACTCCAACAGCCAAAGCAGAGCAGGACACTGCTGCAGTCCCGGCAGTTTGCTGGCCCCAACATGGCCCAGACGCTCCCCCCAAAACACTCCCGGCGGTCTGACAATTTCCGAGGCTTTGATCCTGCCTCCACCCCCCGGACGCACCTCGCCGACGGACAGAGGGGAAGAGGAGGTGGTGGAGGAGAGGAGAGGAGGGCGGCCACGCCAGCTCAGCTTCGCTTCAGGTGAAAGAGAGCAGCGATGAGAGGAGGCGAGGCGGACGAGAGAGGGAGAGCCCTGCGACGCTGCTCTCAGTCCCCTCCTGGGCGGAGTGCACGCGTGTGCACGCGCTCTACGTGTATGTATTTACCTATACATACACATCGGCAAACCACACACACACGGATACGCAAAACCTTTCCATCTTGCCCGTCTTTATATCCGGCAACCATCGGCGAGCAGGCGACGGTGTGTTTGTGTGGGAGGAGAGAGAGAGAGAGAGAGAGAGAGAGAGAGAGAGAGAGCAAGGAGGGGTAAAGATGAAGGGGGGCATGCATGTGCATGAGAGAGAGAGAGAGAGAGAGAGAGAGAGAGAGAGAGAGAGAGAGAGAGGGAGGGGGGAGAGAGACAAGGCCTGTCCAGAGCCGTTCCTGTGCTGCTGAACTGCTAATGTACCAAATGGGTGGGCGAGCGAGGCAGCATCCTGCACAGAGAGAGAGCGAGCAGGAGAGATAGAAACTGAAAGGGGCCGGGACCCTCCTCCATCCACCTCGCCCTCCTTTCATTCCCTCTGATCCTGATCCTGATCTGCCCCCCCCCCAATCAGACAAGAATGGAACAGTCTTCTCAAAGCGATCGCGTCCCTCTTCATCTCTGTAGCCGTTAGAACGAGCCATCATTATTATTATTATTATTATTATTGATAATAAAAAATCATTAATCATCAAGAGCTGCACTTTACGTCCACACGTCCGCCGCAACTAACACAAACACGCCCACGCGTGAAACAAACACAAACGGGCTTGCGCAAAAAAAAAAAAAAGGTGCCCAACGTTGCAACATGGGGCGAGAAAATAATGAAGTGTGCCTTTGCAAAGCGTCTCCTCATTAAACACGTTGTCATCGCGACTTGCTCAACCCGAGTTCAACCACATTTGTAGCTTGGAGAAACTGAGCGGTACCAAGCCTGAGGCAAGTACGGGTAGAAAAAACAAACATTTCAAAACGTTACATGGGCTTTACTGAGTAAGTTGGAGATTTACTTCACTGGTAACAGAGAAGGACTGGAGGTTTTAATTCAGCACACTGACTCTACAATTGGACTCTACAATGCCTAAATGTGTGCGGGTCCTGCTCTCACCTGCTGCCGTGTGACGAGATCGTTTTCAGCATTCAAAAAATGGACTCAAAAATATAAATATATATATATATTTTTTAAAAAAAACGTATTTACCCGTCAATATTTGCAGAGCTAGCGGCGAGCATGTTTGAACGAGGCGGGCGGAGATGGGGACGCTATCCTGAGGCGGGCCGTAACCGTAACATTTGGAAAACCGGCGCGCGAGCAAACGTCGCCGAGGTGCAGGTCCTCGTCTGTCCGGCTGGGAGCAGCGCCGACGCGCATTAAGCTCCAGCTCCGGCTCCGGCGAGCTCGCCCGGGGGTTACCGCAGGTCGCAGTCCAGATGTTGACCCTGGAAAAGTCTCACGCCGCCGTTAATGGACGAGAGAGCCTGCGGTCGCTCCGCACCCAGCTGGCACGCCGAGACCAGGCAGCGCCGAGGAAACGATCCGCAGCACCATTTTTTTTTTAAACAGAGGAACGGGGCTAATGAGAGTTCACATGACAGTGATTATTCTTCCCAAGGGAGGCGCCCTCGCCGTCTCTGGGCGGTACACGCCGGAGAGACAAACGAACGCCTCGCCCGTGATGTTTCCTACTTTCTCGCACATATATTTCACCACAGCGGCCCACAACTGTTACTCTGCCGGTGTAAAGAGACAAAATAGGATAAAACTAAATTGTATTTACTTGACTATTTAAGGTGTACTAACATAGTATATATCTGGTTGTATCAGCTAGTTTTGGAGTATTATACAATCACCGTCAAGTTTTTCTTTCCACTCGTTTATGTTGTAGGCCCTGATAAAACAAAGAGTGAGTTCTGAGTTGTGAAAAGAGCAGAAACTTTCAGCCTTTGCGCCTCAAGTGTCACAACCCAGTGTCATAACCACATCTGGCCTTCTGTATCGCAACATGTTTGAAGGCACGTGACCTCTGTGCAATGATGTTTGCCGCAACCCGAGCGCATAACAGATCCCCGGCGTAATGGACTGAATGAAAGGCTTGCCAAAGCCCGGACCAATAAGAGACACGCGCGCAGCAAGCGCACAAACCTGCGCGCGACCTTTGACACACTAGCTATCTGCATCAAGGCGTGAAAGGACAACGCGCTGGAAACCGTCTTACAGCCCTTGCGTAGAGACGTTGTACCTCGATGACTAGATGCCCCTCTCAGAACGAGCAGCTGCTGGGTCTCTGATGACAGAGACCCGGCACCCCCCCACCTCAACACCTAAACTCCTCACTCCTCAAATTCCTCACATTCCCAGGGTAAAGGGCTCGGGCTTGCGTTTGCGAGCGCCTGTCCAAATCCCCGTCCAGCCACACCCAGCCCGCCGAACAGAACGGATAACACCCAGTCTGTTCCTGAAAAAGCACCCTGACCCAGGACTGAACCGGGATACCTGAAGTATGTGAATAATGCAGCAAAACAATGTTTTCAGTGTGCGGTGAGACGAGCGAAAAAAAAAGAACTCGCTGTCACAATGTGGCAGAGGAAAATTTGTTTGGCCTCGACAAACACCGAGAAAATAATGAATAAAATGATCCCCGAGCCCCACACGGACCGCTTTAAGACACACTGGGCCTTTTGTGGTATTAATTCATCCTCGAGGGAAACGCAGCAGACTTGTTCGCAGGTGGGCAAAATCCTCGTGAACAGTTTGATCACAGCACGGCAAGCGAACAAGGGTGGTGTAAAAAAAAAAAAAAGAAGCAGGGAAATCCAGAAAATCTTCTCCGCAGAGGACACGGGCCGCGCTCACCTTGTGCAGCTCTATGGACTCGATCCACTGCAGTCGGTGCTCGGGGTCTTCGGCTCGGAGGTACCAAACGCTGTCGTTCACGCTGATGTCGAAGCGGCACTCGTCGAATTCGTGGGGCTGTAAAGAAAGGAGAGAGAGGGCCCATGAGTGGTGATTAGGCATGGCGTGTGAGTCATGTGGGGAAATGCTATTACCCGGACCAAGTAGCTTTATCTGAATACCAAAACGCAAAAACTCAACGTCCGCCTTAGTTCGACGCTCACAGTATTGCTTGTTTAATTTGTGACGCTGGATTACGGGCGATGACACATTCTGGACACACATGGATTCAATCAGTCACAGAAAAGCCTCAGCCACACAATAAACAGGAATTTTAATTAGAAACTCATGTATTGTGTCTCAAGGCGCAACCCTAAACGACCGCAGCAGAGCCGTGCAAAACAAAAAGCAAAAAAGAGAAAAAAGGAGAGAAAGAGAGAAAAAAAGAGATATTCCTGCAGCATGCATTTGTCTGATCCTGGGTCATTGTGATGCTTCCTTCTACTACTGGGGCCAGATCTTTCCACGGTGCACCCCACCCAGCTCCAACTACTGACCGGCACCCAAACACGTGCACCGAAGAGTTCCCCCGTTTCCTCTGAGACTGAATTGTGACGGCTGCACTCGGCTGAGGAGAGACCTGCCCCGCAAAAGGTTGCGACTGGGAAATAAGACCCAGTCGGCTTGAATCCCCTCCCCGGTAGCGCCCGAGAGTACAGCTGCTCCGTCAGCTGACATAACCTCATGTTACCCAGGTTTAATTAGATTTGCTGAATGACGTTCATGCGCTGGTCTATTTGCTGCCACTGACAACAGCGGCACACGCTCCGACTCCGAGATTTGTCGGCCGGCGTATCTCTACGCGAGGTATTGCGTTTTTAACAAGCTGGACGCCCGAGATGCCGACGGGGACGAGCGGCCGCCTCCGGCCCTTGGATGATCTCTATCGCAGTCAGAGAGGTGTGATGATTTTTTTTAAAAAAAAGCCAGTTGTGCAATTTCACGGTAAGGAGGGCGCGCAACGGCAACCTCCAGTGCATCCAGACACGATGGCATTACTGGTTACGGAAATCCAGTCTGTCTTACTGTGCTGTATCAGACGCGGCCCATAAACCTCTGCTTTACGGTCCGGTTTATGCCTCTTTCATTCGGCCTGGAACACGCTCTTTCCCCTTATGTAAGCACTACTGTACTGTACATCCACGCTAGCACTGGCTTTTTTCCCCTTGTACAGGACTGTGGCATCTTGGCTGTCGGGAACGAGGAGGGGCGCGAGTCAAACGCCGATAGTCACGGCTCGCAAACGATCTAACGCACATCTGACACTTAAGTTTTTTTTTTTGTTCCATCGATCTGATCTGACACAACGAGCAGCAATAATCACGCGCCGTAATGCAGCACAGTTTGTACTTTGTGCCGTGCAGCGATATACGACAGATAGCAAAACCCTAATGCATAGTCAAGAGCCTGAACTGATGCGTAGCTGTGATAGTGGACCTCGGCCTACGATAGGAGTTTTCAGACAGTAAAATTTCCTGCCTGTTTTTTTTTTTTTGCCACTGTACGAGGACAGTCTGGTGTCTGCAGTCCCACAATGCGTAACAGACTGATGTTAGGCAAGAAGAGAAGCAGAGGCATGTTCCTGCATTCCTGACTCGGCAGACCACAGTCTCCTATGACAGCACTGGCTTTAGACATAAAGGAATGGGGCTGTGTGGGTCACACTGGTCTAATTATTAGCGAGCGTGCGTGATTAAACGGCGTACACCCTCAGTTAGCCGACTACAGCAAAATCACAAACGCCTGCATCTTGCGCGGAGTACAGCGCGGACCTGCACGTCCACGCTGACTGCAACCTTTGCCGTTATGCTTTTAATCCAGTCTCCAGTCACACGTAATCCTGTTGCACAAATCACTGTAAAACCAGTTGTTTGGCCTCTGTACTCGGCGGCGGCATGCTCAGAGAGATCAGTGAATATTTAACCAGGGTGTGGGATTTCAGCTTATCTCACCGACAGGACCGCATAGCAAGCAGACGGGTCCAATCTCTACAGCACAGAGTTAAAGCTTATGTTCTGACCGTGTAGGGGGACCCCGATTTCAGGCCGGCTCTGAGTTAAAAGAAGAGTGGGAGCGTGCTCCAGTGACGGCTGGGGCAAGAACGCCTTTGTCTGCTCGCATACTGGTCTCCGTCCAACCTGTGACCTCAGTGACAGCATCGTTACTGGTTAATGTTCACCTTTTTATCTCTGAGGAACATGGATTGAAGGAAGTCCAGGTCCGTGCTGAGGACAGGGAAAGCCAGGATCAAAACATTGAGACTTCTTGGCGAGTTAACCCTCGCCACGATCCCACGCCTTACGAGCCCGCAACCGCTCACATGTCGTGGAACAGGCGAATACTTACTGTGATGACAGCCTTGCTGAGGCACAGAGACCCCCTGCAGCCGTACTCCCGTTCATCCTCCGACTTGTAGTAGCTCAGAGTGTTGTTTTTCAACACCACCCATCGGTCCTGCCAGCCGTGTATGTAATTCGTCCACTGCAAACACACACACGAGGTACAACACAAACACCTGCAACTTTACGATCAACAAACAGATCATGCGCCAAAATGTATTAAGAAATAAAATCCACCCTCGGAGCTCAGTGACAACGTAAACCATATTTTCAGACTAGGAGTGCGCTACTGAGACCCCGGAGCTGTGAGTTGTCAACGCAGCGTGAAAAACTGCCACACTCAAAAGTAATTCACCCAACGTTACCTTGCTTAAAACGCCTCCGAGCTCCACGGGCTGTCCAGACTCCGGATCCACATCCTCATCCGAACCGGACGATGAACTCTTCTCGGACATTTAAATCCAAGCTTCAACGCAAACTTGACTCCAGTTGTATCGACGGAGCCGCGTAGCTTAACGCTAGCTTCTGGATTAGTTATCCGTTCAAACGCGTAACCGTCTAACCAGCTGGCAGCTACTTTAACTGAACCTTAACGCAAGCGAAATAACACGTACCGAGGCATTAACTGAGTGTGCAACAAAAAAAAAAAACTCGGCTGAATACCGCAATTAACCTTCAGTCGTTTGACAGACTTCGACCAAGATAGCTTGTCTAGTAGCAGGCTATTCTGGAGGTGACAGCTGAGTCTGAACTTCTCGGTTTTGCGGGCTTTGTTTTGAAACTGACGTCGAATACCAATGAGACTAGCTAGTTAGCGTTAGCTGTCAAACGACGCAATAGCTAACATTAACTTAAGAGAGCAACTTGCGAGCGCTCTCGATGGCTCTCTTAGCTGCAGTCGATAAGCTACTCGCAAGCGTGAACGATGAGGAAGGCCGTGGTGTTAGCGCCGTACCTCAACTTCAGCCTACAAATGACGAGCAACGGACTATAACACTACTGTAGTTCCGCAGTTTAGTTAGCCGTGGCGGAGCGCTGACTAGCTTGTCTTCATTCAGGTCCGGGGGGCTGGGGGGAGCTGCGGCCACGCTTTACTGTGTACCTACAGAGAGCGGCGTCAAGCTAAACGCAGTTACAGCTACACCGGATGTCTCAAATATCTGCCTTTAAATTAAAAGCCTCTCATTTTCATGTCGATACTGCAGCGCAACATAAACTGCACTAGAAGTCAGTTACACAAGTGGGAAATATTATTTTAATTAGCGAAAGACTACTCTGAATTATAAACACTTACATTACAAATATAATGTGTCTGAAATACAAAGTAACGTTTGTCTACACGCGTGCACTTTGAAAGAAGAAATCCCGGAAACTACATTTTTATCTAGTCTAACTTGGATTTTGACAAGGACTGGACTGCTATGAATGTTGACGCACCATAACCACGGGAGGTCGCAATAAAGCAAATAGACAGTTTCTTTTTAAATCCAGGCTGATGTCAGCTACAAAGGAATATTCATAACTTTTGTTTCATGTTTGTTTCGTGTTCCCAGCGTTTTCTAAAGCTACGCGCATCTAACGTGATGCTCAGACACTTAATGGTAGCAGCTGGACATTTGCACGTCGGTTAATAGTATTTGGCTTGTTTTCAAGACAGAGAATGTGATCTTGTTTAGCTTCTATAACTGGTACAGTGTGGTCTCGTGCAAGATTACGACTAAACGTTGATAATAAACTCAGCTATTAATGTATTTATTTAAAGACGGGAAAAAGGACAAACCCCGCCTCTTCCGGCGATGACGAGTGTACACGGAAGTGCCGCCGAACTTGTCATCGTTTTCAAAACATGTAGGGGCATAAGACAGCTGACCGTTCTTGGTCAGAGTGAAACGAGCACCGTCCGAGCTATTTGATCTAGCTGTAGCTTTCTTAGCCACGGTATTTTACAGCTTTATCAACTAACTTCAGAAGAGAGTTGAGCTCATTATAAACTGGACCGTACTGCCATCAAGGGTCCTTTCTTCAGGATGGAGGATGAGGTTGCATCCACTAAAGGAGACGGCTGTCTCTCCAGAATGGCCCTCAATGACAACAAGGCTGGCATGGAGGGTCTTGATAGGGACAAAATTAACAAGATCATCATGGAATCATCCAAGGTAAACTCAAGATCAGTGGATCAAGTGTAAATTTGTTCAAAGTGCCATGAATTCATCATCGATCCGTATTAGTCCTATCTGCACAAATTACCTCTCCTGTGTCAGGGTGGTGTGAACCTGTGTAACCAGCGAGTCTTAAGAAAGGAATGTGTTGAAAAGTACAATTCGGCTCTTGTTCCCAATAGACAATATTAAATGTGAGCTCCACCTTTACAGATTATGTCCAGTCGTGTGTGAAAATCCCATATTCCCAGTGTAATGACTTACTCTCATAAAAGAAATAGATGTGTTATCTAGCTTTTCATTATACCTGTGCTCCATAATCTCTAACTCTTCATTGTCCTTGTCCCTCCCCTGCAGGGATCAAGGTTTTATGAGAATGAGATGAAGAGAGAGCAGCAGGTGAACCAACGCATTGAGAAAATGCGACTCCAAAAGGCACGGGTCACAAGGCAGCAGTTAAAGAAAGCACAAGCTCAGGTAAGAAACGTTAAAGTTGGTATCAGTTTCTTTACTTTCCATACAGACAAATATGACGGGCGGTCACATGAAAAGGCTTCAGCTTCAAACATCATGTCACTTTCATCAAATCCCTCTGTATAGGTGGATAGGCTGGCCTTGGCACTGGAAAGCAGTCGGGACCTAAGCCGCGTGATTGTGCATGTGGATATGGATGCTTTCTACGCTGCTGTGGAGATGAGGGACTGTCCTGAGCTGAAGGACAAGCCCATGGCTGTCGGATCCATGAGCATGCTGGTGGGTTAATACATCAGCAAGGACATATACACTATTACATAGAGTGTAGGTGCATCAAATACTCTACATGACAGATGCAGTGCAGACTATGCCCTCTTACCACTTTCTTTTTCAGTCAACGTCTAACTACCATGCCAGGAAGTACGGGGTCCGAGCCGGCATGCCTGGTTTCATTGGAAGGAAACTCTGCCCCAGTTTAGTCATTGTTCCAACTAACTTTGGTAAATACAGAGCCGTGAGTGATGAGGTAAGAGCGATGCCAAGCCACACACATACACAGAGATAAATAAATCCAGACACAACAAAATCCTATTGTGGCTTAAACTAACAGGTGCTTGTGTATTTGCATCTCTCCATTAGATCCGGGAGATTTTTGCGGACTATGACCCACACTTCCAGCCAGTGAGCCTGGATGAAGCCTATCTGGATTTTACAGACCACCTGGACCAGAGGCAGAGCTGGCCAGAGTCCCTTCGTACACACCGCTTCCGCACCAGCGACACCGCTGGAGGTAGGACTTAATTATACGTGGTTTTTTTCTCTTTTTTTTGGAGCTACATTTTCCAAATTTACTGTAGACATGACAACATGCACAGAAACGTTTCTGTTATATGGTGAAGTATAACACACCGGTAATCCATCTGATTATAGTGTGAACTCATTACTTTTCTGTAAAAGGTGAAGATCAGATTGAGCTTCCCCAGGAGGCAGTACCAGAAAGGAGAGACCTCTCCCCAGACCTGTTTGAGGACAGCCCAAGCTTCTCTCCCTGCCTGTCGGGCTCTGACTGTATCGCTGCTGCTGGTGGTGGTGGTGGTGCTTTCGAAGTGTTTGGGACGTCCGTTGAGGAGGCTGTGAGAGAGATGCGCTTCCGCATTGAGCAGAAGACCGTGCTGACTGCCAGTGCAGGTGAGGGCAAGATCATTCTGGTGTGACCATCTCCCATGTGTCTCTCTATGTAATTGTTTAATGATGATGTAATCATTATCACAATCAGAGTGCTGTACTACTTTCTAGTATTTGAGTTTTTCATCAGCGTTCCACAGGAGAATTACAACATTTACTCAAGTTTTCCTCCATCCTCCTCACCACTTCTGTACTTTCTGAATACATACAGGCAACAGAGTATATACTGTATATACATACAGAGGACAGGCAACTCTCCTTTCCTCACTATAATTCATTCTTTCCAATAACAAAGTTGCATAACAATAATAATAAAAGTCTGCAAAGTCTATTTGGTTATTGAGCATTATGATCTGTATGTTTTACAAGCTGTTCATTTACAAATGTGCCTTTCCCTGACACTTTTTCTCTCCTAGGAATCGCTCCAAACATGATGCTTGCCAAGGTGTGTAGTGACAAGAACAAACCCAACGGCCAGTACAGACTCCCCCCCACCAGAGAGGCAGTCATGGACTTCGTCCAGAATCTTCCAGTTCGCAAAGTACAGTACACAATGCTCAGACTGGAATATAAGCTGAGCCTAGTGACGTTGCTATTGAAAAATTGTTGAACTGCGTGAGAACGTAATCATGAGTTTTTGTATTATTAAAGGCTGGTAGGTGTGGTGTTGAAGTGCCTAATAATGTGCTGCTGATGTGGAAAAGATGGTTGAAAGAAAAGTTGTATAAATATTTTTAAAAAGTGCAAATGCTTTTGGTTTGCTCCTCCAGGTTTCTGGCATAGGGAAGGTGAGTGAGAAGATGCTAAATGCTCTGGGCATCAGCAGCTGTTCTCACGTCGGCCAGCAGATGGCGCTGCTGTCGTTGTTGTTCTCAGAGACAGCCTGGCATCAGTTCATGCAGGTTTCCCTGGGTCTGGGCTCCACATATATACCAAGGTAATGTCTGTTCTATGAGTAGAACTCACCACAACTGATTGAAAATAAACTCCACTTTAAGGAGAGGGGATAAAACTCCATGTCTTTGCTTTCATACAGGCAGGAAGAAAGAAAAAGCATGAGCACAGAACGGTTAGTTTTTAATAAAGCATAAATAGACACTGACATCATTGGATTGAGTTTTTCTAATTCTATCTGGTTAACTCATTTCATTTTGTGACACTTTCCCAGGACATTTAAAGAACTGAGTAAAGCTGAGGAACAGTTATCTTTATGCAGGGAACTCTGTGAAGATTTGGCAGAAGACATGAAGAAAGAGGATCTGAAGGTACTGAATGTTGGAGAGGGTTGCTTAAAACAGGAACACATTTATCCTGAACAAGTAGGTTGGCTTACTCAATACAACGTTTGATCCAAGACACAATCCTGGTTGCATCAACCCTGAATGTGGCTTTATTTTATAGCTGCAGCAGACTGTGCTCAGCTGGGTCTTGCCTCAAAGCTCTAAAACACACTCAAAGAAACAGCAAAAGCAGACAATCCCTGGAACAGCAATGTACAGCACTACATAAATGAAGTTCTTGGTTGGAAAAAAGAAGAAATGCCATCTCTTTCTAGACCACCCTACAGTCACTCTGACTCCAAACCGAATCTCGTACAATTTCCTCAACCTGTTCGTTCCTTTTTTGAATCAATAGAGAAAGGATGTGCCTAGCAAGACCATCACCCCCCTGCCTGGGTCCCGATGTGGCCTTGATAGCAGGAGGAAATGGAAGGCCATTAAGGAGACAGCAGGGGCTACTATCAGCCTTGGAAATGTCTCCCTGGGAGATGATCACATTACTATGAAAGCACTTTGTGCCATGTTACAAAATGCATTCTGACAATCAATCAGTTATGTGACAGATTATACAGCTTTACGACTCTCTTCTATTTCTGTCGCTTCCATAAAGTGCCATTGATTATGTCAGTAATTAAGAGGTTGGTGGAAGGAAGACAGAAATAGCCATAACTGTTTTTCCTAATATTAATTCAGCTGTGTGTTTTCTCTGTTTTCATCAAGGGTAAAACCGTAACACTGAAGCTTAAGAACGTTAACTTTGAGGTGAAGACCAGAGCGCTGACGCTGCCATATGCTGTTGCTACAATGGAGGAGATCTTTGCTGTTGCTAAGGACCTGCTGAAAATTGAAATAGAAAATGAAAGCCCCCAGCCACTCAGACTGAGGCTCATGGGTAATTAGATCTAGCAATATAACTGATATATTAATATAACTAGTTTGAAATAAATCTAAATGATCTGTGACACACTGCATGTGAAAATAATAGCACAGTTGGCATTCATTTTGAAGTTTTCTCCGGGTAATTTGTTTATGTGCTTGTAGGTGTTCGTATTTCTGCCTTTGTCAGTTCAGATGATAAAAAGCCCCTGCAGAGGAGCATCATTGGCTTTCTTCAGACAGGGAAGACAGACTCCAGTGGCTCCATCCAAGGAATGCATCAAAAACCTGAGAAGGAGCAGAAACAAGAGGAAGTTCCTGGGTGGAGTAAGCAGAGGGGGTTAGAGGGAGGCCAGACTGGTGAGGAACCCCAGCAGTCTTTCTTTCAAAGGGCCCATGCCAAAAGACTGCAACTCCAGGCAGCAAATTTCAGCACACAAGACGAAGGACCTGTGATGACTTCCATAGGCTCTCAAAAGGATGTAGTGCCACCATCAAAAGTGGACAAGAGCATAGACTCAGATCTCTCAGAGAATGACAATGTTTCCCGCCCAGAAGGCCATGCATCCACATCAGGCTGTGGTGGCACATTATCAGTGACCCTCACCTGTCCAGTGTGTTTCAGGCAGGTGGAGACGACTGATTTGAATGTCTTCAACAGACATATAGACCAGTGTCTCAGTGAATCTTCAAGAAAGCCCAACCAAAACACGGGCCCTGACTCAGACTCAGATCTGGACTCAGAGAATGACCATCAAGAATGTAAGGTGGCGCAAACTTGGAGGCAGGAGTGCGAGGTTGACGAGGAGGAGGGAAAGAACAGTGAAGGGTTGGAGCTGAAGAGAGTCGATCCTCGACTCCAACCTCACTTAAAAGAAACAGATTCTGTTCAATCAGCTTTGTTGATCAACGGTGACAACAAAACCACGACCTCGCAACAGCCTCAGTTGTGCAATGATGAAGGCCCCCTCCTCATCTGCCCAGTATGTCAGCTGACCCAGGACACTGATGACCTCACTATCTTCAACCACCATGTTGACCTCTGCCTGAACCAGGAGATCCTGCATGAGCTGGGGGGACAGACTTCATCGCCCCTGAATCCACCCTCTGCTATAAATAGCAAGGCCACAGGTGAGTGTGCATATTAAAATGAGGTTGTTGAACACACCCTCACGTCCCACATCTTTTTATCTTTGCCAGGGAGGTGTTGATCAGTATCTGGATCACTCAAGAGGTTTATACATTGGTTTGTGTCGTGTTTCTGGGTTGTTGATGATGGTGATGATGCAGCAGTATCAAGTGTAGCCAAAAGAAAATTTACTCTCTTCATCAAGAGCTATAGATGTGTTCTTGTCTGATTAACTCAAACAAGGATGGGGAGGGCAGCTTCATAAAATATGTACAGTAAAAGTGCCTATAGAAGAGGATTTGGTTTGGAAAAACATCTCTGGGTCACATCTGGGCCCTACATGACATGTAAAACCTCTGGGATGCTAATGGCTTCTATAGCTCCAGTAACTGTCACATCAAATAGTAAAATAACTGGCTAAAATGTGAAACAAATATTTAACATTTGTCAGCATGATCAGCCACATTCATTCTACTACGACGGTGGGAAAAATGAAGCAGACAAAACGATGAAATGAGGAAAGCAAGGATTTTACTGAACACATGAGCCTTTTATTTTTTAAGGGGTGGATTGTACACCTGAAAGTGAGTACCTGAAGATATCATATAGTGTGGAGGTATCATCATCACAGCCATCCAATACACAGCCTCTCGGGGTCACGGCATCCCACATCGATTCTTCTCTTCCCAAAAGTACAATCAGACTTTTCCAATTTTCCATCATGGAATACATTTGAGATGAGTATGTGCTTTGTGTTGCCAATTGAGGGCAAGGGCCCTTTTAGAATTGGTGGGTGGTCAAGTGTCAAATTCGCCTTGGAAATTTTTGTCTCTTTCAAGAGGCAGCAGTCCCTTTGTCAGGGCATCTGATGTCACACTCTATTTGACACAGTGTGCTGTAGGATTGCATTGGTCTGGTTTTGGCACCTTTCCTTGATCGCCTAAATAACCAGATTCCGCAAATTGGAAATCAGTTTTTGTGCGTTTAATTTTTTTTTTCCTTCGAGTTCCGGGCTTTGTTTTGGCGTTTGAACCTGTGTTACTCCATTGTTCAGAACAAAGACTCGCTGGGGGGTGGGGTGCGGCTGAGGATATACAGCCCACACCCTGATTTCAGGTGATCAGCAACACGTGGCCCAGGTGGGCGCAGGTGTTCCTTACGACACTAACAACGTCTTCGCTCCACTCAGCAATTAACGTCATCATTTTCACCTGAGCTTCTCCTGTGACTATCCTTCATGAAGGTTTCATGTGAATCATATAAATTTCATCGGTGTAGTGCCAAACGTTGTCTTAAAGGCACTTTCCAGAGTGAGGCCAAGATTTTACAGCGTTATAGAGAGAAACATGTTGAGTAACACAAGCTGCAGAGATTTTTTTACTCTCATGTTTTCATCGATAAAATAAAAATGTTTTATGTATGTGTTCAAAATGAGGAAAAAAAAGCTTTTTCATGCAAATTCTGTTCGCATGAGAACATTAGGCTCAACATTTCTTTAAATGATATTTAAATGTAAGAGCTGAACCTGTGACACTCACAAAGCACAACAAAGGCTGTATGAGCTCCTGTTTAAAAAAACTGATCTATCAAAAGAAACAAGGACTTCAAATTTAATCAAAGCTTTATTGGCACAAGCAAACAGTTGACATGGTAGCACCAACGCCATCATCATTTTCGTCACCATCATTGGTGACACGTGGGATTTTTTGGCTTGATGTGGAGACTTGTCATCCATCTTTATATTGAGCTTAAAATATTCCGTATTTAATGGTATCAGCTCCTGAAGTGCTTTCCAGTTTAAATTGTGTTTTCATCTGAATTGTAATTCTCCTTTTTGTTTCTTGTGTACTTTGAGGCTCAGAGTAATTTCAGCACTGATCTAGTTTGTCAGTCTGGTAATGTTTATTTCTCTGCTGATGACAGACACAGCCCTGTTAGCGACATCTCTAAGCTGTGGCTGTGTGACTTCCCTGGAGTCAACAGAAGGAATGTCTGTTTGGGATGATGTCTGTGACCTCTGACCTTGTTATTTACTGACAGTGACATGGTTTGAGAAGTTTGTATCGATTCCTACAGAGAAAAGACATCTCATTTCAACCCACGGGGCTCCCTGTGCCCTGGTCCTGGAAATGGCTAAATCACTTTCTCACCGATTCATTTCCTACAATGAACTGCACCCTGGTTTCCTTTAAACAATCTGGCCTCAGAAATTGCACTCTTTATATCCCTGAAGAGATCCTGCAATTGTGTACCTCCTCAGTGGATGTCATTTTTTTTGTCAAAGAGATCAAAATTGAGGGTTTTTTTCTACCGGTGTTTTTGTTCACAGAGAGTGGCCATCTCCTGCCAAAGCAAGCCAGTAAAGGCAAAAGAAAAAGGTGAGTTTGGCTTGATGACACGTCGTTGGTGACATGCAGTCTGTACATGTACCAGGTATTGTAAAACTTGATCACATTTTGTTGTTTGTGTTGATTTCATGATTTTTAGGCAGCACTGTCCTTCCTCTCCCCTGTCAAAGAAGGTTAAAGGCCCTGGTCACCGCAACACCATCGACAAGTTTTTCAGGTGACAGCCCCGCACGCATGCTCACCTGGTGGACCTGGGAAGGTCTCCTATACAGGAAATGAAATACAGCTCTCCTCAATGATTTTTAATGACCTTGTGCTGATGCCAGCTTCATGTCAGGTGCCTATTTTCTGCTACTCTCTGCAGATAAGCCTAATACAGGGATTTTAATACATGGCAAATAGAACATTAGGATATTTATTAAATTCAAAATTGCAGTGTTTTTTTATTTATCTTCATATTCAAATATTTCCAGTAATTTGAGTTTTATTTATTGTGTCTTTTTGAAAAGAATGTTGTGTGTTTAATAATGAAGATAAGAGAAACCTTCTCTAATGTAAATCTAAGTGTCAATAAATAACTGTTTTATGGTGATATTATTATATAATTAATTTCCATTCACTCTCTGTTAATCTTCCTTTCAACCAAAAAGAGGTGGCTTATTTAAGAGAGAATCGGTGTGTTTAAAGTGTTGGTGCTGGTTTGTGTCCAGAACAGGATAAGAAAGATTTTATGAGGGAAAAAAACAGAAAAAAACACTGTATTGCACTTGGTTGCCAAACGTTAACATCTTAAGTAAGTATTGCAGTGCTGAATGAAAGTGTAAAAACACTTGGCTTAATATCTTATCATGTAACACAGGTAGAAGTGTGTTATGTGAAATTCACTCTGTTACTATCAGCAGCCTCCCAAGGGTGTGAGCTAGTAAAGTAAACATGGATCTGCCCTCCAGCATTAAGAAAATAGTTGGGAGTACACTTCTATTTCAAGGTTTGCTGTTGACTGTGTGAAGACAGGAACTGCATTGAACTGAGTAAAACAGGTTTTTTCCCCCGTGTTTTGTGTGATCTGTTTTCCCCGGGCATTTGGTTTGGTTTGCCTTGGTTACACAAAGAGCTATTTTTAAGAGCTTCTCAATGGAGAGAAGAGCTTTAACTCTGAGGGCGAAGATCAAGAAGCATTGTCCCAAGAAGGAGAATCTGGACCCTCGAAAGTGGATGAGAGAGGAGACTATGAGGGGCTTTGCTGACTTCGTCCTGAGCAGGCACTTGGACAAGGAGACAGACAACAGCTTTGACAGCAAAGAAATGTGTGAGTGCACGCGGACTTATAATTTAATTATACAAATAGGCTTTACAGATTACGAAAAGCATAGAACATTATGGAGCAAAAATTTCTCTTTACCACTGAACCCTTGAGTTGATGCAGTTAAAGCTGGAGTTAATAATTATTTATTCAATGCGGTGGAATGACTAAGCCCATAGCATGAGAGTTTCTTTCCAAGTAATGCACTATATTTGCACAAGGATGAAACCTAGGCAATGTCCTCCACCGCACATACAACACTCAGACATGCTCATCTACAGTATGTACCTGATAACCCAAATCCTACTGTAAATGCCTCACAAGACTTGTGTATTAAGCTGAGAACATACCGTTATGTTTATTTTTAAGACTGTAGCATATATGTCAGTAGCCAGATGTAAAACCTTCCTGCCTGCTGTGTTGTGTAGTGCTTGACGCAGAGAAACAGTTTATGGAAGCTGCTAAGAGGAATGATGTGGAGACCATGAAGATTCTTGGAAAAGGTCTAAACCCTAATGCAAGGAATGTGGTGGGTCCTCCTCATTCTGTTACACTGCTCTGTGTAATCCACACAGACTCAAAGGCCGGTCATTTTTTGGGTTTGGGAGAAGTCTTTGCTAAATAGATATACTGATCAAGATGTTTGCCTCAGAATAACAGGACTGCCCTACACTATGCAGTAGCTGGCAAAAACAAGGAAGCTGTTGAGCTTCTTCTGCAGCGCAGGGTCAAGGTGGACCAAAAGGACAAGGTGAGCGGCGTTTGAAATGTCTGCATCTGTGGACACGGCAATTCAAGTTAATCACGACTCTCCATGTTGCGTTCTGTGACAGTACGGCATAGCACCCATTCATTTGGCTGCCTGGTTTGGCAGCTTGGAGATCCTGAAGTTATTAGTGCAAGCCGGAGCTGAATACAAGGTTGAAAACGAGGTAAATTTGTACACTCATCTAGCAACAAAACTGAGGGCGGACACACGTTTGGATATACCTTTTTTATATCAAGTTAGATTTGACAATAATGGATTGATCAAACAGATAATGTCCTCCAAGTTAAAACTTGCTTTTTTTCTAACTCAGGAAGGACTGAACATTATGCACTGTGCTGCTGTCAACAACCACACAGAAATTGTTGAGTATATTGTTAATGACCTGCAGATGAAAGAACTAGACAAAGATGACCAGGTATGCGCTTGACACCTACAGCGACCGTGTAATTCCCTGTCATGTGATGTGCATCCAGTTTTCCGTGCTTGTACCTCGACTCTCACGTTTCAGTCAGGACACCGGGCGTTTGCACTGGCGGCGGAGCACGGCTGTGTTGAGATGCTGGAGATGCTGATGGGCCCGTACAGAATGGCCACCGTGAAGCCCAACAAGGTGCGCGCACAGACCAATTTGTGTGTTTCTGGTTTATGCTCACGAGTGTGCGTCTCGGTGGCAAACCCGCAAGCGAGCTCAAAGTCACACACTCTTTGATGCGATTCTTCTTCTTTGATGTTTCCCTCCCTCCCTCGTGCCAGAGAGGGGACACGCCCCTGCACCTGGCTGCCAGGAACGGCCACCTGGATGCGGTCCAGCTGCTGCTGCAGAGCTTTGATACTCGGGATGAAGTCAATACGGTAGACAATCAGTATAAACATCCTCTCTATCACGGTTTGGTTTGTGACAGTGTGTATTCAGTGGCTAATCCACTGCTGGATGTTGGCTCCGCTTTGGATTTGTCAAGATGTATCAAACATGTACTGGTTACTATTATATAACATGCTTAGCAAGGTAAACTGTGTTCTGGCCTGAACTTCAGATCTGACTGGTAGTGTCCTGGGCCACACATTATGCTGACGAGGATAAGCACTTGATGATGAATATAATCTACATTACAATGACAGTCGGTACCTATTATTGAATAATGTTAAAGACTCTGCACATAAAAAAAGCAATAATTTGTTGGCTATTAATTTATTGTCTCCCATCCAAGTTCCTTCAGTGTAAGAAAACAATAGCTTCTAGATGGCTATATACTAAGTGATTTTAAAATGGTGTCCATATGAGAAGATTTTATTTTATTAATTTAATCCAGCTTCAAGGCTTTATTTTATGGAGCGATCTTCTGTGTTGCAGGATGGAGAGACGGCTTTGTACCAGGCTGCAGACAATGGTCAGGAAGAATGTGTCTTGGCCCTGTTGGTGGCCGGCTGTGACCCCAACATCCTCACCACGGTAAAATAATGATACTGTAGCTTGCAATATATAAACCTTAGGGCAGCGTCAAAATATGTGGCAACGTGGGAGCATACAGCTGAACTCCCTCTCTTTTAGGCCAAGTGCAGCGCTCTCCATCCAGTTTCAGAAAGAGGTGACACATCTCTTGTCGAAATCCTCTTAGAGCACAAAGCCCTCACTGACTTCCAGAATAAGGTGAGCAAATGCAAGCTAGGTGGCAGCAGTTCACTGTTGGAGCAAAGGTTTGTGGCAACACAGACGACACACACACACAGCTGTGTTGCCAACATGCTGCCCGGATGCATATCATTTTCAATATTTTCTCCTTAATTAACAGTTGACTTTTTGGGCTCATGTTGTGTAACAGGATTTTTTTTCTTCTCTCAGCACCTTGAGGCTCCTCTCCACCTGGCAGTGAAGAACAGTCATATCCCTGTCATCCATGCTCTACTGGATGCTGGCTGCAACCTTAATGTCACAGATAAGGTATGAACACCCAGTAAAAGCAGGTCAGCCAACATATATAAACATTAAGGTCGGGAATGTGTGTTGCATTGTGCTGTCCTGTGCTGTTAGAGGTCCCAGACTGCTATGCATCTCGCTGCAGAGCTGGCCAGAATAGAAGTTGTGGACATGCTTCTTAGAGCCGGGCTGGATTTGACACTGCGGGATAGAGTAAGATTACAAAAAAAAACCAACCAACATTTTTAAAGCTAATGTTGTGTAGATTCGCTCTTGCCTCTACAAATCTAGATGTGGAAGAAAACCGTAACAAAAGTCTGATACCTTGTTGTCCTAACTAAAGGTTGTGTGTTTTGTTGCATGTGTTGGATTTGGAGTAGCAGGGTAAGACGGCTCTGGGTGTGGCAGCCAGAGCAGACGAGGTGATTATCGTCGACATGATCATCAAAGCAGAGAGATACCACGCCTGCAGGCTGGTGAGAGCCAGCCAAATGATACTTGTAACTTTTACTCTGGGAACGAATCTGAACGAATCAGATTTTTGAAGCCTTGTAATCAGTGACTACATTCATCACAAATGATTCATTTCCTAACGTCACATTCTGGATTAGCTGAGCCTCCTCTAATGCTATTAAGGCATCCATCATAAGAAGAAAAAAAGACGACTCACAACCGGAAATATTTGACAGCCAATTTACCATCAATTTAATTAAGGATATGCCTGATTTCCTTCCAGTCGTGATTTTCAAAATGTTTAATTGTGGGATTCATATTGCTTATCGTGTGTGTGAGTGCCTTTCCAATAATCTCTTCCCATGCCCGTGCTCTCTGAGGCCTGTGGCCCTCATCAATCTGCTGACATGATTTAATTGCCCTTTCAGGCCAACCCCGAGCCCAATGAGAGTGTTCACGGCGAGTATCCGCTATCATTTAAGCTCGACCACCGCTATGAGACCAGGCAGCTCCGTTCGATGGCCTGGCGCCTGGCGTACGAGCTCCTGAAACCAGGAGACTGGAAAAGAATGGCAGAACACTGGGACTTCACTAAGGAGCAAGTGTCTGCCATCGAGGAGCAGTGGACAGGTGCCACAGCTCACACTTACTGGACAGGTTTTTGACTGTGACAACTCTCTGAAATACTATAACATGAGCATTTTGTAGCCACAGCGTTACAGAAGCAGATCCTGAACTTAAGAGGGAAAACCTGGCTACAACATTCATACCCTCGGCTAACATTTTTATTTTTCCTGTGTTATGTTTCAATGCACACAGGCAATTTTTGTTTTGTTTTTACGAGCTGCTTTTCCTGACTGTACAGTGCTGTGTGTTTGCCACAGGTCAGCACAGCTACAAAGAGCATGGGAACAGGATGCTGCTGATCTGGCTCCAGGGGGAGGAGTTGGCTCACAGGAGCCCTACGAAAGAACTCTACCAGGGCCTCATCGTCACAGGGAACAGGAAAGCTGCAGGTATGTCATTCAAAAAAAAAAATAAAACAAAAACAAATATACTTCAGAACATGTGAACATTTAGCTGTGCTATTTGTCTTACAGAGAAAATTCGGATGGAGGAAGAGAGCACCAGCAGTAGGAGCTGCCATATTTCATGAGGACAAACACTGCAACATACAGATCCGAAAAAATAACTCAGCGTTTACATCATTTTCAACTACTGATCTGTACAGGAAGACAGTAGCAAAATAATTTATTTTAAAAATAAAATCGGGCACCGGTTCATTAAGATATGGCTTTGGTTTCGTAAAGAACCTGTGGGGCGGTCAGTCTCATTAGAAATCATTAATAGCACAAATATTTCAAATATGTGGTTTTACACATTACAGTACACCCCACCTTTGCATAATTTAAAAGTAAAAAAAAGGATAATAGAAATAAATGTCCATTTCACAATTCTTAACTGTCCTTAAAAACATTTACATTTAAAAACACCTGTGTCTACTGTCCTGAGAAAAATCCTATCGCTCGGGATTTTGCAGTCATGAGAGAAGTCAAGTTGAAAATTGCAAACAAACGCTCACTTAAAATGTAGACAGCAAGGGCAAGCTCATTCCAAGACATCCAAATAAAACTGACTTCAAACTAATGCCAAGGTAATGATTTCTAGGTTTCCTTTATAGGGTGTTCTGAAACTAGACTCTGTGAGCAACACTTTCTGAGAGACGTGTGTGTGCGTGTCCGTGTGTGTGTGCGCGCGTGTGTGTGTGTGTGTGTGTCTGCTCAGTCAACCACTTTGATGGAGTGCACGTGGCACGTGCTGGCGTGTGTTCTGGAGGAGCCTCTACCTCTGGTGGAGCTGTGGCCTTGTTGGGAGGAGCGGGGAAACTTAGCAGCCATGGCCTGACCGATCGTGAGCTGCGAGACGGGAAGAGAAACGGGGGAAGTTATTTTTCAGCCTCGCACGACTTAAAGGTACACGCGTGATGCACGCTGCTCCGTACCTGCGTAACAGGATGATGCCGTTCAATTATCACGGAGCTCATGGGCGGAGCCACGCCCGACACCTGGAGGTTGCCGCGCGCAGCCTTACCCGCGTCGGGTCGCGCGCTGACCCGAGCCGTGACGGTCTTTGAGGGTTTCTGCTGACTCGCCGTGACGACACGACCGCTGACCTGAAAACAATTCACGCTCATGTTTAAGTGCGACTTATTTCACGAAACTTGAGTCATGTTGAGTTGTTCACACGGAGAGCGCCCGCCTGCAGTGCACGTCACCTGTTTGTGGGAACTTGCAGTGCCCCCAAGTGGGAGTGAGCTGTGAACCACAGTGGTGGGAGGGAGTACCTCTGCCCTGGACATGGGGGCACCAAAGCCCACCTGAGGAAAAGGACGTGGAGTCATAGTCACAGAATTACAAAAGCAAATTTAACGCTTTTGTTAAAGTACTTGTTTTTGTGGCATTTACAGGAGTGTAAGGTGAGACTGCAGCCAAATACTCTGAGCTAACATCAAAAACTAAAATAAAGGAACAAGAAAATGATGTAAATACAACAGCATAGTCAGACTTAAATGAAAAATTAGATTGTGGGTTGACTGATCCAACCAGGAATTGGAGAAGAATCTGCAGCAAGGCAGAGAAGAAGTAGAATTTGTAAAATAAAATGTGCTTAATGTTTTCATTCGAAATTGTCGGCGTCTCACCATTTCCTCTGCTTCACTGTGGTAGGGCGGGTCCGGGTGGTCAAAGTGGACCGGGCTGAACCGCGGGGCCGAGACGGGATACGGTTGAAGCTGAGCCGCTGCTGCAGAGCTCGGCTCATCCTGGGCAAGCAGTGGCTCTACATTAAAATAAAATACAAACTGAGTCAGACTCTGGTGCAATATGTTCTTTATACAAGTTTATTACAATTACAGAAACGCACTCTGAGCGAAGCTGAATGTCGCTTAGTCTTTCCCAATCAACACTGTGATGTGATCAAATATCTTGACCGTCTCTTGCTTGTTTGAAGATATGTGATCCGTACAATTTGTTAAACTCTAAATATAACTGAGAAGCCAGTGCCAACTTCTCGCCCCATTAAAAAAGTGACAGACCATTCATAATGCACGACTCCTATCAAGTATGCATACTTAAAAACAGACTAAATCTCACTTCATGCCAATTTATTTTGCATTAGTCTGGCTGGCAGAATGCCTTATTAATAAGAGAGGTTGTAAAGAGAAAATGAACTCTTGTTCAAAGCAACAGAAAAGAAAGTACTGAATTAACAGCCCCGTTTGACGGTAACATAATGAAATACATTTCAGGTGACGAGACTCATTAAACCTGAAAGCAGACAGATGAGCAGAGGACCATGCCGGAGTTCACTGGTACAGGCTCGCTGAAGCTTTGGTGTGCTCACCAAAAAGTATCTGAATTGGTCAGCGCGACGAATATTTCAGAATCTGCCCAGAGTCGTCTGTGTGCAGCCCAAAATTTAACACCTGAATAGAACAGTTGCCTGATGTGAGAAATCTATATTTTGGTCCAAAGTGTCAATGCCAGTGTGTGAATTTTGCTTTTACAGCTTGAAACAATCGCTCTACCTGCGCTACCTCTCAGAAAAGTGTCATTCTCTGATCCCAGGTTACTTTTGTTTACTCAAGTATCCTGTATTCTTCCACGCCCCTTAACCCCGCATTCACAGCGTCGACATGCTACTAAATAAACATTCATTACGTGATTTAAGAAATGTCACTCGGAGCTGTGGACCTTTTCCAGACCATTTTTCAGCGCCACATCAAGGTTATAACCTGTGAAAAGTACCCCTCACTGAGCACAGCCACTGACGCATCACTCCATTAGATGAGTCACCGAATGACTCCGAGTCGAGAACAAAGGTCCCCGTCCACCCCGCTCATTCATAACGCTGCACAGCTGTCGATAGCATGAGGCTGCTCTCAACAGGAGATATGGTGTTTCTGTCTCTTTTTGTCTGTTAGTTTCTGTCATGATAGCCGCTCGAATCAATAAAACACCGACACGAGGTTAACAATACCTTAATGGTTTGTAGCGTGGAGCAGGGGGTCTTTCTACGGAGCTCGTGATGAGGAACCTTTACCGTGCCGGTTGTTTACAAAGACGGATCGCCTCTGTGTGGTAATTCCACTACGCACCGTGTTGATCAGGAGCCGGAGGCTGCTCGGGCCGTCCCTCTGCGGTTTGGAACATGCTGAGAGCCTCCATGTTGAGAGCGCAGACGCCCCTCATGAAGGCCTTCTTCATCGATTCCTCGTAGCGCTCTCGCTCCAGTCGCAGTCTCTGAATCTCCGCCTGAGCCTTCTCGATAGCCTCACAGTGCTGCGGAGGACGGGGAGAATCGTTTATCAGTTTGCAGTGTATAAAAGCGACAACAACGCCTGCTGCTGCCAATACCTGATTAAATCTTTTAAAATACATTTACCTATATAAGACGCTAATAAATCATGGTCACTGGCGCTTTGGGTCTGGTTCACATGACTAAACTCTTCTGTAAATGTAATACAGACTGATGCGAGTCCCGTGGTAAAAAAAACAAAAAACATCATTACAGTAGAGTCAGGTACAAATTTCGATAACACAGCAAGACCACAAACACACTGTTCCATGTGCAGCCGCTCGACTACCTCTGCCAGCTTGGCCTCGTGCTCTGCAGACAGACGAGCGCACACCTCCTCGGCCCTCGCGCGGCACGCCCGCTCCACCTTGACCTTCCAGTGTTTCTGGACCAGAGAGTGCCAGCCTAACCACACCTTCTTCTTCAGCTGCAGACTGTAGTGCTGCTGCGCTACCTGAGCGGCGTGAGCCTGGCGGGGAACCACGAGACCATGACAACATTCACAGGGAAATAATTAAACCCATAACTCATTCTCGTGCAGGTGCAGCACATTTTCTCGTGGTGCGCTCCCCGCGTCATGGTTCCGGCAAAAATGTGAGTCATCCACTTTGTGTTCCATTTTAAGCGAAATGACAGCTGTGTTTTGTAAATACAAAATATAATTTTTAAAAAAGCTTTAAATGATATTTTATGTTCTTTTTAGTTCTTCTTCTTGCATGCAAATTCTGTAAGAGGAAATATTTGTGCTCACATGTGGCATATGCGTGCTGAGTGTGCAGGGACATAGTAACATATGGGTCGGGAACTCATGCAGAGCACAATCATTTGCATAAAGCGTTGCTCCATACTGACAGTAATCTAGAGTGTTAAGATATATTCACTACACTTGGTGCAGTCCGAGGGAAGAGGGACAAGTGTGTTGTGCAAGATGTGAGCCGAGAGCTTTATGTCATGCAAAAGCCAAACAATAAGAAAACATGGATGCTCTGTGAAGGATCGGCTAAATATGCTCCTTGCATTAAAAAGGCAAAGAAATGAGGGTGGGATGGGAAGTTGTTTTTTTTTTTTTTACAATCTGTACAAAAGCTCATGCAGGCACCCACCAGAAATAGTTTTAAAACCCTTGGAAAACATCACAACGTCATGCATGTACCTCTTCTTTGGCCACGGTGTGCTCAATCCTCCAGCGGGTGAAGGCCTTCATCTTTTCGTGCTTTACTTTTTGCCTGTCCAACACCTGGCTCAGGTTCCCGATCACCTGGGGGAGAACACGTCACACAAAAAGCAGACACGGCGTTCCTCATCTTTTTCTTTCAACTGCACATAAGCACAAGAGACGGAGTGCGCAAGTGAGCAAAGGATAGAGTAGCGGGAATAAGACGTGGCCCAAGCCCACGCAGTTTTATAAAATTTTACAACCACAGAGATTACTAGAAAAGTTAAATCTGGCTTTGGTGATGAATCGAACAAACCCCAGTACGTGCTGGAGAAAGCAAACAGACGAGGATGCAGTCACCTCGTCTTTTCTCTGGTTTGAAGTCTCATAGGTGCGGAGCAGCTCCTTTAGGCTGTCCAGCTCTGACCTCAGGCCAGCGGTCTGGGCTGCATGCCGCTCCCTCTCTTTCCTCATTTCCAGTTTGTGTTGCTCCACGAAGGCCAGCTTCCACTTCCGTAGCTCCATCAGCACATTGGCCTAATTAGGGAATAGAGGGCGGGACTGTCACGGTGCGTTCGTCACACAGCTTTGGCGAACATGGACCTCTGATGGATTCAGAGGTCTAGAATCCACATTGAGCCCCCACAACACCTTAATGTGGAAGCACAGCAACGGTGAAACTGGGAGCTCAGCTAAATCTGTGCAGCGAAATACACAAGCGACACCCACAAACGTAAACACGTTTGTCTTATGCAGAGGGTAAGAAGGACAGAATTTCTCTCAGGTGCAACAGAGGCTCACGAACGACCGATCGTGAAAAAGTCTCAACACCCTCATTTACGATCCATGGTCCTCCACTCCCTCTCCCCAGTTCAAACTCTCCTCTCTTATCAGCACTGCCTAGCAGGCGGTCGGTTGTCATCTGCCGTATGAATGAGCCGTACAACATCAGGGGAAAAGGGCAGGAAGGACACCTGCATGAAGCAACCCGACTCTTCCAAAATCATTCTGCTGGGAATTTTTTTTTTTAAAGGTCACCGGTTCCACAAAGAGAAGAGCTGTCATCCAATTCAAAGAGACTCAAAGATTTTACATTTCCTTTTTAATCTTTGACCTCCTATGCACATGCTCCACGCTACTTCCTGCAACTAATCCAGCTCATTCCAACGTTCTCGTGACAGGAAATGTCAATATGAACCTCATAATGCTGATTTTATTTACTCGTGCATTTGAATGCATTTTTGTGATTATACAGTGATGTCCAAAAGCCTTTGGATGAGAAGATGGTCTTTTGGATCCCACTGAAACACGCAGTGTCAGTGGGAAAACTATATAAGAATAGTAAACAGGTTTTTAAATGTTATCTTTTTCATCCATGCTCCAATTTTTGTAAATTAACTGCTGTGCAAAAATTGTATGCCAGAACCAGCATACTTTGATAATCTGCTTTCTTGATTGCTCATCAAAGGCTTGATTAATACCCTGCTGACAATGTACCAAAGATATATCAGTACCTATTTTCACAGTTAATGAATAATTAAGTTTATCAAGAATGAAAGGACAACTTGGCCATATTTCACTGTGAACTGCTGTAGCTCAAAACACAACTCAAAAACAACTACTATATGTCCAGTAATGTTAGAGACAAAGCTTCATTTATAGCCATACCATGTTATTTATTGTCAGCTCTCAACCAGGCAGCAAATCAGAGCCGGTAAAGGACAGCTGTACAGTATGAGGAGGCAGACCGACCTTCAAATTGTCGCTCCATGTGTCCAGAATGTTCGTCATCTTGCTGATGTTCTCCTCCGAGATAAACATCTCTGTCACAGCGGCCTCCAGGGGGTCTGGGCTGCTTGGCCTCGACCTCTCCGACACCGCCCGGAACCTGTCTGAGGGAGCGTCTGAGAGCGCGGACGCCCTGCCAGAGGAGCGGCCTGCCAAGTCCTCAGCTGGTAATCAACGGAAAAAAACAGAACCACGGACAGACAGAACATCAGTAGAACCTGAAGATTGCATGGTCTTGGTCTTTCTGATCGATTAGAAAGTGCGCTCATGAATAGGAATATAGTCGTTCGCGGTTGAGAAAATGTAGCCCAGAAGGAAAGGCTTGTTTGACAGTAAGATAAAGCAGTGAAATTATACTAAATACACTGTGCTCTTCAACCGATTTGGATTTTTCTTGGTTAGGCATCGATTTAAGTAGTTAAAATACATTTTTCACTGACCCCATGCAAGTGGGAGCACACACACACACACAACTCTACTGTAGCTAATAAACTCATATAACCCCTATTAAAATAACCCAAACTATCACTTAAAGAGAACTTCATTACTAATGAGATATTACAAATAACCATTCTGTTTCTTTGCCATTTTAATTCATTTTACCATGAGAGGCTCTTGAGTGTGAGGTGGGCTCAATAATCAAGGGGGAGACCTGCGACGATCTCACGCTCCTGCTCGAATGCCGCCCATCTTTAGCTTCAGTGGCCGTAACTGGGCGGAGGACGGGAAAGACGAGAGAGGGAAGTCAGCAAGAGAGGTGCAATGGCAAATAAAAAAGGAAAATGTTGCTTAAAAAAGGGACAGGGACAAAGTGGGTAAAACTGAAGGTGAAAGAAGAATGTTGGAAAAACAAAATGCGGTTTAAGAACAAAAAAAACAAAAGGTGATGGCGAGAATGCTGAATAAGACAAGCATGATCCTCGTCCAGGAATGCATTTATGTCAATAACTTAATTAAATACAGAGGGTGGAAGAGAGAGGGGCTGCACTCCAAAGAGCAGTATGGGCAGAGTGCCAGGAGATCATTACCAATCAGCCTGTCTGCTTTCGACATCCCTGTGCACTACTCCATGACAGTTAAAGCACTAAACCTCCACTGAGAGCGGCAGCTGGAGCGAGAGCGAGGGTGGGGAGGGGCTGATGGACTGTTTAAGATGTGGGTATCGTAGGGGAGGAGAGATAGGGGTTACAATCTGGCAGTCTGATATCATATGCATCTTGACTCGACTGATTTACAAGCTGAATATATGAGGCTGATAAACAGGCACTGCATTTTTTTTCATGCTGGGATGCCAAATCCTTTTTGACAGCTGATCATTTGATGGGGCAATGTCTGGAAGGGCTCAAGTTGTGTTTCTGTCAGAGAGGCTTAGTGGAATATGTGTGTATGAATGCGGCCTCCGTACGTGAGTGGAACCCATGCTACCTGCCGGGTGCTCTGATTTCGTGTCGTCTTTTCTCTGGGAGCTCCAACCCCCTGCGGACAGATGTGAGGTGCTCAGCCGCTGCAAGTGAGCACTGGTGAGTGTCTCAAGCTTAGGGGTGACCACAGCATAGCGGAGGAGCTCCTCATACTCGTCCTGTTGATTCATCAAAAAAAAAAAAAAAGGATCAGACTTTATCTTGGTTATGATAACATTTCAGGCTTCATCATCTTTAATTTCTGACACACAAAGACCCTGTTATATACGCCTTTACATAGGAATCTATTAGAGCAAGCAACACAGGTAACTAAACAGAAGTTTTGACAATTTTTTGGGATTGTGAGTGTTTTTGTGCGTGTACTGTTTTTTTTTTTTTTTTTTTAATTACCTGAAGCTCAGAGGACACAGAGCTGCCCCTGTCTGAGTCCTTGGGCAGAACAGGACTGGTTGGTTCCTCTTCATCCGAGGACATCTGGAAAAGTTCACAGCTGGTAAAGTGATAGTTAAATGAAACACTGCCTGCTAGACCATAGTGCACAAGTTACTGTATATACAGAACAAACCTATGAAATGTGGACATCTGAGAATGTGTTTTAAAGAGTACTTAGTCTCTCTGGTCTAATGTGGTCCAGTCTGCTGTGAAATCTCTCTTTTGTTGCTTTCCAAAATAGATTTTTACCGATTTCTTAGCGGGTTTCTAACAGCGTCAAGGCTTTAACTACAATGTCTAACACACTTACAACATCAAGAGGTGCCGGATACTGGGAATCGGTTGCACAGTATCGCAAATGAAGTTTTCAATCACTTTTCCCTTCAGTGCAGAATCGGAAGCTAACTCCAGCGTTGCTGTACATACAAGTAACCAGATGTAGACCGTGAACCTACCTTAGTGTTTAAACAGAAGAAAACGATGATACTACGATACTACTACTGTAGCTTTTGCTGCGGATATCAGTTTCTGGACAGATACAAGTTTGGTACACAGATCAATGCTAAATATGTAGAAACCAAAACGCACCTTTCCTTCGTGGAGCTGTTAATCGGAAAACACTTTTTGGAGCCAGTAGTTAACGCCGTTTCATAATCTCCGCGAATTTATCAACTACGCTGCTTTCGGATTTGTTTTACGTGTCACACGTATATACTGTATTTCTGAGGGTGCAGGCTGCCACACTGCTCCATTTAACCAAGTTACTCGTCAGTTGGGAAAACGCTGGCTTTGCCGTTTCAAACGGATTGACTGTTCAGCCTCAGGCTCTCTGATTGGCTTACATTACTGAAGTCTCGTGTAAAGTCGTCTCTGATTGGGTAAACATGTTTTCATGGCAACGGCAAGCGGAACAACGCTGAACTCGCCTGCTGCTCCCACCAGAGCTCAAGAATAAATTGTTCTGCTCTTTCTTTGTCTGTGATTTTGGCAAGTCTCACAAGTCTTCACACCTGTTTTGACAGCTAGTAGCAGCACACCATGGTAGCTAAATATAATTGTAATACTCAGACGCAAGCATTTATATAACGGGGGGTGTGCAGTTACTATCTGTAGATTACCCTGACCACACACGATAAGACAAATACTACCCTTTTTATTACTTCAATAATAGTTCCTTAAAAGATCTTAGGCTTACATATCAATGTATAAAGGAGTTTAATGTTAGTTCATGGTTTAATAATATCATTAGACGTGTATCATCGAACACTGGTCTGCTTCTGTGACCGGCAAATCACAGCTGCTTGGCCATTAAAAGAGCACTAAGGTTTCAGACTATTTCATTAGTAGTGTGACTGCACAGAAACGATGTGACTAAGTTCATTAACAGAAGGTAGCAACCTTACCTGCATTAAGAAAGTGTAAGTCCTTGGGGAATACCACCACCCTGTGAACCTCCCTGTGGCCATTTCTCTGTCGTTCACTTAGGCAAATACAGATAAGACAATGGTTCACAATATGAATAACGGCAATGTCTTAACTCCCTGAAGTCCTAGTGCTTAAAGGCATTAAGACACATTTGTGGGATAGGCCTAACGGCTTGGCAGTCCCAGGCATGGGCAGACTCCAGAGAGAAGAGACATATGGTGCCCCTCAGCCGTGGCAGAGCTACAAGCAGTACTGTGGGACTGGGGCCTCCTCACCACCTGGCTGAGTGCTGTGAATACTTCACCCTCTGAGGGTGTCCTGTCATTGTTGTCTTGACAGAGATCTGCAGGCTCACTTTTGGTGGTGGTGGTGTGTGTGTGTGTGTGTGTGTGTGTGTGGAGGGGGGGCATTATTGTATCACTGGTGACGGTGCAGTAATCTCCCCCAAAACAGCTGATCACGAAGTGTTGGGACCTGCCTGTGGACTCAAGGATTCCGTCCAATTTTGTATTAAATCATAAATAAACAGAATGAAAATTAGTGTAAGTAAGGCCTGGCACAGACACTCCTCAGCACACACCCACACAGTTTATTATTACAGTTTTGACAGGTGACGCAGGCTGTGAATTTGAACCGGAATCATGAGGCACAGAGGATAATCCTTGCTGCTCTGTGGGGAGTGGAGGTTTCCTGTTGAATGACAGGAAGCTGCAGCTCCCACAGATTACTTATTTCCATTTCAGGGCAGATGATTCACCTGTTTTGAAATGTGTTGGTGATGTGTTCATCACACTTTCTCTTTTGGGGTAATTTTTGTCATTCCAACCTGGCCTGTTAGGTATGCCACCATGCAATAGATGTTGAATTAGAACTGCATTTCATGTGGCGTCTAAGTTGTTATAACAAGGAATGTCTGGGAATAGACAAGGTTTAATGTATGCACTGTGGTAGGACATGCATTTTCAGCATATGTGCTGTGTCTGTCTTGATACTTAAATAGCACAATGCATAACAACCGACAAATGTTAGTCTGCTAGGATACCCAGTGTCTTCTTGTGGGGTATATAATACGTGTTTTTTGCTCGTCCTTATTGATTGTGCTATTAATTGCACCATGTCAGGCAAATAATGTTTTGTTAAATTGAATTACTATCTCTCAAATATTTACAGATCAAAGGAATGTATCGGTTATTACACCTGTCTTTGGACCCACATGAGCACAACCAGGAATAAAATAACAGTTTAGATCTGAGTTTAAGATACAGAGAGATAGATAATGGAGAATGTTTTCTCTTTGTTGCAGACAAAGGTAATAAGCTACTGTTGATAGTGGTTAGATTAAAGCCAGTATTACTGCCTCAAACCTTTCTTCAGATCCCTTTTGTAAATTTCACCTTCCTTTCAGCAAGAAATGCACCTGGGCTTGTGGGTTGAAATGGGATTCAGCTCACATCTTTCTCTCATAGCCAGTTCAATCTGTTCCAGGACAATAATCACAATCCATTTGACTTTCTTCCCCCTGGTATTTTAGCTCAGGTACGTTAGACAATTCAGGACCTTGCAATGGTAGACAGAACAGAAATTAGGAAATAATGTTCTGCGCTTAAACAAGTCGACTTTTTTTAAGGAACTTTTTCCTTCAGTAGTTTTACATTTTTAAGCCGCATTTTGTTTTTGGCAGATTCAAAATAAGTATTAGGTCCCATTCTACTATTTTTTATATATAGGTTATTTCATCTTTTTTCATTACTATTGTAAAACTGCAGGTTACAAACATGGCATAAAATTGTGTCTGCCTTTGATCGATCTTCAGTGACACATATTTACAGACAGCCATAACTCCTGAAGACAAGAACTAATGTGCTATCATCAATCGTAATGTTATCAACCCATTTTTCTCTCATATGAGACAATGATGTCCTCTCACTGAACACAATGTTGCAAGAACTCATCTTGGAGTTATTCATAGCTCCCTGCTGTTTTCAAATTAGTTTTCATTACATTTTGATGGACCAGGACTTCCCCCTTGGGCCTCTCTAATCCATCACATCTCTCTATCAGTGACACCAGTGTCCTTTTGTTTTGCTTTCAGAATGCTTGAGTAAGGAATTCACCAGCACTTATAAACAAAAGGCTTTACTGTTCGCACTCAGATAGCACGGAGGGACAACAGGGCGGCATCATTTCTGTCATTATTATGTAACATAGCCGTGCAGTATGAGCGGAGGCTGAGAGGAAAGATGGAGACTGAATCGGTAAGCCTGAGCTGCTATCTCCGAAAGGCACAAACAATTACCATCAGTGTCCACATCTGTTTGTTATAATCTGGATGAAGATAAGCAGCAGACATTTGTTCCAGTCTACCTCCACCTCTTTATTGAATTCTAAAGGGGCGCTGGCACTACAGGTACTGAATCTTAAGGGAGAAGGAAACATATGGAAAATAATAATTTATAGCTGTTGTAACATACAGTAATACAGTTAACTGTATATATCTATGCCAGATAATGTTTATGCAACATAATTCCAGAGGTTTTATTATATTTGGTAGACTGCATCCAAAAAAGTCACATACAAAATGTTTTGTATATTTCAGTAGGCAGGTATGCCTACTGTATATTATGAATAACATAAAAATAATAAAATAATCTTCCTCTCGCCCACCTGGGCGGTGTCTCCTTCAGACTTGGGTTGTCTACCAGAGGCCTGGGAGTCTGAGGGTTCTGCGCAGGATCTTAGCTGTTCCCAGCATTGCGCTATTTTGGACAGAGATTTCTGATGTTGTTCCTGGTATCTTTTGGAGCCATCCTTCCAGCTTGGGGGTCACCGCCCCTAGTGCCCCGATCACTATTGGTACCACTGTTGCCTTCACCCCCCTCATCTTCTCTATCTTCTCTTTCAGCCCTTGGTATTTCTCGAGCTTCTCATGTTCTTTCTTTCTGATGTTGCTATCGCTGGGGATTGCTACATCTATCACTACTTCCGATGTTTATCCACCACCACTATGTCAGGCTGATTGGCCATCACCATCTTGTCAGTCTGGATCTGGAAGTCCCACAGGATCTTGGCCTGTTTGTTCTCTGTCACCTTTGGGGGTGTCTCCCATCTGGACCCTGGGACCTCCAGTCCATACTCTGTACAGATGTTCCTGTATACTATGCCCGCTACCTGGTTATGCCACTCCATGTATGCCTTGCCTGTCAGCATCTTACACCCTGCTGTGATGTGTTGGACTGTCTCAGGGCCTTCTCTGCACAGCCTGCACCTGGGGTCTTGTCTGGTGTGGTAGATCCCAGCCTCTATTGCTCTGGTGTTTAGGGCCTTGTTCTGTGCTGCCATGATTAGTGCCTCTCTGCTGTCTTTCAGTCCAGCCTTTTCCAGCCACTGGTATGTTTTGTCCATATCAGCCACTTCTTCAATTTGTCGGTGGTACATGCCATGCAAGGGCTTGTGCTTCCGTGATGGGCCCAGTGGTTCCTCATCCCTTCTGGGCTTTTGTTGCCTGAGGCATTCACTTAGGAGTTGGTCTTTGGGGGCCATTTTCTCGATATATTCCTGGAGGTTCACTGTTTCCTCCTGGACAGTAGTTCTGACACTTACTAGTCCTCGGCCCCCCTCCTTTCGCTTTGTGTGTGAGCTTCCTTGTCTTGATATCAGTGGCTTGTATCTCTTTCAGTGGCCAGGATATTATCCCAGCCGGGTATCTGATCACTGGCATGGCATAGGTGTTAATGGCTTGGATCTTATTTTTGCCGTTCAGCTGACTTTTCAGGACCTGCCTTACCCTCTGGAGGCATTTGGCTGTGGCTGACCTTCGAGCTGCCTCCTCATGATTACCATTTGCCTGTGGGATCCCCAGGTATTTGTAACTGTCCTGCACATCTGCAATGTTCCCTTCAGGTAGGTCAACCCCCTCGGTTGTGATCACCTTTCCTCTTCTAGATATCATCCGCCCACATTTATCTAGTCCGAATGACATCCCAATGTCTTTGCTGTAGATCTGAGTGAGGTGAATCCGGGAATCAATGTCACGCTCATTCTTAGCATACAGCTTGATGTCATCCATGTAGAGGAGGTGGCTGATGGTTGTTCCACTTCGGAACTGGTACCCATAGCCACTCTTTGAGATGATCTGGCTGAGGGGGTTTAGGCCTATGCAGAACAGCAGGGGGGACAGAGCATCTCCTTGGTATATGCCGCATCTGATGCTCACTTGTGCAATTGGTTTTGAGTTGGCCTCCAGAGTCGTGTTCCACAGCCTCATCGAGTTCTGGATGAACTCTCTTAGGGTCCTATTGATGTTGTGCAGCTTTAGGCACTCCAGTATCCATGTGTGTGGCATTGAATCATAGGCCTTCTTGTAGTCAATCCAGGGAGTGCACAGGTTGGTGTTCCTCGTCTTGCCCTGTCCACCAGTAGCTGGTGTTTGGCTCCTCTGGTGTTATTGCCTACACCTTTCTGTGCTCTTCTCATGTATTGCTCCACGTGCCTACTCATCTTAGCCGCTATGATGCCTGATAGGAGCTTCCATGTTGCTGATGCAGGTTATAGGCCGGTAATTATGAGGACTTGGGTTAGCCACTCTGGGTGGTTTCCCGATATTAGCAGCTGGTTCATCTGTGCTGTGCTGGTCTTGATCTGGGAGTTGGCTGTGTGGCTGCTTGTAAGTCTTCCCAGATACTCTTCCAGTATTGCTCAGTCTCAGTCCTGGGTGCCATCCTGTTACCCTGCCATTGAGAGTAGACCTTAGCTGGGTTGGTGGAGAACACCCTGTTTATTCCTCCTGGCCTCTACCTCTCTTGTGTACCTCTTTAGGTGGGTAGCTAGGGCTGTGAGCCTTTGCTTAGCAGTCTCCAGTGCCTCAGCTGTGGGCAGCTTGTTGTATTTCCTGGGCAGCTCTTTCCTTACATTCACATATTGACATATTGTATATTTATGTATATGGCATATAAGTTGTATATGTGACAAATGAGAGGCACTGAAGGGTCTGAATTGTTCAGCCAGCAGGACTATATGGGATTCCATTATCCATATTATATTACCTACAACCAATATTAGGCTACATTTAGTGTGTGTGGCATTGGAATTCATTTCCTTGACAGCTACTCTTCACACATGTCAGGACTATCTAATTTGTGAACTCTTAAAAACATGAAAATTCATTGTATTATCCCTGGAATAAAAAGACGCTCAAACTTAAAAGCATCTTTCTTACTTGCGTGCATGTTGATGTGACAAAGAGTATAAGTGGCACAAGAGGAGGAGGAAGAGAATGCACGGGCATGCGCAGTGTGTGTGCATGTGTGCGTGTGTGTGTGCGTGAGGGTCATTCTACTGTCCCGTACATTAAGCTAAGTGCTCTTCATCTCTCCTGCAGTAGTAAATGGAGTCTTATGGCTTGAGGGGGGTTTGTCTCTAACTCTGAATCAAAGGCAGAGAGTGTCCCAAGCCTCAGGTCACTGCTTCTCTGAATCATCAAATTCAGAGGAAAAAGATAGATGTTTTTTTTTGTTCTTGTTTTGTTTATGTGTGTGTGTGTGCCCTTGCAAGCTTTTGTGTTCTGTGTGTCGTTGAGTGCACACTATATGCATCATTTACAGTCCTATTCAGTAGGCTATCCTTTGTGTTGAATATGATGAACAACCAGTGTCAGACCCATGTGTTCGTGCTTCAACTTAGTAATCATCTACATTTCCTACATGTAAGGTGCTTACACATGGAACAATTGAGTTTCAAATATAGTTTAAAAGTGAAAATAGGGAATCAGATGGACAGGGTGTAATACATGAAAGAGCTTGCTCAAAGCCATTTCTGCAGTGAACTGGGTCTCTCACTGGTAGAGCTGGTATAGTTTACAGGCTTTAACGATGTGAATGCTGAAAGACTGCATGTCCCTGAGCTTGCATCAGTCCATCAACCCCCCTTCTCCAGAAACCACTCACGGGTTTCAGAGGCGTTAGGATCTGACATAGCAGACACGCAGGCAGTCACTGTCTCACACTTCATCGAAAGAGCCTACTTATCTCAAAAGCCTGCATTGTGTTATGCAGTTATTGTAACAGGATTGTATAATCTTTGCGGTGTTCGTCAATACTATTACTCCCTCTGCGGCCATCATTTGCAGGCAGAAGAGGAATGAAAGTGTTTTATAAATTGCTTCTGAGGAAGAAGGGCTTTACTTACTGCAGAGGCTACTTAATGTTATCACAACTGTACTCAGTGGAGTGGAAATGAGGGGAAAACGTGCTGTAAATGTGAAAAAAACATTATATCTGAACCATAAAATAGACCCCAAGCTGTTAGCTGAAAAAATGAAGCCATAAATAAAAACATAATTTGTAACCAAGGGATAAGCAACAGATAAGCACTTCTACTGACTTCATTGTGTAAAATAAGAATAATGATTTTTTAAAAACGTGATTTTAAAAATTATGAATGATTGCCAGAGGTGGTGCACTAGTACTACATATTATATAATCAAAAATTTAAAAATGGCCCAAGCTTCGGGGTATGGAAAATCTATTCTGACCATCCGGGGGCGACGCCACTGGCCGCAAAAAGAAGTCCATTTGTATTTAAATCTGTATGCAAATGACTCTGCTTCTCACTAGATTTATTACTTCAGTAAACATTTTCATAATTAGTTTATGTCTCAATTGGTAGTTCCAAGTCAATAAAACTTGATGTTCGTTTTGTAAATTACATCCGGGTATGTCTTAAGACGCGGCTACCATGTGACTGACACCTGCCACTCATTCAGAATAGAGGCCAGAGTTAAGCCTTGTTGGACTTTTAAAGTTAATTATAGATTTATTTTTTTGCCCCAAAATGTCCTTTTCAGTTTTCGGTTATACTAAAACACATTCTAAGGAGTCGGCTGTTCAATATTTTCGGTAAGTACACTTTATTTGAAGGCTGTTTTTCGCTAGCCAAAATTAGCATCACTACTAATATCACTGCTAATGTGAATTAAAGATGCATCTTGCTAACCAAGCTAGTTAGTTTGTGCTAGCATTGCTGACAACTTTGCGTTAGCAATTCGTTAAGATCCTGGACCTTTCGGACTGGGGGTGTTCAGTCAAAGCCCCTCACCGGTTCAGAGTCAACTCCAACTCAGTGTATGAAGTAAGTCTGCAAAGTAAGCCTTTAAATATACTCCTAGTCGTTCTGAGAATCGCGATAATCTCTGCGTCCATACCTGGCGCCAAACGGTCAGCACCGTGGACTCAGACGGTCGTTGAAATGCACCGTGCGATTCTCCATAATCGAGTCTGCATAACACGGTGAGCTCCCAGACAGCTGCACTTTAGCGAAAGCGGTTATGGCTGAAGTTGAAAACTGAATTTAATTGAATGCACTGAATTGAAAAAAAAGACTGATCCGTACGCTGGCAGAATTTAGACCAACCTCACGGCTCTCATGCTTTTAAAAAAGTCAAAAACTTTTCGATTTTTTTCATGCAGAAGGACAGAAATTATACGTCACTGTTAAACTAACCCGTTCTGATGGACAGATAAATAGTCGTTGTTCACGTTCAGACAAAATAGCGGGCTGCAGTAAAAGTGAATGGGGGGGGCAGCGACTGTAGCCTGCTTCAGTTAGACCTTTCTCGTATCTTTAGCATTCACGCGTCGCAGCGTTGCACGTCATTCAGTCACCTAACGAGATTGTTCCATCAGACGGAATTACCCGCATCACTCAATGAAATACAATTATTGATTACGCTGCCGCCCCCCTCTCTCTCTCTCCCTCCGCGTCCCTCCCCCTCCCTCCCTCCCTCCCTGCCTCCCATCACCATCTCTCCCTTTCCCTCTCTCCTTTCCTCAAGTGCTGCAGCGAGAGGACCGCATCGGGGAAAAAAAAGCATTGTCGTGCGCTGGCAATTAGGCTACCTCTGATCCTCTTCTACAGTAAAAGAAAAAAGACCGCTAGATTTTTTTTCTTCGTAAAGCGGAGTCTGATGCAATGGGTAACTATCAGCTCAGTCCACTCTTCTCGCCATAAATGACGGTAAGAGATTACTTTTTTTCCCAACCCCCTGGAAACGTGCTGACTGTTTAAGACTTGCGAGTTGCACAAATCCAGTATTATCTGCTTCAGCCCTCCGTAATCATGCAATCAGCTGTGATATGAAGTTACTATTATTTTTTTTTTAGCGATATCTCTCCAACTAACAGTGAGTCTGAGACTCAGGGATGCCTCATTATTTATTCATGATTTTGTGTATCCTTCGTTAAAAGTTGGGATGTGTTTTTCCTCCATGGTTGCAGGAGACTGAATCGTTTCACCTCCGGTAGAAGTGGAGAGAAATTGGCATAATAAGCTAAAAAAGTAGGCTACGAGCATAAGAAGTCATGACTGTTAGTTTTATACCTTTTTTTTTATTTGTGGGATTCATTCTCTGTTTCAGGGTGACATCAAATTGTCTTTAATTTCATCATGTGCAGCACAAACTGTGGTTTGGTACGCTTTATACGGTTGTTTGGTTTCAGGGTAACTGCTGACTGCAAGCTCTCAGTTTCTACCATCTTTCATTCAACATCGTGTTTTTAGTGAAATCGCCTGCTTGTCCTTGGCATGAGCAGAGTTTTGGGTTGTCGGCTGCGGACCGTGCACGCTGTAGTGCAATCCAGCCACCTGCCCTGGGGCAGTTAAAGCACTCTGCGCCGCCGCCAAAAAAGAGGAGAGGATGTGGGAGCAGGCGACTGACTCATCCGTGAATTGCACCTCGAGAGGCAGTGAGCGATTGACAGGCACGCAGCCGGTGAACTGGAAATCTGTGGCAAAGTGCTTTGTTTGCAATGCGAATGCTGCTGTGGTGGTCCTGCTGGGTTGACGCTGAGGGCTACCATCAACGGGAGAAAAAAAAAAAAAAAGTGTTATAGATGAGGTAAAGTGATTGCAGGATGCAGAATTCATTCCTTTGGCACGCTTACCGTTGATCCCAAGTTGATGTGGGTTGCTTTTCTACCGTGGTAAAACAAAAATCTCATTCTGACTCCGAGCGCCCGTCCTCTGCATTCAGTAACACCTCCTTCTCAAACAGCCACCGACCTGTGATCGTGTGTTGGCTTTCCTGTAGTTATGCAGCATCACGCAAGCTATTTTAAGGAAGGAAAACATTCGTACTATTCCAGCATCTCAGAGTTGAAAGGAGAAAATAAAGGGATGCTGTGCCAGCGATGATGTAGAAAGAGGCTTCGCAAAAAGGTCTGCGTCTGCGCATTTTGTTGACAGTCCCACGCAAAGAGGGGAATAAGGAGTAGAGTGATTAGTCATTATTTTAGTCTTTACGTTGACACGATGACAGAGAGCGATTTCCTGTCTGAAAGTAATTGAAGATGTTTTGCCCCCCCCAACACACGAAAATAATTGTTAACGAAAATTCCTGTAAATGTGCCACATCTCGCAGCCCTTGCCTAATCGGTGTTATTGCGTCATTGCAACAGAAAAAAGGGTCTGCGCCAGACAGCGGTGGTGGCGGCACGTCATGTTATGTGTCTCCTATGGAAGCGCTTGTGTTGTGGCACAGCAGGAAGACTGCGTGTTCAGCGAGGAGAACAATAAGAAAAAAATGGACACACAAACACTTTGAGATGAAATCTGCATGGTGCGCAGTCAGCCGTGCTTTTGAAGTTTCTGTCTTGTGTGGTGGAGCTTGACGTGTCGAAGAGAGGGGAAATATGAGGTTTAGGTGCTTTGGAAGATTCCCTTTTACTCTTTGTATTTCCATTGCTGAGCTGTTGTCTTATTCTATGCCATTTTCTTCTTCCCTCTTTAAGTTCTTGCAGCCACGCCATGCATTCTTGTTGCTGGTACTCCTTCTGCATCCCCTCCCACCTCCGCGCGCTCGGTAATGGCATCAGCGCTTGATGAAATCTCTTAACAGAAGACGTCCCGGGCCGGCCGGGCCTCCGCCTCCCAGATGAGGTCATGGGCTCTCCGGTTTGATGGGATTACATGCGGCTCTGCCCACTTAGAGATTGGACCTGCTCTTTCTGATGCTAATAGAACAAACCGCCGTGCTCGCGCGCGCCTTTGAGAGGGCAGGACAGCGACAAGTCAAACCTGACTGAGATGCAAATCATTTATGATTCTCTACGAGGCAAACCGCCAGACCGGCTCACGTGCTACTTCTGCAAAGCAACACGCGTGCCTGCATTAATTTTTTTCCCCCATTCACTGCACTAAGAATAGTTGCAGTGTACATAAGAAGAGATGGACGCTGCGGCCCTAATTGCATCGTTACTTTTTTCGTACTGTGAAAGAGCCGGTGTCTGGACTACCAGACTGCACTTAGCCAAAAACAGGCCCTATTGATTTTCATTCAAGGTCTCACGAGAAATATTAAGTATTTGTCTCCTCCAGCATTTGTGGGTCAAGCAACCTGAAATTGTGGGACCGGCATTGATTTTTAACTTATATTCTACCAACATTCATGGCCGTACGCGTCTGATGGTGACTGCTGGACGGCACCGGCGCTGACATCAGTCCTTTTGACAGAGTGTGCTGCTTGTCGGAAATCCTTACTGTGTCGACGGTCGCTTCATTATTGCTCTTTATTGCTATTATCATCGCTGATGTGTAACAGGATTGATTATTCATTTTTTTTTCTGTCAAAAATGCTCATCACTCTCATTATGCCACTTCTGGCTAACGATTCACAACCCGTGTAAGTCTGATCCCTTCATCTGTCTTCATGTTCATGCAAGAGGAGGTCTGGGGCCAAGCGGTACCTGACCTAGTGTTTTTCAGTATTTTAAAGAGGGTGAAGGAAAAGCAGGACCACTATCCATCACGCAGACAGGGGGTATAGCCAGAGCAAGGCCTATTTTCAGCCGCCCTCGCATGGTTCACAGCAACGGTACACACTATATTAACTCTCTTTATTCTAATTATAGCGCCGGGCTGTGCCCTGGGTTCGGTGTAGAATACAGCTTCTTTATGTTTCGGAGGTTTCTTCATCACCCTGTTGGTTTGTTATCAGTGTTTGGTCGCCTTGGTGGGAGCATAGCTAATGAGGGGAAGTACGCAGGTATAATAGAAAACCAGGAAGTGGTGGACGTGTATGAATACTGGGGGCTAGGGATGTGCTGACTAATATTGTGGCTCGTGCGAGGGCAGCACATTTGGCAAACGAAACACAGCGAGCGGGTCTAACGGCCTAAGAAGGCCACAGATGGCTTTAAATGGAAGAATGGGCATTTTTTTGGCGTCAAGGGAAGCAACGGACTGAAAGAGGAGCCGGAGAGCGCCGCGAGAAACGGAGAAATGGAACGCAGGCGAGACGGCGCGAAGTAAAACAGATATTGGCCGGTTGGGGAGCGCCGGTGGTCATGGAGTTTGATTGCGATTGCCCTCATTGCTCGGGCTGTCTGCGGCGCCGGGGTCTCGTCAGCTGTGGTCAGGTGAGGTCGGTCGCCCGTGCGCCTGGGTGTCCTCTGAGCTTCATCACCACTGACAGCAGGCCTCACCTCACACTCCATTGATTCTCTGACAGGCGGGCTCCACCGCGATGCGTCCTCTGTCGCTGGTGTGTGTGTTTGCTGATAGCGGCGTTGGTGTGACAGCCAACGTGACCTGGTCCCGAGACGGTTACTGGTTCAGCGGCACCTGTCAGGGCGCCGTCAATTCCGCCGAGGAACTGAAGATTCGTTGCATTTAAATCTTAACAGAGGAAACACGTTGCTAAAAAGCTGTTGCTAAAAAAAAAAAAAAATGATCGGCCCGCGTGTGAAAGAGTCGTCCGATGAGCCAAGAAGGGATTAGCAGAGTCACCTTGAATCAGCAGTGTCATTTTGGCCAGTAAAGTGGCATTATGGGAGCTGGAGCTGGCCCTGTGATTTGTGTCCTCCTGACAAGGCTTCGCTGTTCATTAGAGGCTCCCAGACACACTGGTCCTCTCCCTACTCACCCTCAGAATGCGTCGCATCTTCCCCACAAATGTTTCACATGGCATGAGGAATGGCGGCTTCTCCTCTTTTAACTGATTAAAAAAAATTAGGGAACAAACAGGCCGGAGCGAGGCCGCGGAGGGGGTTTGACGGCGAACAGCGGGTCGCGGTTGGGGGCCCCCTCACTTGAAATCGTGTTACATCGCTCTCAGCATGAGGCCGGGGGAGGGGGGTGTCTCCCTCCCGTCCGCACTGGCCTGCCAAGATGGGGAAGGCCCCCCCCCGTCTTGCTTGCGCGTTGTGTGTTTCAAATGTGCGTGAATATGTCTCTGTTTGCTCACGCCTGCTTGGTGCAAGTGTGCGTGCGACCCGCTTTAAGTTGTTAAAGATACCTGCCTGACGCAAAAGTAGGGGCTTTAGAGATAACTGTTGTGTGTGTGTGTGTGTGTGTGTGTCTGTGCGTGCGTGCGCGAGCGCGCACATTTATCTCCCCATCCCCACTTGACCGTTTCTCCTTCCCTCCTTTCTTGGCGCCGATTAAATATGACAGCGCTGTTCCGGTCGGATCGTCACTCCCATTATAATAAACCGGCTCTTTATTGGGGGGCAAATTGATTCCGAGCAGAGCCTTGTTTATTAGCCCCCGTTCCCCCGGAGCTGATCATGAGTCAGCAGAAATCGGCATCCCGGGTCCCTGAAAGGCTCATCTCCTCAAAGCTGCGAGCGCCTCCGTGAAACGGAGAGGGAGGTAGAGCGCTCCTGGAAATTGAACGTTCATTTTGAATAAAAGCTGAAAGCTATACAGCCGAAGCCTTCTTTTTTTTTTTTTTTTTTTCTCCGTCTCCCGTCCCCTCCATGTGATTAAAAGGCCTAGGAGAATGGCCAGTGAATGATTTAAGAGGGTATGCGCTGTCAGTGGGATGTCACCTGTTAGCCTGGGATAGTAAAGGATGTGGCGGGTGGGGTGGGGGAGGTGTGTGTGTGTGTGTGTGTGTGTGTGGGGGGGGGGCATGAGTTACAATCTGACGAATGTCTCCTTCTCTCTTCCCTTCGTTCTCTTTTCTCTCTCCCTCTGCCCTTCCTTCCTTTCGCTCCTCTTTTTTCAGGCTGGCCGATGAACGCGACGGCCATCGTGGGTTATCTCCTGTGGTGACTGCAGACTCGCGAGTCTTCTTCTTCTTCTTCTTCTTCTTCTACATCCGGAGACCCACTGAGCTCACCATCCCGGCAAATCCTCCCGTCAGCACACATCCACCCCTCTTGCCCCTCTTCCCTCTACCTTTAAGTATCTTTTGAACCCCTCCCATCCCCACCTCGCCGTGAAGACGTACCGGTGGAGCCAGGATGGAGGACACTTACAATAACAGGACTGCTCTGGTTAAGGGCGCCAAGGACATGGTCAAGGAGGCCAAGCGGCATGCGGCGAAGAAAGTCAACAAGGTGGTGGACCGCGCCACAGACGAGTACTCGTCCCACCGCAACTACAGCCGGTTCCAGGACGAGGAGGAGGAGGAGGACGAGGACTTCTACCGCAACCCCCCGAGGCAGGACGGAGAGGGCTACCACGACAACGAGGAGGGCTCCAGTGACGCCACGGAGGGCCACGACGACGAGGACGAGATCTACGAGGGCGAGTACCAAGGGATCCCCTCGGCGGGCGACGGGAAGCACAAGGCGGGCCAGGTGGCGCTGGGGCAGCCGGTGTCGGACGCCGCCAGGGACCGCAAGGAGCTGGAGCAGGAGAGGCAGGCCGACGAGGAGGAGCTGGCCCAGCAGTACGAGCTGATCATCCAGGAGTGCGGCCACGGGAGGTTCCAGTGGCAGCTGTTCCTGGTGCTGGGGCTGGCGCTCATGTCGGACGGCGTGGAGGTGTTCGTGGTGGGCTTCGTGCTGCCCAGCGCCGAGACGGACATGTGCGTGCCCAACTCCAGCTCGGGATGGCTCGGTAAGGGGAGGCCGAGTGCGCGTGTGCTTGTGCTGAGCGCATGAATCAATATACAGTATGTATCAGCTGAATTGAATCCACGCTGTCATTTTCCCAGCGTTAATGCATCGCACACGCTGGGACACGAGGGAGGCGCTTTCTGCGGGGCACCGCTCGGTCGAAAACAGATGAAAGATTAGCGCCGTGCGTTTCGCCGCCCCATCCCGCAGTCGCGTCCCGCGCCGGGTGAGGCATTTTGCGTCCCGCGCCAGGATTAGGAGGGCGGCTCGTACTCCCCCGTGGGCCCTGCGCGTCGAGCAGGGGGAGTTTCCGGCGGGGAGGGGGGCCCTGCGTAGCCGCGGGCGTGTAATCCATCACCACGACTCACTGTGTCTGTACCAGAGTGGCGAGGACATTAAATCGCAGCCCCTGAGAAGCCGACTGCCGCTGCGAGTCATGACGCCACATCGACCACGACAAAATGTCCGAAGTTTGAAAAATTTGGATTTACGGCAGGGAAAAATAATAAAATGATAAATACGCACAGTCTGTCGGCTTTAAAGTAGGACCTTTTTTCATGGCCATCCGAGTTTTGGTTACACATATTCTTTATTTCACCAGGTCAGATTATAACATAGACCAGTAAGTATGGTTTTATTGCATGCTCATAGACTGCTCCTGTTATTTACTGTTAAATCCTCACAATATGCCGCGTACCGCGCACTTTCCCATCCCTTTCCAAGGGGCCACGCAAACTCCTCCTTTCCTCTCGGGCCGAACGACGTCCCGCAGGCGTTCGCGCTCGCCGCGCCGCCTCGCCGCGTTCGTGACTCTGTCCCTTGCCCTCCATTCTGCGTGCCTCTCTTTTTTTTTTCTTTCTCCCATCCTCCCCCGTCCCCTTCTCCTTTCTCCTACTGATTGCCGTGGGGCTCCTCCCCGTTGAGGTGCACATGATTGGTGTGTGTGTTTGTGTGCGTGTCTCAGCATAGCCTACATGATTACTGTGACCTTGCTGGTTTCCGTTCGGAGTTTTCCACAGTAATTACACTTAACTAGAGCCAACAAAATGAGGTGAGTTTTTTTTTACAGGTGCTGGGGCAAAAAATGAGCGATAAGCAATAACCTTTATTTTACCGAGAAGGATGACGAGGTTCTTGTTTGTGCAGTGTGACAGCCTTAGTAAGATCTCCTCTTCTCTGTGGGTTGGTGTTGGCGATGAAGAATAGCGTTTCGGGGGGGGGGGGATTGGGTGCGATCCTGGAGGGGCCACGCCCTCTTGGTGACACCACTTCCAGGCCGCGCTCGACTTTCCGCCACGTTTCTTAAACGTTGCCAGCGCGAGGTACGCGAGATGCGGGGGGCTGGTGGGTTTGGAGAAACCCCAGCTCGTTTAGAATAAGCCGAAGCGGATTTCTTGGCTCCGCGTGCGCGCATCCATTTGTCTAAGTGGCTCTTGATGCGTGACAGACTTCGTTTCTGTGACGGCGGACCGAAGGAACGAAAAGGAGAAGCAGTCAGATGTTAAAAACTTCCATCCTCGTCCACATTTGTTCTGGGAGTCTGGTAGATGGTTTCCACGGGTAAAACTTTGACTGTTTGTATAATTTCCACCACTATAGAGTCAGTCCTCTTACTGCACACACTGCCACTGTTGCAGTAAAAGTAGTACTTCCCAAAATGAAGTATAGGCTACGTGGATTTTCAGTAACAGGTGACCGCAGTGCCATGTAAGGATGATTGCTCACGTGAGCCGGTTTTCTCAGAGTGACCGGGTTTCTTGCTCACGAGTAAGCGTACTGACCGGCAGCTGTTTCATCGGCGGTGATGGAGGTAGCGCTCGACCGGAGCCGGCCGTCCCGGAGGAAGGCCTGAAGTTTCCCCCCACCCCTCGTCCGAAAATGAAAAAACTTTCAAATAAGTCAGGCGATGAACACGGCGCGCAAGAAATGATGTAATTTCGCGTCGCGGACTGAAAACCATTTGGATTCCGCCATTTCAGTTTGGTTAGTTCCACCTGAGCCGGGCTCCCGTCGTAGTCGCACCGCGCAGCTCCATTAACCGTATAGCGGTGAAGGAGGCGGGGGCCTGCACGGACGGAGCCCAGCGTAATGGGATAATGCAGTATGAAGAAAAAACAAGGCCTGTATGAGCTGAATGACTAAAACACTGATTAGATCGCTCGAATTCAATTTGGTGCCGCCGGTCTCCAGATCTCGGCGGAATCTCGGAAGCCCCACGAAAGCAACGAGGCGGGGAGCCCGGGCGCGGGCGGAGGTCGAAACACCGAAGTGGACGACGTGGGAGGGACGAGACGCGGGAGGGAGCGCCGCGCGCGTGATGAACGCGGGGCGAAGAGGAGGAGGAGGAGGTGGGACAGCTTCGAAGCGGAGAGGCTGCCAAATTAGAGAGGAGTGATGGGGGGAGAGGTGCGGCCGGGTGGGCGGGTGGGCGGGACTGGAGGGGGCGGAAGATTGGTGGTGTTCGGCGCACCAGCGGCGTGGGGGAGAGGTTCGCCTTTCATCTCAGACACAACAGACAATGGGAGCGCGTCGCCTCATCATTACTTATTTGTTCTCTTGGGCTGTCCTTTTTTCCTTGCTCCCTGAACCCCACCCCCCCACCCACCCTCCCGGCTCGGCTCTCCTGGCGTTCATTTCGCAGCCCCCCCCCCCCACCTTTTCTGTTCCGCTCCACTTTCTCATCCTCCTCCTCCCCTTCATCCCACCGCTTTCTGATCTCCGCTGCCTTTTCGCCCTTTCTGTGACTCCTTTCGCATCCCGTCTTTCACCCTCCCGTCTCCTCTCAAGCACCCCATCCCAACACTGCTTTGTCTCCCATCATTTACACCCCCCACCCCCACCCCCACCCCGCGCCAGCTCCCCAGCCAGCTGGCGGGCTGCGTGGGGCATGTGGTCCGGGGCAGCTGAGCATGGCTAAACTGCAGTAAGATCGCAGCGTCACTGCGGAGATTACACAACTTGAGGAGTGCAGCTCCACGTTGGGTGGGAGCGGGAGGGGCGTGTGTGTGTGTGTGTGTGTGTGTGTGTGACGGGACCGAGTGTGCATGCAATAGACCAAACCTGCTGCCACCGGCAATACGAGAAAACAAGTGAACCATGTCTGACCGCACGCTCCTGTCGGCCGTTCGTATAGCATCGCTGCGTTTCACGCGCGTTATCCACAGTCTTTAACGCATTGGCGGTCGGATTATTGCTGAAGCTGAGTGAGTCATTTCACAGCCTGCACTTGGAGCCGCACAATAGGCCACTTTTACGTAGATTTCATTGGAACCCTGCCCCCGCCGATATGACTTAAACGTGACAAAAAAAAGGCCTCAATCTCTTTTTTTTCTTGCGGAGGTGGCAGAAGACACAGGCGTGTACCCGATCAAACGGACGCCGTGTAGTACAAATGTGATTACACGCCGCTCGCCGGGAAGGAGCTGACGACGGCGGCGCAGAGGGGAAACTCGAGGCAGATACACGAGAGGGGGAGCGCGGCGGAGAAGAACGGGAGCGCGAGAGGGAGGAAGGGAAAATGAGAGGCGAGCCGAGGACTCGGAAAGCGATAGGGGAGGACACAAGCTGAGAGAGAGAGAGAAATGCGGGGAAGGGAAGGAGAGGCGAGGAGGAGGGGACACACCAGAGGTGCACGATAGTATCGCCGTTCCGAATAAAAAAAAAAAAGGGGCCCCGGCGTTTTGCGCATTTTGCTGAGGCAGGTCGCGCCGCTCCGAGCGGCGAGCATCAAAGCGTGAAATCAGAGGAGGGGTCGTGATGCAGCTCGGCGCTCCCACGGCTCTCAGGGGGCTCCTCGAGGGATGTGACAGGACGGAAAGCGCTGCACCGGGGGCCTTCCCCCTTCCTCCCCCTCCTCCACTCTCTTTCTCTCACCCGAGCCTGCAATTACCTCCCCCTCCTCCACCTCCATCCTTTTTCTTTTTGCAGCCGCACCGAGGAGATCAAATGCAATTTTGTAATATTTCAGTCGGTGAATCAGACGCGCTCTTTCTTCCTGTGTCCGTTTGGAGCTGGTGTTTTGCTCCGAATCTCCCTCACCCTAAAAGAGCAGCTCCTTGAAGTGGGTCTGGTCTTCGCAGCGTGCCGGGGACTTCGCCTGAATATCTGCCACTCGCGGAGATGTGTTTTGACATCCCCAGCGGAGTGTCATGGGGCCAGACCCTTTCACTTCCGCCCGAGAGGCCTCCCTGACACGCTGTCATTTTCTGATGGTGCTCGGTGTCCGCGTGGGTCGTTGATTTCAGATTCAGCTGTTTTTTTTTCGCCCTCTCGCGGGGGGTGGTGGGGGCGTTCGTACCAGCTGGCACCCGTCCATGCATTTTCGGTTGTCACACGTCGAATCGTGGAAACGCCTCTCCTGCGCGCGAAAACCAAGCCTTTACTTTTCACCCTCTCCTCAGTTTCAAAGGCAAATTTCCGTATGCAAACCAGAGCGAAGTCTATCGATTGCGTGCGTCTCTTCAGTCTGCGGGGCCTGACAACAGAATCACATTTACAGCTCCACAAGATCAATGACGGAGCAGTGGCGAGCGACACATTTCGGGCGGGGTCTCATTAATCGTAACGCACGGGCTCGGGCTCTCGTGGTCCGGCCCGTGATGTCCCGCGTGCCCAGTATTGACAGATCGACCGTGGTTCCAGCGTCCCTCTTGATGAAATATAGAAAATGACGCATGGCTGATATATAGCATGTGCGAAGTGGATTACCTGGCAGAGCGAGCATATGGGGAGCGTCAGATGCAGACACCATATAGAACTGTTACAAAACCTTACCCCAGTAAAGACTCAAGAAATGTTGGCGATTTATATATATATAAAGCAACATGTCAGTCCATTATGCATTACATGCATTACGTCAGCAGTTTTAGCCCATCCTCCATCGTCGGTGGATCCTCTGCTCCCTCTTAAAAAAAAAAAAAAGTACTTCACATCAATCAGAGTCTTCCTCTGAGCGCCAGGCGTCAGACTCTCCTGTCACGCGCAGGCAGCTCCCCCCACGTTTCCCAGCTGCTGCGGCCTAGCCCCGCCTCCGTTCGCTGCAGTCGCTCCCCTCGTTGCGAGTCGACGCGAAACGCGGCGCCACCAGAGCGTTGGCGCAGACGTTTGGATTTTTAAAAGCCCGACGCACTGCAAAGCCCAGAGAGATTGGTGTTGCGTGAGGCCGGAGCGTAAAGGAGGTTCATCCGCACGCGCGAGCTCGTGTCCGTGCCATCTGTTAATATTCATCTTGTTTTTTTCTTCGTTTAATATTTTTCAGTGCGGGATTTTGAGAAATATTTCAGTGGGCCCCCTGAGCTGCGGCTTGCGGTAACTGCTCGGTTCGAGTCCAAACGCTACATGCTACATGCTACATGGGACCACGCGGCTCTGACAACACGCTGACAAAGGAGGCTCGCCAACAAATTAGAAATGGCGCCTCGTAACATCGCGGGACGTCTGTGCTATTTTCGAATTATATTACCCCTGCAGCCCGCTACCCTCCCTCCTCCCTGGTGCAGGCGCTGCTGACATCATGCTCCGAGAGAGCGCACGGCAATCGGGACACAACGTCAATAAATTCATTACGTAATTGGCCGTCCTGTGGGGGATGTGCCCGTGAGTTGACAGTTTTATTGCTCGGTACTAAAGCAGCGGGAATCAGACATTGTGTCTTCGTCTGTTGTTTTTTTTTTTATACCAGAATCTCTAAGGCCTCAAACCCACAAGAGAAGTTTATTGGTTATTGTTTTGCACGTAAAGTAAAGAGTGTGGAAGCGAAAGGGGGGGCGGGGCCTCTGGATGTTCGGGCGCATGACACTTAAATGGGAGGTCTGCGGCCTCTCCCTGACGAAGCAAACGTGAGCTGCGCGTAGACTGAAGCCCTCCCGTTAAAATTCTGAATTGAATTACGGTACCTTCGGGCGAGTCTCTCGACAGCTGCCAAACATGACGGATCGACCCCCGAAGAGAGAGGGAGCCAGGCAGATACTATCTGCTCACGGCAGAGCAGAAGACCGCAGGCATTACAGAAGGAAAAATGCATCTTGCCGTCGAGATTATTGTAAAGTGTCACGCCGCTCCGTACGTGACGGCAACTTCCACATCCTCCTCCTTTTGTGCGCGCTTATGAACACAAACACGCTGAGAGATTTATGATTGTGTGTCGCCGCATGTCTGGAAATGGAGACAAAACATCACCGTGCGGTACTTCAGAATGTGAAAAAAAAGAAGACAAAACCCAGTTGGAGCTGCTCTTTGTGCCAGACGCCGCGTGTCCGTGAGGGCTGCTAACCGCACAATGCCAGATACAATGGGCTCCTCTCTCCGGGGCCGAATTGCGATGATCAGCGAGACGAATCGATGCCGTTTTGTTGGCGCATTGATCCCATTTGCGATGGGAGAGATTAAAAGAGCGCAGAGGGCCCTTTCGTAAAGTCACCCCGCGTTACTGTTCACACTGTCTCCTCATTGATCGCGGTGCGCTTTCACTCCTTCACACGCCGAAATAACTCATCGGCGTTACGAGCGCGTTACCGGGGCCGAGGGTTCTCAGACGGGGTCTCGGGTCCGTTGTCGTAACGCTGCAGAAACACTGTAGCTTTGATTTGAGGAAACTGTACATTCAGTGCCTCTGTCTAATCATAATGAAATGAAAACACATAGGTCTAATCTCCAGCTCGTCAGCGTGCTAAAATGTGACGTATGATGAGTGATATCAGCACTAATGCAAACAGCACAGTCATCTATAAAGTTAGCGTTCCATACGGAGTCAGTCATTCAGCGTAATTTCCATTCTGCTGATGAACGCTCAGCAGTAACGGAGGCACGGGCCTAACGTTGCGCCATATTTTAATTTGGCTCTTCGCCGTTTGCCAGCGGAAGCCGCATTTAGAGGACACAATTTCTAAAACACCTCGTGGCCGAGAGTCGGTGTCGGGCGGCTTGGACGACCAAGGCTGAGATTTTCTTTAAAAATCTCTGTAAGTTGATGTCGTCCCCTTCGATGAGTACGATTTTATGGTAAGCAGTGATATAAGAATGAAAAACTTGTGAAGCTCATCTGCTGAAACTGTCAGTAGGGAGAGAATGAGTGTCTTTAGTGTCCCGCCAAAGTGTGATTGTTCGTTGGCTGAAATACTTCGTGGCGAACGGCCGCATTCGATAACTTTCTGTGAATCTCTCTCGGTGCATGTCTGTATCAAACTATATTATTATGGTATTTCTATGTTAACAGTAGACCACAGGATTGTTTCACTGATGCATCTCATCATACAAAAAAAAGAGAAAAAGCCACAGAGAACGTTCGTTGGTCAGCTCAGTGGAGAATTTCAGCAGCTAACAAGTTGGACGTTTCGCGCAGAAGTTGGTGGAGACCAAAAATGGAGCTAAAAAGTCAACATAGCCGCCAACTGGAGGGGCCTGGAGGTGACGCTCCCTCCAACATCATCTTTAGAAACTCCCAAAATACCGAAGCGATCCCGGACGCCAAAGCATGCAAACTTGTTCACGCCCATGCAGGAATATACAGATGCTAGGCTAGACAATGCCCCGGCAAACATAAGTCAGGCCCCTTCTCTCCTTCTCTCTCCAGGCAGCGTTGTTTACTTGGGGATGATGGTGGGGGCGCTCTTCTGGGGAGGGCTGTCGGACAAAGTGGGCCGCAGACAGTGCCTCCTCATATGCATGTCCACCAACGGCTTCTTCGCCTTCCTGTCGTCTTTTGTCCAGGGATACGACTTGTTCCTCCTCTGCCGTCTCGTCGCCGGCTTCGGGTGAGTCTGACGAATCGGAAGGTCACCCCCGGGGGCCTCCGCCGCACATTTTGCTTAAAGCTTGTTTGTCTCGCGCCCACTTCACCGACAGCTCGGAGATTATGACTCACGGAGGGTTCACGGCACGTCCCTCTGACAAGCTTCCGTTCCAGCTAAAGTAATGTAATTTACTCCTGCCTTGGCGAGGCGGAGCAGAAAAACTATCAGCAGTCAAGGTTTAAGATGACCAGTGACGCCCTCTGTCCTTAAAGAAAACTTCAATATATCTAAAAATAACTAGAGTGTGTTTGAGAATGGGAAAACAGAAACGGCACCAGACAGTATCTCATCCTCGTGTGACGTAGAAACGTGGGGTAGATGGTGATTTATTGTGTCCTCTTCTCTGGCAGTGTAACTGCTCCTTCAAGAGCCAATTCAGTAATTGCATCTGCATCGTTCTCCCCGGAGACCTTCAGAGTAATTGAAAAGGCTTTCCAAACTGCCAGCGCGACCGGCGCCACTGAATCGCGAGGAACCAGCACAGAGGAATTTTTTTTTTTTTTTTTGCGTATTATATTGCTTAGCTGTGTTTATTTTTTGCTTTGTACTTGGTCTCCTTTGTAATCTTTGCCATGAGCTTTCACTTTATTCCACGTTTCGTAGAAAACACTCCGAAAAGCAGAAAGGCTGAATAATGCGTTTCAGACAGCGTCCTTTCTCGTTCTGCTTCAGCCGGAGGAGGAAAAGGGCCATGAGTGTCAATCATAAACGCGATGTGTGAAAACCACGCGACACATGAGGATTCATACGGTTCCCATCCCCGCCTTACTCCCATCACTCTCCCGTTCTCTCGGCTTCTTGCAGGATAGGAGGCGCTGTGCCCATCGTCTTCTCCTTCTTCGCGGAGGTGTTGTCCCGGGAGAAAAGAGGGGAACACCTCAGCTGGCTGTGCATGTTCTGGATGATCGGAGAGATCTATGCGTCCGCCATGGCCTGGGCCATCATACCACACTATGGTGAGTTTACCGCTTAGAGAGTATTTTGCCCCTGTAACGATACTTGACGGGAGGCTCGGCAATTTGACTTTGCGCAGGGCTCCCGACCGCGGGTCACAAATCTGTATGGCTTCCCTCCCCCGGCGGCCATCGGTTGGAGTGCCAGCTCTCCCTGCAATCACTTAATAGCTCAGAGTGGCCGCGAGGGTGGGGGAGGTTACGAGATTAACCTGCGCACGGATACCACAGAGTAGACGTGCGCGGAAAGGGGAGAGAGGGCTACGGTTTGCGGCGATGCAACGTCAAATATCAGCAATATCACGTGAGGAGACGAAAGGATGGGAAACAAGCTCTCTTCCTCTTCCTCCCTGCAGTTTTTGAACCTGCTGTCCCTTCCTTTTACTGCCTCCCCTCTCCCCATCTCTCTGCCTCGCTCTGTCCTTCCTTTTTATTACCTCCCCTCTCTCTCTCTCTGTTCCCTGTCTCCGCAGAGTGTTCTTCTTGATCAGGCATAATTAGGTTTTTCTCCTTGCTCTAATGGGACAAAGATACAGCCAGAGGTGATTTATGGCCAGACCATGTTTTAGCCAACCTGTGACGTCAGCGAGGGAGACAGTGTGTGTGCTTGTGTGTGTGTGTGTGTCGTCAGTGGCACGGAATGATGTGTTACTGGGCTGCAGCCGCATACAGGTCTTCTTCAAGGGAAATTGAAGGCAACGACATCTGACACTGCATGAGGTCGTTCGAGTTAACACAAAAATAAGGCCCACGCGGCATCGCTAGCCGCGCAGGTTTCCGAATAAAAGACTTGCATGCTGCTCAAGGAGACACGCGAAACGCACGCGGGCGCCGCAGATCTGCTCACGCGGACGCGCGGGCGCACGGCGGCGAGGGACTCGCGAGACCCCGGGAAACCGGAGCGAGTCGGAAGCAGCGTGGACGCTCCGCTGTCAGATCTGCTGATATGGGGCCGAGGGGATGGTAGTGGCCTTACTCCGCTCTTATTCTCTCTGACACTCACTACCACTCTGCCTCTCTTTCTCCGAGGGGGAACTACGTGTGTTGCATACATACTCCGGCGCTCACCAGTGGTTTTCATGTTTCCCACCCGAAGTGCTGCAGTGCCGTGACTGTGGACACCCCCCCCAAAAAAAGATTCTCGCGTGCCTTCGGATGAAGACATCGCCGGCCGGCCGTGATCCAGGGCCTCGGCACCGGCGTTTAATGCACCATCAGACCTCGTTTATCCTCTCCACTTCTAATGCCTCCCAAATGCCCCCTGCCAGACTCACAGCTGGAGTCCTGACGGAGCCCCCGCCTGGCACAGAGTGCGGGGGGTGTTACTGCTGCCAAGCGAGCCCACCGCTCGAGTAACAGCTCCAGACACCACTCACATCTGCAGATTAAAGTTTGCACACCCCCCAGTAGACTCCACATCATTGTCAGCGACTTGTAATGTCTCTACTTGTCGCGTGTCATGTCTGAGAGGTTGTTTATTTATTTTTATTTTGGCTCCCCTCACAGCAAACCAAACCTTTTTTTTTTTTAAATGCACGCACAGGTCCTGAAAATCTCTCCCATCTACAGTATCTATCTCATCTATCTTTCTACAGTATCCAGGCCCGGGAGTAGTGCAGCACCGCTGACTCAGTCATCCATAGACTTAGTCAATTATGTACATAATCCCTGTAATGAGATTTCCAATGGCATGGGCGAAACACTAACCCTGCGGGGCAGGAAGCCACGCCGCATATCTGTAGAAAAGGCAATCACTGCCGAACAACCCCTCTCTCTCTCTCTCTCTCTCTCTCTCTCTCTCTCTCTCTGTTCCTCTGGCTCTTTCTCCCCTCATTTCCCTCTCTCACTCCGAGTCACTCCAGACGCACACACCCTCGCCCACACGAACACACAAAGACGGAGAAATAAATAAAGGGAGTCGGAGCAGAAACGCACACACAGGCGAGATGTCAACTGCGAAAGCCGTGACTCCCGCCGGCCCGGCAGGAGACACCGCGAGAGCGCAAACCCGACTCGCTCCTCGCTCACGTAGCGTCTCGCGCGCGGGATTGTCGCCCGGCGCACGAGCTTTTGTTTCGTCGTCATCCGCTGATCTCTCCCGAGACAGCTTCACCTCCCCGTTCTCTCCTGGGATGCGTTCACGCCGGTTATGACGGCCGCCCACCCTCCTTTGAACATAGTTTGGTTGTTTTGTTTTTTGGAGCAGTTGTTATGCATTGCCACCAAAGAGAGATTTTAATATGCTGTGAGATTAATTCCGAGCAGCTATTTTTCTGGCATAACCATTAGCGCCCCCCTCCCCACTCCCCCACCCTCTTACTCCTCTCCTACGCCTGTTGATGAATAATGGTGCTTTTTCCCTTTTCGGAGAAGCATCTCCGCGAGGCACGATCTGTCGAGAGACGTGGGAGGTCACGACTGACGCGGGAACACGTCTCTGCGCTCCCTCCCGAAAAGTCCAAAAAAAAAAGAGAGAGAAATGGATACGCAGGACACTGTACATTTTACAATCGCATCTTAGCCGGTCCTGGTGCCGCTGTGTGCGTACTTCCCAATATTCAAATGGCAGCGTCGCTTCAGTGGATGAATTTCGGTGCCTCCCCCTTCTTAGGTCCACAGTGAAACCTCCTCAGTCAGTCTGGTGACAAATTGCGTTTCGGAGATTGCTCATCTGTGACAGAGAAAGAGCCGTGAATGGGGCCCGCGACAAAAGATCAATTTCTGAGCCTTTTATCGTTTTTCTGGGATGCGTTCCTGCAAATAATCTTTTCTCGGCTGCATGGTGTTACGCTCTAAAAAAAAAAGAAATGTCATTTTTTCAAAAGGAAGCGGAAAATGTATGATGTTTTTGTGTCGCGTTTATGTATTTACTTGTGCACTTGTGTGGGTGGCGGTATGGCATTATGGTATTACGTTCGTGGCGTCAGTGTCATCCGCGTATTCGTGTTATTAATTCCTCTCCTTTTTTTTTCCCCCGCCAGTGCGCGCGCAACTCCCTCTTTTGCGCGAGTGCGCGTCAGAGTGTACGCGCGCGCGCATGTGTGTGTGTGTGTTGCGATGATTAATGAGGCCGGCAGAGTGCCTGTGGGCTGAGATCAGGTGCAACAAGATTTAACTTAGCAGAAAACACTCAATTCCTTTCCTACACATTCAATTAACCCGTCCCCGTGCACTTTTCTCAGCTCCCCCTGCAGAACCATTCATCTCCGAGCTCGCGCTCCTCTCCGCCCCGGCCCACCGAGCGCCAGTATTTCACTGCCAGCTCTTATTTGCTGCCCCTTTTGTGTTCGCAGTATGGGAAGTCGCACATAACATTTAGAATCGGTGATAAGTGTGCGCTCTGCTACGTTAGATCAGACTTTAGGTTCTAATAATATTCAGTCACCGCTTCCTCAAAGCCTCCTTTCAAGACTCTTTTAAGCAGTCGTGTTTATTTTTATGACGCCCCTGCGAGTGGAAGATCGGCTAAACAGCCACCTGCTGAGCGCATAATTCATCAGTGAGTAACGCAAACGCATCTAGGTACGAATAAAAAAAAAAAGTACGTTAAATGCCAGTAAGCGGCATTTGTTAGTTAAAATAATCCGCTGGCAGCATTTGGGTTCGCCTCTCATCAGCGTCAACGTCAGCAGCTGCCTGCTGAACACGGCGGAGCGCTGAGCAGCTGAAGAGGCCGCGGGGACTTTCCCTCGGCAGAGACGGTCCTGAAAAGAAACTGGACTCAACATTTGTTGGGCAGGCGCGAAATGCAAAACGAAGGCCAATTGGAAATTAGCGACCGCTTTCCCACAAGCTTGCTCCGCCGCCCCCCCGGGAGGTCACCTGCAATAACCCCGCTCAAAGCGCTCGCATCGTTTTGCCTTCTCTCCGTGCCGACGCAGTGCGACTGCGTTTTTTTTTTGATGCTCGATACATTTCGCGCGTTAGTGTTCTTGCATTACCTTCCTGGAGGTTTATGTGGCTCCAGGTGTGCATCCGCCTGCAGTTCACTGAAAAGGGAACACGTGTCCTGTTTTCTGCAAGTACTTTTAAAAGCTTTCATTTCCTGTTCTGCCGTGTCATCTGTCTTCGTCTGACCCGGCCGCCGCCGTTGTGTGCCACCGTTTCGCAGGCTGGAGCTTCAGCATGGGCTCGGCGTACCAGTTTCACAGTTGGAGGGTGTTCGTGGTCGTCTGTGCCCTGCCCTGCGTGTGCGCCGTGGTGGCGCTTACCTTCATGCCCGAAAGCCCCAGATTCTACCTCGAGGTAAACAGATTTTTACTTTTACGGCTTTTCCAATGAAACCGAACCGATCTCTCTCCCAATGTGCTGCATCAGTCGTGTTTTGTGGGCATCACTGTCATCGAGTGTCCGTGCTTGTCAAGTTTACATTGGACAATTGCAGTCAGGCTAATTGAAAGCATTTTAGACATTTTCCCAACGGATCAGACCAAAACTATGCCAGTCATCCAAAACAAGCAGCATACGTATCTGCAAAATAGAAGCTGAGAGATCTGTGACGGTAGATTTGCTGCGGCGGGATAATTACCCTTTTGAAGTGATGTGAGTCACTGTTGTCGTGACTCTCACCATTTTGGCCCATCTTGGAGGAATCAAAGGTGCGTACGCATGCCACTGTCCCAGAGTGATCGAGCCTGGTGCTGATCCCGCGAATTCGTCTCATCTCCTCCCTCCCATCAGGTGGGGAAGCACGATGAAGCCTGGATGATCCTCAAACAGATCCACGACACCAACATGAGAGCGCGTGGGCAGCCGGAGAAAGTCTTCACCGTGAGTGTTTGTTCCCCGCTGCGCGCCGCCTTGGCTGGGTTTCCTGATGCTTAAGGAAGCAAAGAGGCTTATATTCCACCACCGCTGGGACAGGTTTTAACGCTTTTGCCGCGCGAGAGCGGCTGGTAGGATCATATCTGAATTATGAAGGTTCCGAAAGCCGTTTTTGTGTCATTCAGGCTTATGTGCTGCGTGAGCTGCACTTTGGGAAAAGCCTCTTAGTCAACCCATGTGTCTTGAATTGATCGTGTTCTGTAGTGCGCACTGTAGATGTGCACCTTTCTGATTCCGATTTGATTTTCACTGCAGTTAGCGTCGTGCTTCCACTCTTGCAGGAAACCAGAGACGATCACACAGAAAAATGATGACACTGCTTTATCCCAGTTATGTCAAGAACCGAACACTGATTGTACTTTACTAAAAATATCTTTTATTACACTGTTCCCCGTGATTAATTCTGCAGGTAAACCGGATCAAGATCCCCAAACAGCTGGATGAGCTGGTTGAAATGGAATCAGAGTCCGGCAATGCAGTTTCCAAGGTTTTCTTTAGGATGAAGGCTGAAATATACGGGGTAACTATTTCTTTCTCTTTATTCTGTTTAAGTAGAAAGCTTTTGTTTGCCAGCCATTTGTTTCCTTTCTTATCATGACGCTCACCAAACCCAAATTAGTGTTGTGATGGCATGAAAAGTAATCCGTCTCTTGCCTCTCTTCAGATCTATCTGAATCTCATGAAGTGCTTCAACTACCCCATGCGAGAAAACATGACGCGCCTGGCCATAGTGTGGCTGACGCTGTCGTTCGGGTGAGCTTCTTTCTGACGTCGTTTGTGCTGGAGAGAAAAAAAGTCAGACAGGTCTAATTTCTTCGGTCGGGTAATAGCACTGGGCAGCTGGGCTCGCCACCACATTGCATTTCTGTCATCTTGATCTGTCCGCTGTGCAGACGTTGCGTGGACTCGAAATCAGATCACGGTCTGTGGATCAATACCGGTCCGTTGGTGTGTCAGTGGGAGCAGACACAGAAGGGAAAGCCAGAGATTTTTTTAAAAATCCCACTGGTGTCCCCTGGATGTTCTACTGTATGTCTGCACAGCCATCAGCGTTTTTGTAAAAGTCTCAGTCTTCAGATTCTCTGCTTGATCGACGATGATCACCCTGATGTCACTCGCATTCGCTGCGGTTGCAGGTATTACGGCCTGTCGGTCTGGTTCCCTGACGTCATCAAACACCTTCAGGCCGACGAGTATGCCTCCAAGGTGAAGATCCACGACAATGAGCGCATCGAAGACTTCACCTTCAACTTCACCCTGGAGAACCAGATCCACAAAAATGGCCTCTTCATTAATGACCGGTAAGTCAGCTCGCCGGCAGGATTGTTGGAGGCGAAACCAAGTGGACGATTGCTGAGGAGGGAGGTTAGGGTCTGACATGTTCTCAATGTCGCTGCACTGCAGTTAAAGATTAAAAGCAGAAGGTAATTGTGTGATTTTCTTCAGATTCATCAACATGAAGCTGAAGTCCGTCACCTTCATTGACTCTACCTTTCGGAACTGCTACTTCGACGACGTGACGTCGGTGGGCTCCTTCTTCCGTAACTGCACTTTCATTGATGCTTTCTTCTTCAACACAGGTGAGACTCTCTGAGACTCTCACTTGAATATAAAGATGCGTGGTCATGTTTTGTTTCTGATCAGGTTGAGTTGTGTCGTGGTGAAAAAGAAAAGTCTGGGCGGCACAGCACTGAAACCTGCACTGATTTATCGTTTCCAAAGTGTGATTCCTTTTTTTTTTTTTTTTTTTTTTTTTTTGGGGGGTTGCAGACATTGATGAGTCCAAGTTGATAGACGGCACAGAGGTGGTCAACAGCACATTCACCCACAACAAGACAGGGTGCCAGATGACATTTGACGACGACTACAGCGCCTACTGGGTGTACTTCATCAACTTCCTTGGGACCCTGGCCGTTCTGCCCGGCAACATTGTGTCCGCCCTTCTCATGGACAAAATCGGGCGTCTGTCCATGTTAGGTAAGAATAAGGAGTAAGGGCGCGGCCCCCTGTTTGTTCTCGTGCAGTTGGTTTTCACACTGACTGCAGGATGCTGAAATGATTCATGTTACGGGTGTGGCATCCATCGCCGAGCGCGACATGCAGTTTCTATTAGCCTCTATAATGTAGTGGAGCATGAGTCAAATGAATGTCACCTGCTCTCACGCCTGCTCCTTCGCCACTGCTCTCGCTGTGTCGGCGCGTCCGTCAGGTGGCTCCATGGTCCTGTCGGGCATCAGCTGCTTCTTCCTGTGGTTTGGCACCAGCGAGTCCATGATGATTTTCATGTTGTGCCTTTACAACGGCCTGAGCATCTCTGCCTGGAACTCCCTGGATGTGGTCACTACTGAGTCATTCCCCACTGTCAGGAGGTGAGGGGAGCAACGACACCGATTGGTTATTTGCTTACGTAATCGCTCCGACCATTTAATACCGTACGCGTTTATGTAACGTGCTGCACTCGATTCCCTCTCTCCACAGAGGAACAGGCTTCGGGTTCTGCAACGCTCTGTGTAAGCTGGCCGCCGTCCTGGGGAACCTGATTTTCGGTTCTCTCGTCGGCATCACCAAGGCCATCCCCATCCTCATGGCCTCGTCTGTGCTGGTGGGCGGCGGCCTGGTTGGACTCCGGTTGCCTGACACCAGGGCGAACGTCCTCATGTAACGACGGCGTGGCGCTCATCAGCTGGGACGAAACTGGATACAACCCGGGTGAATCCGAGAGGAAGCCCGGGGAGAGTTGGGTAAGGAGTGCAAATTGCTTGGTTCATTCCCGTCCTATCGCTTTTAAGCCCATTTCGCAAAAGTACATTAAGTAAAACAGGATAACCGAACCCACCTTTTTTCGTAGTGTTTTTGACTTTTTGATTCCATTTAAGGTGAAAACAATAAGCTCCGTCATTTTGTGAATGTATTTTCTGGAGATGTCACGTGACAGAGCTTGGAGTTTGTGCAGCTTCTCGGCGCTTTGGTGGAGCGACCTAGAGCAGAAGTCGCCGCGCGGTTAAAGCGCGAGGCTCTTTAATATTGATACGGTCCTATTAAGGACAAGCCAGATGGGGCGAAAAAGTGGAAAAACAAGCCGTAATGAGCGCAGCCGACCTGCTGTCTGACAACGCAGGGAATAGATGATCAGACGGAGCCGACGCATGACGCAGCTGCGTGACAGCTGGCTGGTCCACGGGCGCGGCGTGGACGGTGTGCAGACAGCCAGCATGAAATACATGAAAAATACACACATACAGACATAGTTGTGCTAATACGTGTCTTCAAATAGACACTTTGATACCCCCCCCCCGCTCCACACCTGCGTCATACTGTACACACTACACTTTGCTCAGACATCTGCAACCTCGATCGCAGTAGGACACCAAGCCCTTTGCATTACCTACCCAGCCAAGAATCAAAAAGGCCATATTGAAAAACTGTATTTTCTTGTACCAATAATTGTATGGTGTGTTGAGTCTGAAGATGTTCACTTTATTTTTTTTTCTGCTGTGTTACCGCGGACGTCGGAATGATGCATTGCTTTTTTTTTTTTTTTTTCCTCCAAGTGTTGTTAGTCCAGGTCCCCTCCCGCTTGCGTTTCATTGTACATGGGCTCTCGGGATGAGCTCCTCCTCCCAGACCGTGTCGGCTTTGTGTTGGAAATTGCTGGCGGCAGTGGCGTTGATGATGACATGTCATGCTGCTTCCTTTTTAAAAAAAAAAAAAAATACTGAATGGCCTTTTTTTAAAAAGTGCCTCTCCTTAACTGGAGCAGTCAGCCCATAGTCACATGGTGTCCCAAGGTTATAAGGATCAGACAGGAAGTGACTGGGAAGGGAAGAGCTAAAATAACCATTGTTTTTTGTGAACATGTGTGAAAGATTGTGGCCATTGCAATATTTTATTAGGGTTGTGAATTTTTTTTTCTCTGGCGTGAACCTCATCTCTTTCGTTAGACTTCCCTTATTTGATAAAACTTTTATTTCTTTGGGATAAGCCTCCCTCTCTCCTGAAAAAAAGTCAGTTGTTAGAAAAAGGGAACGATGAAACACGACGCCATCAGTGGGTGTAACTCACCGTGCATGACCGCAAAAGTAATAAACAAACAATCTGGGCGAATTTTTGCCGCCCGCCGTGAAAACGTCACCCCGAGGAAACATTTCTGCTTTTTTGACTTTGTACCTTAAATCATCTGTGGGGAAAAAAAAATCAGCTGAAATTATGTTTATATAACTGTAACATCTGAAGCTGCGAAAACAAAAAGCAGATGATAAATTTGAGCATTTTGTGGCGGAAAAATCGTCTCATGCCATCGTCTCACGCTTAACAGATCGCGACCTACCTTGTACCGGTTATCATGTATCCTGTCTTTCAACATTTGAACCTCAATGCTTCCTGCTTAATATGAAGATGAAATAAGATAATTAATGAGAATAAAGATAAGAATAATAATACTAAGATATTTTTTGCCGTTTTCGGTGTCAAAATACTTCCGAGAGATTAAAATTTATTTGGGCAGCTCTCGACAGCTCCGCTGCTGCTTTGTGTACGTGGATTGTGTTTTCTGTGGCTAACAGCTTGGGTTTCCCTGCTTTTCTCTGCATTTGTGGTATTTGTCGTCGCAGCGTAGACGTAGTTTGCCCTCATACCGCGGTGGGCTTGCTCAAGTCCGCTCAAAGAAAACAAAACGAGCAAAGTGATGCTGCACGTGCGCAGCCGTTTCCAGAAATCCGCCTTTTCTCTCATAACTCGTAAAATCAGTTGGAAATACGTAAGGTGCGCTGACATTTCTCTTTTAACCATAATGATTCAAGTATTTTTGAAAGAAAAGTATAGCATACAGATTCTAAATAAATGCGATGACTTTTGCCCGGCAGAACAACAGAACTGATCTGTATGGTTCTGGTTCTAGTTAAAATCTTAATTAGCAGCAGATGGACCTGTTGTGTTACACTTGGGGTGGGGGGGTGTTGTTATGTTTGAGGTATTTGGGGTATTGCTTACACTATGTACTGTATTAATGTGAGTGTGTGCACAGGATGCTTGTGCGTGAAAGAAAGAAAGAGAGAGTGTGTGTGTGTGTGTGTGTGTGTGTGTGTGTGCGGACCTGCCTATGGGTGCATGAGTGTAAATATTATGTACATATCAAAGCTGATATTGGAACAGTTCTGGGTTCAAGTGTGTATAAAACCCCCTCGACTGACTCATGTGTCTCCTGCTCCGTCCGAGCGATTAGTCCACCTGCTGTATCTCTGCTGTACATCTCTGTGTGTGCTTGGCTTAAAGTCCCTGTTCACCTGCTACTCTGTATGTGCGCGTGCACACCAACTTGCATGTATGTAGGAAAACTGTTCTTTTGTGTTCATCTTTGCATTCTTACTGTAAACCCTTCTGGCAGAAAAACGATGGCAATATTGAGATTTTATGTTTCAGGAAAAAATGTGAATGTATCGTTCTCGTAAGTTCTGTTGATCTGTTCTATGGAGGTAATGAAATATGTGGAGGATAGCGTCTGTGTTACTGTAAAGAGCTGAGCTGTATGTTCACAGGTCTGTACGTGTGAAAATATATGAAGAAGTATTTGCCAAACGATGCTCTTGTGAATAATGTTTAAAAAGTGGAAGGGCAGGGATTGTGCTGCTTTTGAACATATATAGAATAAAAGTTATGTTCTCTAGCAAACGACGCCGTGCTTTTCCTTCACCCGCCCTTGTGTCCGACCTCCAGAAAAAGAAATCATCTCCTTCACCCTTTAGATATCACTTACCTGTGGACGTTTGCACCAAGGTGGGGTCTTAATTTTGCAATACACTTTCAAGCACAAACTTGAGGTGCAAACTTTTCTCGCCCCGGAAGCTAAACATGCAAAGGAAACATAGTTGTCAAGTTTATTTGGCGTGCCCAACTAAAATACCTGCAGCAGAGGTATTGATTCAAATATTTTGGAGGCTGTGGTTTGGGGTGCTGTTGAAATGTAATATACAATATTGAGAACAGTTTCCAATGTTTAGTCCTCCCTCACTGACGTAAGAAGGGTGGACAAAAAAAATAAATACACCTCTTGGTAAGTAGATGCAGAGTAACACACGCTGCTCCGATGATTCCTTCAATTCTAAGGCAATACTGCCGCCTAGTGGCCGAAATAATGTACTCACGTTAAAATGGTAATTGACAAATTAACAGTGACAGTGTGGGATTATTAATACAGACAGCTGTTATGTATAAATATTTTTAAAAAAGGGTAACCGCACGGCCGCGGGGGCAGTGATGTGGGTGCAGGGACTCTATTGGGGAGCTGGTATTTGTCCTCTGTTCCCAGCGGCAGTGAACGCAGCACGCGCCGACCCTCTGACCAGCAGGTGGTGCGAGGTGTTAAATCATCGTCTCCCGTCCCGTCAATCATTTCGTTTCAGAGAGTGGCGGGGCCGAGATAACGCGACCGCTGTTCAGGAGTCGAGCCCGAGACGTGCACGCCATGGGGGCTGTCTGCCGCGAGTGACAGTTGGCGCTTACATGTAACTTCTGGAGACCGCTGCGCCCCGTTTCTCGGCCGATCCCCACCTCCCAGTTGGTCCGCGCCACTTATTTAATCCACACCAGCACATCCGGCGTATTCGCTGGCCGCCTGAACGCAACGTTAGCTCGTGGGCTGAAGTTTCCAGTTCTGACGAGTTCACGAGTGGAGGAGGAAACGGAGGCAGGATGTACCATGAAGAAACATCAGCTTTACACAAGCCACGCTATGGAAGTAAGTGACACCTTTCCCCCCCTTTTTTTGCTCGCGTAGCTTAAAAAAAAAAAAAGTAGTGACGTGAGGGTGATCGCGAGCGGACGCGCGGCGCCGTCGCGGGGGACGCTTGATGAGCGGCAGGTGGTTCGGCAGCACCTGCGTGGCCCCGCGCGGCCCCGCGCGCAGCAGGGGACCTGCGGTAGGTGTGGCGACCCGGGGAAACGCGGGGGAGAAAGCGAAACGTTTTACGTGGAGTGAACGAACTGCTGGAGAAGTCAGCACCCTGCCGGTGAAAACTAACGCCTGGGGACGTCGGGGACTTTTAAGGGGCTGCAAACTGTCATCGCCGAACGTCCTCCATAGTGCCCCCCACATGCACCACTGTGCTTATTTAAAAAAAGAGAAAAAAGTATTTATTTAATGGTGGTAGCCAGCATATCAGCCTGTCTACACATTTGGCATTTTCTCATAGGTTAACCATTAACGTGGGATTTTGCTGCTGTTGAGAAATCTGCGACTGACTCCACAAGTGTACCAGGAATGTGACTGAGTTAACTGATATAATAATAAAAAAGAAAACATCTTAAGTCTGCAAAAAAACTTGTCACCTACCAACAGATCTAGGCCATACACAAGTTCGAGAGGTAACCAGTCAATTATGTAATCAGCTTGCTCTCTGTCCCTTTGACTGGGCCCAGTGACTGTGTTTGATCACGGCTTATCTTCGTGCTCACAGGTAGATCTTCTGTTGCAAAGACTGAGATAGGGATGCTGTCAACAAGCTGCCTTTTAATCAGCTGCCCCTCGTCTGCTTTTTGACTTGAGAGCAGAATAACCCGGCAGCTAGGCAAAAGCATGACTCATAATCATTCAGCCTGTAACTCGGGTCCAGCGGTCCAATGACACACAAAGGCACAACAAACCCATTCTGGGGCTTAAATATAACGCTCGGTGCAGGCAGACTACTCCAGGAAGTGTGTGTTTGTGAGTCAGCAGAGGTGGTGTGTAATGGCCGCACTGTGGTGGCTCTGCCTCTGACACGAGCGTTCGTACAGATTTGCATCCATGTCAGCTGCGCAGCTGGGCCACTCGACTGTGTTGGCTGGCCGTGGTGTGTGTGTGTGTGTGTGTGTGTGTACTGTGCACATTTTAAGAACACCGTGCTAATACTGGACAGGCCCTTCCTTTGCTCTCAGAACAGCCTCAGTTCTTCATGGAATGGATTCCGCAAGATGTTGGAAACATTCACTGGAGATGCTGCTCCATGCTCTCAATCAAATGATGCAATCAAATGATTTCTGCAGATTCACCAGTTGCACTTCCGTGCTGCAGATCTCCTGTTTTTCCCCCCATTTCCAAAGGTGTTCTTTTGCAATCAGATGTGGTGACCGGCTTGAGATGACTTTTTAAAATGTGGGGCGTAAAGCGCTGCCCACGGTCAGCAACAATATTCAGGCTGTCATTCAAATGATGATTGATTGGTTTTCTGGGGCCAAAAGTGTTGGTTGGGTTCCATGAATTAACCCTGATGACAAACTCTAACCCTACCATCTGCACGCCTCAGCACAAACACAGGTTTTTCAGACCAGCCGATGTTTTTGCGGCGATCAACTGTACCCAGAGCAGCCTCACATTTCGGTTCTTGGCTGACAGTCCTAAAGATTGTTTGCCTGAGCTCCTATAGTCTTTCTGTCCGCTGCAGCCAACCTCTCACTTGACCTCTCTCTTCAACACGGCGTTTCATATCACAGAAGTGCCGCGCAGTGGTTTTATTTCCGATTTCACAGCGCTCTGGGTGAAACCTCGAGAGACAGTTGAGCGCGAAAATCCCAGGAGATCAGAAAAACCGAAACCGGCCTGTGCAGCACCAACAGTCATGCCATGGTCAGCGTCACTGAGATCACATTTTTCCCCATGATTTCCCCATCAGCATTTGATGTGAACATTAACTGAAGGCCCTGACCTGTGGATTCCATGCACTGCACTGCTGCCACATGATTGGCTGATTGGACGATTGCCTGAATAAGCAGGTGCACAGGCGTTCCCAATACAGTGCTTCGATCAAGTTTTGGGGCCAGTGCCAGTGGTCTGTTTTACAGTCTGTACCGACATTTATAATGTTCACAAACTCAACGGTCCTTTTGTCGTTCCAAGCTTGTGGCGGCTGAACAGTTTTGAGTTATACTTGCAGGTGTTTCTATTATCTTTCTTTTTCCACCAGCACCACACACTGCATCCTTCAAAATGATGACATGGTTGGAACGACTCTTTCACACAGTTATATTAAAAACCTTACATTAAAACCTTTATGAAATATAACGCAAACGTACAATCAACGGGTTTAACCAGTTTAACTCGGCATCACTAGAGGCAGTTATATTCATGTCTCATGATGAGCAAAAGATAAATTGACTCTGGCGTGCTCTTGTGTGCGCGTATACAGTACGTGTACGGGTCCTACACCCTGAAAACAAACATAAACCCAACTTTGCCACGTTGAAATTCACCCGCTTGTCTGCAGTCAAACCCGTGGCAGGGCGCTTGGTCCAGTTGAAAGCACTGTGTGTAAACTGAGCTCGCGGGCCTGAGGTTGTCCCTTCACTCAGCCAGAAATAAGGAGATCTGATTGGATTAGAGCAGGGTAAGAAGTGTTGGGCAGAGGAGATCTCGTTAGGCTGCAGGTAAAGGTCAGCTCTCGGCAGAAGTCACTTATCACTCGAGCACCCCAGTAAGGCCACTCTGGCTCAGCGGAGCATGTGATGCGCCGCAGGTCGCTTTCCGAGGGGTAGTCAGGTTCCCAACAAATGAAAATAATCCTTGTTTGACCGGAAATATCCCCTTAGCTCTCCGCTTGACAGAGCCTCTGTCCAATGTCAGCACACTTCCCAAAAGACTTGCGCCAAGCAGCAGCAACATTGATAATAAATATATGTATTCATTTTTCTTTTTTTCAAGCCATTCAGGATGACGAGCGGCTGTCGGCAGAGGAGATGGACGAGAGGAGGCGGCAGAATATCGCCTACGAGTACCTGTGCCACCTGGAGGAGGCCAAACGGTAAGCCGGGAGGAGCGCGTGAGGAGCTGACGGAGGGCAGGAGGGGGGGATGGGTGGGAAAGAATCCAAAATAAGAGGAGCGTCGTGGCACACACTAACTAGAATAGACCACTTTCCCTCAGGTTGTTTGCTCTGTCATAGGAATTCCACTGGGTGTGTTCTGAGTTAAGAATTAAGTTTCTTTAATGTTTGAGCTGCTAGAGGAGCTTTGTATTACTTAGCCTTTTTGTTTACTTAACATTATTATGGAAATATCAGTAGTTGAGAAATGAAGTGATGGAGAGAAAGTGAGGGGAATGTGATAAAGGAACAAAGCAGTGTGATTAATTAATGGTTTTAGTAGCACAGAGTTGATATTAGATTATAACAAGGGAGGTGCTGACTGGAAAGAGTTGCTCTCTTTCGACCCCGCCCTCAACCCCTGCGATTGCTGAAATATTCTAATGAAAAAAAGCCAAAACAAAACGAAACCTTGAAGGTTTGTCGATGATTTTCTGAGTAGCTTTGGTGACTCTCTTCATTCCTGGGCGGTGGCTGTGGTTTGCGCAAGGATCATTTTTCGGTTGTTTTTTTTTTTCTCCTCTGCTTTTCAAAAAAGTCATTCTGAAGACAACAGAAGATAGTGATGAAATATTTCTCATGTGAGGTGCATGAGCAAAACTAAAACGAAACCACTTCCTGTCTTGGGCATCCATCTGAACAGGAAGGAGCAGGAGGTGTGGTTGTGCCTCTTTTATCACTCTGATTTTGTGACAGCCTTCTTCCTAAAATTTCAAAAATATCAAAGAAATTCATGAGTGAACACCGGCAGGGGTTTGGGGTACATAGAACAACTACTTATGCAGTAATGGAATTAGTATAATTGTTATCTATAAGTGTATATATTGATCTTCAGAAGACTTTTTATCTCAGTTGGTTATTAAGAAAATTGGACAAGTGTGTGGTGAGAGGTGAAGCTTGGCTGAAAATTTACTTAGAAAATAAGATGGTGATGTGTTCAAATGAGTGATACTGTGTCAAGATTTAGGAAGGTCACATGTGGAGTCCCACAGGGATTAGTGATTGGCCCAAAACATTTCATACTTTATAGATAGGAAATGGAAAAGAAGTTCATAAATAAAGGACATAAACGAATACATTGACTGATTTTGTTTATACTGTCTATGTTGTTTATATCTATTGTATTATGAGTGCTGATTATAAAAACACTACTACCGCAACTACTACTAATGCGACAACCCCGCTTCCATAAAGAGATTAATCTCGGTGACGGATTAAGTTCTTAACCCCGCTGTAGCGTGCCGCATCGTTGTGGTGATTCGACTGTAGGGTCTGTACTGCGGGACGCCGTGTGAGCGCGTGCAGCCTCGTTTACTTCAGCATGTCCTCACCGATCGCCACTCTATGGCTAAACTTGCGCTTTGAGACACTAAAGACGGGTTAAATGGTCTACATCACCTGCTTATGTCACAGGATAACAAGGGTCTGCAAGGGCAGGTAGGCGAGACAAAGTCATTGGTCGTAAATGGGCCACTCCTAGATTATGACACTTTTTTTCTTTTTTTAGTCGTACTGGCAAAGGTTCAGCGGCCACCCACGCTCACGCGCCATCATTTTTAGCTTTCTGTTACTCCGTCCCAGCAGTGCTGACTTTCCCCCCTCACTCTGTTAATTGCGCATTGGAGCCTCTGTTCTGGGAAAGGTGTCAAATTAGATTAGGATTACGACGGACCTCTAATGGAGCCGCTGGCCGCAGAGAGCACGGGATTAGGTTCTGCTTTCTGGGGTCAGGAGTCAGCAGTCACCACACTCACGGTGAAGCAACTCCAAGTACAAATGGCTTTTGATCTTTTTGAGACATTGTTTGTTTGGATCTGTACGGCCACATAAATAGCTGCAGGGTCAGTAAGACAAAAAAAACTTTGCTTCTGTCAATTCAGAGTAATCTTGACTGGCCAATGTGTTGCTGCTGTGTGACACGTACTCATGAAGTTGTGTGTTTAATGTGCTCGAGCAAATCTTTTTACAGCAGACCGCGCGCAGACTTTGCTGTTCAAAGTGCCTGAGGTTTTTAACTGAACCCTGTTGGTATTATTGTCATTTGATAGACACACCCTCACCCCCCCCACACACACACACACACACACACACACAAACACAAACATGACTTTGAAACAAGACTTTGTACCCTCACTGGAGAGTAAACAGTCGATCCGTATTTGAAGCTTTTTTTGGATAGGGACCATTTGGGTTTTGCTTTCGCAAACTCCAAGTCTACATCGAGCATGTTGGTTTTTTTTTTTTTGTTCTTTTGTTTTCCACTGAGGGATTCTGTCCCAATCTTCAGAAACTCCCTACCCCACCACATATACCAAAATTTTTTTTCTCTTTGCGCACAAACAGGCACAAACACAAACTCATGACCAGCGTGACTAAACTACATGACGCAGACAGAAATACTGTAGCTGAAAGCGAAGGAGCCCAGTTTAGGCATAAGGTGTCGAGATGAGTCCAGAAAGCTGTATTTGGTTGGGCACCGGTGAGTCACAGGTCGGACAATGACAGGAAGGCTTGCTTTAGCCAGTTGTAAACAGGAGCACTAGCCTGTCCTGCTGCAGGAGACGCATTCTCCCGGCATTGTTTTAAGGACAGGAAGTCACGTTTCACAGGAGAACTCTGTTGCCCATGCAGGATGTTCCTTTTGACTGTTGTCATGTTCCCGCCAACATTTTTTTTTTCTTTTTTTAATTCATTGCTTTTTCTCTCAGTGACCGTCTTTTTAAAAAAATTTTTTTTTCCAATAATATGTTGCTTCTTGAGGTTGAAACTTGCGGTTCTTGAGGTTCAGCAAGTTGCTTCAGTATCATTGCTTTGCTCCGGCTGGCCTCGGCCACTAAGCTCTTGGGGGTGTGTGTGTGTGTGTGTGTGTGTGTGTGTGTTTGTGTGTGCATCTCAGTGCCAAATGGGCTTTTCCTGACAGGCAGTGTTGTGTGGTTGTTGAAGGTTAGCTGATGCGCCGTTCTGTTGATGTAACAATAGCGGCGGCTTGATGCCAGGCCCAAAGATGCCGAACATCAGTGCAGGAGGTCATGAGTATCGGGGAGAGAGCGTGTGCCCGGTAATCCCTACCATACAGATGTCGATTAGGGGGGAAAAAAAAAAACCCTTAGGTTATTTTTAAAAGTTAAAACAACTGCCGGGTTTCGGGAGCGATGTAATAATGTCTTGATCCTTAATCCTGAGCTTTGACCAGAACCTGTAAAATGATGCGTTGCCCGTGCGGTGAGGGAAACGTTATCTCATGCGTTGTAATATGAGCACACCTGAATGCACTGGCTCTCTGTGCTCTGTCGTTTTATATCACCCGGCAGAGCTTTTCCGCTCGCTCCTCGAGCGTCGTCGGACTCGATCGGTGAAGCGGAGGCTTTTATTCCTCAAGGCGCCAGACCTACACACCTCACCGGGCTTCTGTTGACAGTGCGTGGAGTGTTGTGGCTCGCCTTTTTAATGTGCTGACACACGTTTCGGGTCGACTGGATCCGTTGAGCACCCACATGGCCTTGATTAACCTAAACAAGGGGTCCGTGGGCATGCGTGTGGGAGGGGACGCTTTATTGCTTTTAAGGCTGTAACGACTGAATGAAGCCCATCAATGAAACATTAACCAAGCGGAGGTACTGAGCGCTGCACACAAAAGATAAATTCAGTTGCAGGATGATATACAAGGTGAGATTTTCTGTCACCTTTGTTTTAACGTGGAACCGCCAGGAAGGAGGTGTAGCTGTCGCATTGAGCGTGCTGTCACTTCCAGGCAGTAAGATAATGTCTAACAGATTTTCAGAGCGCGATGACTGCGCTCGCAAATCATTCACTAGCTCTCCGGAAAGGAGTTTTTCCTAATATCTCTGGGAATAGTCTGGCAGAGGCCCCGGTTTAACCTCTCAGAGGGAAAATGACATCAGTTTGAAAGACGGTCAGCATTATTTTAACATGCACTGAATATCCTCCAACATGTCTGCGGCCATTCACTCCCATCACACATCACTGAAGTGAAACTCAGAAGCTTTTTGCCGGTAATCACTTCGGGCTCCGGGTGGATTGCAGTATGTGCGAGTCTTGCTCACCGATGGCCTCTTTAACTTCAAACTGCGCACATGAAGAGCGAGGCCGACGCTTTCTTTTAAACGGTCTCGAAGCTTAGACTGCAGATCTGCCCGCAGCCCCCTTCCTAAAGCATGCTGGGCACTGCGTGGGTGTTGCCTGTAACAATGCCCAGTTCTCTCAGACCAGTTTGTTGCTCCGTTTAATGGAAAACCCTGTGGTTAATCATGGCAGGAATGGCACCGGTGTATTGTTTGTCTGGACATTTTTACAGCCTGGTAGATGAGATCTAATGGCGCTCAGGTGGTGAATCCACTGCACTGAAGTTTGTTTTATATTCTGAATGTAACGTGGAAGTCAGTAAATTGAGTGTGAAAATTTAATGCGAGTATTTAATGCGAGTTTAATAAGAGTAGGGCCCCCCCCCACCCCCCATCCTTACATGCATTCATCTCAGGGAGTTGCGCAATAATGTGAGAGTCATCGACTTCAAAAGTTTTACGTTGAGCCAGGGACATGCATGCTTAGATTTTAGATTATTAAGAATGGGGCTGATATTGAGGAAAAAAACTTCCTCAATAGCAGCCCCCCCCCCCAATGTTGGTTTGGTTGCAAGAGAGGAATATTAGAAATGCCTCTGAAAATCCTGTGTCTGGCCTGAGGTCGATGTCCGTGTGCATTCAGGTGGATGGAGGCCTGCCTCGAGGAGGACTTGCCTCCCACCACAGAACTGGAAGAGGGACTGAGGAATGGCGTCTACCTTGGCAAACTGGCCAATTTCTTCGCCCCCAAGATGGTGTCGGTGAAAAGGATCTACGACAGAGATCAGGCCCGTTACAAGGTAAACCTCCATTCCTTTTGAGTTTCATCTTTTTCTTCTTGCCTCCTGAGGTGAGGTCATAGTTGTCCTACATTTTTCGTTCTTCACCGGCTTGCATCACCGCAGACAGGAAGAGAAGTTTCCAGATCTTTCAGGCACTTCCTGACAGTTGAAACAGTTTTACACAGGAAAGGGCGAAACAGCCAAGTATGTAACTGTAACATGCCTCTATCGATATGGCTGAGTGAGATTCTTAGCTTTGACTTTTTATTTCCTGTGACACGTTTTCAATAAAACTTAGCGTGGTGTCAAAATGTAGAGACACTGCTTTGCCGTTCCTGTTTAAACACAAAGCCGCATTTCTCCTCCATCATCCCATTCTCATCGCCAGAGCAAAGGGCTGCACTTCAGACACACCGACAACACGGTGCAGTGGCTCAGAGCGATGGAGTCGGTGGGTCTCCCCAAGGTAAGAGGTTTCCATCCATCCACCATCACGACGCAGTCGCTCCGTGCACACAACATGCACACAAACACGCGCATCTAAAGTACAAAGACACGTGCCAGGTCAACACAAGCATGTGACGTCAGTATCGCTAATCAGCAATACAAATCATTCACTCAGGATTACAAAGGGCTTCTTTATAGTGAGGTAGACTGCGTGAAACTTGTTTGTTGTAGGTTGTGGAGTTGTTTATTTGCTGCATATTGTATTTGTCAGGCTTGGGAGGTTTTTTTGCCATGTAATGGTTTAAACAAGATGATTTGTTCCACTACCTATATTAGTATATATTATGTGATGCATGAGCCGACTTCCAAACCCATCTTGGCCAGGAGCTACATGCATGATGGAAATGATACACAACTCATTCAGAGCAACCCTGTGTAAGTGATTGCTTGCACCGTAAACTGCAGCATCGGGAGGCTCTTTCGTGTGTACGTTGGCTTCGTACTTACTCCTGTTAGAGGGCAGAAACCGTCTTAGAGCTGAGACTTTGTAGCTCCAGCTAAGACAGTAGACTCCAAAACTAGGACAGCGTATAATCTGTCCTCCAAGAGCTGAAGTTCAACCCTGTCTTAGGGGCAGAGCCAAACTTTTAGTCAGTTAGTGTTCGAGGATCAGGATTCAGCAGGAAAACAAGAGAATGTGAAAGTTGAATAGTGCCGTTTGGTACAAAATTAGAATAAACATTTCTTAAGTAACAAACAGAGTGTGTACTCGCATAGTGAATATACTATATATTGAACATTTCAGTGCTTTTGCTCCTGCAAATTGTACAGGAAAATGAGCGTTTGTGTCTGTGACAAAGCGCATACACCTGCATGTGAAACATCTGTAGGATGGACAGTTCTCACACAACAGTATGAACCTCATGACATAATTTCTGTGATGGCACAAAAGACCTCACTGAAGCGTGTCCAGGAAAAGAAAATGAAGTAAAATGGATACGTACTTATCTCTGTGCTTTTCTATTTTGATTTGGTTGGCAGTTTTTATGAATCGCCTGTTTAGGACTGATCATCCATTCACAGGTGCTTTGTATTGCAGAATTCCAAGTGCGGGATTTCAGAAATTGTTATTGAAAATTATGAGGTTCACAAACTCAGTACCTATTATTGCCTGGGATTGCATGATACTTTGCAGGTGTTGCCTGCACATGGAGAATAGAATTATTTGTGATGGATAGCGTGCTCCTGGTCAGGTGCGGCACAATAAAGAACATCAAGACACCGATAAAAGACGAGTGACTAATACCTGCTGCGGTTTCTACCTTCAGATATTCTATCCTGAAACGACAGATGTGTACGATCGCAAAAACATGCCCAAGGTGGTTTACTGCATACACGCGCTGAGGTAAGACTAAAAGGATTCCAAAAAACCTAATGACTTTTCACTTTGCTGCCCTCATGCATTTCTCTCCCCTGACAGCAAAATTACTCAGCCGTCTCTGAAATCCTTTGTTTGCATAGCGGCAGGTACCCAGCTACTCTCTCCTGAAGATACCGCGCCTGACTATCGAGTGTGACTTTCGCTTCTGAGGAAGAAATGAAACCCAGCGGACTAAACTGCCATTGTTACAGATCACCTCAAGGCCAAGTGCTGGTATCTGGTGGAATAAAACTACGAGCTTTTGGGCGGATTTGGTCACGCACGCGTTGTTTGTCTGTAAATTCCGACCTCTTCATATGTGCGACATCAGTCTGCTGAAGCTCTTACCAGTGACAGGGCTCTCGCTTTTTAATTCACCCTGGTTATGGCAAACAATGCCACTTAGGTTTGACTTTGACTCTTACCACTGGCAGAGCGGAGTATTTTAAGTTAACAGACTTTGAGGGCGAGCCATGTGTAGAATGACTAATGTATGGAACTGCTAACACTAAGAATTTTTTATTTTTTATTACTCTCTGGGGTTCAGGCATGGCCTCTTTTTGGAGTACATTAAGTTCAACCTCTAATTCTTCTGTCAAGAGGAGAACTAGTACTAAGTAAGTGATATGAAACAGGAACTGGAACGTGCTATTCCTGCTCATTCAGTTGGACAGTGAGAAAAGGGCGTTTCTGTGATTTTTGTTGAATATTTCAGGGTTGTATTTGACAGCACCGTGGTTTCAGCTATAGCCAGCAACTCACAGTTTTTGGTTGTCGGAGTTTGTTCTGCACACATTGAGCATAACCGCACTAAGCCCGTTCAGATCGAATGTGGTTCGACTCTTTACTTACAGTCTCATCACACCATAAAGGGGTCAGTTCTTGGGCACGGTTCCAGGTGGTAGACACGTTTTCATTTTCACTGCAGCGTGCGCGGAATATCACAAGTTAAGGCTCCTTGCTTTCTTCAGCTGAGATGACTTTGAATGTACTAAAGTCACTTTTTATCTATCTGACCCTTGCAGTCAGCCAAGCACAGGTCCAGGGAGTGGTTATGCGAGCTACTTGGATTGTTTTCTCTGTGGTAGTGTTTTGGTCAGGTCCTGAGAGAGTTGGCTTCCTCCCTCCTTCTGCACACACGTGCTCTTCCTTCCTGCGAGTCCAACTTAAATCCCACAGGACCTAGCGAAAGCACTGCTTCCCTGGGTAGAAACGCATGCGGACGTTGAGGCAAAGCAGCGGATGCTCCGGCACATGCGACGTAGTGGAAAATTAAAAGGGTACACATTATAATGGGGAAAGAATGTAGCTCCCAAGTATATATTTTTTCATATCTTTTCAGATGTTGGGCTTAATGTGTTGTTTAAAGTGAAGAAAAATGAAATGAATCATGTTTAAAAAAAAAAAAAAAAAAATCCAGTCTGTGGAGAATCTGTAGCTTCAAGCTAGTCAGCTGATTGTCTGTAACCCTTGTGGCTTGTTACCAGCCTCCTTCATTAACCCCAGTCAGCTGTTACTGTGCTTATCTCAGATTGAATCAGCTGCCTGCACGTTAAAACATTACGCTTTGTGTGAGCACAGTTGAGATAGTCGTTTAAAGCCCCCTGTGTCCCAAGGACAGAGTGCGCTTCATGTTTACACACACTGTGACCAAAGGGCAGGATAACCAGCTTCTCTAACTGCTCCTCGCAGAGCCGCGCTGATCTCAGATCTGCCGTTAATATCTATAATTCATTATCACTTATCGGGTACCTGCGGGAACATGAAAGTTTGATGAAGTTTCCAGCCCACCTGCGTGTTAGGTTCGTTGCTGGGCTGTGGACTGAGCCTTCCGGCTGCTGTCAGTTAGTGCTTGTTTTAATCTGAGCCAACACTCCCCCCCTGTGGTTTAAGTGTGACACCACGGGGGCATCAAGGAACAATCACAATCTTGAGGGTAAAAATGAATCCAGAGTTAACGTTTCAGACTGTTGGTCTACAGAATAGTTGAAGCTTCTCCTTCTTCCTGATGTTTTGTGTAAATAATCCAGCCTGTATGCTTCATTTCAGCTTGTACTTGTACAAACTGGGCATTGCACCACAGATTCAGGACCTGCTGGGGAAAGTGGCCTTTACAGGTAACGCCTACTGGAATCAGTATATATTTTACTTGTACGAAAAGTGGTATCAATTTTAAGCAGAAGAGCTACAATGATAAGAATTATCATTGCTTGTTAAATCAAGGATACATGTTGCCTGAGGAGTTTTTGAAATCCTGGTGTGTACACACCTAGCTGTGCATGTAATGAGAATCCGCTCGGAATGGGAGGTAATTTTATTCACTGCTTGTTTGGATTTGAGTGAAAGGAATGATGTTTAAACCTCTTGTCACCACTTTCAATGGTTGAATCTCCTCATCTAAACATTTCAAGATGAATATTCCATTAAAATAATACTGAATAGGTTACAGTTTTTGAGAGCAATCATTTTATACATTTCATTCATATCCTCTCCAGCCAACTGAAAAAACTTGTCATAAAAACTCCACTTTCAACAGTGTATTCAAACTTTTAGTGCCCCAAAACCCCACAAATGTTTCAACACAGTAAATTCATGCCAAGCAATTTAAAATTCACCCCTTGTGGTTTTACTGTGTATCACAAATGCTGGCTAAGGAGAAATTTGGCGCGTGAAAAGGTGCCCTAAAATTTCCAGATGAGCATGTTACTCTTTGAATATCAAGATTCTTCAGTAATCTGGGACATCTTTGTGTAAAATGATTTGACAGTCAAACATTTTTCATGTATATAGGTGCAATGAACATAGTGATGAACATGTCTGGTGACGTAGATCATTAGAAAAGCAGTTGAATCTCGATGAAGAGATATTTGTACTTGAGTGAAAGCAACAGAACCGTTACTGTCTATAATGTACAGTATACTGAACAGTAGCTTTGCGACATGAGCAAAGTGTTTTGAGAATTGTGATTCTCATTTTCGTGATTGTGCCAGAGGGAAGATTGTAAAGGGAAAGTTGTGTTGCACTCAGTATATTTGATCCTTTATATTGCCTGAGTGTGTCACCACGGTTTCCCCTGCCATTGTCATATGTCTTGTCTCCCAGAGGAAGAGATCAGTAACATGCGGAGTGAGCTGGAGAAGTATGGAATCCAAATGCCGGCGTTCAGTAAGATTGGAGGGATCCTGGCCAATGAACTCTCAGTGGATGAAGCTGCCTGTGAGTCCCATTTTTTTTTTCTTGACGTTTTTGATGGAAACTTTAAGAAGATGATTGTGTTGTTTCCAAATGTCACTTTGTCCATCACTCAAATGTCCACACACCCTCTGCTACCTTCAGTGCACGCTGCTGTGATTGCCATCAATGAGGCGGTGGACAGAGGCCAGGCCTCTGCGACCATGGGAGCCCTGAATAACCCCAACGCAATGCTGAGGAACACCCAGGAAGCTCTGGCTCAACACTACCAGGACAAACTGAGTCAGTCTAAGGCTCATAAGCAGGATCAGTCTTCAGGAAGGGTGAGAAACACCTCAGTGATGTCTGAAGTTTCAGTGTCATTATGATACTTCGATCATTACATGTCATATAATGTATTAGGAGGCTTGATTAGCTTCTGTGTGACATTCACTGGCTTTGGTCATGACACACACACACACACGCATCACTGTTGCTCTGTTTCACGTGTGTTTTAGGTCTAGTCAGATATCCTGTTACATAATTACCATTTGAACATTTGAAAGAAATTGCCACCAGCAATACAAACTCCACTGATGCTTTTGGACGCAGTGTCACCAACACGTTCAGCCCAGGCTGGGAATCGGACCTATTCAGGTTTGACCACCAACAGATGCTGAGCTTTCTGTGTTGCAGTGAAACTGGTGTCACCAAACAGAAGAATATAAATGATTTCATGCTTATTACAAATAAACTCTAACCTCAATTTTATGGAATGCAAAAAATGTAAACTCGGTTTGGATGGGTGTTTCTGATCACAGAGTCCAGCACCGACAACTGTAGTAACTGAAAAGAACTCTGGCCCAAGGTTGCCTGCATTCCCTCACTCCACTTGCTCTGCCAGCACATTCCAGCAGCTGCTGTGTCAGCTGTACTTCAAACGCTAACCCTCAGCAACATCCAGCATCTCGCCTCCCGTTCTCCTAATATGAAAAAATAACAAAACAGAAGCCGTACATGTGTGATATCTAAAATATTCACACTCATTACTATGAATGGTGGAAAAATGATGTGACCTACTACACACTGAATATGCTGTTTGAAACCATTTCTTTTTCTTTGTCTCTGATAGCGTTCCTCGATTGCCACTGAAGAAAGAGATGTTTATGAGGAGCTGCTGACACAGCAGGAGATCCAGGGCTGCATTGACCTTGTAAACAGTAAGCACTTTCCCTCCCAGGACACTTACAGTATACGTTTTTTTTTGTTTTTTTTTTCCCGAAACGCTGTCCAGTGCCATGAATGAATACCTTTTTAAAAACTCTGTACGCAGGGTTGGTGTAAATGAACACAGGACATCTGTGAACTCTCAATATACAACAGAGAATTTGCGGTCAACCTAATGAGAAATTACATAAAATGAGTTTGTTTCAGAGCTAAACAAAAGAAAATACATCATCCCTCAGTGACGTCAGTTTTCCCTGTCTCCAGTCCAGGCAGCAGTAAGGCAGGTGAATGAAGCGGTGTCGAGCCAGGACGGGGCTGCTCTGTTGACTGCACTTAGGCTTGAAGCTCTGGCCCTGCTGGGTGTTCAGGAGGCAAACTCGAGCTGGTACCTGGAACACTTCACCACCTACTGCCAACATAAATCCAAGGTACACAGAGTCTGGGCTTGTTTCCACAGCTGTTGCAAACTGAGGGCCACAGGAGCCAGAGCATCTCTGTCTTCTTTTCAACCTGCCAATCAATTGCGTTTATTTCAAGTTGTCAGAGATGTACAGTAAATAATGAAAGGTAGAATAAAACACAGTTCTTTGAGGTGGAAAGTATTTAAAGAAGCATTTAGAATAGGAGCAAATCCTACATATTTCTGATGAGTGTACACACTGACTAAGAACAGTAGCTGCTGCTGTTGTGCTGTTTCAATACATAATCACGAAACACACTGTAATAAAGACATATTCAGACCTGCAGAAGATAAAAAAAAATCAGCCACTGCATATCTTCCTTTTGGAATTAGACACTATGACCTCCGTTTGCCTGCATGCTGAATAACCATACGAGCGTTGTGGTCTCTCTGCAGGATGGAGGGAGGAACATGATGGTGGACAAAGAGGAGATTCAGAGAGTCGTCAGCTCTTGCAACGACTTTGCCGAGGCTGAGAAACGAAGTAAGCACCTTTTTGTTACTTACCATGGATGTTTTATTTAACAGCAATCACTGGTGAGTTAAAAACCACATAGTTTATTTCTCAACACAAGATATGTAAAGTCCTATGTACCATTAATTACAGTTCGCGATGAATATTTAATCTGGGGTTTTCAAAGCAAGTAGTTTGCTTCCATCGAAGGGTAAAAACAGAATTTTCATACCCTGATGTCTTTTGGAAACCGAATTCAGGTTACTGCCAAAACATCTGACTGTCACTGACACTCTTAAATGATCCCGATCAGAGCTCGAAGCAGTGGCTGCAATCAATGCTGCCATTCGTCTTGGTAATGCAGCGGAGACGGTGGAGGAGCTGATGAACCCGGAGGCACAACTGCCAATTATCTACCAAACTGCTGCCAACCTCTATCAGGCTGAGCTTTTCAGCTTGCAGCTCCAAGGCGGGCGGGTGAGACATCATGTCTACGACACTTACGCCTTGACCAACACGGGAGAGATCTGCTAGATGCTGTATAACTTGCACCTGAATGTCACTTCATGGTGGTGATGCAGACCTTTTTATGTTTACTAGACGGGCCTGAGCCATGAGGAACTGAGCGTAGCTGTGGAGATGCTGTCGGCTGTAGCAGTGCTGAACGAAGTGCTGGACACCAAGGACCCCCAGGCTGTGATTGAGCAACTAACAGACTCTCCTCTGGGCTTCACCAACATGGACCAAGACAACCTTAACAGGTAAGATCGCTGCAGGACACAAAGCTGTGGACTCCCGAGGAGCAAAAGATATCAGTGACATGGCAACAAGTAAACGTAACACCAGGGGAATGTCTGTATACTGTTTGGAGAGTGCAGGTTCAGGCTCATTTGTCCGATACTCATGTTCTTGAGCAAGACATATGAATAATGTCTTGAGATTGCAAGTCACTGGGCTCCAGGTCTCTATTGTGCCTGTATGTTGTCGACACCTGGGTAGGCTACTGTGTGGTGATTCATTTAACGTCGTGAACTTCTTGTGAAATTCTCCATGACAATCTCCCTCAGGTATGCTGACACCCTTATCAAACAGCGAGCCGAGGCTCTTGCCAAGGGCCAAGAGTTTCTCACCTGGAACGATGTGCAGAAGTGCATTGACGCGGTCAACGTTCAGGTCCATGAGGAGCACGAGCGTAAGGAAGTCTCGCAGGATTCTCGTTTACGTGTCGTGGCGTTGGCCTTGTGCTGTGTGACTAATAAACAGTTTTCAAAAGCGCTCAGTGAGTTTAAAACTGATCGAGGTTTCAAACGCTCCTCGTCGTCTCCCTCCAGGCATCATAGCCATCGCTGAGATCAACGAGGCCCTGAACTCGGGGGATCATCGGCAGACGCTCGCAGCCCTGCTCCTCCCCACAGCCAAGCTGACGGGGGTGAAGCCAGCCACTGCCAAGCACTACCATGACGTCCTACAGCATACCAAGGAACTTCTGTGCCAGGTAATGTGAAACAGTTATTTTTACATGTTTTTACATTTTACACGTGATGATGAAACATCGGAAGGACGAGAATATGTATATATACAGACGATATATCTTTTATTATCTCAAATCTCCTCAAAGAAATTATAATAGAGGATAGATTATAGCTGTCAACATTGTCACATTTTCTGATACTGTACATGGATTACTTAGTTTCACAAAGATTGCTGTGAACCTAACAATGGCTGTGGTGTTATGCCGTTGGGTTCACTGTGTCCTGTCACATCTTTGGCTCTCGTGCTTCCCTGCTGCGTCCTTACAATAGCCCAGCGAAGGCATCGTTTTCACCGCACGCACACGTCCAGTCTCATGCCATAACTGCTCGTCTCTGAGGTATCGCGCGGAGGGAAAGAAATTGTAGTTCAGAGGCTGACGTCTTGGAAACGAGTAAACACAGGAAGGGGTCCAGACAGCTGTGGAAGCAGCAGAGACACACCGTGACTCTGTAGTATCCATACAGCCTGTCGTCCCCAGTGGAAAACAGGCGGATGTAGTGGGCGATATGCAGGATGCCGCTGGGCAAGAAACAAACCACAAAGATGACAAAAACCAGAGTGCTGACCCTGATGAAGGGTCTCCAGTCACAGCCAGATTGACCCAGGTGATACACCACCGCCACATGGGCGTAGATGCAAATTAGGAAGGGCAAAATGAAACCCAGGCAGACCAGCATCAGCCTGTACAGCACCAGCGGGGAATGGGATTTTTCCTCCAGGGGAAGCACGTCATGGCAGGAGGTGACCCCCAGCTGGGTAACCTGGTAGCTCTGCTTCACAAGGAGCTCAGGCAAAATAGCAGCCAGGAAGAGGAACCATACGACCAAGCACGTCCCCACTGCCAGAGTAGACTTGGTCAGCCTTCGGTACAGAAACGGCCTGACCACAGCCAGGTAGCGCTTCAGACTGATGCACGCTATGGTTTGAGCTGAGCAGTAAACGTTGCCGTAAAACAAGGCCGTGATAAGGCGGCAGGAGTTCTCCCCAAATATCCAGTTGTTTCCGTTGAAGTGGTAGTGAACGCGCACCGCCAGGGAAAGCAGGAGCAGGAGGTCGGACAAGGCCAGGTTCAGGTAGAGAACTACTGCGGACAGGGACTTTGCTCTGAGCCTGACCCTGAGGAAACCCAGAATGTAGGTGTTGGAGGGGATACCCACCAGCATGGCCAGGATATACGATGAAGGTATGACCCAGGTGCTGAGGATCCCCGTGGTGTAGGCCATGACTGGGTCCTCCGGGTCCACATGGAGCGAAGGGTCTGCGCTGGGATGGAGCGGGGCCAGCTGGTTTGTGAAGTTAGTTTTGTACATCTTTCCCTTAAAGGTTTTTGGCATCGCACCGGTTGAATTACTGGCATGGGTCCTGTTTCTGTTTCCTATAAATGGGTAGAAATACAGTGTTTTTGGCTTTTAGGCAATTTTAGTGGCAAAAGTGCATTTCAGGTTACATGAGAAAATGAAACAGAAAATGGTTGTTGTCTCGTGTTATGTTGCTTAGTGTTAGTTATCTTTTGTTTTTACAAAAAACAAAATGATTTTTAAAAAAAAATAATATGGTAATACACTTACCATCATGCTGAACTGTCTGCACTGCCATCAGACAAATGAGAAACCCTGGCAAGAGGTCAGCCATATTGCTCTCCAGTAGCTCTCCAGCTTTTTCAGAGGTTTCCCGTCTTCACTCTTGCTGGTGTTCAGTGATGCTCCTGGTCTCGCTGTTCTTCTCTCCAGTCAATGTGGGAGATCTCCACCGATGAAATCTGCGGTTCAGCATCGCTACAGCGCGACAGTAGAAGTGATTGCAGTGTAGGCTCGAGCTCAGCTTCTCGCTCGTGCACCCAGGGCGCTTGTCTGTTTGTACAGTGCAGTGAGCTGTTTTCCTGTCCACGCTCAAACGGACTCGCCTTTCTGCCTGCGTCAGTAACTGCCCACTGACTCACTGCTGTGGGAGGACTCATCGGGGTTGGGAGCTTAAAAGCAGCTGGGAAAATTATTCTAATAGTTATAATAAGTACTTTTATTGTGATTTAGGATCCTTGAGAATATCTCTGGTTTGTCACGCCAAAATTATGTTACATCCACAAATATTAGTTAAGAATTTATAATGACCAACTTTATATATACTAAAATAATTTTTTCATTGCATTATTCAGTTGGGAACGAGGTGGGTCCTTCTCTCAAAACACACATAATTAGCTGGGAACTTGATCAGATACAGATATACACAAAGAAGTTTCTCCCGGACCACTCAGTGTGTTTTCATGATGACTTCCCTCCTGTTCCCAGCTAAGGGCTAAAATTAGTCTAGGAACAAATACAATATCGGGCTGAAGCATTCTTCCTGCTTGTTGTGATGTTTGGGGTCTGCTTGTAGTCCAAAGTGCTTTTGAATTGGGGTGAGAATATGGTGTATGTTTGTAATGTAGCTATTGTTAAGAATTATTCATTACATTTTTTTTTTTCTTTTCCGTAGCTCTTACCTCTGGACACAGGGGAAATGGTACTTCCTACTATTTGCTGTTGTTTTGTGATCAGTGTTGCTGTACAGTACTGCTGCTGTAGAGCCAAACATTGCATGTAAAAAAAAAAAAATCACAACCCTAACTTGACGAATTTGTATAATTACAAGAATTTCTAACCTTCACATTAAAAGTTTCACAGGAATTTCACTTTTCTAAAAGATTTGTGATCAGATGTCAAGCTGGTGTTGTGCAGCCATGCATGAAAAACGCCTTGTGTGCCTCAAATATAGTTTGATCGCTCGCTCTCTCTTCTAAATAGTATAGAAATCACCTTTTACTTACTTTTTTTTCTCTGGCTTCAGAGCTCTGGAGACGAGTCTGCCGTACTGTGGCTGGACCAAATACAAGAGGCCATACTAACGGCCAACAGGGATGAAGAGGAGGCTCTCGCATGTATGTGGCCAGAGTTGAAATTCACTCTGTATTCATGTTTGAGTCAGCACCCGTTGGTTCAGCTTTGGTTCAATCTTATTTGCTTTGCCAGTGGCCGGAGCAGTCGCTGATATTAACAGGACTGTGGCTGAGGGGGACTCCCAGAATAGTCTGAAGGCTCTGCAGGCTCCCAGTGCAGGACTGAGAGCGGTGCTCCCCGAATGTGCTGAGACGTACCAGGCTGAACTGCTGCAGAGACAAGCCGACAGTGCTACCAAAGGTAACTGGACTTAAAACCGATGCCTCTGCAGTGAGACATCATCCGATTTTCAGTTGATAATCTGTAAAATGTGTGTAAAGGGGAACTGTCTGCTTCCCCCAGGCAGCACAGAAAGTGTGTGGGTAAAACACTGCATCAAGGACAGATATGACTACTACTATAACATGGAGACTGGACAGGGCACGTGGGAGGAGCCAGAAGGATTTGAACAAAATTGTGGCCACCTGAGTAAAGAGGAAATCCAGGTACGCCCTGCTGCACTCTAATGTTATGTTGTATGAGGTATTGTATTCCACACTTTATTGTGTTGTGGCTTTAATTTCAAATTTGCCAGTTAAACCCCAAACTGAAGTCTCTGATTTTACAGAAAGTATTCAGTATTCAATTCTATACATTATAAAGGTATAGAAGCTGAATACTTTCTGAAGCCACAATACATCTCCTGATTTAAAACCAACTTCAAAACATCCCTTTTTCCTTCAGACTGTTGTCAGCTGCATGACTGCAGAATATAACAGGGAACAATTATGGTTGGCCAACGAATCCTTCGTGACGCAGCTGCAGGCCCGGATCAGAGGTTACCTGGTCCGGAAAGCACATGCGCAGAGAATGGAGTATCTACACCAACAGGAACCACACATTGTTAAACTGCAGGTATGTGTCAGGCTCCACGATGAACTGTGGATCGTCACTAATGATGATGCAGGCAGTAGAGATGAGCCGTACAAAAAGATTCAAATCTACTTTACAGTCTACTGACTATATTATTTTATATTTGCATCATCTTAAGTGAAACTCCAACTATACAAAACACACACAACTGGCACTTATTTCAAGTAGTGACAGTCAGCACTGAGAAGAATTGTCATTTATCAAAGTTGAATAATCCATGCTGTGGTATGTTTCACACATTTTGATAATGTTTCTCTTCATTGCAGGCTTGCTGGAAGGGATACAAACAAAGGAAACTGTACAAAGACAGGATGAATTTTCTTCAGAAAAATGTTGCTTCTGTTGTCAAGGTGATGAATCTGTTTAAAAAAAAAAATCAAACATTGAGTGAATAACTGTAAATTGATCTACCCCTTTCTTGTAAATGTCTCTGAAAATCATCAGCCCCAAACTGAAATAATTGCAGTAGCTGGGAGCTGAAAACAGGCGTTACATTAATTTGAATGTAGGAAACATGAATAATGCTGCTTTCAAATTGAGACCTGACATAAATCCCTGATGGTTTTTAGATCCAGTCCTTGGTGAAAATGTGGAAAGCCAAACGTAAATACAATCAGAGGTTGCAGTTCTTCAAAGATCATGTGAGTGTCCCTTCAGTCAGTCACTGAGCGTCATCCTTTTGGTTTTGTGCGGTTTGTGCCATGTTGTGTAGGGCTCATCGTTTTATTTGTTTTTAGGAAAAAGAAATTGTGAAGATACAGGCTTTTCTAAAGGCCAACAAAGCCAGAGATGACTACAGAACGTTAAGTGAGTCACAAACACACTGATTCTGATTACTGTCATGTTGCAGCATTGGTTGAAAAACTGTGTTTTTTTTCTTTAAAGGCTGCTTTTATTGTTCAGCTTGATGACAATGGGGGCTTATGTGACTGATGTTGCTCTGCTAGTTCAGTCATCATACTCACATTACTCATGTTTATTTCTTCTTGGTTGATTGCTTTTCCTAAATTAAATCATGATTTAGCACTGACAAGAATGTAATACTTGGGGAAATGGGGAAATTTATAAAAAAATATAATTACGTGGGAGCATGTTAAAGAGTTATTACCACTGCTTTTACAATTTAATAATTTACCAAATCTTAGCTGGGGCCAAGGACCCTCCTCTGTCAGTGGTGCGCAAGTTTGTCCACTTGCTGGAGCAGAGCCCCCTGGATCTGCAGGAGGAGCAGGAAGTGACACGGCTCAGGGAGGAAGTGGTCACCAAGATTCGCTCCAATCAGCAGATGGAGAAAGACCTGAACCTGATGGACATAAAGATTGGACTGCTGGTGAAAAACAGGATCACCCTGCAGGTTGGCAAAGCTTGCCTTTATGTGTACAGGGGCAGAAAACTCATTGTGTGATTTAGTTTTTATTCATTGCATGATAATGGCGTGTTTCAGGTGAAGGTTCCCAACATTGAACTGTAATTATATCGTTCCCTGTAATTAATTTGGGGTTTGTTTCTTTAAAAGGATGTTGTGTCCCATAATAAGAAAATGAAGAGCAAGAAAAATAAAGCAAGTAAAGATGACTTGAATGCAGGAGACAGACTGGGAATCAAGGGCCTAAATAAAGGCAAAAGAAGGAAACTGGAGGCCTACCAACATCTCTTCTACCTGTTACAGGTGTTACACCCAAACATAAACTACGGCTCACATCTGTTAGAATAAAAAGGTTGATCAAAATGTCCAAGTCTGGTTGCAGACACACTTAATGTTACTTCCCAACCTTTCAGACCAATCCATCCTACCTGGCCAAACTGATCTTCCAGATGCCCCAAAACAAGTCCACTAAGTTTATGGACACTGTGATCTTCACTTTGTACAACTACGCTTCCAACCAGAGAGAGGAATACTTGCTGCTCAAACTCTTCAAGACTGCCCTGGAGGAGGAAATCAAGTGAGAGCCGCTGCTCCTAATAATACTTCTTTATACCCACTGTGCCTTAAGTAGGCTCTGTAGTGATGTCATGCTTGCAATACATTTTAACTGTGTAAGTGACAGAATATTTGGTGGACTCTCCTGACCTCCTGCGCCATCTTCCCTGCATGTCTCAGTTCTAAGGTGGACCAGATCCAGGACATAGTGACAGGGAACCCGACGGTCATCAAGATGGTGGTGAGCTTCAACAGAGGTGCACGAGGCCACAACACACTCAGGCAGCTTCTAGCTCCTGTGGTCAAAGACATCATTGAGGACAAGAGCCTGGGCATCAACACCAACCCTGTGGATGTGTACAAAGCCTGGGTCAACCAGCTGGAGACAGCTACTGGGGAGGCCAGGCAAGTGCCAGTGTTCCAATGACAAGGAGATATCAGATATTTGGATTTTGCATGCACTTGGAATTACTGCAAATCTCTTTCCAAAGCATAGTAGCATCATTTTGTGTGTTAGATTGACCCTCTGGAAAGCCTCTGCGTTCCTCAGTTTAAAACGATGGCGCATTAAAACAGTGCGTTATCATGCAATGTTAACATACTTGACAAACAAGTTATAAAATGGTCCTTTGTTGTCTTCCCTCAGCAAGCTGCCTTATGAAGTGACTCCCGAGCAGGCCATGTCACATGAGGAAGTACGCAACAGGCTGGAGGCTTCCAGTCTGGCGCTACGTTCTGCTACCGATAAGGTCTTAAACTCCATTGTGTCATCGCTGGATAATATCCCGTAAGTTTGGGGATCTGTTAAGTGTCAATGTCTTCTTTGTGGACACGATGATAGTTTTGTCTTTCCTTGCTCGAGCAGCTTGGTTAGCATGACTTTGATACACTTTTTTTTTTACCAGAAATTCAGGAAAGCTCTCTGGATTTCAGTCTCTTTCAGTTTTACACGATTGGACAAAATGACACAAACATATGTGACCGTGATAGAATCTGATGTCAGTTGCCATGCGATAAATACTACCTTTTGTAAAAGTTCTAAACTTAGATGTGTGTTAAGACTGCGAGAGATGTGATTCAGGTCTTCAGGCCGTAGTCTGGGGTTTTGGATTTTAATTTGGAATCTAAATTCTGACATTTCTGTGGTGAAGGTAATTAGAATGTTGTGGAGAAAACGTTCTCTCTGTTCATGAATTTTTATAGTTGATCACAAATTGCATTATCCATTGCATTGGAATATTTTCTTTTTCATAATCTTCTTTTCAAAATCTAATTTCTATTTTCTCATCCTGCTTTTCAGTTTTCTGTCTCTATTTTTACATTATGACTTCAACATTAGAATGACTAAAATAGAGCTAGATGGGATATGACAATGTGCTTGGGTCATTTAATTCTCATTCTGCTTGTTTAGAGTTCCCAGCATGGTCATTACTAGATAATCATCACTGCTCAAGTGCTTTGTGAGGCACGGGCGACATCCAAATAACCCATTTTTGGAACTGGAAAATTTCTACTATTTAGTTCATTCTTTAAAGAAAATCTGAAATTAATGTCTCAAAAATTTCCATAGACTGTACCACTAGATGGTGGCATTATCTTTATAGCAAAGAACGGCCCTCTGAAAAGTAGAAATACTGTACATCTAAAGAGACACTGGAACACATCCCATACTTGTTGCCATTAAAGCGAGTATTTTTCCTGTCATTAGCTTGCTACATCCTTTGTCATATAGTCTGTGATTGCATGTTGTTTTGTGTTTGATGTCCCATCAGTGCTTTTTGTTTTGCATGCAGTTATGGCATGAGATACATAGCAAAAGTTCTGAAGAACAGCCTCCATGAAAAGTTTCCAGATGCTTCGGAAGATGAGCTGATGAAGGTAGAAGCCCCCCAGAAGTATAAATAAATATTTTCCCACTCACAGTACAGTATATTTAGATGCTCCCTTGACATGGGTTATAAATCTGTTCACGATGAGGTGAGAGCAGTTAAATTTTCCAAAAGGCTTTAACGATGTCTTCTTTTTTTTTTCTTGGAAGATCGTCGGAAACCTGCTGTACTACCGCTACATGAACCCGGCCATCGTGGCCCCCGATGGCTTCGACATCATCGACATGTCAGCAGGAGGGCAGCTTCACCTCGACCAGCGTCGGAACCTGGGATCTGTGGCAAAGATGCTCCAGCACGCCGCTGCCAACAAGCTGTTTGAGGGCGAGAACGCACATATGACGCCGATGAACAACTATATATCTCAGACATATGAGAAGTTTAGGTACGAAAGCAGAAAGTTAATATTGGCAGAAAAATCCTGCTGCACGTGTAGGTGACTCAAACGTTCTGTAGACGCTTTGATTTGTGTGTCGAAATGTGTTAATCTCAGGGCAGGACTGAGAAAAGAAAAGTCTGTCGTGACATTGTGATTACATACAGTGTGGTTGAAAAACAAGATAGCAAAGGAGAGAATAAGTGTTCCTTCCAATAACAAAGTCCTAAGAGTGAGTAAGGAAAGCAAACTGCGACTAAACATGTTTTTGCGTGGAGGGTCAGAGGCAGGTTAAGCTGACAGCACAGAAGGTGTGGCAGAGGAAGAAGCTGCTTTATCAGCAGCTGGGAGACGTGTGTTGAACTAAACTCCAGACGGACAAAAAAGAAAGACTGGGCCAGGAGTCTACGTACTTATCTGCCCCACATTACCAAAAGTGACTGACTCATCATTACGGGAAACCAACCTAAATCTTGGTCTGTTTTGTTGAAACATGCCAGTTTTGAAAAAGAAATCACTAGCAGATCAGCATTTAGTCTTAGTTTGTTTCTTTGTGCCGTTACTGCTGTCACTAATTGAGGTCTAAAGACTGATAACCACTAACTCTACTTTTACTTTTCCTCCAGGGTATTTTTTCAGTCAGCATGCGACGTCCCTGAACTCGAGGAGAAGTTTAACATTGACGAATACTCAGACATGGTGACCTTGAGCAAACCCATCATCTACATCTCAATAGAGGAAATCATCAATACGCACTCGGTAAATCCAAGTTCAGGGAATCATTCGCTCGCTCTCCTGCACATGCACATTCATGACTCAGGATGTCATGCAAGTCTGCGTTGAAATGACACTGGTTGAGGAAAACATGCAGTCTATCAAGATGCATGTATCTACATGTGATTCATACATAACTGTGACAGATTGTCCTTCTGTGAGTCCAGTGATTCTATAGTCACAGTGTTAATCCATCACACTTTGCTCCGATTCCCTCTGCAGCTGGTTTCATGTATGTCTAACTAAAACGCCCATTAGTATGATTCTTGTTCTTAATCCAATATCTAGAGCAAATCTTGCAAGTAAGTATATATTTTCACCTCTTGTCCCTTTTTAGCACTTGTTTCTTCTAAGGTCACTTACTTTCTTTTCGTCATCATCCTGTTTCCTTTCTTTATATTTCTGGACCACTTCCTCTGAAATGGGGGAAGTGGTGAGGACATCAGTACCCCAGAGCCCTCTGTGTTCATTTATCATCGTTACACAATACACACTCACATGGGGAACAATGGAGATGATGGGCATTGGGGAGATGGTCTCTCAGCCTTCGTTTTACACACGGAGATGATTTTATAATTTCCTGTTTGTGAAGAAGAACAAAAGCGCAGTTTAAGTGAGGTGACAGTTCCCATTTTACTTTCACATTACTCTATCATATAATTTGGATGCCTTAACTGTGTGTTTGTTGCACAGTGACCACTTCACAGACACTCACGCACAAAAACTCACACACATATACACATTATATATGATTTTATAAAATGTCCTGAAAATTCATGAAATGAGAATAAGTTTAGAGAGACCCTTAAGTACCCGTGACCCATAAATCTCTGAAATATTTTTCAGTGAATAATTACACTAAGTATTTGAGCTTATTGTCCAGGAATGGTCCCATCTGTTTTTTTTCAGCTGCTGCTGGAACATCTGGAGGCCATCTCTCCAGATCACAGTGACTTGCTGCATGAGCTACTGCAGGACCTGGGAGACGTCCCCGATGTCGAATCATTGCTCGGTACTGTGAAACAAATTTTGTCCCCTCCATATCACAAGTGATCACAAGTTAGCCGTTGTGTGACTGTGCTGTTTATTTTCAGGCGAAGGAGCAGTAAACCCAAACGACCCAAACAGAGAGAGCGCTCTGAGCCAGCTGGCAAAGACAGAAATTTCCCTCACCCTCACCAGCAAGTTCGAGCTGCTGGAAGGAGACGACAAAGACCTGAAGACTCTCATGACAAAGTAAGTTTATTATTGGTGGATTCTGGGCCAAAAACGCCTGTTGCTGAATGCCTTACAGTATGACAATATGTAAAAATTCAGGTGTCAGGCCAAGTAGCAACGATCTTTGTCTTTGATGTACATTTAAAACAGGACTCAGACGTGATCAATGTAGAGTTTGGGATTGTTATGAATGCTGTGCGATGCACTTTACCCTTCTTGACACAGTGTGCGCTACTTTGTTGCTATCACTCAGTAACTGTGTTGTCCTTCCTGCACTTCTATCATTTCCTGTCCAAAAAGGAAGGGGTCCGGCGGTCGGGGTTATCTTGCTTCTAAACGTGCATCCGTTTGCATCGGTTTCATCCAGGGGCCCGTGTTGGAGCGCTGGTCTCTTCATTCCTTCCTGGCATTTACAATTTTAAAGAAGAAAAAAGAATGTGAATCAGTATTTCTCTGAGCTGTTATGTCTGCGTCATCTGAACTGAATAAGCCTGACCCATATACATATGATGACCACAGCCTCATATATGCCAATCAGCCATCATAACATTAGAACCAGTGACAGTTTTAATGTAGTGACTTAATGCTGGTTATAATGGTTATAATGTTGTGGCTGATCAGTCAAGATGATTTTTTGTGTGTGTGTGTGTGTGTGTGTGTGCGCGCGCATGGACATCAGGACAAAAAAGCTAATAGTGGATGTGGTTCGGATCCAGCCCGGAGAGAACTTGCCTGAAATTCTTGAGACCCCGTCCACTGCACCACAGGTACCCAGCAGCCGTTTTCATGCATCAAATGAATCTCCATAAAAGCTCATTTGCACCACTAACGTGTGCGCACCTATGTGGGGTTGTTTTCATGAAGGAGGTAGAGCATACCAAGATTGTGGAACGCCGGGCGGTCCAGGATGCTCAGACACCAGAGGGTCTGAAGAGCAGCCCGGCGGTACTGGAGGACAGCCAGCTGCCTCTGGAGCAGAAGAAGAGGAAGATCCTGAGGAACCTCCGCAGCCTGGAGCAGGCCGCCCTCGTCGCTGCCGCTAACAAATACCAGGACCTCATCAACGACATATCCAAGGTTCGTAAGCAGCTCTTCATTTACACAACGTTGTTCATACGTAGGCATTGTCGGGCCCACTCAGCTTCTGAATCTGTAAAACAAATTAAAAACTGCACTTTGACAGGACATCCGCTACCAAAGACGCTACCGACAGAGGAGGAAGGCCGAGCTTGTGAAGCTCCAGCAAACACTTACTGCGCTCAACTCCAAAACTACCTTCTACCAGGACCAGATGAATTATTATGATACCTACATCAAGACCTGCCTGGATAACCTCAACCGGAAGTGAGTTACCTTTTTATTTTCCACACCTTGTTAGGATGAAGAGTTTTACAAAATACCCGTAATGTATTACCGTGCTTTGTGTTTCCAGGAATTCACGCAGATCTATAAAACTGGACAGCAAGGGAGACGACAAGGGTGGTAAGAAGTGGAAGCCACAGTCTCTGAAGTACACCGCAGCGAGGCTGCATGAGAAGGGAGTCATCCTGGAAATAGAAGGCCTGCAGACAAACCAGTGAGTTGAGCTTTTCACCTCTTGTCTCCTGTTCAGATAATTACAGCAGCAGCACATTTACACCTGTGTTAGGCTGTGACATGCAGGGACATTGTTTGCAGTGTAGAGGATCAAATCTATCCCCCAACGAATGCACCTTCATCAATGCGGCATCACCTTTCATCACTGGAAAGAAATTAAGCAATGGAATACTGGATGTACTGGAACTTTAGTATAACTGTATTTTGTTAATCATATTAGCGTTAAAAGGAAAAAATCATTAGTATTTATCAGTAAGTTATGTTTGACTTTATGCCCTATCTCACCTTTTATTCTCAAGACCATTACCGTGCTCTCTTCTCAGTTAAAATGTTGAATTGCACCACAGAGGAAACGGACAGTTGAGTAGAAATGAAAGGACAAAAAATGTAAAACACAGTTTAAATCTGTCAACGCCGGCAAAAATAAACTGATGTGAGTTTTTCCTAAGTGCTGTGGAAACTTCCAAACGTCTGTAAATGTGGATCCCATTTTCCCAGCATGCTTTGTTGTCACTTTTTTGCCCCACCATTAATCTCATGTTTTGTTTTTCATGTCTTAGGTTCAAAAACGTCATGTTTGACATTTCACCCACTGAGGAAGTTGGGGATTTTGAGGTTAAGGCTAAGTTTATGGGAGTTGAGATGGAAAAAGTCCAGCTTCATTTCCAGGTAAACATGTCCTAACTTCCAGCTCACCAGTCAACACTATAACTCGACGACAGATGGTTAAATGTCCTGTTCCTCATTGGACTACTAGCAGAAAATATCATGGAAATAAATGATTTTCCAGTTGACACTAATTTGAAAGAATGCTCACCCAAGACTGTAATTTATCTAATAACTGGATGTACTTCCATATATCAGACATTATTACTGAAACCGGGTGTGTAAGTTTGAGTTTCTCATCGCATGTTTTTTTTTTTTTTTGTCCAGGACCTCCTTCAGCTGCAGTACGAAGGTGTGGCCGTTATGAAGATGTTTGACAAAGCCAAAATTAATGTCAATTTGCTCATTTTCCTCCTAAACAAGAAATTCTACGGAAAATGAGAAAGCAGGAGGAGCAGGGAAGGAAACCTCCTCTTGTCTGTTGTGCCTTCTGACAGTATGAATACAGCAGGATGGTGTTCTGTTTCATCCGACTAAAATTTGATGGATCACACCAAAATGAAATGTAGTTTTTGTTCAATTAAATATATCCATTCTGTATTTTTTTCCCCTGTGGTGATTGTAAATGTAATGTATTTTTAAGAATTAAATTGTAATGGTATTCATGTCTGTACGTGAAAGATACCGGAAAACACACTGTTGTTGCTACCTTGTGTGCAGAAAAAACTTTAAGGGTTTAAAGGAAATTTCAGAGGAAAACAAAACACTCTGTCAGTTCACAAACAACTATATTAAATAATGTAGTTTACCAGTGCCTTTTTAATTAAAGAATTTAAAGAAACATGTTTTAATAAATAAAACATTTGAAACTTTTAAAGCTGCAACTGCTGCATTTTTATTTTCAGTAAATAAGTCAATAAATTTCTAATACTGTAATAATATATTAAACATGCCCAAGTTTGTTTATTTGATCACCTGTCCTCCATTCTTTTATTTGGGTGTTAAATTATTCCTATCAACATAGGCTTTGAGGAGAAAATATTTTTGTCTGAAGATTAAGGTCATTGTACTCATACCATTATTCCTCTGTATTAGGGGAGGAGACGGTGTGTAGCGAGGAAGAGGCGTACCCAAACTGGACTGTAATAACGGGTTTGATGCTGCCAGAAAAACACTCAAGGGGCTCCTCTGGCAAACAGATAATTTCGACACACACACACACAGAGGATATACAGTAAAGCCATGGTTCACCTGTCAATAGGGCTGTTGGTATTGTTTTCCCTCCAGAGCTCAGCACTCAAATCAAAAAATGGTAAGTTGCTTTCTTAAGCATAAACTTTGTGTAAAACTTTCTGTAATAGTTTGACTGCGGTTTGTACTGGCTTGTACTTGTGTTTTACAAATGCAAGGTGAAGTAATGTGTATCAGCCCTCCCACTGAAAACAAATGTGGCTTCTCCTGTTTATGCAGGTGCTTCAGCGGTGTAGCCCAAAATTCCTCTGTCAGGCTATAGCCTACACCGTGTACAGTAGTATTCAAAAATGCTTACTAAGCAGGAATGACCTCGCAATCACCTTTCCAACATGACCTGGAATAATCAGTGGCTAAAACTGCAAGAATTTTAATATGAACTAATACTAATAAACACTTCTTCAAGGGTATATGTAAATCATATTTTGCTCACAGTGCAGGTATACTTAATATTTTTCATGGCAGGGGCTGTAATTGAGTTTTTATAATGTGCTACTCCTATTTAAATAACGCTGGTCGTGGAAGATTATGAAAGGGTCGCCTTTCAAAATAAAACATCCACTCAGCCTCTCTATATGCAAAAATCCAAAAATCCCATTATTGTACGACTGTACTTACTTTGTCATGATAAAGCTTTCTCGCTTGTTTCTGGGATTTTTCTAAAGATGGAAAGACAGTCATGTGTATTCTGTTCTCATTTTAAAGGCTCTAAGCTGGCACCGCGGACCTTTTCTGGTTACTTTGTAATGGTCACTGATGAGCCTGTGGACTACATGGACCTGTCTGTGTTAGACGGCTCGAGGGAGGACACGGGATCCGGCTCAGGATCCGAGCAGGAGCCAGCGAAAGGACACGGCCACCGCGGCCCACAACGTCATCCCCAGAAGCACTACTTTGTCTCCGAGGAGACTAAAGGTTTTCTCCAGGGTCGCCTGGCAACAAGCTTTGTCCCAACCGTTTACACCCTCGTCTTCATCATCAGCGTGCCCCTCAACCTCGTTACCATGGTGATGTTTGTGTGTCACATACGTCCCAGAAAACCAGCAGTGATCTACATGCTGAACCTGGCTTGCGCTGACCTGCTCTTTGGCCTGCTCCTCCCCTTCAAGATTGCCTACCATTACCACGGCAACAACTGGATCTACGGCTCCTTCATGTGCAGAGTGGTCACGGCATCCTTCTACTGCAACATGTACTGCTCCGTCCTGCTCATTACGTGCATCAGCATCGACCGTTTCCTGGCTGTGGTTTACCCAATGAACTCGCTGATGTGGCGCAGCCCTCAGACGGCTTCAGCTGTGTGCGCTGCCATGTGGGTGTTGGCCCTCGGAGGAGTGTCCCCTCTGCTGGTCTCAGGACAGACAGTCTATTTGTCAGACCTGGGCATCACCACCTGCCATGATGTGCAGGATGTGGAAAAACTACAATCTTACTATCTGTACTTCTTCCCCATTTACTCCTCTGTGTTCTTCTTCATCCCTCTTGTCTTTACCGTCGTATGTTATGTGCGCATTATCCAGGCTCTGGCAGATGCCAACATGGAGAACCGCTCCAGGAAGACCCGGGCCGTGGTGATGACTGTGATCGTGCTGGTGGTGTTTGTGGTTTGCTTCACCCCCACCAACATCATCCTGATGGTTCACTCTGTTCAGCTGTCACACAAGTCCAGCGATAGTTCCTACCAGGCCTACCTGCTCTCCATGTGCGTGGGCAGCCTCAGCTGCTGTCTGGACCCGGTCCTCTATTACTTTGGCTCCTCTCAGTGCCAGAAGCAGGTGGCAGCGCTGTTCAGATGTAGGCGACTGGCTCGGGAAGAGAGCAGCTCAGAGACACGAAGCACAAGAACCAGTGGGCGGACAGACAGCAGCAGGTTATGCAAGATGGAGACTGTTCAAACTGACCTGGGGAGCCAGTACAGCAGGCTGGTGGCTTAAGTGCACAGACACGAAGAGGCATCAAACTTGCACAAACACCCACAGTATAAAACATTGATTTTTATTCGGAACATTACTAAGGATTTGGATCAAAAGAAATACCAAAACAATACCTATTTACTGTTTTTTTTTCTGATACTGTAAAGTTTTGGAGAGAGAAATGATTTTAATGTAGAAGTTGAGTGTATCTAGTGCCTTTTAGTACCGGATTTATTTTCACTTAAATTGGCTTACGGGATGTATAATTGCTTAAATTAAAGCCTAATCACTTTTTGTTGTTTTGAAATCATAAAATAATGTGTGAAATTAATGTCACAGTCAGCAAAGCATTTTACATTTCTTGTTTTATATCCATATTGTCAATGAATCATTAGAACTAGTGTATAGCAATAATAATAATAATACAAGTTTTATTTAGAAGATCATTACATGTGATGTAGTAAAGGCATAATTATGTAATTATATAAGACAAAAATGGCTCTTACAGGTTTTTAATATATGTGTGTAAATACTAAAGTTTGTGCTAAAGCAACTGTAGTTCAATCAAAACGAAACTACTACATTACACATATTTAGCTTGATACAAAAGCTGCTTTATCTCTTTTTGCCGCTCACGCTGTACTCTCTTTGTTGTCCAGGCACAGCTCTGAAACAAAGAGCAGAAGAAAGCAAATATGACGGTTTCCCTGAGCGACGCAGAGACTGCTGGCTCCATTTCCATTTCCTGCCCATGTGCACAGTACTTTAATTAGTCCAATTAGTCCAAACATAATGTAATGTAGCTTAAATAATGTATAATCCAATTTAACTATTCCAGGGCAGTGCAATATCGCCACCTTGTGGAAACTTGTCTAAGTTGTGGTGTCCAGTATAAACTGAGCCTCTCTGTCATTATTACCTCCACCGTGGAGGATATGTTGTCATTGTCTGTCTGGTTGCTTATGAGTTACTGACCTGTTTTGCCGTCGTAGCTGTGAAAGTTCTCCGGGAAGTTCAGACACCCAACTTGCTTCTTAAAAATTTCAACATTTTTGGGATCTATTTCGCCTGTCCTGGCTGAAAGAGGAGGGAGGATTAAAAGGGCGCGCGCCTATTTTGAAAGTGAGTCCAAACGTGTCGATGAAGACAGGACTTACTGAACTGCAGGATGTATCTGCCCGTGACGTCCCCATTCCGAAAGGTGTCCGTCCACAGCAGGCAGTCAGAGCAAGTCCGTAGGATATGTCCTTTGTGCTCAGACAGGTTTTCTTTAAAAGCAGAGTGACTGACTATTACACATCTTTTGTTGTGGATATCTTTGTCACAGCAAATGAGTCACTGCCTTACATTTATCTGTGCTTCACTTACTGCGAAACGTGGTGGCAAGTCCTGAGACGGTTGCATTAACCTCCCCCAAGACACACCGATTACTGAGAAACAAGAATGAGTTGTGACAGCATGTTCACCCCTATCGAGCTGCTGGGAGCTGAACCTTGGTGATTACGCTCAACATATTTAATTAGCTAAGTCACCCAACTTACAAGCAGCGATCTCCCCATCGCAATGTCACGGTTTGACTGTCAGACGTGGGAGACAGGTCTATCCAGGAGCTTTTCAGAGACTCCAGTGCCTTGTGGTACTGCTTGGGGTCACCAGCTCCCATCACATACACCCATTTTCCAAACACCTGCATGTGAGCAGCCAAGACTTATGTAACTACGTTACAAATATCTCATTGTGCTCATTAACAATGTACTTTTTTGCCATTCAGTAAAATCAAGCATGTTTGAGATAAATCAGAAAAAGGATCATAAGCAGGACTCACCTGTTTGGGGTCCTCTGGGATGAAAGGTTTGACCAGGTCTTTGCAGTCGGGAGCAGATGCAGCACTGAGTGAAGTGAGAGCCAAGAGACACACAGCGAAAGGCAGAGCCATGGCCAGTCAGAGGGATGAGCACCAGATCGAAAGAGAGCAGCACTTATGCCGAACCTGCATCAGAAAACTTCTAAGGCTTATTCATTTCCCCTCTGGGGTCTCAAGTGCTGATTGGGGGTGGGTGGGGGAAGTGGGGGGGTTGTGCATGCTCAAATGCACCAGTGCCATGCAGATTTCTTTGCTCAGCACTGAATGGCCAGCTCAGCACTCCTCTGTCACCCATGCTGCTGTCCCTGAATGAACTCAGGCAACGTGCCAAAACTGGTCCTGGTCTGATGAGACTTTTTTTTAAAAAGGACGCGGAGCAGCTTTTCATCAGCAAAATGAAGGTTGTTTCCCCGTGGGGCTGTGTGGACTCCTGGTGGAGACTGTTTAAGAGTTTGATGTCTTCTTTCTCCCCCTAACAGAGACGTTACCAGGCAACAGTCTTTGTTGAGGTTTCTGGGAACAGTGGTGCATTTTAGGAGAGCTGCGGTGGTTTGCAAGAAGCGTATAGCGGTCGCCAGAGTGCCTGGCAACTCTTATTGTATTTGAAGAAGGACGACAAAATGTCGGCGCTGAGATGCCCGTGCAATTTGTCTGATTAAGTGTTGAAGTAGATGACTGGAGCACAGCAAAAAGGGAGGTTGACAATTGTGTTTATTTAACATACACAACCAGTGGAACATAGTGGAGGCATTAAAAGACTTACTAAACTAAACTACAGACTTAACATGACATCAGCAGGCCTTGAACCTTGCTGCTGCTGAGATCAACTTGACAACAAATAAAAAATTATTTTACAAACAAACGACTACATCAGCAGGTCACAATTACAGCACTATTTATTATATGTTAAGCTGGATTTGTTTGGAGGCTTTTGTGCTCTGCTTTACTTTGCATTAGGCTGAGGGTCACTTTGATCAGGCTCCGTACTCTCGACGGCAGGTGAAGCTGTTTCCCTGTCATCCTGGCACAAATCTGGCATGAGAGGAAAACCACAGAATAAAAACAATGTACTTAGATAGCTGAATTGGGTTCCTGGAAGGTACAAAGTTGGAATGACGACTTACCTGTGCCTACAAAATGGTACTCTGGAAGGAATTTAAGACACTCTGCCTGCTTCTTGAATGTCTCCAAGTCAGGTTGCTCCAGAGTGCCGGTCCGTGCTTTAGAAGAGGGGTCAGAGAAACAAAACAGGAGGGCGAGACGGTGAGTCGTGGGAGGCCAGGGGAGAGAGGATGGAAAGGAAAAACACAGTCGAATCTCAAAATACGATAAAGGCCCAAAACAGAGTGTTTTTACTTCAACGAATGGTGAAGTGTAAAGAAAAAAATCTTACTAAAGAGAAAAAGATATCGTCCCTTGGACTTGCCGTCAGGGAGGAGCGTGGTGTCTTCAGATAGGAGGCAGTCAGTGCAGGTTTCATAGTACTTCCCATCGTGATAAGAAGTGTGACCATTCATGTTAACTGTGCAACACAGATTAATCTATATGAAATTGTGCACAAGAGAGCAGCATAAAAAGAAACCATATAAACATACAAAATGTATGAGACTTCTGTGACTTTTATCTTATGAAATCCACCCACTGCACATTGCAGCGTGTTTTTGCTGCATGCATCGCACACATAACAACACATATCATAGAGAGAGAGGGAGAAGGTGAGCCTGGGAGTGTACAGAAAAATATTATGAATATTTTACGATGCATACAAGTGGTGTGGCTGGTCATTCCTGAGATGGTGGCATTGGCTACACCCTGAAGACATTTATCATCATTTCTGTAATGGGAGACAAAAAAAGAAGAAAAAGGAGCAATGATCCACATCCAACTTTCAGTATACACTCGTTACTGTAAAATGAGAGTATGAACAATATATTCTGATTTACAACACATATGGTTGCGTGACTGATCATTCACAATCAGCAGTGTCCTTACAGGCGGTCGGCCCAGTAGACGGTGATGACGCCGCTGTCTGAGGAAGCTGACAGTTCCACCCAGGAGCTGTTCACTGACACCAGGTCGCTCTTCAGGCCGGGCTCGTCCCACGACCCCACGTGTAGCACCCACTTCCCAAAGATCTGTCACCCACACAGAGGCAACAACCACACTACTCACTGACATTACCGGCCTGCATATCTATGTTACAGTGTAAGTAATAATATCATAAGAGTACGAATAGAATAGAATAGAAACCTTAGATGCCCCAAAATGAGCAAAAAGAAGAAAGTATTTAAACCATTTAGGCCTGTATGTACAAGAGACATTTCTGTGCATGTTAATCTGCTTGAGCTTTACTAATGTAAAGGGATAAAGAAACATAATACATAAAACAGAATGTAGTGGATACAGTCTTAACAGCTTTAGTTATTCTAATCAAATTGTAGCACACTCGCATGAACAACAGGAGTTAACAGCAAGAAAAGCCCTTAGCTGTTGAGGTACAGTAACCCACAGCACTGCACTGCAGAGCCTCCTCACACAGGACCAGCTCCTAAGTAATGATCACTGATACTCACGGGGCTGTGGCTGTCCAGTACCAGAGGTTTAACCAGCTCTTTGCAGTCCAGTTCAGATGCTGCACCCAGGGAGGTGAGAGCTAGCAGAGCTACAACCAGCTGTGCAGCCATGGCTCGAGACAGCAGGCAGCCAGAGAGCGACAACAGTGTCAGGGATCCTGCCAGCTCCAGCCTCCTGAAAGGATCCAGGGGAAGTGTTCTGTAACAGTGGGCTGGGCCACACACACACACACACACACACACACACACACACACACACACACACACACACACACACGCACACACACACACACACACACACACACACACACACACACACACACACACACACACACACACACACACACACACACACACACACACACACACAGAGTCACAGTCACTTCTCCTGGAGGGGAGTTAGGTTCACTTTTCACATTCAAATGATAGCAGGGGATTGTGTCCTATTTACCCTGTTACATAACAGCCATCTGGCAGCGTCTGAATAGCAAGACCCCTTGTAACCTACACACACACACATTGTAAATAAATAATATAAATTATACTGTACATAATAAATGCCCCAACCCCTTAGACTTACCTTACCTATCGCAACTAAATGCATAAACCTATCCTTACACCAACAGAATCCCTGTTATGATCCATGTCCTTTCGGGTTTCTGTCTGTGTCTTCTCCTGGTGTTTTCTGTTAGGACTCCCCTGGTGTTCTGGTGTCTTTTCCCCGCTTTTGGTTAATCACCTGACTAATTCCTCGCACCTGTGTCTCATTTGCTCATCACTCCCCAGTGTATTTAAACCCTGCTTCACACTTCCCTGGTGTCGAATCGTGACCATTTCATGCCTGAGCCGAGAACCCTGTACGCCAAGCCTGATCTGTTTTTCGTAGACCCAGTTTTGTCTGACCACCGTTTCTTGCCCTAGCCCTCGGATTTGTTTGCCGTTTCTCTGGTTTTTCTGACTCGGACTGTTTTGACTACGCCTCTGGTTTTGCTGCCCTGGTTTTCGGACCCAGATTACGGACTTGTTAGGGATTTTTGGATTTGCGGATTTTGGATTGTCGCTAATAAAGATCATTGTCAGCACACACTGTCTTGCGCCTGGTTCCTGTACTGATCATCACAGTACGATTCGACCATCATGGAACCAGCAGGCAGTGCGCAGCTACAAGCGGCAGTGGATAGGCAGGACGCCGTGCTGGGAGTACAACAGCAACAACTCCTGGCCCTCTCGCAGCATCTGCAGACGCTGATCCACAGAATGGCTGACTTGGCAGCTACCGTCAGAGACAACCAGCTCACCCCCACTCTTCATCCATCTGCTTCCCCTGCTCCCAGCTCCACCGCTCCGATGACGACACACGAACCACGTCTTCCACCACCAGAGAAATACGACGGTGAGCCCGGGTCCTGCCGGGCCTTCTTAACCCAGTGTAAGCTCATCTTCAGCTTACAACCAGCCACCTTTTTCACCGAGCAATCCCGGGTCGCCTACATCATCACCCAGCTTACCGGGAGGGCCAAACAGTGGGCTACAGCGGCCTGGGAAGCGGACTTACCATGTGTCCAGAACTCTGCTCTGCTGGCTGAGGAGATGAAGAGAGTGTTCGATCGGTCCAAGCACGGCCAGGAGGCAGGAAGAGCGCTGCTACAGTTACGTCAGGGGTGCAGGTCAGTTTCGGACTACTCCATCGAGTTTCAGACGTTCGCCACTGACAGCGCTGGGGGGGAGACGCGTGCCCTGTATGATGCATTCCTCCATGGTCTCGCTGAATGCATCAAGGACGAGTTACTGACCGGGACCTCCCTGACGATCTGAATCGGGTTATCGAACTGGCTATCCGTGTCGGCGCACGCCTAGAGGAATGTGGGCGCCAGGCCCACTCTAGCCCATACCGTCAGCCATCCCCTGCTCCCCTGCGTCGACCAAGGTTGCCCTCTGGGGCACCACGCCCCCACACACCCGGCCCGGAGGTAGAACCCATGCAGGTAAATCGAGCTCGTCTTTCAAAGGAGGAACGAGAAAGACGGATCCGAGAACAAGCATGTCTATACTGTGGGGGGGTTGGACACTTCAAGATCAGGTGCCCAGTAAAAGGGCAATGCCCACGAGTGAGGAGAGGAGCGCTCGTGGGTGCAATGTCATTAGAATCCTCCTCGAAGAAGCGCACCAGCCTACCAGTGACCTTAGAGTGGAATGGGGGCTCTAAGGGAACTAGGGCACTAGTGGACTCAGGAGCAGAGGAAAGTTTCCTGGACTTGAGGGCGGCTAAGCGCTGGGGCATTCCCTGGGTGGTGCTTTCTCAACCTCGAGTGGCGGTCTCTCTGGATGGCCGGAGGATCGGCCGCATCACCCATGCTACAGCTCCCCTAAAGATGCTAGTCTCAGGTAACCACCAGGAACTCATCAGTTTCCTGATCATCAACTCCCCCCGTTCACCTGTCATCCTTGGCCACCCATGGATGACCACCCATAACCCAGTCATAGACTGGGAAAGGCATGAAATCATGGGCTGGAGCCCTGCCTGCTCGCAGACATGTCTTCGTCAAGCCCACACACCAGTTCCAGTCGCACAGACGGAGCCAATTCCTAACCTGGAGGAGGTCCCCCCCGAGTATCTGGACTTAAAAGAAGTCTTCAGTAAGGCGCGTGCCACTTGCCTGCCACCCCTGTTCTCCCTGTCCCTTCCCGAGACTGAAGCTATGGAGAAATACCTTAGCGAGTCCCTGGCTGCAGGTATCATCCGCCCATCCTCATCGCCAGCTGGGGCGGGATTTTTTCGTGAACAAGAAGACGGTTCCCCCCGTCCTGTAGACTACCATGGTCTCAATGATATCACTGTCAAGAACCGTTATCCCCTTCCGCTCATGTCCACTGCATTCGAGCTTCTCCAGGGAGCCACCATTTTTACCAAGTTGGACTTACGAAATGCCTACCACCTAATACGCATAAGAGAGGGAGATGAGTGGAAGACAGCCTTTAACACTCC